>OY982950.1:723473-1399446 GCA_963890685.1 Plagodis pulveraria
AAATAAAACAAAAATTAATACATAGAAGTTATACATATAAGTTTGATGAACCAACTAGTGC
The DNA here is from genome assembly GCA_963890685.1 of Plagodis pulveraria. Classification (NCBI taxonomy): domain Eukaryota; kingdom Metazoa; phylum Arthropoda; class Insecta; order Lepidoptera; family Geometridae; genus Plagodis; species Plagodis pulveraria. The sequence continues at coordinate 723,535 of OY982950.1, forward strand.
GTGACTAAGGGAAAAATCCGGTGAGTCCCGCTCCAGCTTGTACCTGGTGCAAAGGTTGGGCATCGCTGTCGAACGAGGCAATGCAGCCAGCGTTATGGGCACCTTTGCGCCGGGTACAGGGAGACAGGGTTATTTGATTATATTTAATTATACTGTAAATTTTATATTATGTGTAAGTATGTTTTAATTTAATTGACTTATTATTAGAAATAGTTGTTATCTATATTATGTAAAAAAATGAAACAGTCATGTCCATTTAACATATTTATTTAATCAGAATAATTACCATTATTATCTATACATTGTTGCCATCTCATAGAAAGGTCATTTTTGCCTTTGCGATAGAACTCTAGTGATATAGATTCGACAAACTGTGAAAGCAATTTTTACTGATGCCTCCTGGAAAGAAAAAAAAATTATCACGTAGAAAGTTGTCCAAATCACGAAAAAAATGGTAGTTCGTTGGGGCAAGGTCTGGCGAATACGGAGGTTGACGAATGGTTTCTAATTGCGGTTCCTGGAAAGTTAAAACGGTTTCTCGTGCTGTGTTATGATCTCTATGATCTAGGTCTCGCGTTATCATGGAGCAATAATGTTGAAGATCGATTCATGAGTCGGGGTTGTTTCACTACTAGTTTCACTATCATTGTTCGGAGTTCGGCACAGTAGACAGCTGCCGTTATTGCTTGATCATCGGAAAAAGCTATAGTGAATAATACTATGCTGATACCACCATTACAAATTCAATTCCTGCAATACATATTTATTTGTACCTTTTTATTGGTAAGGTTTGCTTTAGGACACTGTTGCGGCGTTTAAACTGGGGTCAGCCATTACATTTTTCGCTTAAGGTTATCGTACAGAATCTACTTTTCATCACATGTCACTATTCGATCCATTATTCCTTAATTTCTGTATCGATTCAACAAGGCAACACAAGTTTCAACACGCGTTTTTTTTCAGAAAGTCAATCAAATATGAGGCACCCATTTTTCATATATTTTCATTTTTTTGATTTGACGCAATTGTGTCAATATTGTTTGTTGGTAAGGTATAACGTTAAACCATACCGCTAATTCCTGTGTAGTTTGGCTCGGATCGGCTCCCACCATCTCTTTCAATTCACTGATGTTATTTGCCTGTGTAGTAGTGTAATTGTGGAGGTCTTCCACGTGGTTCGTTCTTCAAATCAGTTTCCATCAAGAAAGCGAAGCAAAATCGCACGGTGAGTTCGTTAGCAGTCCTCTCTCCAAACGCAACATTGATATTGCGAGCTGTTTCTGCCGCGTTAGTTCCGCGTCGGAACTCATACTCAAACATCACTTTTCGAAGTATCCATCGTTCTTGTTTAAGCTGAATAAAAAAAAACAACTAAAAGTCGATAGTCGAATGTTGCAAATTTTTTAAAAGAATGTCCTCATAGCTGCCTAGTGAAAAAAGTTTCTCACTCAAAAATCTCCAACCATGAAGGTTCTATGTCAATTCGAAGTACCTATTAAAGTAAAACGGCAATTTCATACTTCAACCCCTATTAAATATTTTGTTCAATGATAGTACAGATAGTACAGTGTAAAAGGTGGGTAGTTGCTACAAAGAAAATGCTATTATTTAAAATAATTCAGCAATATTCTTATTGTGTTGTAAAACGTCAACCGTTGATTTGAGGCCTCCGACATAGAGGGGGGTTTGCCATAATCCCCACGCTTGGGAGGCGTCGTGGATCGTCACCTAATCTGTGTGACTCGATGGGATTTTTTTTTCATCTAGGTACCGATACTAGACTGCCATATAGAACCTGTTCGATGTTTGAAAAGGCGACTAATGGAAGAAATGCGCCAAATCAGCATTTCTCACGTCGATGTGAATGAGATTTTAGTATAACTGCACATTGTGTGCACATTAGTACTCGCGCATTCTGCTTACCCAAGTGATAGCGGGTAAACTTCCAACACGAGTATTCTCAAGGAGGGTTGCCGTCAGGCAGGCGGCCGATCATAAAAGCAAAGCCAAAGCTTTTGACAATTAAGTACATTAATTGTGTTGTCCTATGGTTTCTTAGCAGAAACAAATGTCTTGCGTTTTCAATACCTAGGTATGTTGTTATAGAGAAGACATATTGTAGGTACCTATACTGCCTAAATGAGTGGAATAAGGCAAATAATAAATAAATGCATACGCTCGATAACGATAGGGTAGTGATGATGATGACAAAAGGCATAATCAAATCACGCAGCCCTTGCACCTAACATTCTAATGTAACATTAACTTATGTACCGTACTGTATCAGCCGAAATGTCTACTGCTGAACACAGCCTCCCCCATTAAGGGGGGTTTTGCCATAATCCTCACGCTTGCCAGTCGTCTTGGGAATTGCAGTATTAAGGTATCAGTTCCTCAGAAAGCACTGCAGCACACCTTCCGGTATTTTATCTTTAGTCGCTTCTACATAACAGGGCATTCCCCAACGTATATATTTAAAATAAGTTACCAATCTAACAGTCTCTGGCCGAGTTTAGGTGGGTACCTAATACTTACATCGGCTATCTGAGATGGGAACAACACGTTTGTCTACCTGCCTGCTACAATGTAGGTAGGTACGATCACAGGTAAACTAATCGACTAGTTAGGTATGTAATGAGCAACTCTGCATCATTCTCAACTCGAGGACAAGAGGACATTGACTTGCATGACCTTCGTTCCTGCGAACTGGGTGTGATTGATTTGTGGCTTCTTTAATCAATTTTGGCGTAGCCTAGGGCATTAATTGATTTCTGTTCATAAAATCGGGTGCGTCACTTTATATCGATATTCATTTTAGATAATTATATATTTATTTTAATACTGTTCAATGAATATTAATAACTTTTGCCGTAATGGAAAGTTAGTACTTATAATTTTATTTGAAAGTTGTTATATAATTTACAATGTAGGTATATAGGTGTACTAGCAGTCGATATATTAAGCTACTATTTTATATAGGTACTAATAATGTTACATATTCTTCAAGTATCATAATTATTAGATATAAGTATGAATGCCCTTCCACTTTTAAAAAAAGGGATATCATTTAACGAATTTTTTGACTTTGACTTTGATGTGTATATACCTACTGCTTGCACTTCAAAAAATTTACTTAAAGAGTAAGTAAAACGTGTGTTACTTGTGGCCAGTCTATTAACAAAAACAATTTATTCCTCTACTATTTTGATAATTGAAATCATATTTATCAGTATTTGTAAAACATCTTCTTCCAACTTATTTTTAAACTTCCATTTATGCATGTACCAACATGCTTACATGCCATGCTAAGTTCAACCTATAATCAAATAGATTCTGACAATTCACTAAGAAATCTGGCTCTAAAAAGTTGACGTATGAAATATAAAAGTCTAAGAGTCTGCTAGTTTTATGGCGTTTCGAAAACTAAGTTTCCTATTAATTATCTACTTCTATGAGTAAAGAAACTACTAAAAAAACCCGCAGTAATCCCGAAGAAGCGCTCGTAGCGAAGTTTACTTAGCTGTTCTCAATCGATCAGCAAAGTTAAGCAACGTCGCGCGCGGTCATGAGTTGTATGGGTGACCGCTAGTGACATTACTACTGAGCGTTTCCTTGCTTCGGAGGGCACGTTAAGCCGTCGGTCCCGGTTGTCGTCTTAGGATGGCAGTCGTTATAACATGGTGGTAGGGCATTTTGCGAATGTCCGCCTGGCTAGCTACCACCCTCAAGTAGAAAATCTGTCGCCAAGCACCTAACGGTATGTTCCGGCATCTGTCCTTGAGAGCCAGTACTTCTAGATTAGCCTGAACAACATCTTCGACCACATCATCACTTACCATCAGTGGTCAAAGGCTAACCTATCAAAAATAAAATACAAAAAAGATAATTAAATTAAGAGTTTCCAAGATAATTCAACGTTTTATAACTTTGCAATTAACGACTTGGATAATCAGCAACCTTAAATAATAGCACCAGATATCAATCCACAAAGAGAACGACATAACCATACCTAGGTATATTTTTCGTTGAACCGTGCTGTCTGTGAACAGTGTTTCTGTACCTACACCGTTTGGGGCGGTTATTGATAAATTCGATTCACCGTAAGCCTTCTGTAATATTTTTAGAACCCGAACAGGAAAATCCATTGGCGATGCAAAAGACAAACTTTTTATTCGCTGTTTTTGTCCATTATGAAATTCGCAATACACACACACTAGATATAATATAACTAAGACCAGCACTGTGTTTATTCTAAATACCAGATGCAAATCAAACCCCGCGCCAAAATGGAAAACAGTTGTGCCAATCTAACAACAAAATCTATAATCTAATAAACAAAGTTAGAACCTTAAACCATCTATTTCCGATACTTTTATTATTATTTATTACGCATATTTAGATGAACTAGTGGCCTAGTAGGTACCTAATGCTGGTCGCCGTCGTTGTTTTTGTGTGCATCTACGAGAAAAAAAAATTAACTACTTAATTTGTTAAAATATTTCCTGTAAGAATGATGTTTATTTTTATATTCTTTGTGCAAAAAAGTAGCTTCATGAAATATGTAATAAAAAGAGGTACCTAACTACCTAGCTCACCTAAGTTTTTATTTAGTTTTCCTATTTCCTTAATAGGATGAAAGAAAATTTAACAAAATGAGCTAAAAAATAAACCAATAGAGGCACTATCAAATAGATTAAGCAAATTGAAAATACCCACCATTGTGTTCCACCTAAGTACAAAAAGTAAATTGTCTTCAATTAGGTACGATGGATAAACAATGCGTTTATCTGGTGGAATTACCCATATTCATCCATACCTATGTATGTAAGTAAAACCCCTGACATTGCACATTACTTGCCTCATTGAAAGTTAACAATGCATATCTAATGGTACCTACTGCTCTGCACGTCCATTTTCTATGGAAAACTTCGGTCTGCCAATGAAAGAGGTCAGTTAGGAAAACATGTTTTATAATAATACACCTCGTGAATACCGAGCAACTTAGCAAATAATACTTCTGGCGCTTTCCTTGGAGTCTATGAAGACTCTACGAGCCACAAAAATGATTGCATGTTGAAATTTTGGCAACCGATCATTAACCGTATTTACCTGATAAGAAAGTACTTTTCTAATTAGTACTTAAGGGCCTTAGTATCGTCAAATGCGTACTTTCTAAAGCGTGTAGCTATTATATTTTAAATTATATTATAGCTTTCTAGACAAATATTATTTGTTTATATTAGATTAATTCCTAGCATAAAAGCAGAGTAGTTGGTATGACCTCTAAAGGTAGCTTTTAAATGTTCATAGGTATATACCTACTTTTAAATGTTTTTATCTCGCAAATGGTACTCAACTAGATGAAATTAGATAGTAGTTGGGATCAAACCGGAATAGGGACATAATTAGATATAAACGGATCCCACATTACCTATTATGTGGGGTCAGAGCTGAATAAAATAAGAGTCAACGTAATTAATACCATGTGCTGATAGGTAAGACTTTTACCACAATCTCACCTGATGGTAAGTGATGATGTGGTCGAAGGTGTTAAAAGGCTTAACCTAGAATTACTGGCGCTGATTTTCATGAGGCTGGGATGAGTTAAATGTAATATAAAATGTTGATGCAGTACCTAATAAATCGGCTCAGATTTGGAGGAGAAAACCCGGGAGTACGAAACGTCGCGTCGTCGTCGGTCTCGGGAATTTTGTTCCTATTCCGCGCACACAATGAGACTCCTCTCTCTGTCTTTCCGTCCGTACGTATGTCACAGCTCTTAAATGGAATCAGTTGCACACCTTAAAATAATATGTTGTAGAGAAAGAATGAATGCCAAGACACATTATAATACCTACGTCAATAGAAATTCAATTACATTATTTTTGGAGGGAGCACTGGCTGGTACGAAGGCCAAGAGTCGCCCCACCCGCTGAATAAAAAAAAAGGAAATCAAATTAAGAACTACAGCCCGCGTTTTCATCAATTTTCACGGATTGTTAGAAATTCATGGTTTTAGATTTGAAAAATGATTTCTTCAAGTCACAATGAAAGATTAGAATTAACTCCTGGAAGTATTAGAATTGACACAAGAAATGTGATAGATAATCTATTTCCTGCAAAATCCTGAGAAATGTATGAAAAACTATGCTAATTTTATTGAATGGAGAAATGCAAGCGGCGCCAATAATTTTTCAGAATCTGTGTTTTTGGCCTAGTTCTAGTACTTAGCCAAAACTAAACAACCTTCTACTCTTTGTTAGTACCTACTCAATGCTAAAATCAACAGTCAGTTCTAATAACGACGTAACATTGGACACATATTCGTTATTAATATCGTATTTTGAAGCGCTCGTAGCGAAGTTTACTTAGCTGTTCTCAACCGATCAGCAAAGTTAAGCAACGTCGCGCGCGGTCATGAGTTGGATGGGTGACCGCTAGTGACATTACTACTGAGCGTTTCTGTGCTTCGGAGGGCACGTTAAGCCGTCGGTCCCGGTTGTCGTCTTAGGATGACAGTCGTTATAGCATGGTGGTAGGGCATTTTGCGAATGCCCGCCTGGCTAGCTACCACCCTCAAGTAGAAAATCTGTCGCCAAGCACCTAACGGTGTGTTCCGGCAGCTGTCCTTGAGAGCCAGTACTTCTAGGTTAGCCTGAACAACATCTTCGACCACATCATCACTTACCATCAGGTGAGATAGTGGTCAAAAGGCTAACCTATCAGGCATAAAAAAAATAAAAAAAATCTGAAGAGTTTCATGGATTTAAAAGAAAAAAATCTAAAAAATCCAAACTGTTCTTAGTCAAAATCGTGGAGACTTTCCTTAATGCGGTAACACGACAAAGTCTTTCTTGCCGTAAAAGTAAGTAACTATGTATATGGTGGATTAGTAAGGTATGACCATAGTTACAAAATTACAAATATACGATAGGAAAAATACCCCGGCTAAAGGGGCGGACGCGGGTTCGAATCCCGCACATGACTTCAATTTTTCTTATCGTATATTTGTAATTTTGTAATGTAATCCGCATAGCAGGCGTTATTGCAGACGTAACAATATTAAAATTATAACCATAGTTTTTTAAAATGCGCATTTTATTGTGTACTTCGATAGATACTTGTCTTATTCACATTCGGTTTTGTTACAGGCGCCTTTTATTTTCTCATAGAGGGTGATGAAAAGTAGAGTGTATCACTCGGGCGCAAAATATATTTTTGGCTCGGGCGACGTACTTTGAATCCCTCGCTACGTTCAGGATCCTACTAAAGAATCCCTCACTTCGCTCTGAATTAAAAAAAAACCCTCGCCGTATAAATATTAGTTTGCTCCCTTGTATGATACAATCTACTATTCTCTTCTCAAGGATCTCAAGATGGTGTCATCGTAGTAATTAAACAACTTTAAACAGTTTAAATCGCGTATATTAATCATTATTTTTGTCCCGACGTTTCAAACACTGGGTGACTGTCACCCCGTGCCCACGATCACTGCAAAGTGTTTGAAACGTCGGGACAAAAATAATGATAAATATACGCGATTTAAACCGTTTAAAGTTGTTTAATTACTATGTGTAATAATCGCGAAAACCTAAGACAACATTATGGTGTCATCGTCATTATGCTAATGCACAAAAAAGTTTTTTTCGGGTACCTCCTATATATCACAATTATTTTACATAGGGGCCGCGGAGCGTGGCACGCCGCTACCTCTATAAATAATTTAATTGAATTTCTATTGCCATAGGTAATATAATGTGTCTTGGCGTTCATGCTCTCTCTACAACTCTTTTGAAGCAATGATAGCCGAGCGGTAATAGCTATTGACTGTCGTGCCGCAGTACCCTGGTGCGATGCCCACCGCCGGCTTGAGCTTCATCGCATGGTGGAAGGGCACTTTGCAATTGCCCGCCTGGCTAGCTACCACCCTCAAGTAGAAAATCTGTCGCCAAGCACCTAACGTTGTGTTCCTGCAGCAGTTCTTGAGAGCCAGTGAAATTACAGGCACATGAGACTTAACAACTATGTCTCAAAGTGACGGGCGCAGTGCAATTCGTGACTTGTGATGAAAGGCATCTGTTATAGGCAGAGATTAGTCCGCTTAACATCAGATGGGCCTCGAGCTTGTTCCGACACAATATCATAAAAAAAAACAACATAATATTATTATTTTAAGGTGTGCAGCCCATTCAGTTTAAGAGCTAGGTATCTGTGACATGTACGTATGTCGGGCGGAAAGACAGAGAGAGGAGTCTCATTGTGTGCGCGGAATAGGAACAAAATTCCCGACAACGACGACGTTTCGTACTCCCCGGTTTTCTCCTCCAAATCTGAGCCGATTAATTAAATAATTAAGTTCTCCATCAACATTTTAAGAAATAATATATCTAGACTTCTTTCTTTTTCTTATATATCAAAATTATTTCTATTTGTCTGGTGGCCCTCTGAATATGGCCGTAAAACTGGAAATTTTAGTGATTTTTAGGGTCATCCATTTACACCATATATATATATATAAATTCTGCTAAACTCAATTTCTGCTAAACTCAATTCGACATTATGCCGCTGGGAGTACGCACACCATTTTCTGTAGAACTAATAAATTGCTGTAAAAGGAAATGACAGTTGCAGGGACAGATTTTGTGCAAAAAAATCGGCTCAGTTTTTTAGGAGAAAACAGGTACGAAACGAAACATACGAATTGCACGCATTCTTCCTTTATATTATAAGTGTACTAATTGTATTACTATTATGTAACAGTTGCGGAACAGAACCCTAAAAATTATCGTATTCGTACCCTCTGCTGAGGAACAATTGTTCATTGATAAATATCATACCAAACTACACTTGAATAATATGCATTAGAGAGAACTAGGTGTATCATTTGATCCATTAGAAAACAGATGACGATAACCTTTTTATACTGAGAGCGTTCTATATTTAGCTAGGTAATAGTGAATACCTTGGGGAGTAGTTATTTGTCCCTGGCCTCTTTACTGCATGTGATGCTAACAGGTTAATACTGAATATACCTAATACAGTATTACATTACAATTGCTGCCCTTATTATAATTATATATCGTCCGCAATTCTTACGGTTGGGCTACGTGGCGTTTATGACGTCACTTCGTATTACAAAAATTTGGCAAAATTATCAATAGTTTTTTTTAAAGTATTTTACTATATTAACTAATTCAAAGAATTCTTAAAATATTTTAAAAATATTTGTAATTAATAAATATCTTCTTCTTTGTTGTACTTAGTGAGTAATAGTAGTAATTTTGTTTTTTTTTATGATAGGTTTGCCTTTGACCACTCTCTCACCTGATGGTAAGTGATGATTTGGTCGAAGATGTTGTTCAGGCTATCCAAGAATTACTGGCTCTCAAGGACAGCTGCTGGAACAGACATTTAGGTGCTTGGCGACAGATTTTCTACTTGAAGTGGTAGCTAGCCAGGCGGGCTAGCTACCACTTCAAGTACGTACTTAATCAATTTCAATTATCAATTAAACTAAGTACTTAATCAATTTTAATACATAGGTAGGTAAGAACTTGCACCGGGTGTAGCTCGATTCGAACTTGTGTGAACGGGTGAGGATGACAGGTGGCAGAAATGATGTATTTGCCAACTACTTAGGCATGTTCTCGACACAGTTGTACAAAACTTGTAGGTCTGCAGCTACATATTACATGCTCTAGTAGTAGTAGGTATATGGTACACCCATATGTATGTCTGTATATGTGTTATTTATCCTTATTTTTTTCCTGGCAGGTTATCTCTTGACCACAATCTCACCTGATGGTAAGTGATGATGTGGTCGAAGATATTCTTCAGGCTAACATAGAATTACTGGCTCTCAAGGACAGCTGCAGGCCAGGATGTACCTACTTAAGACATTTTTTAAAATCTGTAACTCGAATAGAATTGAAAATTTAGAATATATAAAATTATTTATATAAAGTTGAACATACTCTCCAGGAACGTACAAAGTCAAAAACGTGATTATGAACAATTTCTTCGATAAAAAAAAATGTCAAACATGACACCATATCGCTACTTAAATCAGGTAGAACTAAAAGATACTATCATGAAACTATGTGGAAGTTTTACCAATGGATAGAGCTTGTTATTTATTAGTAACGTTTGAAGGCACATTTTCAAATTTAGCTATAGTTATTTAACAAGAAAAAATAAACTACAAATCTAAAGATTCAAGCTCTCGCGCACGTCATTCAGTTCAGTACCCGCCTAGGCGTCATCGAGGTAGGACGCGTGTCGTTTTCTCCAGCAAAATTCTCCCCGACGATTACGAGCTAGAAATATTTATAAACAGAATTATTATTAGCAGAATGGTGACACTGCAACATTTATGGTTATCCGCTGGCGTGAATCTTCCATCAGGCGAGTGTCTTGTACGTCATTTCAACCATGCCAAATAAAAAAAATACTTTCTCGATGGCATTGTTTTCACGCGCCACAGTATAAAAAGTACAGTATGGTCACGCCCCAATTACTAACTGTGGGTGTCGTAAGAGGCAACTAAGGGAAAATACCGGAAAGTGAGCAGCAGTGCCCTCTAAGAAGCTACCTCCCTCCAGTAAAAAATCTGTCGCCAAGCACTTAACGGTATGTGCCGCTATGAGTCCTCCAGAACCAGTAATTTTGCATGGTGGTAGGGTATTTTGCGAATGCTCGCCTGGCTAGCTACTACCCTCAAGTAGAAAATCTGTCGCCAAGCACTTAAAGGTATGTGCCGCTATGAGTCCTCTAGAGTTAGTAATTTGGCATGGTGGTAGGGCATTTTGCGAATATCCGCCTGGCTAGCTACCACTATGTGTCAAGTAGAAAATCTGTCGCCAAGCACTTAACGCTATGTGCCGCTATGTGTCCTCTAGAACCAGTTATTTGGCATGGTGGTAGGGCATTTTGTAAATACCCGCCTGGCTTGCTACCACTATGTGTCAAGTAGAAAATCTGTCGCCAAGCACTTAACGCTATGTGCCGCTATGTGTCTTCTAGAACCTGTTATTTGGCATGGTGGTAGGGCATTTTGTAAATACCCGCCTGGCTTGCTACTACTATGTGTCAAGTAGAAAATCTGTCGCCAAGCACTAAAAGCTATGTGCCGCTATGTATCCTTGAGAACTAGTAGTTGTGCATGGTGGTAGGGCAATTTGTGATTACGAGCCTGGCTAGCTACCTCCCTCAAGTAAAAAATCTGTCGCCAAGCACTTAACGGTATGTGCCGCTGTGAGTCCTCTAGAACCAGTAATTTTGCATGGTGGTAGGGCATTTTGCAAATACCCGCCTGGCTTCCTACCACTATGTGTCAAGTAGAAAATCTGTCCCCAAGCACTTAACGGTATGTGTAGCTATGAGTCCTCCAGAACCAGTAATTTTGCATGGTAGTAGAGCGATTTGAGATTACCCGCCTGGCTAGCTACCTATCCCTCAAGTAGAAAATCTGTAGCCAAGCACTTAACGGTATGTGCTGCTATGTGTTCTCTAGATAAAACCAGTAATTTGGCATTTTGCGAATACCCGCCTGGCTAGCTACTACCCTCAAGTAGAAAATCTGTCGCCAAGCACTTAACGGTATGTATTTTAATAGTAATAGTTAAAGGTTATCAACTGAGTTAGTTGCACTATAAGGGAATAGTCACAAGAATATAATAATTGAGTACTGGATTTAGTAGCAGATACCTAAAGTAGATCAACTGTTTTAGTTACACTATGAAGCTGATAGCGTGCGGCTGGGGACATCGACCTGACGAGCGCTGTGCATCTAAAGCGCAGCGCCGCGTAGTGTCCATAGCCTGCAACTCTCGCACGCTAAATTTGCCTACTGTGCAAGTACAAGACGGCCTTAAGAACGGCTAAGTAAAACTTCGCTACGAGCGCTTCATGCGCTATGCTGCTCTGTAAGCGCATTTTTCCCTGAAGGGACCGATGCAGCATTAAGTTTGCCCAAAAATGGGCGAAAATTTTATAAAGTAGTACTACTGAGGTAGGTACCTACTTTTCAAATTGATACGATAGTCGTAGATTTAAAAGTTTGCAACACGGATTTGTTAAGGATTAATTGTTCTTATTTTAGTGATAGTTAGTTGTGCGAGGAGTTCAAAAACGAATATTAAACAGCTGCACTTCTGATACTTATTTTTAACAAGCAGTTATTAAAAACATCCAGCACAGATTTGTTCCCAAAACATCCGTACATAGCATATATTTCATCTGAATCCAAATTATGACCCTCTGAGGAGGGGTTCACCTTTAAAGTTAAGCGTTACCTTCTTTTCGTTCTACTATCTTTTTTTATTTCTGAATGTATACAAAGACTGCGGCGCATCTCGGTGCGCCTTCACCGTTATAGCAAAGAACATATATACATTGCGGTGAACTCCTTGATCTCGTATTGTAATACGAGCATATAATTATGTTGAAGGAATGATGGCCGAGCGGTAATAGCTAGGGACTGCCTTGCCGCAGGGCCATGGTTCGATCCACACCGCCAGCTTGAGCTTTACCGCATGGTGGGAGGGGATTTTGCGAATGCTTGCCTGGCTAGCTACCACCCTCAAGTAGCAGCAGCTGTACTTCCGGAAACTAAATTTGTCGTTATTCATAATAATTATGTCTATGGGATGCCGGGATAGAATGTCACCCCGCCAAGTCCTCCCGTGGGTGTCATAAGAGGCAACTCAGGGAAAATACCGGAAGGTGCCGCGCAGCTAGTAGCAGCGCTCTCCGAGGAACTGTTATATTAAACTGCGATCCCCAAGACGTCTGCCAAGCGTGGGGATTATAACAAAACTCCCTTAGGTCATTGGGATCATCGATATGATAACAATATAATTTCATTCATAAATAGACCCAAGTGGTCAATCAATCAATCAATCAATCAATAATTTATTTGCAAAAAATACAATACTTTCATAATATTTACAATTAGATCTTATTTTTGTATTGACAATTGTATTCTGCCTGCAAGCAGGCGTGCAAATATTAGGTAAGTTTATACAAACTAACACAAATATAAAATAATAAAGTTAAAAATACAAATATAAAATACAATTAATAAAGTCAAGTTAGTTATTCAAATATTCGGACACATTATAAAAACATTTCTCTAACAGCCAATAAGTCAATTTAGTTTTAAATACATTGCCCTGCAGGAGTTTTAACTCATTTGGTAATTTATTATATATTATGATGCACATGTTGTAAACATTCTTTTTATAGATCGTTTTATGACATCGAGGATGGTACAATAGGTTTTCATATATAGCCCTTTTCTGTCGTGTGAAGACCTCACTGCGTTTTTTGAAATAAGAAGAATGTGTTTTAGCAAAAAGACATAATTCTCGAATATACATACAGGGTAGTGTAAGTATTTTACATTTTTTAAATCTGTCCTGTCTGTAAATAAAGGTCCTGATGATGCCAATGGGATAATGGGGGAGGCTGTGTTCTGCTGATACAGTACAGTATGTATAATAATAATATTATTTAAGAAATATGTCTGCACTCCCATCCTTCTACATTGTCCAGTCGTTTCGCAATCATGGCGCTTGTAACAGCTCGAAGAATAAAAATATCGGACACTCAAAATTAAAAATCATCGCGGATTTTATCCCGTAGGTAATGGAACGTTGGGGAAAACTGTTATAAATATAACTACCATTCCATGGTGCCAGAACATTTTACGAATGCAGGCCTGGCTAGCTACTCCCTCACCTCAAGCACTCAACTAGATAATCTCTCGCCATCAGTAGAGGTTGTCATCAGGAGTTTGCCTATTAGCCGTAAGAAAATAACACTTGGGTACTTACAATGAATGTGCTAACGATAAAAGAAAGGGAGTACAGACTCAGAATAAGTAGTAGATACAGATAACGAGCTTCAAATAACTCGTAAACAATAAGAGTACCCACATCACGTGTCTCCACGAGCACGTCCACTCCACGCCGCGTCGTGGTGACGCTGGTGGCTGGTAATCCATACTCGGTGGTTAGCTGAAGCTTATGTTTACTGTACGTAATGATGGAGATACTCAGTTACTTGATTGCACTCACATTACATTTAATGTACAGACGGCGCGCAAATTGTCGTGTTTATTGTTGAGAGGAGGGGTGACACGTGAGTTGGTGGCGCATGAAAACGATATCTTTCTAGGGTTCAGTACGAGAAAACGGGACCCTATGATACCTACCATATGCCTATAGACTCTCCATCTGTATTTCCTATGCATGTAGGAATGTATCATTTGAATTTTCAAAGAATATTTGATATTAAAACGGATATTCTAACAAATTACTATCATTAAATAGTATAAGATTAAGATAAGTACATACAACGCCGTCATCAATTTGGTGCTGAGTGTTAATCGCATATCAACCTATCACTCGTACCAGCCTAAGTGGTTCACATTATTTGGGAAGATGTTGAAACGGTCGAAAAAAGTGTATTCGAAACAAATGGAAAATAATAATTACTGTCAAACATCTGATTCAATAGCATGATTGATTCACCAAGATGGTATTCTGAGGTTGCGGGTTCAAGTCCCGTTTGAAATGTATCGGATAACAATATCCTATAAAGAAAAGTTGTTAGCCGATACCGAGGGCGCACTGAACACGGGAACTGCTTTTCCACCTGGATAAAACGTATCCAGGATGGACTGCCACGTGGCGCATACACCTTTATTGCCATCCTAAGATACTAACCGGGCCCGACGACGGCTTCCGTTCCATCCGAAGCAAGGAAGCGCTCAGTAATAAATGCCATACTAGCGGTCACGCATCCAAGTCGGTGACCATAGCGGACATTTTTTCACCCAGTTGTTCTGTTAAGAACGACTATACAAGCTCCGCTACGCGCACCCTTTACCGAATGAAAGTCGATTTAGTAGTAAATACAACAAACGGGGTTCTTTGTGTTGGTACGGAACCCGCGGAGAACTTTAGCCGAATTAATTTTATAGGTATACTGTGATAAAGTATTTTTTACTATAATTGTATAGAGTGTTGATATAATGTAGTATACCCACGATACCAATAAAACGACGGAAGTCTATTATTATATTACCCAGAAAAATCAGCCATGTAGAAGGCGAGGGGCAGTGGGCAATTTGCAGAAAAGTGTAACAGTTCAAATAAAATAAAACAATTCACATTAATAGGAAAATGTTTGATTAGTTTAAACATAATATATACAACATGTTATATAACATGTTTATAGATAATTTCGAGAGAAAATCTCTGAACTGACCCGTTTTATACAGCATTAGGTACGTTTTATTGTTTGTCTCGACTCGCACTCTGAATTGACAACATTTTAAAAAAACTAACGTGCTGTTTTTTCTGTTTATTACTAAATAAAAATATATTAACATTATTTATTTTTTTCTATTTTATTACCTTTTGCTGATAAGTAAGAAAAAAATACATATCCCTTATATTTTTATAAACAAAAAAAAGAGTAGGTACCTACGTTAGATTTTTAAGACTGCCAGCTACCATGCTACCATCCTCAAGTAGAAAATCTGTGGCACCTAAAAATACGTTACCTGTATCCCTGTATTCAGATTTATATTCTCTTGCAAGACAGTTCCAGTTCTGGGACATGCCTGTGTATCACATCTCTTACGATCAGACGAGGTAGTATTCAAAGATAATGTATATAGATTCAGGACATACAAATTCAAAAAATATGTTTAGTTATTATTCTACCTACTTTTCTTGCTAAGCCAACGTGAATTCGAAAAGGCCGGGTAGCCAAACCGGAAGAATTTTCGACGCCCTTCGCCTCTACACGAAGCATCTTCAGGAGGTCTTGAGTCTTGACTTGACTCTTCAAGCACACGTTTCTTAGGACGGCTAAGTGAGAAAATTAGGCGGAACTGACACTAGATATATCTTATATAAATATGTGTTTTTCTAAAATATTACTTCAATGTTTTATTAAAATATTTGTTATTAGTAGTCAAAGATTAGACTATCAGCAGTATAAAACCAAATAAGTCTCGTACGTGGAAATATAAAATGGATAGCTATCTACCTTTTCTAAAAGGTTCATAGGCAATAAATACATCATTAAAAATCTACTGTCAAGAGATATTCGGAAAATTGTTTGTTCACAACTGGAGAGGTATTGAACATTTTGTACGAAGATGTTATCAATTTATTCTTATTCTAATACGCATACTAAGCTGTATACAATACTCGTATATTACCACAGTAAAATCAATAGGTAGGTGTTATAATTCTCTTTTTGAAACTGGTAACTAAGTTTCAAAAGCGGTCGAATGGTAAAGTACTGTCACATGAATAAATATACGGTTATTTATTCATGTGGTACTGTGTTGGTATGGTCATTAATACCCTTTTATTTATAGTATAATAACATGCAGGTTCACAGTTTTGCTCTGTATAATTTAATTAGTAAGGACATCTTGATGAGGTGTCGTATCCTGTTTGTTATATCTCCATTCTGTACAAACATACGTAATGAGATCAATGTATCTTTTTCATTGCGGCTTTAGGTTAGTTTGTCCACGATCTCCCCTGTTGATAAGTGGAGCAACTACTCTACACAAAAAAATAATCATCACGATCCGACGACCAAGTAACATAAAAAATATAAATTATACATATACTTACGCGTTGATTTTTTTTAGAACCTTCCTCCTAATTTATGAAATTCCTCCTATGTAATAATAGAGCAATAATAAAATAGATTTTCAACTCTAGAAATATAGTCCTAACAGAGTCTATTAGCTTTGTGGAGCATAAAGTACAAAACATTTTAGTGTGCTAACGAAAAAGTTGCTGGATACAATAAATATGTGTACTTTAAGTTCAGTGACTAAGTAATCATTGTCTGTGCACTAGTTGTCTATGTATCTGTGGCCATCTTTAGCTATGGTCATAACTAGTATAACGGAATCAGGCGTAACTACTATGGATATAAAAACAAACATCATCGACACATATAAATGAGCTAGGCTCATAACGATAGGATTATAATACGACATGGCTTAATTTGTTTCTATGAATTGGTCGAAATAAGCACGTGAGGGCCTTCATCGCCATCTTTTCGATCCATGATATTCTGTAGCAAATTTTATCTTATCAGGTGTCCTTTCATCTTTTCTCTTCTTTTATCGTTGACAACAAGCATCTACTGTTTTCTAAACTAACGTGACCAAACTCATGTTTATAAATCATTAACGGGTCTATTCACGCACAAATTATACAACCAATGTGTCATTCTAGTTTTTTTTTAATTATAGGGCAGTTTTGTCATAGCATTTCTTGCAAATGTATCCGGGGTAAATCTTTAGTCACTAGTAATGAAACTATCCATCTAATATATCAATGAGTTAACTTATCATATTTACATGTTATTAGTTAAATATTCCTGTAGGCTGGTGTAGTTTTAGAGGTGATTAGTGTTTTAGTCATGTGTATGTGTTCATATTAAGTCCGATATCCTATTTTTCGTACTATAATATATTGTAACTTGTATGAGCTTTCAGCTAACACTGATGTTTCATCTAATAATTAATGGTATTTTTACAATACTTTTATTAATCTATAAAAATGTTATGTATGAATGGCGTAATTTCTCATATCTTTCGCTACGCACTTTCACTTTAAAGCGTATTTAGGACTCCCAACACGCTTTGAAGTTACTTTAAAGAGGACCCTGGATAGGGTTTTCTCCAGGATAAGGAAGATAGCAGCATCTCCTGCAGAGCTCACACACACAGCTGCGATCACCTACGACGGTGTTTCGGTGACGTCAGCCCACAGTGGGGGTTACAGAAACTATGATTCTTTAGGGGTAGGTTTGTTCTGCAGTGGACGTGCCTGTTGATCAGTCATAAAATTACTCAGGCTCAATATATGGGGCCTTTTTTGACAGCAGTGGCCATCTTTTGTAATAATTAATCACTAGGCTAAAAATATTCAATTTCGTTGTATCTTTATGGTATCCATAATGCCATTAAGAATTACATAGTACTGCAGTTATGCCATTAGGTTAGTATAAAATTAATAGATCTTACATAATGTATAGCAATTAATGATAATTGTTTCATTATATAATTGAAGAAATGTGTGTAAATCAACTCGGTGCAATATAAGTAGTTATTGTTAAATTGTTGATATACGTTTGCTACATATTATTTTTTGTCGTAATTATTAATCAAAATTACATCACTTCTATAAGTTGTATAGAGCATTGTTTTGTAGAGATAGTAACTCAAGCGCATCATGAACAATGGTTAGGTACATCTGTGTTTCCCATGACATAAAGTATTTGTTTTTATTGCGAATCCATCCACGTTTATACTTAAGTAGTAATTCTTACTATGTGATAGACTTTCAGAAAAGAGTCGACGTGGAGGCATATTTATATACTTAATATCTGTATATGTCATGCATAACTTTTTACTGGGTTATCCGATAATTTTGTTTTATTACTGCTAAATTGGTCCTGCACAGTAGCCTGTGTTAGTTATGCTCAATTAACCTAAAGAAGTGTTATCTGCCAATATACATTATCATCAATATCTGTCGATTGCTGAACTGCGGAGTAGTTTATACTACGTATTTGTCTTCTCATGATTAACTTTATTTCTAATATGTAATGTCAACGCATAATTAAAAAAAACTTCTAACTGTGAAGTGTAAAACAGAGTAGGCTCCAACCTTGCATATTTTGCTTTTCCATGTGTTCCGAGTTCGTCTCTCTCCTGATGAGTCCAAAGAAATATAAGCGTTAAAAATTATCGCTCTTATGTACCCCTTTCACAGTTATGCTCGCCTAGTACATTTTTATATTTATATTACTTCCATGACTTGCTTTTACCAAATGTTCTGTTGTATCAGTTTGGTAACTCAGCACGCTCGTCGGTGATGTTAAAACAATGAATCCTTAGGTGGGATCCGGTGGGAGAGAAAGTAATTGATCGTTGGGATCGGATGGAAGTTTTTGAGAAATAGGGTCTATTTTGTTAGATTCTTTGGGAGGTGCCCGTAAATGATGTGGTTGAGTATGGTAAACGAAATAGGCTTGGAATTCCTAGCTCTCAAGGACCGCTAACGGAACACATGTTAGGTGCTTGGCGACGGTTTTTCTACTTGAGGTGGTAGCTGTCCAGTCGAGTATTAGTACCTAAGTCGTTCCACTATGCGATAAAGCTCAAACCGGCGCGGCGATGGGGTTCGGTCCATGGATAAAATATAAGATATATTTTCATCATTATACACGAGGGTGAAGCCGCGGGGCGCAGCCAGTTATTATATCTCTAAATTAAAATGCCATATTTATTGCTTTATAAGAATGTATTGACATAAAATTATATGTATAGAGATGAAGTGAAGAGTTGACGAATTAATTTGGTAGGCATTTCATATACATACGAATGTAGGAATGGGAAACTAATACAATAATACCAAGAATCCATACATACCACTAAACAATGGAAACAACAAAACATAATTGACTAAAATGATACACTAAAATACATTCTGTATGATTATGATGTCCTAGGCAAGAACGTAACCTGTATTATGTAAGCAAAGTGACCGTGACCGTGCACCGAGGTTACCTGCTCTGCTATGAAGAACTCGTTATTAATCTGTAACATAGGACTATTCATTCAGCTGTGGATATATAAGTACTCGTAGGCATGTCTTTATACCTATTAGTTATTACTTTCCATTGTATTATTTTTCTCTATGGTTACTACACAAGTACTCATAGACGAGAAATGCTTTCGTGACATTCTCGGCAGCCCATAAAAGGTCCCACATTACATATTTCAAAAGTGGCATAATAACACTCTTTTCCTGGGACAAAACTGTCGCGGGCCAAGCCATGGGCAGATGCTATGTCCAAATTTGAAGTATTCTTGTGATTCTCATGTATAAATCAAAAACTATTGGCACTCGTAGCTGTAAACCTCGCGAGTCTGTCCTTGCATAGTTTACAAATAAATAAAGGTTCACTGCGCACGTTTATGGAGGAATGGGTCACAAAATCCTAAAACCACAGTTATATTCCGAAAACTGATGAAATTGATTTGATGCGACGCAGCTAACTTGCGTTTCTTCTTTAATATTTGTACAACATGAGAAACTAAATTATAATCCTTTTTTTTAGTTTTCGCGAAGGGTACGGAACCTTTCGTGCGCGAGTCTGGCTCGATCTTGGTTGATTATTAGTATTTGTCGTTAAAGCGGCTACAGAAATACATTATCTGTGAAAATTTCAACTGTCTAGATATCAGTACCTAACGCTTTAAAGAGAAAAAAGTAGCGAACATAGTTATAATGCAATAGAATATATACAATATTGGTATAATTTTGGAAAAGGGCATAGTAATGGTTGGTTTACGTATTCTATAGTACTGTATCAGCCGGATTGTCCACTGCTGAACACCGCCAGTATGCTCATATTTCCATGACCTTTCAATTAAGGTCTGGTTCTTTTATAAGCTATTATATACATGCTGCGATGAAGGCCGGAAATGAAACAGGTGATATACTCCTGGAACACGTCATCGGATGCATTGAGAATGTTCCAGGCAATTTGGTTGTGAGACAAGACAAATATAAGTTCAAGGACTTTTCACTTTACATTTCACTTTTAAACGGCTATAAAAAAAAACGTCATCAGCCGGAAGACGTCCATAGTTGTTAAAAGCCTAGCCTAATTAACGGCTGCTAGCCACTTACATTCATCGGGTCCCCACGACTCCGACAATGTCATCAGTCCTCCTACTACCAGTCCACCTACTGGAGGGCCTATAAACTCTAGGTATTCCAGTGTTTTTTTTATTTTTTATTCCTTGTAGTTTAGCCTTTGACCACTATCTCACCTGATATAAGGTAAGTGAGGTAAGTGATGATGTGGTCGAAGATGTTGTTCAGGCTAACCTAGAAATGTGTTATGTGGTAACTTTGTGGTAACTACTCGAGAACCTATCTTCCGTTTGTAAAGCGGTAAGGCCTGTCCACTGCTACTTCCACTAACAAATTCTGAAAGCTATGTCGGTGACTTTGGTTTTTTGGTGAATATTCACATTTCGGGTTTATCGCGCAAAGAAACTCCGAGCACTCTCTCCATAGCTCGTTGAGTGACTATGAACTTGTCAAGGGCCGCCGGTGGAAACCGATTTAAAATTACGTTCACCGCTACTAACAAATGTAATCAATTCAATAAATAAAAAAATATACTAGATATTATAAGAAATATTTTCAGAATCTCGCCTATTACGAGATTAAATACAATACTTAGACGATCTAGGAACATCATAAAAAAAGTTTATATGTTTAATTTCCAGCTATAGATGTCATTATCCGCCTTAAGGACGTCTCTGTGCCATCAGTCAGCGCTGAGAACACACTCTGATAGAAGACTGGTCTTCTGGCTCTGCGGGATGTTAGACTAGAGGATGTCACGACTATGATTTTTCAGGCGACCTCAGTGCCGAAGTTGGGCCTACCCGTCCTAGGAAAATATGATGTTGAACAACTTCAAGAGTTTTGTTCGAACAACTACTGGTACGGGTGCAACATGGACAATGAACATGATTATCATATTGTCGATGTTTATTTTAAGACCCACCTGCAGGGAATTCTATTGAAGTCGCTGAACAACGTACTGGGTCAAGTGACTATATCTACCGTTTTGTTTGGGAGGCTGGAAGACATCAAACCAACCAGCAAGGCGATTCAAACTGATTCTTGAGAACAGCTCCTAAACATGGTTCGAAAGCGACCTTTATGAAGAACCATCTCGCTGTAGTTCTTCAAAAAGGTGGTATCAACTTGTTGATGAACAGTACCACTACACTTCTGATTCATGTTTCTGGCGTTTTATCTTCAAGGATGACTGAATTACATAAGTTCTAGGGGACTAAGAGTACTGGTTTTCCCCCCGCTCTCAGAAGTTCTGTCGTGATTCTATAATCGTGTGGCGCTTTGATGTTTGAGAGCATTCTGATCTCGTACAGGTTGATGTCCGCGATTTCTTTGGTAGTGTCAGGTCAGATTGGCTCTCTTGGCCTGAGATGCACTGACAACGGGTTTGTGTGTTAATACATATAGCTGTCTATAAAACATCTCAAACTCTTTTAGAAGCTTCGGACTTTTAGAGCGTGACCTATATATACGATAGTATATACGTAACGTTTAGTATTGAAAGTATGCAAATTGTGTCACAGCGTGTTCAAAAACCGGCAATTGAGCTTACCGTAGACGTATAAGCTGAAAATTGCATGCATTCTCAGTCTCATCTCATTCCGGCCTTCCATCAACTTGATTGTTTCTTCTGAGAGTTTCTTAGGTTTATTTCAGCGGGGGCTCTGAACGAACTGATTGATACTGCCACTTGGATAGTGTTAAAGTAAATATAACAGGTACAAAACAAACAGAGAAAAATATAAAAAAAAAAACTGAACCCAATTCCAATACTGAAAAGTATGAAATAACTTGTGGAAGTCATTACCATGCTCTTTTTAGTTATAAAGTGATAATGTATTCACTCGCCTAAAATAGATCGTCGACAAATACCATTAAATCCTCCATGTAAGCGAATACATATTTTAGTTAATTAACTTATAAACTACTCAACTGATTTGGATGATTTGAAATATTATCAAAATCGGACTACTATGTAAAAAGTTATGCGTGGTCATAAATAAGAAACACGTTGACTTGAGAACCCCTCCCTTTTTTGAAGTCGGTTTAAATAATGATATGAGGTGTGACTGTCACCAATAGAACACAGATTAATAAAAAAATCTACTGTACAGATCAAAAGTAGGTATCATACAAAGATTTATTTATATTGATAAAACTATAGCTCATAACCAACAGGCAACGATCGGGGATCGCGACCCGCGTGTATTGATGCGTGGAACTATAGGAAAAGTGGAATTATATAAAGATACCCTGCAAGCCCTCGTGAAAGATTCAGCACAGGGCCACACATTATAACGCGTTGGGTTGTCTTGCCCACCAAAATACCACTTTGTGGAAGAAATGAACAAGACATTTGATCCCACACTTCCATTCTTTGAGCTGAAACTGTGATTTGAACGATAGATACCTATCTAATTCACATTTACATCCCTTATCGAAAACATTACGTTATTTAACCTCTTTCTTTAATAAGAGTACAAAAGAAAAGGACGGGGTTTTGGTGTTGAATTGAAATAAATTGGTTTAGCTACCAGCGTGCGAAAAAGTAATAAACGAACAATTATAAAATAAATAAATGAAATGTTATGTAGTCTAATCAGAATAAATGAAATGTTATGCAGTCTAATCTAATCTGAAGCAATGATGGCCGAGCGGTAATAGCTATGGACTGCCGCGCCGCAGTACCCTGGTTCGATCCCCACCACCGGCTTGAGCTTCACCGCATGGTGGAAGGGCATTTTGCGATTGCCCGCCTGGCTAACTACCACCCTCAAGTAGAAAATCTGTCGCCAAGCACCTAACGGTGTGTTCCGGCAGTTGTCCTTGAGAGCCAGTGAAATTACAGGCACATGAGACTTAACAACTATGTCTCAAGGTGACGGGCGCAGTGCAATTCATGACTTGTAATGAAATGCATCTGTTATAGGCAGAGGTTAGTCCGCTTAACATCAGGTGGGCCTCGAGCTTGTTCCGTCACAATAACTTAAAAAAAAACACGCTAATGCTCGTCATGGCCATTATTCTAGACTACTTTGCTAGCTTGGGAATTAAAACAGGCGTTCGCTACTTATTCACTATAAATAATATCCGGCTTTATGTATTCACTACATACATAAAGCCGGATATTACGTTCATGCAGTTACTTTCGTCATCGAGTGAACACAACAAATAAACAACATGAACAGAGATTGGATAATGAGGGGCTGGTGGCGACGTAGTGAGGTCCTATCATACCGCGGTCTGGTACATACGCTATTTGTTGTACTGCGTAGTGTAGGAGGAACTTGATCATTTGACTTTGCTTTTTTATGCTATACGAACAGGCACGAGGCCCACCTGGTATTGAGCGGTAACATCTGCCTATAACAGGTGCAGTTCGTCAATAGTGGCGAACTGCACTGTGCCCATCACCCATACATAAAGTTGTTAAGTCGCATGTGCCTGTAATTTCCGTGACACCCCTGTCCTTCTAACCGAAACATAGTAATGGAACTTAATGCTTGGCAGTAGAAATTGCTATGGTGTCAGTACCTACTTCGAGCGAACTCGCACAGAGTTACTGAGACTAAAAAGTAAATATTTAAACAAGATCCTCTCATACATAACCCCATAACATATATGTTCAAACAGCTCAGCGAGTTGTTCTTCTATAGTTTTTATGCGTGGCCTCACGCAATCTTTGTATGATATAGGTGTCCTTGTTGATAGTAAAACATGGTGTTAGAAGTTTGTGGTGTACAATCCCATTGCAATAGAATAAAACAGTATCTTTACATTGAATTTGACGTGCTTTTCTGGACCTTAGTTCTTCTGGAATCTCGTCTATTGGGACGATCGAAACTTTTGTATATCCGTGCCATGCAAATGCAATGATACATCACCGGATATGATTCGTTTGACCAATTCCGTATCATCAGCAACTTCATTAAACATTTGTTTTTGTGATGCTGCTTTAGGGAAACCCACTGTGAAATTAGTTCATCCAAATGACGCTAAATGTTTGTTTGGTATATATTTAATATATGGGTATTCAATTGATAATCTACAAAAATTATAACCATTTAATGCTATCGATTCGGTGTATAATCAAATCAATAAAGTGGAACGTTTGTAACATATTGTAATAACTGCGCACAAGAGTGTTCCTTTGATAGAACATTATGGTAAAATTATTTAACCATTAAAAAAAAAAAAAGGTTTCTAGCACTCTAGTTATTCTCGCAGTGGCTCTAAGTTTACCATTTCATCTGCTGGCAGATTGTAATTGACCTTTAAGAGTTTCGTAGACGCCAAAGTTTAATAAATGACTTTGGCTTTAACTTACCCAACAGTAAGTTTTAAGTTCATTTTCTATTGAACAAAAACGTTTTTAATTGTCATGTCCATTCACGTAATCTCAATAAGACTTAACGAAGAAATGATTCAATTAACCAATTCATAACAGGAATAGAGCAAATCGTTGAGATCCTGCCTCCCGCGGTGCGCCCGCGCCGCTGCCCGCCACACGCCGCTGGACTATTTCTGTCGCGCGTAGGAGACTTACTTGACCTCCTGCTACGTTACCTGCTCTGCGATCTAATGTTTTTTGATATATTCCACATTTCAAGGGTTCCGTTCCCAAAAGGGCAAAACGGAGCCCTATCAATGCGACTCCCTTGTCTCTCTATTTGTCCTTTCGTCCTTATGTCACGGGTTTATCTTGTAACCGGGTTACGGAGTTACAAACCTGAGATTCAAATTATTTGTATAGAAGGGTTTTATCATTCAGATTTTAGATGTTACAGTAGAGTTCAAATATATTTTTTCATCTATAGAAATAAAAAATAGGGGAATAAAATTGGTAACTTAGACAGTTGACAAAATTAGACTATTTTTATTGCGGGGTTTATTTCAATGACGATTGACGACACTAGCTAGGAATCTAGAATTTCGGTTTAATTAGTGCCATATTATCCACTTAACGAAGAAATACTGAAGATGCTGATTTATAATTTAGTTTTGAAGCTCTGATCAGACTCTTTATTATAAGTTTTCTCATATATGTCCCGAGACTTCTCAGGAAGTAAGTTCTTTATGACTTCTAGAGCTGTATTTTTTATTTCTGGTGGCGTCATCATTATAAAATTGTCACTTTCAGATGACATTTGGGAAAATAATTTAGAATAATTAAAAGCTTACTGTAAAATTATCATATTAGTAAAAAAACAATACTCAATAAAACAAAACAAGTTGTCACGATTTTTTTCGTAGTAATGAAAAAGGTTGCCAACCTTCTTTTATTGAAAATCGAGTAAAAAAATAACCCACCTCTTTTTTCTAATTATTTGATATAAAATCTTTTTGAAATTTATTGAAGTTTATATTTTTTATGTTCGCAGCTAAATAAACAAAAGAGGATTTTCATACAACATTCCTTCACTGCGTTTCGTGGCAATGAAGGAATGTCCTAATGAAAGGGCAGGAATGATATACCATATAACTTTTCCCTCCGCACATTTATAAGAGAGAAATGACGAACTTTATAACACGTTTTTGAACGAGCAATCAGATACTTTCTGAGTGGGTGTGGTATAAAAGATTTTTTTCTTTCACGGGCTGGGAACACAATTTGGAACCTATAAGAGAGGTTCGACTTGCAATTGGCCAGATATACTTTTATTGGCTGCCTCGTTGGAGGGCACCTAGTCTCAAGATCCTGGGTTCGGTACCCAGGTCGGACAGCTTTATCTGACAAAGAACATATTAGTAGTGGAGTCTAGAAACGTCTTCGTAGGTGGCAATAACCATGCTTGCGATAATATGTGACCAAAACACGTCTGGTAAAAGTTTTGATAAAACGTGTTTTGTTGGGCGTTAAGACCTCTTTCGCATAAAAAATAAAAAACAAACGACCGAGAGGAAGTGGTATTAGAAAAACGTTAGACTGTAGGACGGCTACACCTCGTACGCGCGTGCGAGTGAGCAAAACAGAACTACGCTATAATTAAATAGAGTAAGCGAACTTCTTAAATAAATTCATATAAAAGTGACCATTTTAAACATCTTTCAGGTACTGTATCACAATGATTGCTACATAATACATACATTTATAAATATAATCACGTCTGTATTCCCCGAAGGGGTAGGCAGAGGTGTGTAAACACCCACGTTTCGTCAATTGGGTTTTGGTCCCATGTAATAGAGGGCGAGCCTCAGCCATTCACCGGGCACAGTTTCAGGGTCATACGAAATGTTGTCTCTAACACATTAGACGAAACACAAGGACATATTACGAATAATTAGTTTACGCTAACAACATATAAGACACGAACACAAGAACATACTGTATGAAACCCTGGCAGGGCACTAGGACGGTATACAGCCCTGTTCTGCGTCTAATGCTCACAACGCCCTACTCACATCCATTGAGAAGTGGCATGCTGCTCATTTGGCGCACTTTTCCTTTAGTTGCCTCTTACGACCCCCACGGGAAGAAATGGAGAGGTGACATTCTAACCCGGCACCCCACGGGTATACACGGCTTCATAATAATTAGAAATAAAATTTGTTCGGATACAATTATTTATTATTTATTTATATTTTTTTTATTTTTATGTTAAGTATTGTGATGGAACAAGCTCGAGGCCCACCTGATGTTAAGCGGACTAACCTCTGCCTATAACAGATGCATTTCGTCACCTTGAGACATGTGCCTGTAATTTCACTGGCTGTCAAGGACCGCTGCTGGAATAAGCAGTACCTAAGTTGCTTGGCGACAGATTTTCTACTTGAGGGTGGTCGTGAGCAAGGCGCCAGGTTATATAGACTCAAAACTTAATTAAGAGATTCATGTTTTTTTTTGCTTTGAGAGAAATGTGGTGTCGTGTTTTCCAATGAAGTGTAGTATTTTTCATATCCTCTAGAATAGCGCTTGGTGAGATGTTTCTTGCTTAAGCGTCGCAGCTAGCGAGGCAAGTAAGCGAAATGCCATACCACCATGCCACGAATTCGAACCGCGCCGCACCGCGCCCCGTCCCGGCCCCTCGCCGCCGCTGATTGCCAACTGAATCTCACCAACTACCACGCAGCTATCATTGCATTTAAGCTATGCCTATGATAATTATTATTTATAATGACCTTCCAAGAAAAAAAGTTGTGGTTCATCCATGTACGCGTGTAGGATTGTTTATTCTTCCGTAACTACTGAACTCCTGAACCGATTTTGATGATGGTGTGGTATGAGTGGTATTGTAACAGTTTTTTTATTTATGTCAAATTAAAATTAAAACCAAATAGGTTCTTTAAAATTCAAGAAAGAGGTTGGTACATATCTTCACATTTTATGATTGACCATACAAATATAAATGGGTAAGTTTTATAATGTAAAACTGTCACAATTCTTAATTTACTTCTGCGTGAAATTGCGACTTTATCTAAGTTACGGACTAGCATACGCGGTTAAACCTTACCTTATTCTAGAAACAGGAGATGTGGGAAGTTTGGAATGATTGGTGACGGCCACGTTCGCGTCGCGTCGACGAGCGACGTTCCTACACAAATGAGTAAGGTACGTACGTAGTCAGGTAGGTACTAATTTAATATCAAATGCAATGTAGGCTGGGAGCAGACGGATCCTTGGGATTGATATGTTTTATGTGAACACTAGTATATATATATATAAAGACCACCGCGTCCTCAGCCATAATCATAATTACAAATCTTTACAGCACAAAATCTATCACCTCAAGTGAAAATCGAATCCACATTTACAGTTTACCTGGTTTTACAAACCGCGTGCCTCGACCACTGGCTATCGAGGATGTCTGAATGTATAATTCATATCTAGAGAAGTACGTCTCAAGCTTGTTTATGTGTTTCATACGAGTAATAATAATAGAGTATTAACTAACCTCATAATAAGAAAAAATAACTATAATTTTTAAATAAGATTACAATGAATATCGCTCGCTTAGAGAAAATTACATTAACAAATTTGTGGATATTATATTTTTTTTATAATTTATTATGTTATGTAATGAGTGCTGAGACTGAAAAGCCGGTGGCAGATAGTAAGCTTCACGTTTGTCCGTTACAGTTACAGTGTCACCATTCTGTGCGCCAATGCTGCTCTCGTCACTCCGAGACATTTGTTTTTGAATCTCAATTTCCCAGTTATTTCACTTGCTACAGTGCCATTCAAAATTTTTTTTATGTTATTGTGATGGAACAAGCTCTAGCCCCACCTGATGTTAAGCGGACTAACCTCTGCCTATAACAGATGCATTTCATCACAAGTCACGAATTGCACTGCGCCCGTCACCTTGAGACATAGTTGTTAAGTCTCATGTGCCTGTAATTTCACTGGCTCTCTAGGACTACTGCTGGAACACACCGTTAGGTGCTTGGCGTGCTTGGCTTGGATTTTCTACTTGAGGGTGGTAGCTAGCCAGGCGGGCAATCGCAAAATGCCCTTCCACCATGCGGTGAAGCTCAACCCGGCGCTGGGGATCGAACCAGGGTACTGCGGCGCGGCAGTCCATAGCTTTTAATACTCGGCCATCATTGCTTCACAC
Source organism: Plagodis pulveraria (assembly GCA_963890685.1). Lineage (NCBI taxonomy): Eukaryota > Metazoa > Arthropoda > Insecta > Lepidoptera > Geometridae > Plagodis > Plagodis pulveraria. Next base: position 752,807 of record OY982950.1, read on the forward strand.
TGCTGCTTGAAGGTAGAATATTTGATACTGCTTTTATTAGATGTGGAGTATTGAGATTAAAAAAAATTCGAATGAATGAATGAAAATTGTCTTTTTCGTGGGAAGGTACCCTCCCACGAAAAAGACAATTTTCATTCATTCATTCGAATTTTTTTTCATCTCGAGCGACGTTATCATAATTCGAGAGACATCATTACGAGAGCGTTTGAAAACGCACGTCTTTCGATCTGAACATCGAAGACGTCCTCTATGAGATGATTAAAATAATAAAATTGTAGCATGAAGTTTGAATTAGTCAAGAAAGTGTCGATAGCTCAGTGGTTAAGGCACTCAACGCATAAAACCGAGAGACGCAAGTTCGGTCTTTTTACCGTTCGAGATGAAAATATTGTAGGTAACCAAAAAATGTACATCACTAGCGGCTCGCCCAGACTTTTTGAAAATATTCTATATCTATGTCATCAGGGATAATGTAGGATTCTAATGGTGAAAGAATTATCCTATATCCCATTGGCATCGGCGATAATGATAACAATATAATTTCATTCATAACTAGGACGTTGTGGTCCTGACGATGACAACTTAATATTAGAATTATAGTCTAGTTGTTTTCAAGTTTGTTCGTTACATACAAAAATACTATAATAAAAATATTTCCTCTTTATACTATATCTTCCTATGGTCAATCCTAACACTTCATCAAGACGTGCCTTATCTAAGAATTTATGAAGATCTTTGATAAGGCAAAATAAGTAGATTAAATTGACTAACCTCTACGGGTTAGTAAAAGTTTCAACATAATGTACCTAGTTTATATATGTACAGTTGCTTAGCTCTATACCTTGGATGCTAATAAAAATAGCCAAATTTAATATTGTATTTTGAATAGGGGCAAGCCAACGTAACATTTTTTGAGATTGACAACTGTGTACTACGAACTGTTACTGAGGACTACTTGTAAAAAAAAACAATTGGAAGGCAAAACACTTGTCTGATCTGGAATCAAACCCAGGATGTCGTGTTTTGAACATGTCACGAACTATACACATTCATATTATTATGTGCGATTAACGTTGTTAATTAGTTATAGTGAGTTTAGTATCCTGTACCTACATATAAACTAATGCACCGATTTAGACGAAATTTGGCACAGAAGAATCGCACATAGTTCCCGCGGATGACAAGGGTCAGAATGTTGATCAAATTTATCTGTGCCTACTTTTGCCATCCTGGAATGATAAATAATTAGAAAACTTTGTACAGATTTCTAGCCTTGTATTTTTGCATTAATGCCTGCTAAGCGAATAAACTTATAAAATTTCAACGAAAGGGAAAAAATAAACAAGCAGACGGATTCGAACCTGCGACCGTTCCCTATAGCCGGGACATGTTCTTCCAACTGAGCTATCGTGGAGTCATAGCTCAAATTTATCCTCTTGTTCCTATCGTTTAACCGTCTTAAGGAGACCAGTGTGAATTTGTCATTATTATGACAAATATGCCAGGATGGATTTCCTTTTCTTCTTCGTGTCATCGCGTCAAGGAGATTTTTATTCCGAGTATTTGTCCTACTTTGCACGTAATCGTAGCATTTCTGGATTTCAACTATAATCTAAACTGAGTCATGGCTCACGTGGGCGTGAGTGTGGCACGAGGAGCTGACCATTCCTTACTTTATAACTCCTCAGTGGGACGACGGAAATGACATGGTTCCTGGTTTTGTCGATACGGAGAAAAACTTGGGTATGTATATGATAATCACACCGGCAGTATTATTTAAAAGTTTATTCACAGATTCGTTCTTAATATTGACATGACTCACTTATTACGTGCGTACTTAGTCATGTTTATCGGCCTTATACAGTTTAGCAATTACGTAATAATCATCACTGAAACCTATAGTCCTTAGGTTTCAGTATCGTTCTGTTTTAAATCTGATATAGTTACTTAGTTCAGTTAATTTAACTACATAATTTACCTACATTTGTATTGCCTTACACAGAATACTGATTTCGTCTAGGGTATTACAATTATTAAAGGAATTAAACATAAGTGTGAACAGAAGGAAGCAAAATAATTTATATATTTGAAAGATTGCCCGTAGAAGTTTTGATCTCCCAGTGACAATGGCTGTGGACTGCCTCGGAGAAGGTCCATGGTTCGATTACCATCATGGAATGATTTTCACCACACGGGGCAGGGCACTTTGCAAATGCCCCTCCTAGCTAGCTACCACCTTTACGTAGAACATCTGTCGTCAAGCAATTAATGGTGTATTCTAGCAACTGTTCTTGGGAGCCAGTAATTCTAGGTTTAGCATTTTAACACTTACTTCATCCCTTATCATCATCATATCTTACCATCAGGTGAGATTGTGGCGAAAAGCTAACCAATTACGAATAAAAACAGAATACTCAAAAAACTTCCTCCACATCCACGTGTTCTTTTTACGAGGTGTACGACGGGCAAACACTGAAATTATCCGTGAGGAGACATTATAGACGCCGAAAGATAACTTTCTGTAGTATCATACGTCAAATGCCGATTGACTTTGCTCCAGTAAGAACAAATTTGTGAACAAAGAAAGATAGAACAATAGTTCACTTATCCAACTCGCTAAGCACCTAACGGTGTGTTTCGGCAGCTGTTCCTGGAGAGTCAGTAATTCTTGGTAAGCCTATATCAACATATTTTTATATTACATTAAATTATTGTATTGCTATTTATATTCAATAACTTATTATTTAAATCTCTGTGACAATACAACTGTAAAGGGCAGGCGAGAAGTTTATCATCATCTGTTCATCCCGTCATTATAAAATGAATGTTGAGATACATGTAGAGAGTGTATACTAAACAGATAGAAACAAGTGAGTTTGCTCACCCTAACATACCTACACGTATGTAGGTATACCTTGTATGTTATGGTAAGGGAACTCTCCCAGCATCTCGTGTGGTTCCAGTCCATTACGGGTGCATTAACGGCTCACGCGGACGTGAGGTGAGCATTCGCTTCACCGAGCCCGAGATGCAGCCATTAGTAGTGTGCAACTATGTCGCATTTACATTAAACGGACAGTTACTGGTCAAACAATAAATAAAATATGCTTTATTACAAAGAAAATACGAAAAAGTTGATAGATGTTCCCAATAATGAAAATTGAGGATATAAATCCTATTTCAAATGAGAGCTGTCCCTCGTAGATAGTAGCATTGCAGGCGACATTGATAGATACCTATGTTAGTATCGTGGTCTTTAAGAGGCATTTCACATTTTAATGCGGTATACAAAGATTTTAAGCACTTAATTTACTATCATAGGAAATATCTACAAGTTGTTTAATAATTGATAAAAATAGAATAATCTGTTCTCTTTTCAGTTAATGTACCAGATTTACAAACATAACATTAATTATTTTGTAGTGACCAATCTCCCGCACCTTGTTTTACGAATTAAAGTACACATAGCCAACTTCAGAGTTCTATCTCTTGTATAAAGATTCATCAAATTAACTAAAAAAAAAAAACTGTGCATCAGGCATATAATCTTGTTGACACATAGTGTACTAGAATATCGCTAATTATCGTCATTGTAGAAAAAAAAATAAAGATCTTGCGCCAATTTCCACGAATTATATCAGTAGTTTACCACCATATATTGCGTTTAATAAAGTGTAATTCCAAACAGATATTATATAAAAAGAAAGTTCATTCTTTAATTAATCTGATCTTTAATAAATTGTGATATTAACTCTGTTTTGTTAGACAAGAAAAAATATTTAACATAACTCGAAATGCACATAAATTGAAATGTACAAGCGCGAGGCGATCAGTACCGCGCGAGCGCCCATCGAGGTAGGACCTGTGTTCGTTTTCCTTGCTCTGACGTCTCGTACGCGGAACGTTTAGATGCAAGTTTATAGTGCGACCACAGAGTTTTGATCATGTCGATATTTTTTTTAAGTAACAAACTATACTTTATTTTTGTTGTCCATAATATAAGTATTGTTGTCTTGTTAAGTAACTACATCTTTAGTTTCTGTTCATCCATTGTGTTAAAAAAAGGAAACGTCACAATTATGCAGCCTTATACAGCGTTATTGGAAAAATGCTAACAACCTCACAGGGTTGACGTCTTCTTTTTGGTCTGCTAGTTTTTATATTATTCTAGTTTAAATTAGTAACTCACTATAACTTTTGTTTTAGGCGGATTAGATGACAGGCGAATAATTGATTTCCAATATTTTTGGATTCAGTTAATGTCTATAAGTGAACACAGCGATAACTTCAGCTGGAAATTAAACTACCTTCTATTGAAAATTTGTACAAACCGGCCTCCCGGCTTTTCCATCATTTGTACAAACCGGGATACCAGTTAGCGGTCGATAGTCGTATTTACAAATTTACCATAAATCTGCGTAAGTCCGACTTTCATAATCCAAATGGTTTTCAAAAGGATGCATCCTTGCCCATACAAGAAAAAATCCATATTTTTCTGAGATAACGTATGAAGTAGGAAGTATTTTGAATATTTTGATGAAATCTGCAACCAGCACAAATTACATTTTGGCCCCAAAATATTACGTCATTTCATATTAATATCGTAACTACTTCAACAGTTATAAATCTAGAAAACCGCAATTTTGCATATGTATAAGTCATTTTTCACTCGATATATTTTGCAACGCAAACACTTACCGATGCAAATTTGCGTATTAAATAATCTCGTAACTAATTTAAAACTTCTAAACCAAAAAATCTGATATAATACAGGTGTATAAATTACATGTAAATAATAATATCAAAGAAGGACCAAAGCAGTAGGTGGTATAGTTTTTCAGAAAAAATAATTGCTCTCCAATACAGTTTTCCCGCCAAAGTTCTTAAAACAATTGGGTTGTTTTAATTTTGTTACTTTAAAATATTTGGCGTAAAAATATGTAACAATTCATGGCTAAAGAACAATAGTAAATTATCATATTAAAAGAAGATCGAAGTTCTAGGTGAGTTAGTTACGAAAAAATAGAAATAGCAATTAAATTACTATTTTCCACCATTTTTGTCGTGTGTTCAAACCCCATTTCTAGTATTTTTTTGTATAAAAAGGTGTATTATCATTTATTTTCTATAGAGGAAACAGTGAGCATAAGAGTATATATTGAGGATTGCATTGGTACTAAGAAGTATATACATACATACATACATAAAATCACGCCTCTTTCCCGTAAGGGTAGGCAGAGACCACGGATTTCCACTTACTACGATCCTGACATATCTCTTTCGCTTCATCTATACTCATCAATCCTTTCATACATAAGCGTCGGTTTAGGGTACTTTTGACCTGGCCTTTTTTCAGAACGTCTTCAATCTGATTTCGGAAGTATATATATGTTGATTATAGATTGCGTCAAAGATATTCGATTTAAAAACAAAAAAACCTCAAAATCTGTATATATATATTTACATTTCGCTGTTTGGTCTACTCAAAGTAAATGGATGAAAATGTTATTTTTTTAATGGTGTAGGTGATATATTATGGTATGGGAATACGAGGGTGACATGTTAAAGTAATGGAAAACCAAAAACGTCATGGGACGTTTGTGGTTGGTCCTATGCATGGTCATTATGACAGACAGTGTTAACGACTGGATATAGATACTGAAGAGTGTGAACGAGGAAAGTAGCAATTTTTGGAAACTTTAAAAGAAAGAGCTTTTAGTCCGCAGCTTTTAATCAATGCCGTTACATCAAATATTTATATAATTTTAAACCGTATAATTTTTTTATTTTTTAAGTTTTTTGTTACAATAAATGATTCAAACATATCTATTTTTTATTCATCAAGGATGAAATTTAAATAAAAGATTCACGATGCAGGTTGACTATTTAATGTACATGCCTACTTCTTTTCTATAACATTAGCAAGTAATCGATAAGAAATTGATTATTTACTCATGCCAATCACACAATTTTTAAATTCGCAACTTAGATTTCTTTATTAATGAGTGCTAGTATCAAAATATGTTACTCACAGTCACGCTATTCCGTCGTCACTTCTTTCGCTTGTGTAAGCGATGCGCTGGCATTTACCTAAACTTCAGTAGCGTGATTTTGTGAAATGGCTCTTAATATTAATCAGATATCTCATTTAAAAGTACACAACACGATAGGTATGCTATCCTGGTTGTTATAAACAAAATAAGTGAAATACTATCAATAACATGATTTTAGATTATTATTATTATTATTTATAAGCGTCTACCGTTGAACAAACAAACACCTCGTCCATTTAAGGTTTGGGGATCGCAGTATAATATCATTATGGCAGGTCTTCAGAAGGTGCTGCTGCCCACCTCTCGGTATCTTACCCTTAGTTGCCACTTACCCACGGTATAAGTTACTGGTTTTTTTATGAATAAGCTCTCTTTCGTTTTTCATAACCAATTTCACCATTGCTCCCTCTTTTTTACTCTGACACAGCCCTATAGGGAGGAAATATTAGCATTTAGAGGCGTCTAAAAATATTGTTATGTCTGGATCACTACAAGAAATTACGAAAAAGCCAATCCAGAGCTTTAGAACGCCGATTTCACATCGTCGCAGGTAAACTAATAAAGAGGGAACATAGAAGCCAGCATGTACCGACTTCAGTAACAGGACAACTGTTTTAAATGTACGACTACCGGGCTTAATAGCGTATAATCCGACTAAAGGACATTACATGGATATCTTGTTACACATCAGTCAGTAAAAACAAACCTGCTCACATAATTTCACGAGAATCAGCTGACAAATGCGACCTGTAACCTCTTGATAAGGTTTTGGTTATTTTTATAAACAGACAAATAATTAACATATTATAGTGACGTTAACGTCGAACAACAAAAATTGTCTTCAATTTACTCAACCATCCCACTTTATACTAAACTATTAACATCACTTGTACACCGAATATTTGTGTTCAATTAAATATAATATATAATATTATTTAGGTGTTCACGCTGCGCTTATCAACAATTAAATGCCCGAGCAAGCGGTAACTTTTAAAGGTTGTCAATGATCACTGGCTAGTGCTGCCACTTCATAAAATGTAATGTTGCCACTTTCCGAAGTGCAGGAATGCGATAGATTATATACGGCAAAAATGGCCTTCGATTTGATATAGTAATATATGTAATATAGTAATGTGAGTAGCGTTAACTTCGCAATTTTATTCTATTGAGAAAATTTTAAACAATCGAACAACTTGGCTTTATAGAATATGATTAGAATATTTATATAGCATTATAACGTTTTTAGTTATTTATAGAACTGCAAACGCAACCCAGCATAGTCGTCATATTATGCATCTGCGATTGTACAAATGACTGTGAATTTGCCGCTTCCGGATGTTGATCGGTGCAACATTATTTGTCATAACGTAAGTACGACGATGAGGATGGGAAATCTTCATAGAATACTCCCACCGACCAGTTCAGGATGTAGAGCCTAATGTACATATATGGGTATTATCCCTCGCCAATGATTGGAGTATGCCTTAAAGTTTAGTATTGAATTACATCAAATTTTAAGTTATATTATAATTTATTTATCACATTCACAATAACAGCCATAACTTTTACAGTTAATTGCAGTATAATTTGTTTTTATATGTAAGAGAGAGACGAATCTATACTACTTATAATAAAACTGTAACAGGTCCAATTCTGTACATAAGAGATATTTTGCAAAAAAAAATTTGAGAGCACTCTGTAGCTGATACTGATGCCAAAACTGTATTTTTTTTTATTTTTGTCTGTCTGTCTTTCTGTCTGTCTGTCTGTCTGTCTGTTTGTATCCCGGCCACGCATCACTCCAAAACAACTGAATGGAATTCAATGAAACTTAACACGATTTGAGTTCATACTACGAAGAAGGTTATTGTATACTTTTTATCCCGAAATTCAGCACGGTTCCCTCGGGAAAGGGGATGAAAGTCAAAATGTTACTCAGTTGTAATTAATGAACGCGTAGTCCGATTTCAATTATTCTTTTTTAATAGAATAGTGATGAGTGAGCCCGGAACCCCATGGGCAGCCTGGCACCCCACGGGCAGCCCAGCACCCCATGGGCTACTGAATGGAATTCAATGAAACTTAACACGATTTTAGTTCATACCACGAAGAACGTTATTGTATACTTTTTATCCCGAAATTTAGCACGGTTCCCTCGGCAAAGGGGATGAAAGTCAAAATGTTACTTAGTTGTAATTAATGAACGCGTAGTCCGATTTCAATTATTTTTTGTTAGAATAGTGATGAGTGAGCCCCGAACCCCATGGGCAGCCTGGCACCCCATGGGCAGCCCAGCACCCCATGGGCTACTGAATGGAATCCAATGAAACTTAACACGATCTGAGTTCATACTACGAAGAAGGTTATGGTATACTTTTTATCCCGAAATTCAGCACGGTTCCCTCGGGAAAGGGGATGAAAGTCAAAATGTTACTTAGTTGTAATTTATGAACGCGTAGTCCGATTTCAATTATTCTTTTTCGTTAGAATAATGATGAGTGAGCCCGGAACCCCATGGGCAGCCCGGCACCCCACGGGCAGCCCTGCACCCCATGGGCTACTGAATGGAATTCAATGAAACTTAACACGATCTGAGTTCATACCACGAAGAACGTTATTGTATACTTTTTATTCTGAAATTCAGCACGGTTCCCTTGGCAAAGGGGATGAAAGTCAAAATGTTACTTAGTTGTACTTTATGAACGCGTAATCCAATTTCAATTATTCTTTTTGTGTTAGAAAAGTGACGAGCGAGCTCGGAACCCCACGGGCAGCCCGGCACCCCACGGGCCACCCGGCACCCCAAGGGCAGCCCGGCACCCACGGGCATCCCGACACCCCACGGGCATCCCGGCACCCCACGGGCAGCCCAGCACCCCATGGGCAGCTCGGCATCCCACGGGCATCTCAGCATCCGTATTTAGATTTGCCAGCTTGCTAAGATAAAACTCTAAAATCTGGAACATTCGCCACAATCAATTTTGTTAACTATCTATCTTTTGCCGGATACATTTTGGAGACTGCGCAATGGAAGTGTACAATCTAATATATTTTTGTTCTACCGCCAAACAAGGAGAACCTCGGCAAAAAGATATCGTTTTATAATCAAAATTCCAAAGAAACGCACAAAGTACCTACTTTGCTTCAACATTTATTGTGCGAACCGCAAAGGAACTCTCTGAGTTACTTAACTACTGTCTTCTGGAAAAACAAGCTAGGAGTTATCAAACCCAAAGTAAAAAGCTCCTTTCTGAGCTATGCTTTACTAAGAGTGCTTCACCACAGACCACAACGTTGCTTAATATGAGATAAACAGTGCTCAAATGTGAATAATTAGTTTGCAGGTACGGCAATCGCGTACGAAGTCGCGGGTACAGCTAGTTACTTATATAGCATTCCATGGATGGAGCCTCTTCCCTTCCTTACCAAATTTGGTAAGATCCTATACTAATGCCGCCTGGGATACACGTTCTAGGATGGAAGTAAATGTTCTTCTTGATAAGTCAAGGTCTTGAATAGGTTATACAGGGATTTCGTTGTTATACTCCTTGCTCCGACTACTTTCTACAACTTCTACAGCATGTTAATTAAATACATAACTGATTTTGGTTAATTCATTTGTTAAGTCATAATATTTCTTTGATTTTATTTTTTGCGTCATAGAGATATATTTTGCTTTGTGTGGTCTTTGGGTGTTTGTTTCCCTTGGCACAGTAAGTTTTATACGAACTATGAGTATATATAAAATAAGTAAATGACTCTTATCATTATATATGTTTGTTAACTAGGTTAAGTTATTAGTCGATAGTCTTCCTAATATGTAGTAAATAAATAAAATATGAGTAAATATATCTAGTCTGGATGACGAAAATTGTATTGTTTTCATACGGATCCATTAAAAGAGTGCAATCGGGAGCTGCGCCTAAGATGAGGTAAGGCTCGGATTTATATAATATTTCGTAAATGACCCTTCTTTACAAAATTTACTTGTCTTTTGTTCGTGCTCAAACCTTTTTTTGCTCTAGCTGCGGAGATACTATAGACTTAAGACTATTTTTGTTTGCGAAGATCTGCTTCTCTTATGACTTCGAGCACTCTATCGGTGACGTTAATGTCATATTACAATTTAAAAAAAATTATATATAGGTACATTTTAACAAAACTTGGTGCCGTTAAGATATACTTAATAATTATAACTTTTTTATATCCAAGTCTTTTTGCAATATCTGTCTAAAATCTATCATTTAATAATACATTTGTTGAGTCTTTATTATTGCTGATAGGCTAGACTTTGACCACTATTTCACTTGATGGTAATTCATGATTCGGTCTAAGAAGATTTTCAGGCTGACATAGTATTACTGGCTCTCAAGGACAGCTGCAGGAACTCACCGTTAGGTGCTTGGCAAAAGATGCAGGTATCCGAGACCCAGACTTTTTTTACTAGTTCCAAAAGTATACATTCTACTTCTTTTGTTCAGGCTTCGCTGTTAGAAGTAGAAGAAGCGCGTCGGTTCCTTAACAACACAGAATTTCTGCTCTGTTGTTATACCTACTGCCATTGAGAATTACCAAGAAGGTTGCGGAAGAAGCAGGCGGTCAACTGCTTCATAATATTCATAATAAAACGGCTTCATAATGTTGACAAAACATAAATGTTATTATTTACTAGCTCTATAAATAGAAACGGCCGATTAAAACTCTTAGTTCCCATCACACTGTTATATAATAAAAATGATTTAATGAGGCTATAATTAGACTTGGTAGATGTTTTGCTCCTTGTCGAGATTAACTCACTATGTAATAGTTAATTAGGAGCTAATGATGTTGACGCATGCGCAATTGCGCGTTCCGATCCGTCCGACCATTGTACCTATAATATATAGTTACTATATTATATATAGCTAACCAGACGGTGCCTCGTGGTACAATATTTCTTTTATGTGATGAAGTGACGAGACGAACTTGTTGCCCGCCAGATGGTAAACGCCACGCGTAGACGTGACAATTACAGTCACCATTCTCGTTCTGCATGACACTGCACTACGCTTGTCACTCCGATACGTTAATTCTTACGTCTACTTAGTGATGGCAAAGAAAGGGGCGAGATATTGAAATCTATACCTACACGTCACAGTTCCGGATCCTGGACTGCAAATGAAAATGTGTATTTCAGTCCCAATCCGAGTCCGACCCATAGTTCCAACTCGGGACACCAAGTTTCCATAGCAACATTTTACCATGTGCCAGGTATCTTTAGCGAGAGGGATTGCCCTTAACGCATAAAAATATCAGTGTTTCCACACTTCAGCTTTAAGATGGAATATCTGACACTGCGGTGGTACCGACCAAGACAGAACACGATTTTAAAACCGGAAAGTGTGCACTTTTTTATGTTAATGTGACAGAACAAGCTCGAGGCCCAGTGGACTAACCTCTGCCTATAACAGATGCATTTCGTCACAAGTCACGAATTGCACTGCTCCCGTCACCGTGAGGCATAAGTCTCATGTGCCTGTAATTTCATTGGTTCTCAAGGACTGCTGTCGGAACACACCGTTAGGTGCTTGGCGACAGATTTTCTACTTGAGGGTTCTCGCTAGCCAGGCGGGCATTCGCATGCCCTTCCACCATGCGGTGAAGCTCAAGCCCGCGGCGGGATTCGAACCATGGACCTGCTGCGCGGCAGTCCATAGCCAATGCCACTGAGCTTCAAAATTTGGTACAGATACTAGACATATATACATACAGGAGCGTGTAAGTACGTGTATTTGTCACCTAGCGGCTAAAAGACTTGATGAAATTTGTTGTAATAGATTTCTTAGATCTTGAATAAGGAATATAATAATGTCAACCCGATTTATTGGGAAGTTTCCGAAAGCGCGATATAACTAATTAAACCTCAACGAAGGTAAATTAGGAAGTTGTAAGGGAAAACAAAACGAAATATGAATTACTTAAACAAAGTTGAATCGCAATGCGCGTTGGCGTTGCCGCTACGACCTCTTTATGTCCAATAAGCGCGAAAATAAGAAAAAGATATATATACACGTATGCGGTTGTCCGAAAATTTTCAGGACGTGTTTGTGAAGGATATTGGTCATATTTTAACCGTGAGTTAGATGTGAATATTTATTATCGATGTAGAGGGGTTCCAAAACATAATCTGAAAACAGCTGCATTTTTTTTATCAACTAGTTACGGAAGATGCTTCAGCACGGATTTGTTGCCTAAATATCTGTACATAATCTCAGAGCAATTACTTCTCAGTTTGTATTCGGAGTACATAATATATATTTTGTCTGGGTCTAAACAATGATCCTCTGAAAATGAGATCAACGTCAATGTGAACAAAATCCCCTGACTTTGTATTTTATGATTCACTTATCACCCCTTTCAGAAAGTCTGCACTAAGATTTGTATTTTTATATTTTTGTATGTAACAAACAAACTTAAAAACTATTGCCCGATTTGAATGAAATTTGGAATGGGAATAGTTTGAGATCCGGGAAAGGACATAAGGATTGTTTTATCCAACTTCGCAAAAAGAGGTTAATGTTTTTGCGCGGTAACCGAAATATGCGTGGGTGGAGCCGGGGCCAGAAAGCTAGTATTAAATTAAGAAACTAGACTTAAGAACTAGACTTCGACAAAAACTCTCCCCCGTGTGGAACTAAAAAAAATATGTCTCGTGCTTCCAATGTGAGATCTGATGAGTCTTTGTACTAGTTTAATTAGAATATGTTTATGTTTAAAATGCGCTGCGAAAGTGAAAGTGAATACATATTATATTTATTTATAATATAATTGTGTAGTTAAACGGTTTTTGTATTTCACCGTATAACGCGACGGAAATAATCTCGGTTTTTCGCAAATACAATAACAAGACAAAATTCCATTACCAGCGACACTCTTAGTTCAATGTAGTGTGATGTCGAAATAGGATCGACGTCGCATAAACAGAATGTCAGCGACCTCTAGATGGTTTTTTTTCTGTTGACTACACTGTTATTACTTGTTTCTGTAAACACATATAAATATCTAGCAGAAGTAGGTAGGTAGGCTCCACCGAGATGTAGATATAAAACGTATGTTTTGATTTATTCCTAAATCTGTTGATAAAGTAAAATTACAAAATTACATTGAAATCTATTGATAAGTAGACGGAAGGATACCATTTTTTTCGGCCACCATTCTAAAACTAATTTAATTTTTATTAAAATAAATCGTGAGCTAAATTTCAGGTCCAACTCATTCTGTTTCCGGGCTTGAGACCCTTGACATACACACAGACAGACGTACAGCGGAATATCATTAATAGGGCTCCATGGTACGGAACCCAAAACAAAAAATCGACATAAGAATTTCTGTCAGTATCGTAATTATCTAGGTGGTATAAGTACAAAATTCCTCGGGAGTATCACGTATATTTGGTCACTTGTATCACCAAAGAGAATGGTTAGGGTTTAGTTTAAGTGGCTGCATGCTTGTTCTTGGTGGTCACAGGAGAAATATGCGGCTTTATTTGCGCATGTTCAGTATTTTCATTCCCTTATGTGACGTCACTTGATAACGAATGAAAGCTAAATTCCCCATGATTCTAAGAACAGTTTCCCATAGATAAACACAGATTTAACGACGAAATGTCAGTCATATGACCTGTGCCGCGGACGTTCCTCGCTTTACGGTGCATAAAGTTAATTATAGTTCATAGCTGGCTAGGCCACGTGGCCCACCAGTCATTCAGAACGGGGTAACGCTCCACTGCGGAGCGATCAGATATACGACTTTGTCTAACACTCGTTTAACTTGATGGAAATGCAGAAGTTCGTAATGTACATAATATAACTTTATGTACCTATATATCTTCATTTGACCTAGCGAAGTGAGAATTCTAATTTCAAGAAGTAGGAACATCGGTATGTTAACAACCTCCTCGCATTCAAAAGTGTATCTCTATTGAAGCGTTCGTAGCAAATTTTGCTTAGCACTGCCTATTGTGCTTGCGCTTAAAAACTTATTAAATTATCTACTTGGCTGTTAGAATATTTTTTTGCCTTGATTTCGAAAAAATGTCGCGTGGGTACAATATTTCTGACAGTTGCGGATATTGAGTATTGAATACCTACAATATTTTTTATTTATTTACATGAAAATGAAATATATTATTATCACCATCATTATTTCGTCATTATCACAATTTCATTACACAATCCGTCAAATATACTGACTTCTCTTCGATTTTTATCAAACCCTTTATTTTTTATTATATTGGAGAGCTGGCGCCTCCCTTGGGAGTAAGTGATAAATGACCGTCGCTCACGGACATCCGCGACACCAGAGGTCTAGAGGATACGTTGCAGACTTTGATTGCTGTTGAATTAAAATACTTGATGAGATTGAATGATATAGCTTTTTTATTTTTATTTTTATTTAGGGAGGACATAGATGCTGACTACCGCTAAGCGGACGTACAGCTCCACCGGACTTTGGGCGAGGGGAGGCCCTCTTATAGCCCAGGAGGAAGAAGCGCTGAGGGCACTTCTTCTGAGACGGGCGTATAAGGCGAAAAGCGCCTTATACCTCCGTCTCCTGCGGGCGCCGAAAACGCCACGCTACTATCGGGAGGGGTGACAGCGAGCTCAAGGGCACCACTGTGGTTCGGACCTCGGCTTGTCTCGCTGCCGAGAGACAAAGGGGGAATCGGAACTAAATGCCCCGGTACAACTGCAGTGTTGTACCGTTGAGAATGGGCCCTATTGAATATTACTCTGTGACTATTTGGAGAGACACTAATCGGGATTTTATTTTTGCCTCGAGCTCGCCGGCGAGCTCGGTGTTTGATTGTGTAACCTCTGATTACCGCACACCTGGGGATGTTACCAGGACGACTTGCGGACAACGCTAAAGCTGCCAACGTAATGGCTGCGATGGGGTCATCCGGGTCGTCCAATACCTGCCGTGGTCGGCGACGGGGGGGTTTAAACCATGGGTCGGATGAGGCAGTCGAGTAGTTCGATGCCTGGACAACTAGAGGGTTCGAGTGGTGGGGCGCTCGATCAAAGTATCGGCGGGCGCAGTCCTTATTGAACTGCGCTAAAGAGGGAAGGTTTAGGTCGCAGTGCAACTCGGCGTTCCGTACATACCACGGAGCACCGGTTGCCTGGCGGAGGAACCTGTTTTGAATGATTTGATGTTTACGTAGGTGGGCCTCGCTAGCATGACTAAACGCTACTGAAGCGTATGTCATGATGGGGCGGATGCAAGTAGTACAAAGTGTCTTCTTATTTTTAAGAGACATTTTACTCTCTGTACGAATTAAGGGACCTAGGCGACCCATAACAAAGGCCGCCCTGTTACGAACATCAGTGATGTGAGCGGCAAAGGTGAGATGCCGATCAAGGGTGACTCCAAGATACTTGGTTTTACCAACCCAGGGAATGGGTTCGTCAAACAGAGTTAAAGGTTTAGGATAGCGGGGGTTCGAGTGAGTACTCTCATTGAAGTATATAGCTGCACTTTTAGTCGGGTTGACTGCAATGCGCCATTTACGGAACCAGTCACCGATCTCGGTGATGGCCCGTTGAAGGAGAAAATAGGTCTGTCTGTTAATATGCCAGCCAGTGGAATAAATGGCGGTATCGTCCGCATATTGGGCTATGAAAACCTTGGGCTGAGAGCGTGGGATGTCGCTGGTATACAGCGCGAAGAGAATGGGTGATAGTACGGAGCCCTGAGGGACTCCGGCACTGACTGGGTGGGGGGTGGAGAGGGTGCCTTCCACGCGGTAGCGAAAGCTTCTGTCCCTTAGGAAGTCTTGTAAGGTGAGCACAAGACGTACTGGCACGCCAAAGTGGTATAACTTGTAAATCAAGCCATTGTGCCAGACTTTATCAAAAGCTTTCGCTACGTCGAGGAAGACTGCTACCGTCGTTTGGAGTTTGGGTTTCTTATTGAAACCTTCAAGGATGTGCTCCGTGAGGCGGTGCACCTGTTGGACGCATGAGTGCTTGGGCCTAAAGCCAAACTGCTCATCGGGAATAAGGTGGTGTTCCTGCGCATGAGCCGAGAGACGGTTCGAAAGGAGCCGTTCGTATAGCTTGCCTAGGGCACTGAGAAGGCTGATGGGACGGTAGCTGGTGGGGTCAGCGGAGTTTTTGCCTGGTTTGTGAATGCCAATGACATTTGCACATTTCCAGACGTCGGGAAATAAACAGTGGCTCATGGCCGCATTGAAGATGCTTACTAGTAGATGAATCAGGGGGGGAGAAAGGTGTTTAAGTACCTTGTTGGAGATGCCGTCGGCACCGGGGGCTTTACGTTGTTTGAGGTCCTTGATCAGTCTCGTCACCTCAGCGTAAGATACTGGGGTGTGCGGGGGGAGTTCAGAGATGACCACAGAGCTTTTACGTTCGACTTCAGCGTCCACCGAATCGAGGTGGGCTTGGTCTACGTGATCTACGTTGGGGGAGCACTGAGCCTCTAGGCTATCAGCTAGGCACTCAGCTTTGTCTTCGTCAAAGAACGCCGGGGCGCGTGGGACTGGTGGGTATAGCGGAGGTATGTCGCTCTGTCCGACACCTTTCATACCTCGTGCGAGATCCCAATAAGCCCGCTGGCTAGGCACGAGGTTTGAAAGTTTGTCGCCCCAGCTGTGGTCACGCAACTCGGACATGCGACTTTCAACCATGCGTTCAAAGTGGCGTTTCCGAGTTTTGTTTACTTCGCTTGGGTAGGAGTCGTAATGTCTGGTCACTGCTTTACTCTTCGTCACTAATCGCCTCACATCCACTGGAATGACAAGGCGCCGGTCGTCCGGCACAATGACTTCCTTTGAGGATGCACCTACTACGGTGGAGAGGTGATTAGTGAACGAATCGATCGCTAGGGATACGTCATCTTTGGTCAGAATGTCGTCAGGGATTTTGTCGAGGTCGGTTGAACTGATAGCCTTTAGGGAATTGCCTAATTGCTTCCAGTTTACCATCGTCTTGGTGGGGCGGGGTAAGTCTGCTGTAGGGTCGGGGCCTAGTCGCAGTATAATGGGTCGGTGGTGTAGTTCGTGACAAACTGTTATAGAGCGTAACTGAAGGGTTACGCCTCTAAACAGTGCCATGTCTAAGACGTCAGGTCGGTGGCGGACGTTCTCGGGGTAGTGCGTTGGCTCGATAGGTGCAATTACGTCAAAGTTCAAGTCAGCGACTAGGTTGTCAAGGATAATACCGTTAGGATTGTTAGAATTACAATTCCATAGGATATGTTTACTGTTGAAGTCGCCGATCAGAAGGACGGCGCTTCCAAGAGAGAAGAGAGCTTCTAAGTCTGCGCGGGCGACGCGCTTTAAACCAGATTGGTAGCAGGATGCTATGACTATGGGTTGATGACCCGTCATAGCTAGTAAGCAACAAGATGCTTCCATAGTACTCAGAGTCGGGGTATCTAAGGGGATGCAGTGCAGGGACCTTTTGTAATAGATAAGAGTGCCTCCCTTAGCGGAAGTCAACCTATCATTACGTACACATCGGTAATTAGCAAACCTGGGATTCGCCCTTCCCGGTTTTAAAATGATATAGCTTTGCATCGCCTTGCAGTTTTATGGTCACATGCCCTATAGTTTGAATGTGAAGGCACACAGGTGGCGCTGCGGTCGCACGTGAGTGACAAATGCTCGGTACCTTTGTACGTTGTAGTTACCATGTACTTACTTGACTTCCTAGGTATTTACATAATATTATGTATGTAACATCAAAAGCTATCAAAAGATGCAAAGTTCTCTATAATGAAATGTGAGTTTATATTTTACCGGGATATTTACTCGTAGGTAGTTAAGTAAGTGCAGATTTTGATCACAGCTTCAAACTACCGCTAAACCGCCTTCCCATTAGTAGGTTTTTCATGCTCCCTACACTTGGCAGGCGACTTCGGGATCGAAGTATAAGATAGCAGTTCTTCAAAATGCGTGGTTGCCCAAATTCTCGTGTGTTTCCCTTCTTCGCGCGTCGGCACTTGCGACTCGCACAGGTAGATATCGGGGGATGCAATTCTAGCCTCGCACTCCACGGGAGATAAATAGAAGATATGGTTAAACAACAGCAACGTTTTCTGAGGAACTGATATCTCACACTGCGATCCCCCAGATGTCTGCTAGCTTTCACCAAAATAAGGGCAACCAGCCAAAAATTAAAAACAAAAAATAAACACACTGAGCGATTTCTGGTGTGTATTTTTTATCTGACCTATTATCTGATCTATTGAATAATGAAAGAAACATTGAAATAATTTATAAATAAAGAAAATTTTAGGCAGATCAGAACTGGTAGTTGGGCCTCGTTCGTTAGGGACACTAACTGCACCAGACCCTTAAAGAAAAAAAAAATTGTAGGTTGTGATCATAGTTTCAAAAGTACATAATAAACTATTTTTTTCGTATTTGTTACTAAAGAAGAGGGTAATATACTAAACTTATTTAAGTCCATCAAGTAATGCACACTAAACAAAAACATATCCACAAAATAAAATTTACACCAATGGTCACATACTATAATGAATCAAATAACCCGCCCCTCACTGTACGTGGCGCAAAGGTGCCCATAACGCTGGCTGCATTGCCTCGTTCGACAGCGATGGCCAACCTTTGCACCAGGTACAAGCTGGACCGGGAGTCACGGGATTTTTCCCTTAATATACGCACTAGTTCATTCACCAAGCTTTTTGCGTTTGCGTCCCCATCGTCTCCACTATACTGAATTTTAGTTTTTGAAATAGATCTCGTAACAAAATTGTCTAAAATTGGGTAGGTACTTTGACGACGCCGCTTTATTTACTCCCCATCTAAATCGTGACAACGTTTTATAAAAAACATCAAAATTCCGCAAGACCTAGAGACCGTAACAAGCGGACGGACTGATGGACAAGCAGGCAGCGGTGTCTCGTTAATAGAATTACTCGTATCGCTATTTGAACCCGTAATCCCAGCATATCGCACCTTCTTGTTACTACGAGTACATTATAAATCAAATAATCAAATAACTTACATTGCTGCATGCTTGTTAAACTTAGAAACAGGCGCAGTTGCGGGACAAGTTGTACAGAAGTAAATTTCTATCTAATAAACTTTTGTATAGCAATGTAAAAAAACTATACCAAATTCTTTAAAATATACCAAAAGCATTGAATAACACTAATCTGCGTTTATGCTACTGACGGCAGATAAATTAGTCGGTTGTTTAGTGCACGAGTGAACACGCGTGCGGTCGCACGTGTACATCTGGCGATGGCAGATGGCGTGCAAAACGGCTAAATGCCGTCTCCGTTTGTGGGTTTTGAATAAAGCGTTCCTATCTAAATTGTAGCGAACCTATCTAGCTGTGTCTTCTAAACAGAACCGGTAAATGATTTATTTGTATGAATAAATCCCGGAGAAAATACCACGGAATAAATCGCTGTTGTGCTGAATCCGAAGTAAGAATCTATACTTATAATAAAACTGTAACAGATCCAATTCTGTATATGGCAGATACTCAATACTCAATACTCAATCAATACTCAATCATTTATTGCAATCATTAGTACAAACAAATGCGGTTTACATGTCTTATATAAACAAACCAAAATTAGGTGGAATGGTACATAATGACCCTAATAGGGTATAGCAATGTGTAGCGGAAGGGAACGATCTATTCCATAATCGAGGCATCCTTAAGAAATTCTTCAAGAGTATAATAACACTTTTCGAACAGTATATTTTTTAGGACTCGGAGGAATTTGTGTACATTTTCTATACTTTTGATTTTTACCGGTAATTTGTTATATATTTTAGCGGCCATTGCGTTTGGTCCTGTACTATGCATTTCTAATCTCGAGGTAGACACAACCAGATTATGTTTATAATTAGACCGTGTTGGGTAGTTTCGCTCATCTGATATTTTTGTAAAATGTTGGGGATATTTTTTTACAAACTTACAATTTTCTAATATATATATGGATGCCAGTGTTAATATTTTAAATCTAATAAAGTAGGGCCTATGAAATTTTTCTATATTTATGTCGGGAAGCTTTATATTTCCTAAAATTCGAATACACTTTTTTTGGATGATAAAGATATCTGTAGCATCTACACTATTTCCCCAAAGTATTATGCCGTAGCTGATCCAGGAGAAACAATATGCATAATAAGCCGTTAGAGCTGTATCTACGTTTGTTACTTTTCGTAATTCTCTAAGCGCATAAGTAAAGCTTGATAATTTTGACTTTATTTTCTGTATGTGGCTTTTCCAATTTAAATGCGTGTCAATATCTATGCCTAGTAAAGTCGATACGTCAACACACTCTATATATTTATTATTATAAGAGAAATTTATGTCAAGGGGTGCTTTTTGATAGGGTCTATATTGCATTAACGCGGTCTTTTTAAAATTCAATTCTAAATTATGATATGTCATCCAATTAGTTATATTATTAAAAATGTCAGTAAGGTTATAATTGAAATTAGAATTATTTTTGCAAGATGTCAAAATAGAGATGTCATCCGCGATAAGTACACACGATTCGTCAATTGTTTTGGGAAGGTCATTAATATATAATAAAAAAAGAATACATCCGATCACAGATCCTTGGGGAATCGAATGGTTAATTTGTATAGAAGTAGATCTGACTGTACTTATTTCGCCGGTGTTAAAGTCAAAATTTTCTATTTCTACATATTGGTTGCGATTTTTTAAGTATGAGCTGAACCATGTGTGTGCTATGCCGCGTATTCCTTTGTCATATAATTTATTTAATAGTATGTCGTACCTAACAATCCTAACAAGGTATGCTTTCGTCATATCTAATAAAATGCCTATTGCGTATTTTTTATCGTCTAAAATTGTCAAGATTTTGTGAATATAACTATATACGGCTGAAATAGTCGAACGGTTTTTTCGGAACCCGTTTTGAGTGTCATCAAATATATGAAACTTTTCACAGAATGAAGTCCCACGGGCTTGCATTGCTTCAACTAGCCTACTTCATCAAAATCAAAAATTTTTGATGAAGTAGGCAAGAGCGCTATTGGCCTGTAGTTACTAGGTTCCAGTTTTGACGATTTCTTATGTATTGGCTTGATTAAGGCCGTCTTTAACAGGTCCGGGAATGTTCCTTCGGCGAAAGATTGGTTTATCAGCAGATAATAAGGCAAAGTTAATTGTTCAGCACAATGCTTTATAAGAATTTGCGGCAATTCGTCAACACCGTAACTGTATTTGTCTTTCATGTTTTTAATTATGTTGTATATTTCGCGCGGTTCAACCGGTTTTAATTAGTTTAGTACATTGAGTTGTTTACGCGCTCGAGTGCAGAGGGGCTGTAGACCGGTGACGGTGGCGGCGCTGGCGCGGGCGCCCCTCCGCCACCGTCCGCACTACCAACACATGCAAAGTACTTGTTAAAGCTATTCACTACCTGTTGCGGATCGGAAATTATAGAATTATTTAATTTTAGTTTTATATTATTTTTAAGCTTTTTTATGTTTTTATTTGTGCGATCTTTTACAATTTTCCACATTGCCTTTGTTTTGTTTCCGGATTTTTTCATTTCTCGTATATATTTATTTTTTTTCGATTTATTTACAGTCTTTTTTAACAATTTCACATATGTTTTATAGTAGTTTCGTAATGTTGGATGCTTACTATATGTTACAAGGGGTTTCAATAGCCGTTTGTTTTTACATGATGTCTTTATTCCTCGTGTTAGCCAATTATATTTTTTGTAATTTTTTAGTCTTATAAGTTTTTTTGGTATTCATTTATTTAAAATTTCATATAGTTTTTTATGAAATACTTCGTAAGTTTGATTTATTGTATATTTTTTATTTTTATTTATGCTTAGAAGATCTCTGTCTGTCTGTCTATATCCCAAAACTATTGATTGGAATTCAATGAAACTTAACACGATTCGAGTTCATACTACGAAGAAGGTATACTTTTTATCGCGAAATTCAGCACGGTTCCCTCGGGAAAGGGGATGAAAGTCAAAATGCACACTTAGTTGTAATTTATTAACGCGTAGTCCGATTTCAATTATTCTTTTTTGTTAGAACGAACCCGGCACCACACGGAAATCTATCTTTTGCCGGATACATTGCGGAGACTGCGCAATTGAAGTGCACAATCTAATATACATTCGTTCTACCGCCAAACAAGGAGAACCTCGGTAAAAAGACAACGTTTTAAAATCGAAATTCCAAAACAACGCACAAAGTACTTATCTTCAACATTTATTGTGCGAACCGCGAAGGAACTGAGTAACTTAACTAAGTACTGTCTTCTGGAAAATACAACCCGGAAGTTTTCAAACCTTCTTTCTTCTTTTCTTTTTAAAAGGGTTCTTTCTGAGCTGTGCTTCACTGAAGACCACAGCGTTGCTTAATATGAGATAAACAGTGCTCAAATGTGAATAATTAATCTCCAGGAACGGCAATCGTGAACGAAGTCGCAGGTACAGCTAGTAAACTAATATGAGGTAGAAAGTCTTTTGCTGAACCAGGAGTGTGCCTGTGGCTATAACCGACTAACTTGAGCTGCTAGGTGTAACACTAACATCTAAACTCAATTTTTGGTTATACATCGAGTCCAGGGATAAATTACCGGCGTAAAAGTGGTTCTTTGGAAAGTGGGGCGGTATTTTACATCGAGACTACTTCTAGACCAGACATCGAGCTCAAGTCCGGTCCTGTATAGAATACCGCAGCCACCTCTGAGATGGTTCGGCTGAGTACCAGCTAGAGTAGTTGGACTCTGTAGATACTCTGCAGATCGTGCAAAGAACCTCATTGGTGCAGATGCGATAGTGGCTATACAAAACAGAGTTTAACTACTGCCCGTAGAAAAATTTTAATGATAAAAATACACAAAAACACAGTAAGTCTATCCTTGTTTTGTCAGGGATGCGCATTGCAACACCCAGTCAAAGATAAACATGTTTCTTGGTTTTGTTATTTCTTTTATATTCTATGGAAATATCAGATTTCTAAATAATCGGTTACGGCCCACATTATTTTTGGACAAAAATAGGAAAATATATATATTTATGCTACATTCA
Source organism: Plagodis pulveraria (assembly GCA_963890685.1). Taxonomy (NCBI): domain Eukaryota; kingdom Metazoa; phylum Arthropoda; class Insecta; order Lepidoptera; family Geometridae; genus Plagodis; species Plagodis pulveraria. Next base: position 775,939 of record OY982950.1, read on the forward strand.
ACCTACTCTAAAATAGATGATAACATCCTACATGCGAAAATTTTTGATTATCGGCTTTTTTCTTATCAATTGGTTTATTTTTCAAGTGCGCTAGACCTGAAAAAAATAATTCCTAGTCTAATATTAAACTTTGGGTCAACTTTTTACACAAAATATCAAAATTTCAGGTGTATACCGTGTATATTATACACAGTTACAAACTTATGACATACATACGGATGGACGGACTGACAGGCATTAGAGTCTCGTTAACAGAGCTCTGATTTGTCCATTGGGTACGAAACCCTAAAAACCACAACTTGTTGTTTATATATTTTGATATAAAATACATTTAGTCGTAATTTATAATGAAGTGGACTAATAAAAATGTCCACAATCCACTATCCAACCTTTTTCGTAGATTGAACGCTGATGATATTGATTCCGATCACGTGTATATGTAATCTCAAGGTAGTCAGAATAAAGAATGGGTACAGTAAAAAGTTATGACATAAATTATATGATAAAGTCTACCTTCAGCAACTCTATTACAGTCTGGGCCTCTACTAAACAGCTTCGAGCGCGTAGAGGTGACACCAGACCTCATGATTTATTCAGTTTTCATAAAAAGTTAGCGCCAGGAATAATAAACAGCTCAGGTAACGCCTTATCACGACATATAATATATGATTTATGACATATTGAGATGGCGGCTTGGTATAACATTGGTCCTGAGTGTTGGTGGCTGATCAGGTCCGCGCTATGCTCTAGGGTTCAGTTACACTACAGAAGGTAGATCATAATCGACAGGCTGGCGACTAAGTAAAAAAAAACAAATCTAAACGTTTTTAAAATTATGTCCTAGTTTTAACGAGGGAACACATATTTTTTTGTGTTCTTGAGTTATCCTTAGTGTGGTAAGAGAAGATATTAGTATGCTGGCCCCACATGTGTTGGATAAGAGTATAGAAATGAAGAGTGCTTAATGTCTAGTCAGTTCCTAATACATAAGCTAAATCGATGCTAATTACAAGTACAGACCACGTTTAGTTAAGTGTTCACATTCGGCCGAGGGCTGCGAGAGACAACAGCTTCTGACGATGTTTTGTTAAGAAATTACGTGAAGTGTCCTCATCAAGGAAAATGTCTTCATTTCCAAGTAAAGGTAGTATAAAATTTTGCATGCATGTCATTTAAGTCTATATACGTCAATGCAGTACGTAGTTTTCACGATTTCACGAATCCTGCCCTTTCATAAAACCATTTTATAAGTAACATGATATTATTAGAAATGTAAATGCCAAGTTACAGTTTAATATAGGACAGTATAAATTTTCAACCCTTATTTGTGCCCCATAAATACATCCATATCTTAAAAATCTTAGTACAGTAGTTTTTATTTAACGTTGGTGAAGCTTTAATTCAATGTTAATGTAATTTATTTCTTGTAACATAATTCCTTGTTTCTAACTTCTACAACTAGGACTTTTAGTTTCAAGCTATAAACTACCAACTAACCATTTTCTCAGGTGAAGTAGTTTTCGAGACCGTGTATAGTCAGTGAGTGTTAATAGACATATATAAAATATCTCCTTGTATGAAAACGACACATTGCAATATTTTTGGTTTCGGTCTGGTTGCCGGTCACCTGTCTGATGCTAAACCTCGAAAACATATCGTCACACCCATGGTCACACCTTGATTATTATTTAAAGAAAAGCTTTCACTCACATATTACTGCACTCGTTAATTAAGTTTAGGTCCTATATACTGCGAGTAAATTCATTAAGAGTGTTTGTTTTCATTTTAACTTTCACCCCTTGAGGTCAATAACATTTTAAGGGGAGGTCACATGTACCAGAAAATTTGCTATATTTTTTAGGGTCAAAACTAACAAGACCAAGATTTTAAAGACAAAAAGCTTTGAGCGACAAAAGCGATGATTTGTAATTATTTTATTGAAGATTAGCTGAAATTAAATAATCAAGTGCAATGCACTGGCTTCAGTGACTTCCACATTCTAGAGCCACAGAAAGCCGTTGTGTGTTATAAATTATAAAGTGCCTGTGCATATAAGGCTTGCCAAGTCCATTTCAATATTTAAGACTTCAGTTAAGAATTATTATTTATCAATTTCTGATGCTGCTTGATATTTGTTTATATTTATATATTCATATTTAAATATATTATGGGTATATGTTGATTTGTATTATGTATATGTATGTATGTCATAATGTATTTTTATTGATATTTATGTATTAGGATTTGTATTAAAGTACAAGTAAACGTTTTGTATATTATTTCAAGTTGCACCAACCGCCTATTCCCTATTTCTGATTCTGTCCATCCATAAGTTGTATGGAAGAAATCTTTTTTAAAAATAGATTTCTTCCTCCTTAAAGGGTTTTTATAGTTTATTATTTAATATGAATAAAATTTGTAAATTGGTTTGTAAAAAGAGTTATGGTATTGTATTGTATAAAAATATATTACCAGTGACTATATAAGATTTAGCAGAACTGTAGTTTTATTTTGGTAAATTACACAATCAAGAATATTGTAGTCAGCTTTTGTGTTAGGAAGCTTATGGTTTCCTGATAGTAATATCCCCACCAACCTGCCCAAGGTTAGTGTGTATCCGCACCAGTGTTGCCACTTTATAGATAGATCTAGCCACATTATCGCAATAGTTAGCTACAAAGAAATACATTTGTAGCCAAATCTTTTAGCCACCATTTCTAGCTACTTTTACAAAAGTACTCAATCAATTTGTAATGTAATAAAACGTTCTTAAGTGCATTTAGAATGTTACCAGTAATGGAAGTTTTTCAGGGCATCCCTAAATTTGTCGATGTTTAAGTGAATCTTGTCGGAGTCGGGGATTGTTTTCAATAGAAGGAACTCCCGGGAGCCTCGAATTGAAATGATACTGACGTTGATGTTGAAGATATTATGAGAATAATGTAAATAATTTTGATTGTGTATAAAAAACCGCCAGAAATAAAAAAAATAAAAATTTCATTTGATTTCCATATTGGGTGGGTTGAACAAATATTAATCCGTCATTTTATTACCGTGCCCGTTTTAACCATTAATAATTGTACGAATTAAAATATACTTAATTGATTAGATTTAGGCGTTACTTTGCGGAAATCCATATTTAATAATAACTAATATTTTAAGCGAAATTGTCACTAGATATAATTTTATATTTTTTTATTTTTTTATTAAAATATTAATTTGATATTTGATTAAAAGATTTTAATAATATTTGTTATTATTATACTTAATTGCGTTGTCATTAGAACTAAACGTGTATTCCAAATTTCAGCTTAATCGGACATTGGGAAGTGGGTCAAATTTACATTAATTGCACACTTTTTCTACCTATAAAATCTACCTGAATTAATTATTTTTATACTGTGGTAGAAAGCCTTAATAATAAAAGTAAAAGTTAGGTAACAGTTTTGCTATAGATAATATCTCTCGCCAGGTCCTCGTGGGTTTAGGTCGCAAGGGCTGCCTTAGACAGTCGTATAAAAATGGCAAGCGAACTTATTTCGCAAAGTTTATAGTTCTTTTGCCTCATTTCTTTTGCTGATAAAGTTGCGGAATCATAAAATATTTATGGGAGATATTAAGGCAATATAAATATAGTTCTTTATTACTCAGTTATTTTGCTCACACTACCTGAGGGATGGGCAGACGATGCCTACGGGTATTTTGGGTCATATTTTTATAACTGATATCAAAACGGTATCATCAAAATAAATCAGTTATAAAAAATCACACCATTACAAATAGTATGTAGCTTGTAACAGCTACGATATATTATGTACATAGGTGTTCTTTAATAGTAAAATTTCCTAAACGTTAATTATACTAGGTATATAGATACTTATATATACATTTACTGATACTAGTATCATCTCAAAGCGAACATTCGAACAACAATGGTTGTTGCTGATGCCTGGAAAATTTAAGATATAAAAAATCGGTCCAGTGGGAGTAGTAATGATAGTAATTAAACAACTTTAAACGGTTTAAATCGCGTATATTTATCATTATTATTTTTTTGTCCCGACGTTTCAATACCTTTGCAGTGATCGTGGTCACGGGGTGACTGGAGTAGTACTGGTTCTTTTTATGTTAGGTAATTATGCAAATGTATTAAAGACGTGTTTTGTAATTTTATTTGGTTTAATAAATGGGAGATTTTTGTATTTTAATAATATGTACCTATTTATACGCTACTTATTGAGGCGCCCAGATAATGATACCCACATGATAATAAAGTATTAAAAATGTTTACTACATTTCATGTATTGAACCCTTTCAAAAAATCATCTTCACGTCAATCGGAATATCCACCGTTGAACAAAGTCATATTCTCCCCACGCTTGCCAGGCGTCTAGGGGATCACAGTAGAAGTTTTCAGTTATTCAGAAGGCGCTGCTTCCAACCTTCCGGTATTTTTCGATTATTTTATATTTTTTCCTCTCCCTTTTTTTTATAAGCCGCCTCTCTGACCTGGTGGTGGTATCTTGGGGTGATATTGTAGGATGCCGGGCTATTTGAATGTCAGGTTTGAATAACTAAATTCATATATGAGTTGCGACACACCACACATTACTGTTATATTAATTATAGGTCTCTGCTTTGCCATGTCGATAGGAAACCTAAAAATTGAGATAATTAACATAAACGGAGTTATTTTTTTTAATGGGATATGAGGGCAAACGAGCAGGCGGCTCGATTCGAAGATGCGTTGCCGGCCTTTGAGGAGGGAATATGCTCTCTTCTTGAAGGCCCCGAGGTCGTATCGTCGTATCTGTTCGGAAATATTTCACCAGGCTAACCATATCTCAAGAAGTTACATAATCCATGAGATGTTAAACTGTTACATTTACTCAAACATTCTTGTAGGTCAAACAAGTACGTAAGTGGTCCGCACTCAATATATTGTTATAAACATAACGCAGACAGTGAGCTCGTGCCTATATATGCTCGTACGTACATAGGTATACCTATATACTTGCTTATCAGTAATGGCGTCACGTTGTTAGAATTTCGATGCGCTTTGAGCTCTAATGTGTTTATGAAGATTAAGATGTATAGCTATATTGCTTGTTATCTTGTAAAATATATTCACGGCCGATCCTCAGCGGTTGAGGGAGAGGTATAAATTTTGGTAACTGCGCAGTGTTGGATAGATCGCCAAGCACTATAAAGAAAATAGTACAGCATGGGGTTCTTCAAAAAGGGCGTGAAGAGATTTCTTCAGGGTCGGCAACGCGCGAGTGATACCCCTGGTGTTGCAAGCGCCATAGGCTACGGTAACTGCTTACCATCAGGCGGGCCGTATGCTTGTTTGCCAACTTAGTGGTATAAAAAAAAAAAAAAAAAAAAAAAAAAAAATACTTTTTCACCTCACCAGCTCGGAAAGATGTTGATTAACGTTCTAAATGTGCGAAAACGTGATTTTTATTCGCTAGCGAGAGAAAGTTTTTGAAATTCGAACCTCCACAAAGTTCTAGAAAAAATAATTTACTTAAAACATTATCAATTATAGTAATTTCGCTTGGAATTTTGACTATAAATTAACGCTAATTTACTGCATTAGTTAACCTTTTTTTCTTGCCATTTCCCCGCTGGAATGAGGTGAACAATTTTGTGTTGCGCTCGGCGGCAAAGTTATTTTGCGTTTGGTACTACTCGTACCTTTGAAATGTTCGGTACGCTCAGCATTCTGTATGCTGTCCTCTTATATATAAATTCACTTCCTCAGGTTTCAATAAAATACTCGCGCCAAATAACAACTTTGCAGCCGTGTATAACAAAGAACTATTATTTTTATTTGCTTGTTTATTAATTACTGTATTGCTTAATTGTTTTTCTTTACGGCCCTTAGATTCACCAGAGTTTTAAAAAAAGTGTGAGATTGCTTAATGCTTCGTTCTTTTATCGTTCCGGCATTCAACCCTTAAGCAAAAAAAATAAAATTGGTTTTGATTACAGCTTCAACACTTAATTGGCGTTTCCTGTTTTGGATATGGTACATAATATACCGAAACTTGACTTTAAGAGATAGACCCTGTAACGAAGTTGTCTAAAATTTACATTTGAAAAGTAAGAAATAGTTTGCATGCTGATGCAAAATCTCTGAGCGTATATTTCCATGGTCTGACTTCCACAAGTCATTTCGTATTTCTCAGTTATAGAAGTCAGTCCGGTTTCTTTTTTTAAGGGAACATACGAACGTAGTTTAGTCGTATTTTAAATACCCACGAGCTCAAAATCGGTGAAACACTGAATGCACGTTATCCTAAATCACGGGTTTAGTTTCATTATTTATTTTTTCTGTTAATGTGAAAACAAGAATTCCCGAAATAATAGTTTTCCGAATAATTTAGACTGGCAAACCAAAACCATAGTTACAAGGCTCAATACACAATTTCACCAAGTTTGAACACGTGTATATATTTTGTTGTTTGAACAGGTATTTATAATATGGCTAAACTACGTTTGTATGGAAAGCGCTATGAGACAATTCCTTTAATTTTATCCCTCTTTTCAGAGCGTACTAGTTTAGAACTTGTTTTTTATTACCAGCTATGATTTTTTTATGTTTTTGTGACGGAACAAGCATGAGGCCTACTTGATGTTAAGCGGTATCCTCTGCTTATAACAGATGCATTTCATCACATGTGACGAACTGCACTATGTCACCCTGAGACATACAATTGTTAAGTTTTATCATGTGCCTGTAATTTTACTGGGTCTCAAGGACTGCTGCCGGAACACACTGTTAGGTGCTTGGCGACATATTTTCTACTAGAGGGTGGTAGCTAGCCAGGCAGGCATTCGCAAAATTCCCTTCCCCCATGTGGTGAAGCTCAAGTCGGCGGCGGGGATCGAACCATGGACCTGCGGCACCGCAGTCCATAGTTATAACCGCTGGGTTATCATTGCTTCAAAAACATTACTATCAAACGACTACTAAATTTATACAACACTACAGCTACTACAATGAAAACAACCCACAGGCAGTCGAAATGCTCCAGTCCCACTACCACTTGGTGGCGTGCCCAGCATGCTGGCAGTATTGTCCAAACTAAAACATGGTCTTACTTGGAAGTTTGGATTGTACAATGCCAACAAGAAAAATCAAGACCGTATTTATCCAGAAACAGTAATGCTGACCTAAATACAGTATTTTGGATGTCTGTTATAATTGACTTGTCTGTTATCTTATCTCTGACGAAACATCCATGTCATGTTCTAATGTCAATACAATATTATGATAATAACAAGCTGATGGAGTAAACATCGGAGCTCATCGGTGTCTAATTAGTAGATTGATGGTGTTTTGACACATTCTAATTAGCTTGTTCATATTACGTATCTTATAAGCCCTGTCTAGAAAAGGTTAAGAAACTATTTTTTTAGTTTGACATATTATTTCACCTGATGGTAAATGATGAAGCGATCGAAGATGTTGTTACAGGCTCTCAAAGACCGCTGCAGGAATGTTTCGTTAGGTGCTCGTAACAGATTTTCTACTTGAGGGAGGTAGCTATAATGGCGGGTATTCGAAATGCCCTACCACCATGCTTTAGAAATTGCTCGTAAATCCCACTAGTGGTCAGCCATCCAAGTCACGACCGCAGCGGACGTTGTATAACTTAGTTGATCGGTTACGAACGACTAAGTAACAAGAAAACAAGATATGGAAGAAAATTATGAAATGTAATCATTTTTCACAAGCTTTTTCATTGCCTCAGGCAGGCATTACCTTACGTGGGTGATCGACGTACGAGCCACTATACCCACGGTTTTAGAAAGACATTTTCCTCGTGGAAAGAAAGAAAGAAAGAAAGAAAATATATTTATTCTAGACAGAACTGCATACAACAACATTGTAAACATAGATTAGTTCATATATATAAAAAGAACAATTTGTTATTTTAAAATATAAACATAACATCATGAACAAACAGCACTGATGCTGTAATATGCAGTGCTGCCAGAAAAGGCCTGAGCTCAGCATAATGCTGTGGACTAATCCACAGCGCTGATTTTCAGCTCTGACCTTTAGTGACGCACAGACAAACAAATTAAATAAAAAAAAAATATATACAAAGTAGAGAAACTTATATATATGAAAATATAATTATGTAGCTAAACAATTAGATGCTTAAATATAAATAAATAAAGTAAAAAAGATTTATACAACAATTAAAAAGAACAGTATCTACACAGATATATAATTATATTAATACATATAATTATATATAATTTATATACATAATAATAGAAAAAATAAAGTAGAGACTAAGTAGAAGGTAAGGAGTTTAGATAATTAGTACTATTTTCATTGCAGTATGCAATTAATCGTTTATGACAACATATTACACATATTACACAATTAATATAGAACGTATTTAATTAATTTCTAAACAATGCTATAAACTATAAAAATTCCATTAAATTCCAAACAATGCCTCAGAAAGAAAAACAAAAACGATTACCACAAGGCATAAAGTGAATAAAAAACACAAAAAATTAAATCAATGATATTCTAAATATGTCTATTTTTAGGTTTTAAATTTCTTAGAAATGTCCCTGCATAGCATCAGCTTTTTGTTTATTGAACAAATGGTTTTTGAGTTGTAGTCTAAATTTGTATTTACTCTGTGTATTACGAATGGGAGGGGGAAGGGAGTTCCAACACTTCGTGGCACTAAAACGGAAGCTACCACGAAATGCTGCTGTACCACCGTGCATGTGGATACGTAGCATATTGTATCTTGTTGCACGAGTAAGGTAGCTGTTTTCGTCACGAGCCCATGTTAATTTTGTGAAAAGGTAATTAGGTTTCTGACATTTGATCAAGCCGAACATTAATGTAGCCAAATGAAGGTGTCTTCTATATTTCATGTTTAAAACATTGTGTTGAACAAGAAATGGAGAAATATGACTTCGGGGCGGTACATCAAAACAAAATGGCACGTGGCACGATGACTTGACTAGTGAACGAAACAGTCATGTGCTGGAATTGAGGCCTTACGTACGTTTTGTTTTATTTCTACTCAGCTCTACAGCTGAGTAGAAATAAAACAAAACTGACGAGCCACGAATCAGGCTTGTCGATCACGGTATTACATTGCTATACCGGCGAGCTTCATCGACGAGCATAAAACCGCGGGTTTACTCGCCCTTCGATCACCCACTCACGATAGACAACATATTAATGTCTATTCATTTCCAGGGTAGGCTAACGATAACGCAACTTGAGATGACAAGCATCTTACAAATTGGATTGGTTCTACGTAATATCATGCTATTGACTCTTCTTAGTGAAAAGGCGTAGAGATGACATAATCTGTGGATATAAGTAATTGATTGACCCAAACATAATCTTATATTTTTATTTCGGGCCATTATTGATTGATATAATTTGCGATTGAGATGAGATTTCGTATATTCCATTGTCAATAATAATAAAATTGTTTGTTTCGACCAACTTAGATCATATATGAATAAAACCTCAAAAGCACAATAACATTTTCAATACACAACTTTACATAATTTGAATATAACATATATGCTGACATGGTTGTTAAATTAACTTTAAATAAAATTAATAATGTTTACATTTTATATTATCATAATTTTATTTTCCCTATTTTTTTTCTATATACGTTTAACAATACCTATTACTTGGCTTGTCACATGATGAACAGTTGCTGTTATATTGTTCAACATGAGTGTAATTGTTTAACAATGTTCCTACTATTAATTAGCATTTCCATTCAGAAAGGCTATGTAACCATTCTAAAGGTTGAAACATGTGCTAGGCAAGGTTAATTGTTGTTTTATTAATAATTTCTTCATGCCACATAAAATAGACATATCTACACCCGATATCGGCGTAGATTTGAGCGTTACAAAACACGCCGGTTCAGTAGCCCAAGCACGAATAACTTGCGAAATCGTAACCGTTTCGTAAACGTATCGAAATGTCACCATTTTGTATAGGATTTGATCAGCGCCTCTACAGCGCGTAAAAGGAACTAAATTTTGACAGAAAAAAAGGTTTTGACAACTAATGTGTCGAGATTTTAACGTGAATGTTTTGTCACGTAAAAAGTTTTGTATGAAATCGCGAGCACGAACCTAATTCTAACGTAAGCTCGAAGGCTGGCTATCGAGGATCTGTCAAAAATCTACGAATGTCATGTCACTGAGAAATTTTCAGTCAGATGGCTGACGTAACGTATTCAATTGTGGTAAAACTTCGAAAATTCATGTTATTATTGTGTTTGTTCATTCATAATTTACCTATGAAAAGAGTTTCAAACATGGCAGCAAGATTAGAAGTAGTATTGTACCATGTCGTTTACCAGGCGCAAAGTAGGTATTTATTAATTTATGGCACTGGAGGGAAGTGATGCAAATGTACGATGAACCCAATTCAGGACATTTTCCAAAACTCTGCATCAAACAGCGTCCATATTCCACCGTTCCAGCCCACATTTACACCAATTTCTCTCGTTGGATATGTCTTGCGGCGCAATAATGTTGCTATGAAATTCTTCATTGTGCATGGTCAAATTGAAAACAATAAGGCTCAAAGAAGATCACCTATGCATTCAAGATTTCAAGATCAACCAAAGCTGTCAACAAATGCACCAGAAGAACACAGGCAGCGACACGAAAGGAATACCAACGGATTGTCAGACTAACTACCTACGAACTCTGAGGTGAAGACCATGCTCACGCCAACATTCTAACCACTACGAAGAAGAAGATTTTAATGTGAAACGTAGAAGCTGTGTTATTGGACTTTTGGTCCCTAATAAAAATAAACGAAGTGCAATTGTGCGTTTCATTTATTGGTACCTATATACCGAACAGTTCGTGGGTTAGGGATAATAGGATATCTCGTTGGATGTTGTGAAACGCGACTAAGACAAAATTCGTGGCAGCATGCCACTACTAAGGTCGGTGTGAGTGGGATGTTGCCACGCATTGAGCATACAACAGTGATGATGAGATGGATCAGTGTGTGCTTCTATTGGTGGCGCATAAAAGACTATTGGGTGGCGAACTCATAGCAGGGCCGTGAGAAGCATTTTTCTTCCCCCTCTGATCTTATAGGCTAGGTAAGTTCGATATCATGCTCGTTTGCCACACTATTCCTTAAAAATAAAGGAAAGTAGATGAATAAAAAGACAAAACTACACCAACAGTTAAGTAATTTCTTTATTTTTGGTAATGTAATAACAGACAATCATAATCCAAAAAAAAAAACAACCATAAGCTGACTAATACAAAATAAACGCTTTAATTATCCTAAAATTAATATGAACTTAAAACAACACTAAGCCTAGACGGTTACAAGTCACAGCACTCTCGATTTGTACCTAGTAACGGCGCATTCATGAAATGTTACGTGGTTTGTCTTTGCAAAACTGTTAGGTAGGTACATTACTACGCACTCCAGGTTTTCACAGCATTCTTCTTTCCCAGAACAGACGGTAAAATACCGCTGGAGACGAAAGTTCTGTCGGGAATCACCTTAAGTGAACAATTAGAACTTATAGAATGCACTGCTTGAACTCAATAGCCTATTTTTCTGCTGAAACACCATAAAATTTAGCACAAAATACACTTCAAGCTGGCTGGCGGCCCTTCAGGGTTTCTTGAAACTCCTCCCTCTGTTTAAAGGTGTAATAGTAGCTGTTTGTAATTCATATAGTAAATTATCAGTGGCGTAGATTCTTGGCTTGAGAATTTATAGCTCATAATTTATATATAATGTTTTATTTTAATACCTCTAATGATGTTACAATAAAATTTGGTTCACTGAGCAAGTAACGCATAGAAAAAATGTAACATACCGGAAAAAAATATGTTTGGTTTTCACCAAATAAAAAGCTAAATTTGACGAATATCAATCATAGAGGAACCAGTCCAGCGTCACCAACCTTAAAATAAGGTAAAGTATTGCAGGTGTACCGATTTCTGTCCAAAATTACCAAATACGATACGAGTCATTGTCACCTTGACAACTCAACTGGACTGTCATGGCTATAGACTAATCATTCATCATTCTAAATACCGATCATATTCTAAATTAAAGTAATAACTCCACGTGACTTATGAAACTAGCATGAACGGACATTGGCAGAATTGTGGTAACATTAAACCGCAGAAGCCATTAACAAAGAAATAATAATAATAGACTAATCATATTGTTCCCGGTATATTACATTTCTCTATGTCATAATGTATGTCATGGCACTTAGTAAATTGTAAGCTCACAGCTTGTATTCACCTTGCTATAATTTCACAACCACCTAAGCAGGGAACCTTAATGCTAAATGTAAATAAAACTGTATGATTACCTTAAGATTCCTTTAATTTATTATCCAGTATCGACTTATTACAATCCTTTTCCATAACCGTCTGTACTCAGAACAACTTTTCCTACACTTGTTTCACAGTTCATTTGACACCGTCTGTACTTTTCAAGTTTGTCTCCGTTACGACCGTGTTACTTGCTAGCTGTCAACAGAATGCCCCAAATCCACGTATTCCCCTACCCACATAACCCATTTGTGTTGCCAGTCGAGTAGAATTTATTCCTTCAGCAAATTAATTTAAAAAAGGAAATCGATTAATAAGAAATCTAACAAAATATATCACCTCAAATACATTTTATTCAAAAATTTTAATATTTCATAGTGAACATCAATACAATACGGAAATCGCAAAGAAAATGCGAAGTCTGTGGTGTCGAAACACAAATAAAAATGTTAAAACAATAGATTTCCATGACATCCAGAACCGGTGAGTTGATGAAAATATGTCATTGAAATTACATTACTGTTTCAGAGCGTAATGATCGCTTGGTTTTTATTGTAATTTAAGTAGGTATGTGTTATCATGCGAATTGCTGTACTTACATATATTTGTATATAAATTACAAATATTTACGTAACGTAAAGTAAGTTTAGTGTTGCTCAAGGAAAGTATCGATACCTTTGTAGTATCGATTTTTATAATGACAGTGGTATGGGTACATATACTTTTTCATAGTGTCAATAAGTTATGAAATATCATATTCGAAGCTGGTGATCATAAACCATCACGCGGAATGTTTTATTATGCCACGAAACTTAACATGTGTATTTTAGGACTGTTATTTACATCTTTAGCTCAAAAGCATTTTGAAACACCAGGTATTATCAATTTTTCTCTACATAACTGGCACAGTACTTGCTAACTGAACGGCTAGAGCAATATTTATTATCTAACATATGAAAATCGACCTAAATATTATACAATTAATAATAAATAGCGTAAATAACGTCATATCTATGCTTGTGATAATAATCTTGTTGTTTTTTTTCAGTTCATTTAAACAAAACTCCGTCGCTTATATACTTTCAAAGTAAATGCTGAATCGATAGAGCCATAGCATGGAATTTAAGGTACTATGTCACCTCAATACTATATAAAAATCAACATGTGTATCAACATACACTCCCAATTATTTAAATACTTATAATACTATACATTGTTTGATTTTAAAATTAACCAACTTTCGAGTGCAGTTAAATAAACTATTTTTGTAATTTCAGATATGCACATGTTACGCAGAAAAATATTAATTGAATCGATAAATAAAACAAATCAGTGCAGAGGAAGCTTCTTGCAATACAAATGAAATAGATCAGCTGCAAGATTAAATTAAATATCTAAATAATTCAACTACCTACACCAAAAAAGTTTTTAAAAGTCAACAGTCTATATATAATTAAAAAAGGTGCGTCAGAAATACTACATTTTATGATTGAACTACAAATAATAATAATTGTTAACAGTTGATGACAAGTTTACTAGTGCAACTTACGTGCAGTATTTTTTACTTTTACATATACGACAGTTAGAAAATAAGTATTATATATTGAAAACTGTTATGTACAATGAAAAATATGTATGGTAAAGATGTTCTAGTACACAAATTACTTTGGAACTATGTATACATACCCCAATAATACGGTTTTCGATACTAGCAAAGATATATCGCACGATAAAATATTTTGATGATTTTGAATAAATTAATAAATCTGTGTGAAATATTTGTTTTATTTTATATTTCCTTAACATATATTTTATAAACCTAACCTTCTTACCATTTTTCCTATATCGATTATAATGGAATCGATTTCATTGTAACTAATCGATTTTAGGGAATCAGTAGTACAACACTCACAAATGTCATTATTATTGTGTTGGAAATATAGTTTTTATTTGTAATGGTTGGTATAAAATAACTTCAAATCTGAGTTTCAAAGCAACAAGGTCCGTGCCAACTCTTAATATTACTTGCTCAGTGAGAGGAACTTTTATAGGCAAAATAAGACTTAAAACCTCTTTTCGAATGAGTTGTTAGGTCTTAGAAAAAAGGTATGATTGTTGTGATTTACCCTGGATGACGTCACTTTTGTAATCCTATCGAGTTCACGTTAGCCAGCAAACGATGCGGCGTACTGTCAACCATTGCCTCCTGCGTAAACGGGCGGTGAACTCGATACGATAACGTTACGGACTATCGAAATGTTTGTGCTTGGGCTACTGTAGCCCAAGCACGAATAACTTGCCAAATCGTAACCGTTTCGTAAACGTATCGAAATGTCACCATTTTGTATAGGATTTGATCAGCGCCTCTACAGTGCGTAAAAGGAACTAAATTTTGGCAGAAAAAAAGGTTTTGACAACTAGCGTGTCGAGATTTTAACGTGAACGCTTTGTCACGTAAAAAGTTTTGTATGAAATCGCGAGCACGAACCTAATACCAACGTAAGCTCGAATGCTGGCTATCGAGGGTCTGTCCAAAATCTACGAATGTCATGTCATTATGTCACTGAGAAATTTTCAGTGAGATGGCTGACGTAACGTATTCAATTGTGATTAAACTTCGAAAATTCAGGTTATTAATGTGTTTGTTCATTCATAATTTACCTATGAAAAGAGTTACAAACATAACAGCAAGATTAGAAGTAGTAGTGTACCATTTCGTTTACCAGGCGCAAAGTAGGTATTTATAAATTTTTGGCACTGGAGGGAAGTGATGCTAATGTACGATGAACCCAATTCAAGACATTTTCCAAAACTCTGCATCAAACAGCGTCTATATTCCACCGTTCCAGCCTACATTTACACCAATTTCGCTCGTTGGATATGAAATTCTTCATTGTGCATGGTCAAATTGAAAACAATAAGGCTCACAGAAGATCACCTATCCATTCAAGATTTCAAGATCAAGCAAAGCTGTCAACAAATGTACCAGAAGAAAACAGGCAGCGACACGAAAGGAATACCAACGGATTGTCAGACTAACTACCAACGAACTCTGAGGTGATGACCATGCTCACGCCAATTCTAACCACTACGAAGAAGAAGATTTTAATGTGAAACGTAGAAGCTGTGTTATTGGACTTTAGGTTCTTAATAAAAATAAACGAAGTGCAATTGTGCGTTTCATTTATTGGTATATACCGAACAATTCGTGGCTTAGGGATAATAAGATCTCTTGTTGGATGTCGTGAAACTCGACTAAGACAAAATTCGTGGCAGCATGCCACTACTTAGGTCGGTGTGAGTGGGATGTTGGCACGCATTGAGCATACAACAGTGATGATGAGATGGATCAGTGTGTGCTCCTATTGGTGGCGCATAAAATACATTGGGTGGCGAACTCATAGCAGTACCGTGAGAAGCATTTTTCTTCCCCCTCTGATCTTATAGGCTAGGTAAGTTCGATATCATGCTCTTTTGCCACACTATACCTTAAAAATAAAGGAAAGTAGATGAATAAAAAGACAAAACTACACCAACAGTTGTAATTTATTTATTTTTGGTAATGTAATAACAGACACAATCATAATCCAAAAAAAAAAAATCCAAACACAAGCTGACTCATATAAAATTAACACTTTTATGATCCTAAAATTAATATGAACTTAACACAACACTAAGCCTAGACGGTTACAAGCCACAGCACTCCCGATTTGTAGTAACGGTGCATTCATGAAATGCTACGTGGTTTGTCTTTGCAAAACTGTTAGGTAGGTACATTACTACGCGCTCTAGGTTTTCACAGCATTCTTCTTTCCCAGAACAGATGGTAAAATACCGCTGGAGACGAAAGTTCTGTCGGGAATCACATTTAGTAACAACTAAAACTTATAGAATACACTGCTTGAACTCAATAGCCTATTGTTCTGCTGAAACACCATAAAATTTAGCGCAAAATACACTTCACGCCGGCTGGCGGACCTTCAGGGTTTCTTGAGACTCCTCTCTCTGTTTAAAGGTGTCAATTCTGATAGTAGCTGTTTGTAATTCATATAGGTACTAGGTAAATTATCAGTGGCGTAGATTCTTGGCTTGAGAATTTATAGCTCATAATTTATATATAATGTTTTATTTTAAATACCTCTAGTTACAATAAAATTTGGTTCACTGAGCAAGTAACGCATAGAGAAAAGTAATAGGTATACCGGAAAAAAATATGTTTGGTTTTCACCAAATAAAAAGCTAAATTTGACAAATATCAATCATAGAGGAACCAGTCCAGCGTCACCAACCTTAAAATAAGGTAAATTACTGCAGGTGCACCGATTTCTGTCCAAAATTACCAAATACGATGTCATTGTCACCTAGACAACTCAACTGGAGTGTCATGGCTATAGACTAATCATATTGTTTCCGGTATATTACATTTCACTATGTCATAATGTATGTCATGGCGATTTGTAAATATATCACCTCAGATAGATTTTATTCAAAAATGTTAATATTTCATTGTGAACATCAATACAATACGGAAATCGCAAAGAAAATGCGAAGTCTGTGGTGTCGAAACACAAATAAAAATGTTTAAACAATAGATTTCGATGAGATCCAGAACCGGTGTTGATGAAAATATGTCATTTAAATTACATTATTGTTTCAGAGCTAATGATCGCTTGGTTTTTATTGTAATTTAAGTAGGTATGTGTTATCATCCGAATTGCTGTAATAACATATATTTGTATATAAATTACAAATATTTACGTAATGTAAAGTAAGTTTAGTGTTGCTCAAGGAAAGTATCGATACCTTTGTAGTATCGATTTTTTATAATGTCATGGTATGGATACATATACTTTTTCATAGTGTCAATAAATTAGGAAATATTATATTCGATGCTGGTGATCATAAACCATCATGCGGAATGTTTTATAATGCCACGAAACTTAACATGTGTAGGTACTTTAGAGACTGTTATTTACATCTTCAGCTCAAAAGCATTTTGAAACACCAGGTATTATCAATTTTTCTCTACATAACTGGCACAGTACTTGCTAAGTGAACGGCTAGAGCAATATTTATTATCTAACATATGTAAATCGACCTAAATATTATACAATTAATAATAAATAGCGTAAATAACGTCATATCTATGCTTGTGATAATAATCTGAGTTGTTTTTTTTTTCAGTTCATTTAAACAAAACTCCGTCGCTTTTATATATAAACCTTTATCGATTCAGCATGTACTTTGAAATGGCATGGAATTTAAGGTACTATGTCACCTCAATACTATATAAAAATCAACATGTGTATCAACATACAATCCCAATTACTATTTATTTAAATACTTATAATACTATTCTCTAAATTGTTTGATTTTAAATTAACCAACTTTCGAGAGCAGTTAAATAAACTTTTTTTGTAATATCAGATATGGATATGTTACGCAGAAAATATTAATTGAATCAATAAATAAAAAAAAATAGTGCAGAAGAAGCTTCTTGCAATACAAATTAAATAGATCAGCTGCGAGATTAAATTAAATATCTAAATAATTCAACTACCTACACCAAAAAAGTTTTTAAAAGTCTACAGTCTATTTAAAATTAAAAAAGGTGCGTCAAAAAAACTACATTTTAAGATTGAACTACAAATAATAATAATTGTTAACAGTTGATGACAAGTTTACTAGTGCAACTTACGTGCAGTATTTTTTACTTTTACGTATACCACAATTAGAAAATAAGTATTATATATTGAAAACTGTTATGTACAATGAAAATAAAAAAATGTGTATTGTAAAGATGTTCTAGTACACAAATTACTTTGGAACTATGTATACAGACCTCAATAATACGGTTTTCGATACTAGCGAAGATATATCGCACTATAATATATTTTGATGTTTTGAATAAATAAATACATCTGTGAGAAATATTTGTTTTATTTTATATTTCGTTATATTTTTATATTTGATAAACCTAACCTACCTACTATTTTTTCCTATATCGATTCAAATGGAACCGATTTCATTGTAACTAATCGATTTTAGGGAATCAGTAGTAAAACACTCACAAATATTGTTTTCATTTGTAATGGTTGGTATAAAATAACTTCAAATCTGAGTTTCAAAGCAACAAGGTCCGTGCCAACTCTTAATATTACTTGCTCAGTGAGAGGAACTTTTATAGGCTAAATAAGAATTAAAACCTCTTTTGGAATAAGTTGTTAGCTCTTAGAAAGAAGGTTTGATTGTTGTGATTTACGCTGGATGACGTCACTTTTGTAATCCTATCGAGCTCACGTTAGCCAGCAAACGATGCGTCGTACTGTCAACCATTGCCTCCTGCGTAAACGCTCGATGAACTCGATACGTTTACGTTACGGACTATCGAAATGTTCGTGCTTAGGCTACTGATCCCAGGTAAAGACGCACGGACCCGCGGTCTCGCTTGATGCTACCACCGTGGGTCCGTCTATGCTCGCTTCATCATTTTCTAAGTGCTGAACAAAAAATAATTAAGTACCTAATATAATAAAGGAATGAGCTTAGGCAAAGGGTGACAACGTGTTAAGAAACCTTTGCTATAGAATACTGAATAGCGCCATCTTCAAAATGGTTATCCCACAGATGACACGTTGGGAATACACTCCCTCTATCTAGGGAGTTAATCATATCGGGTGAGGGAAGTCTCCGGACCTAAATTAAGAAGAAGAAGAAAAATAATAAAAGCACAGATTGTGCAGACAGACACCGCGCAGAGCGGCCATAATTACTAATAGCACATATATAAATAACCGTTCTTTATTCATGTGCTTATAGCCTGCTCAGTGATGAAGCAGCGTGGGCAGTAGCCCCACGAGGTACTGCAAAGCCATGACTCGGTCACCCCACCGCTGGAGAAGAAACATAACGCAACTTTACTTGGTATGTATTCGTGGCTACTATGTTGGAGTGCCACAGTCAAGTGAATGTAAAGAAGGATCACAACATAGACGTGAATGATGGAGACAAGCCTGTTTTATTCAATTACCATCGAGCTTGTGACAATTATTATTAATGAGATTTTATAGCGAATGTTTTTAGGCATTGATCTTTATTAATTCAGTATGTACCTACTATATTATCGGAAGTTGAAATATTACCGGAAGGTGGGCAGCAACGCCTTCTGATGAACTGATATGTTCTGACCGATCAACTTATCGAGCAATTGGAACGCACCCCTTTGCTAGTCGTCTATTTGTAATCTATGGATTTTTGTATGTGAAAATATCTTGAAACTTTTTGCTATTCATTCTCTTCTCTTGTACTTTTTGTCGTCATTGATTTTTGAATTTGCAGTTTTAATTTGCTTGCGCGTATTTGTTTTATATTTGTTGTACTACGCGATAATTTTGATATTTGTACCTTCGTGCTGGTGCCTTGATGATACTGTGTCGTGACGTTGGAGTCTCGGAGGACTAGAAGAGGAAGGAAGCACGGGAACGATCATTGCCGCCCTGGCAGTGAGTAAAATAAAAATTATGTTGGCCAACATGTTTTTATTTTTGTAACACCTACGTGCGGCGCCGAGGTCGACACGACTGCATAACTCTGTATGTTAATTTGATTTTATAATTTGTACCTTTTTTTCAGCCCGGTGATTCCCCGGTTTATATATATATTTTTTTTTATTTTTACAACGAAACACCAACAGTATATATATATTATAACATTTTAAAATACATGATAACCAATATTGATTCTGATACATATACCCCTTATGGGTGTTTACAACATTCAATTAAAACACGTAGAACATTATTCTTGTTGAACGACAAATTTTGTCAACAAACTTTTTTTTTTTTGTAATCTTAGGTACATATTATTTGTATACAAAGAAATTAAAAAAATAATGGTATCTATAACTTAATGATTATAAGTACTTTAGAATATACTTATAATTCTTATAAGACTGAAAATTGCTAGTTTGTTCTTAAAGATGTTTAAAGAGTCGTGAAAGATATCAAGATCTTTCACGGAGGCATTTATTTCATTATAAGTGCGGCACATTCTAGGTATTGGGGAGTTACGAGCTAAGTTCGTTTTGGCATGAGGAATGTGAAAGGTTTTAGCGATTCTGCCACGTGGGTAATTGCCAGGAATTTTCAATGAAATATTTTTCAAGATCATGGGACAGTCGGTTAGGTTGTGAATTTGTTTATACAGAAATGAGAGATCTCTAATTTTTCTTCGGTCGCGTAATTTAACTATTTTGAAAAAGGACAAGCGGTTAGAATATGGACTTCTGTGCGAAATACCTTGGCTCGAAAAAGCCAAGGATCTAGTAAAGGCTCTCTGGATGCTCTCAATGCGCTGTGAGTGCACAGAGTAGAAGGGGCTCCACACGACGCTCGAAAACTCTAGACAACTACGAACCATAGAGCTGTACAGTAATATTTTAGTGTCCAACTTGAATTTCTTAGAATTAAGCCTTATGAAACCTAGTTGCTGTGCTGCTTTTTTTATTATCGAGTCAATATGAGATCTGAATGATAATTGGCTGTCTATCAACACTCCCAAATCACGGATTTCTTGCACCTCCTGTAGCAACTCATCATTAAGCGCATAGGTTGAATTTATGGGCCTTTTTTTGCGTGTATATTTTATGTAGAAACATTTTTTAACATTAAGATGCATTTGGTTAATATCACACCATTCACTAATATTATTTATGTCACTTTGTATAAGATTAATATCCCTGTCGCTGTTTACTGTTTTATAAATTTTTAGGTCATCCGCGAATAATTTATATTTGCAATGTTTTATGCAAATAGTAATATCATTTATAAAGATTGAAAAAAGGATTGGACCTAGGTGGGAACCCTGGGGAACTCCAGACTCCGCTTAATATGTCACTGATCTGAATCCATTAGCCATTACAACTAGTTCTCTTTTTGTAAGATATGACCAAAACCACTTTAAAAATGACCCATAAAATCCCATACGCTCCTACTTTTTAACAAGTTAAACATGACTAACTTTATCAAATGCACTGCTAAAGTCTGTATAAACTGCGTCTATTTGACCACCCCTATCTACATCTTCAGTAAGATCAGTAATAAACCCAACAAGATTTGTTTCTACAGACCGACCTTTTTTAAACCCGTGCTGATGTTGCGATAGGAATCGCGAAGAATATTGAGATACTATCGGACACAGGAGTGCTTCAAACAATTTAGAAAAACAAGATAAAATTGAAATAGGTCTATAATTTTGTACGTCGTCGATGTTGCATTTTTTGTGGATGGGTATAATTTTCGCCTTTTTCCATTCATCGGGAAATTCTCCTAAAGACAGAGAACGGTTAAATATTAGGGAAAGAGGAAGTGCTAGTGCAGCGCCGCAACGCTTGACTAGAAGCGGTGGGATATCATCAGGACCCGGTCCTTTATTAGCATCTAATTGTTTGATTTTTTTCAAAATTTCGCGTTCAGTGAAGCTTACTCTGCTTATGCAGTTGTATTGTATACGACTATACTCAAATGCACTGACACTAGATCCCACAGCCGTGTCTGAAGCAAATGCGTTAGAAAAATTCTTTGCCAATAAATTTGCTATATCTCTCCCTGTCCTAGCTACGTCGTCTCCCAAGTGCATTTTTGCAGGAAATGACGACCTAGTCCTCCGCCTGTCCCTAACATACCGCCAAAATACTTTCGGATTATTCGCAATGTTATTTTCTGTGTTTTGGATATAATTTTTGTATAATGCATCAAACAACTAATGACAACGCTCCCTTAAAATATTAAATTCCATTAGGTCACGAGGGTTATTATATTTACGATGTTTAGTCCGAATCTTTTCTTTTTCTGCGAGTAATTTGATCAATGATATATTGAACCAAGGAGGGAATGACTTTCTATTAAACTTGTGTTTGGGTACAAAATCTTCAATACTTATTCTAATTATAGTGTAAAAAGTAGAAATCATTTCATTTACTGTAGTACAGTCATTAAAAGCCTCAAACCAATCTATGCCTCTCAGGTATAACGAGATGCTGTCGAAATCAGCTTTGTAAAAATTAAATTCAATAGTCGGCTTAGGACGCAAAAAATTAAATTCTTTGTTCGGAATAGTAAGTAAAATCGGGGGATGTTTAACATCAAGTTTGCTTAAGTAGTCGGGGGGCGCCGTTAGAGAAATGTCAGTTATCGTACTTAGAGCAAGATCCAATATTCTGTCATCTTTGTTACATAATTATGCTATTAAACTGCTGTATGTTGGATAATGAAATAAAGTCAACTAAGACATTTCCCAACGAGTTTCCATAATTTGATGGAGTTGTGAAATTATTGCATTTGGTCCATTTTATGAATGGTAGATTAAAATCTCCAAGCATCACAACTTCGTCTACCTGACCGATGAAATTATTGGCATTATCCAAAAAAACATTTAACGTGTCCAGTCTTACAGGAGGGGGCAAGTAAACAGTACAAACAGCAATTTTTTTTGTGGTCTTGCCTGCATTTCTACTAGCACCCAAATATCTTCACAGCTAGATTCCTAGGCGTGTAAACGCGTGGATACATATTTACGTGAAACAGCTATAAGTACGCCACCACCGTCTTTCTTTACATTAAGAGTGTAGCCGGAACATACTCGATCACGTCGATACACTTCGTAACGAGAGTCTATTATTTCACTACTGTAAATGCTGGAATTTAACCACGTTTCAGTAAATGCCAAAATATCGTAAGAATTAAGTAAAACGTTATTCAAAATAACGTTTGTTTTCGTTCTCATGCCACGAACGTTTTGATAATATATAGTAGCCATTTTTATATATTATAACACCAACAATGTACAAAAAAAATTAAATCTAAACTTAATTTTTGAACGTAAAGAATTTACTGTCCATGGTGCGTATTAAAATTGCGGCGCTAGTTTCCTCCTTCCTTGCATATATCCGGCCGTCACGAACCCAGACAAACTTGTAACTCAACTCCTTCGCCTTTTTCCTCGCAGCGGCGTGGATTGCCTTGTTGGTTGGACTCAAGTGTTCAGAAACAAAAACGGGAACACTGTTTCCACCAATACCCAGGTGGGCCGAGCACAACTTGTCGCGGATGTTAGTTTTGTTGAACCTCTGAACTGCTGCAAGTAGATTATAGCGCATAAGTCGGGTCCGCAGCTTAAGGATTATGGTGCGAGGTCTATCGCTTTCCTTATTCAGCTTCGCCACTCTCGATACGTGGACGATGTCATTACCGGAAATAGAGCATTCTGTCTTCTTAGAAAGTTGTTCTATAATTTTGAGGACATTCTCTGACCGGCTTTCCGGTATACCGTTTATCTCCACGTTGCACTCGCGCTGGTGCTGCTCCATTTGGTTCAGTCGTCCGTTTAGACCTTTTTCCAGCTCTACGACCTTCGAAGTTAGCTTTTCATTACTTCTCTGGAGTTGGTCTATGACAGTCGATTTCTCTTCTAGACATTTTTTTAATTCTTCGTAGCAGGTGTTAAAAAACAAGAGCGACTGCTCGAACGAAGAAACTTTTTCGGCAACGTTTTGCATCTCCTTCGTTCGGCCCCTCATTGCCTGAGATATTTCTTCTCGTATAATGGTTCGAATGTCTTTGTCGTTATTATTTTTACCGTCGAAGTCGGGAATCTCGGAGGGAGCATCTCCCGAAGAGGCGCGGCGCATTTTGGACTTAGAGGCGTTGCGCTTGGTGACGTTCTCAGAACCGCTCGGTGCCTGAGCCCCAGATCTCACAGGCGTGTTGGTGTTGTCCGTTTTTGGCCGTCTGCTCGAGCAACCACAACAAGTCCAATTTGTCTTCTTTTCCGAGGAGAACGCATTAAAACGCTTCACGGTGATGTTGCAACATTCTAAGTCGAATTTCACGTCACAACTTGAGCAAACCATAAACTCATTAGTTTTGATTTTATTATGCATCCTCCGCAAACCGAAGACATCTTGACGCTTTATATCACTGGTGCAGAGAACTTGTCACAGAATGCGTAGTAGTAATCGTCGATAGCGCGGCACGCAGCAGAATATGTACCAGTAGTCAAGCGAGCCACAGCTTAGTTAGCAGTAATCATAGAATTCGCGTTCCGAGCCACAGCTTAGCTAGCAGTAATCGTAGGATTCGCGTTTCGAGCAACAACACAAACACCCTCAGCTGATTAAAAATTATGGGAAATATTTCTTGCAAAAAGCATTTCCCGATTAATTAAATGTCACAAATCGTCGGCTAAAGTGTCAGACCTCGTAACTCCATCAGAGCAAATTATACAGGAGACACAAAAAACTTCATCACGAAAAATTTTGTATAAAGGTTTGTTTTAATTTTATACTTAAATACTTATAAAAAATAATAGAAATAATTATCTGAAATGAATTTTGATACATGTTAGCGGCATGTGTCGATAAATGGAGTTACGAGATTTTCCTGAAAAAAATAATTCTATAATTGGGGAGATACGAGCTATGCGATAAAAAAAAACAAATAAGTATTATAAATTTAATCATGTTAATCAAAAATTACCGCTATTGACCTAAAATAATAGCTAGTGGATATTTTTTTAATCGCTTAGGATAAGTTACCAATCAAGTTAGTTAGTCAACCTAGTTCTAGAATTAGTTATGACCAGGAATATTACATTTTGTATGATATCTTTATGCTTAGTAGTAGATAATTATCCTTCTAGAGAGTACTTTATCTTGTAAAAATCTAAATATTGTTATCTCTATAATGTGGTGCGACAAGACAAAGTAAAATTTTACTTAAATAAAAAAATTAAGGAACAATTTCTTATATTTTATAAAACTAAATCTAAATTGGTATGTACTGTAGCAAATTCAACTTTTTAAAATAATAACAGTCTTTCTATCAGATTTACATATTCATACTTAAATTAAGAAAATTAAATTATTAGTGGCTGTTAAAGCACGAATACAAATAAATAACGTATTCATAAGGAATAGCATCATAAAATGGGTAGTAATCCCCTTCCATGACCATCATTTTTAACTGTTGAAGGTGTTCAAATTTAGACTTCTTGATTTTCGATCTTTCAGAATAAAGCCTAGGTAAGTCTTGCATGCTGACTGGATCAGTCAACTTTGCTCTTATAGGCAGTGGATTTTCTTCGTGTTCCTCAGTAAATCCCAGACGGTACAAGATATTACCCTCCGGCAAATATGTTAGCTGTCTCAAATCTGTCACAACAGGATCCCCTGCCTTTTTTTCAGGTCTAAACGTTTTATATGTTCTCAAATTAGCGAATTGCTTGAAGAATGTATGCTCCAAACATTCGACATAATAAGGCTTATTTTTGCAGGCTGTTTTGGCAATGTTTACGTAGTCTGCTGGGACGTTAATTTTCTTATTTTTGACCTGTCTTTCAATTACTGAATGCATGGAATCAGCCTCCATTTGAGTATGCCCTTTTTCTAAAATTTTTTGAACAATTTTGATTTCATTTTGAACAGCAAAATTGAGAAGTGCATTTGATAAAGTAACATTTCTATTTTGATATGTACAACCATCACTGAAAATAATGATTTCTGCACCTTCTTTTAAATTGTGCTTCTGTACAAACAACTCCAACATTGATGACTGATGAAAAATCATTGGCTCAAAATAAGATACAAAATTGACGTACGATCACTACGCTATATCGTGCAGTACCGAGCGGGGGGAAATACGTGGTTTGCTTTCCACAAAATGGTGGACTGGAGTTACGTGGTTTTCTATTTATCATTTTAAACCGTAACGGCTTTTTAAGGATGCACTTGCCGGCGGCTCGAACTTATCAGCGGGCGAGGCAACAAAGCATGCTATTTCATCTATACCTTTGTGGGAAAGGGTAAGACTCCGTGATGAGTAGTAAGAAGATAGTGATCGCGCATCACACACCCGTATTGCATCTACGCTAATTACGCACACTTGTTTGCGATATATCAATGAAAGCCGAACCATGCCGAATGAATTACGATGTTTGACGACGGACGGAGATAGTGTCTCAAGCTACGTCACGACGTGTGTAGGTATTTCTTATAAAATAATATTATATATTCACAGAGGAATACATTTTGGTTCGGACAGTAGGTACCTGTTGTTATAATTTTCGTTCGTTTTATAATAACATACTGATGTTATTTCACCTATAGTAGGTAAATATTTAGTAAGTAGGTACAATGATTTGTAGGTACATAGTATATGTATTAGTTTGTTCGTTTCATATTGATGTAGTAAATATTTACCTACAATAATTATTTATTACATAATTAGCAAGTTACTGCTTTTACTACAACATATTTTGTAAAGCAGTGACGGCTCAGTGGCATAGGTTATGGACTTCCGCGCAGCAGGTCCATGGTTCGAATCCCGTCGCGGGCTTAATCTTCACCGCGTGGTAGAAGAGCATTATACGAATGCCCGCCTGGATAGCTACTACCCTCAAGTAAAAAATCGGTCGCCAAGCACCTAAAGGGAAGCAGTGATGGCTCAGTGGCATTGGTTATGGACTGCTGCGCATCAGGTCCATAGTTTGAATCCTGCCGCGATATTGAGCTTCACCGCGTGGTGGAGAGTTCGTAGCGAAGTTTACTTAGCTGTTCTCAACCGATCAGCAAAGTTTAGCACCGTCGCGCGCGGTCATGAGTTGGATGGGTGACCGCTAGGACAATACTACTGAGCGCTTCCGTGCTTCGGAGGGCACGTTAAGCCGTTGGTCCCGGTTGTGGTCTTAGGATGGCAGTCGGTATAGCATGGTGGTAGGGCATTTTGCGAATGCCCGCCTGTTTAGCTACCACCCTCAAGTAGAAGCCAAGCACCTAACGGTGTGTTCCGGCAGCTGTCCTTGAGAGCCAGTACTTCTAGGTTAGCCTGAACAACATCTTCGACCACATCATCACTTACTATCAGGTGAGATAGTGGTCAAAGGCTAACCTATCAGGCATAAAAAAAGAGCATTTTGCGAATGTTCGCCTGGCTAGCCACCATCCTCAAGCAGAAAATCTGTCAGTAAGCGCCTAACGGGAAGCAGTGATGGGCCAGTGGCATTAGCTAGTGACTCAGCAGGTCCATGGTTCGAATCCAGCCGCGATATTGAGCTTCCTCGCGTTGGTGAAGAGCATTTTGCGAATGCTCGCCTGGATAGCTACCACCCTCAAGTAGAAAATCTGTCAGAAAGCACCTCACGGGAAGCAGTGATGGCTCAGTGGCATTAGCTTTGGACTGCCACGCAGCAGGACTATGGTTCGAATCCCGCCGCGGGCTTGAAATTCACCGCATGGTGGAAGGTTGTTTTGCGAATGCTCGCCCGGCTAGCGAGCTTTGAGATAAGAGTGTGTCGTACCGATTTCAAAATCTGTCTCTAAGCGGTAATGTACGATGGCATCATGGACCTACCAATCCTGGTAGAACACATTTGGAATAAAAATTCTCTACCTACCCGTAACTGATTTAAATTATTTCCAATAAAAATCAATAACTAATCATAGGTTATTTTTGATTAGGTAAGTGCCTACTGTTGTATGTAGGTAGTTTGCTGTTTACTCGTTAATATTAGATGTGGGTACTAAAATAAAATCAGTTGTCATTACACGGCTGTATCATTGACCTCGCTCCTACTTACTACATGGTGTCAGGTGTGGCTAAGTAGCGTAAATTAGTGACAAAACGATACATTAATAGTGTTTTCATGGGGAAAATATGTCGGTGAAGCCGGAGACAATTCATGCGATGTCGATAGATACGATGTACACGGCGTTGCAACAGCCGGCCGCCATGAGCGAGGAAGGCAACATGGCCACAAATTGGCGTGAATGGAAGTGCGCATTTGATTATTATTTGATTGCGACCGGCAAGGAGAATGCAGCGTCTAGAGAGAAATGTGCGTTATTCCTGCATATTGTCGGAAAATTCGGCCGCGAGATACTGGAAGAATTGGATTTAGATGACGAAGGGAGAACGAATTACGACGTGTTGGTATCAAAGTTCAAGCGTCATTGCGACCCAACCCGGAATATTAACTATGAGCGGCATGTGTTCTTCGAAACGTATCAACGTGAGGATAGTTTCGATAAGTTTTTGAGTGCGCTGAAACTGCGGAGTAAATCGTGCGAGTTCGGGCAGTTACGTAGCAGTCTCATACTGACGCAGATCATCAGAGGGCTCAAAGATTCGAGTATGCGGGAGAGAATGTTAGCGAAAACGAAACTGGATCTAGAAGGAGCGGTATCGTGGTGCCGGGCAGTGGAGACTGCCGGCAGGCAGGCGGAGGCGTGCGCCGAGTCGGGCCGGGCCGCCGGTGGCGGCGCGCCCGCCGGCCCGCCGCTCGCGCTGGAGGCGGTGCGCGCCGCCGCGCCGCGCCCGCAGGGCTGGGGCCGCGGCTCGCCCGCCGCCGCCGGCGGCGCCGCCCGCCAGCAGCATAAATCGCAACAGAATTTTCGTGGTCAGGCTGCGTGTGGGTATTGTGGACGTAAACACGGCGTCAATAGTCAGTGTTCGGCGCGGCAAGTGAAGTGTTTTAAATGCGACAGAGTAGGTCACTTCGCGCGAGTGTGTCGTGCTAAATTTGTCGGTGAGTTGGAAGACGACGAGGACACGGAGGACAGCGCCGAAATAAGTGAGTCATTGTTGTGTAGCTTGTCTATTGACGAAGTTAGCGGAGACTGTGAATCCTGGTTCGATGATGTGATGGTAAATAACGTTAAAATTAATTTTAAGTTAGATAGTGGAGCGGAAGCTTCCGTCATGTCCTTGAATGCATTTAGACAGGCAGGTTTTGATGAGAAATTGTTGAGGAAAAGTAAGCTTACGCTACGGGAAGTGAGTAAAAATAAATTACCCGTAGTCGGTTATTTCGAACCTATGTTAAGTCGCAATAAAAGACAAAGTCGTCAAAAAATCTATGTTTTGAATATAAATTGTAATAATTTACTCGGTATTAAAGCTTGTCGCGAACTTAAGTTAATTGTACGTAATGAGAAGGAGGCATCTGAGGTTGCGGAACTTAACATCGAGGAATCTATTTTTGAAGGGATAGGTTGTTTGCCGAACGTGTATAAAATTGAGGTGGATAAAACAGTCCGTCCTGTAATAAATGCGTCTAGAAAGGTTCCGATGAAAATTAGGCCGCGACTGAAACAAGAACTAAATAATTTGGTACAGTTAGGTATAATTGCAAAAGAAGACTCGCCGACCGACTGGGTTTCTAACATAGTTATAGTTGAACGACCTGGTAAGCTACGAATTTGTCTAGATCCGTATCACTTGAACAAAGCGGTGCGCCGTTGCCACTTTCAGCTCCCTACGCTGGAAGAGATCACGAGTAACCTGTCGGGGGCGACAGTGTTTTCGAAACTAGACGCCAAAAATGGGTTTTGGATGCTTAAGCTCGACGAGGACAGTTCAATGCTGTGTACTTTCTCCACGCCATACGGGCGATATCGTTGGCTTCGAATGCCTTTTGGAATTAATTGTGCCCCGGAAATATTTCATAACGAGATGTACAAAATATTTTCCATGCCGGGGGTCGAAATTTTCGCTGATGACATCCTCGTATGGGGTAGAAATAGGACGGAACATGACAAGCGACTCGGGGAGGTAATCAGGAGGGCGGCTAAATATGGAGTCAAATTTAACAAACAAAAATGTGTGTTCCGCGCACCGGAAGTAAATTTCCTAGGTCACACATTGAACGGTTCAGGCATCAGTCCTACGTCTAGCCGTGTGAGCGCAATCAACAATATTGCAAAACCGATCGATAAAAAACAGCTGGAGCGTTTCTTGGGAATGACGAACTATTTGGCTAGATTCATACCGAACTATTCGGCGATGGCGGCTCCGTTACGCGCGTTGTTAAAGAAAGATATCGAGTTCGAATGGTTGCACGTGCACGATGAAGCGTTTGAGCAATTAAAGAAGGCAATAAGCGCAGCGCCCGTGCTGCGGTACTACTCCGCGCGGGAGCCGGTGACGCTGTCGGTGGACGCGAGCGCGCACGGGCTGGGCGCGTGCCTGCTGCAGGGCGGGCGGCCCGTCGCGCACTCTCACGCCTACCGAGACGCGGTGGGCGCAAATCGAGAAAGAAATGCTTGCTATATATTTTGGATGCGTAAGATTTCACCAATATATTTACGGCCACAGTGAAATAACGGTCGAAAGCGATCATAAACCGCTCGAGACGATTTTCCGAAAAGCGCTCAACGAAACGCCGCCGAGACTACAGCGTATGCTGTTAAAATTGCAAGCGCATCGGTTAAACGTTGTTTACAAGCCGGGCAAGTACATGCACATCGCGGACGCGCTGTCTCGCGCGGCGGTGGAGCGGGGCGCGCGCCGGGATGGCTGCGAAGAGGACGTCGCCGTGCACGTGAACGCTATGTATGAAAGTTTGGACGCGACTGATGAACGACTGGAGCGGATCAAGACAGAAACGCAAAAAGATACGGTGTTATCGGCTGTGGTGAACTATTATCACGAAGGGTGGCCCGAAGATAAAAATCGTGTGGTGTCGATCGCCCGACCTTACTGGACATTTAGGCATGAATTGTACGAAATTAACGGTATTTTGTTTCACAACAATCGTGTAGTGATTCCGAGTGGCTTGCGTAAAGATATGCTACACCGCATACATGAGGGGCATCTAGGAATAGAAAAGAGTAAAAGACGCGCTCGCTCGGCCGTCTGGTGGCCCGGGATGGGCGCTGAGATCAAAGAGTGCGTGCAGCGCTGCGAGCCGTGCCAGCGGCACCGCGCCGCGCCGCCGCGCGAGCCGCTCGCGCCGCACGCCGCGCCCGCGCTGCCATGGGACACGCTCGCGGCTGATATATTCGAGCTGAATAAGCTGCAGTATTTACTTGTCGTGGACTATTACTCGAAGTTTGTAGAGGTAGTTTATCTACCTAATATGAGAAGCGACACGGTGATTGCGAAAATGAAGAGTATGTTTTCTCGTTTTGGAATTCCGAGAAAACTGGTAACTGATAATGTAAAACAGTTTGTATCGACGGAATTTAGTCAGTTCGCAGAAAAATGGGAATTTAAACACGTGACCAGTTCCCCGCTGTATCCGCGCTCGAACGGACTAGCCGAGCGGAACGTCCAAACGGTCAAACGTTTGCTGAAGAAAGCCACCGAGGATAAAACAGAATGGCAATTAGCATTACTGAACTTTAGAAATACTCCCGTCACTGGCGAGGATTATTCCCCGGCGCAACTATTGATGGGTAGATCGCTCAATACAAGGCTACCGGTTATCCCTCAGGTATTGATACCCAAAACCATAGAACCTAAACAAGTACGTGACGTACGCCAGGGCAGAATAGATAAAATGAAGCGCTACTACGATAGAGGCACGAAGGTTTTACCTGCTCTTTCCCCAGGTGAGCAGGTCCATGTGAAAGATGGTAAGGTGTGGAACAAAGCTCGGGTAGTAAAGGGAGCCGATTGTGATCGCTCCTACTGGGTGGAAGTGGACAACGGTGGCACTTATAGACGTAATCGGTCACATATCTTAAAGCCAAACGTAAAAGCTAATCGCGTCTCAATAGATCCGCGGGATGGTTTATCTAACAATGTCCTGCGCCCTCATCTGTAAAGGTGACCCGTAGTGGCAGGGCGGTTAGGCTTCCACAAAAGTTTGTATGTACTTAAAATAAAATGTTATATTATCTATAAAGTAAAGTAAGTTTTCAGTCAATTAAACTATAGTCTGTTGTCATTTTGTAATATTAAGTCTAGTTATACCTACCGTTCATGTAATTATGTATTATGTAATGTGGAATGTATGTGTTAGCTTAATTGTTAATCACTATTTAGATTTAATTTCATTTAAGGAGAGGGAAGATGTTGTATGTAGGTAGTTTGCTGTTTACTCGTTAATATTAGATGTGGGTACTAAAATAAAATCAGTTGTCATTACACGGCTGTATCATTGACCTCGCTCCTACTTACTACACCTACAATCATCGCTAAGTTTACCATATAAACTTTCGTACTACCTTAGGTATAAGTACCTACTACAAATATACATACTTATTCTACTAATTTACGTAGGTAGTACTAACACTAACATAGTACTAACTTTATTATTTGTTGTGATCTTATAGCTATGTATAGGTATGCAATGTAATGCGCGCCCGCGAATGTCGATTTGACATCGCTGACAGTTGCGTGCCTAGGCAGGCCTATATGATAAATGATAATTATATCG
This sequence comes from Plagodis pulveraria, assembly GCA_963890685.1. Taxonomy (NCBI): domain Eukaryota; kingdom Metazoa; phylum Arthropoda; class Insecta; order Lepidoptera; family Geometridae; genus Plagodis; species Plagodis pulveraria. The sequence goes on from OY982950.1 coordinate 808,507, forward strand.
TAGATAGGTAGGTATCTTCCATTGAGCTTCTAATTCTAACCCTTTACTACTTTGTGTTAGGTAGGTACTTTCTCGAAGTTATATTACTGCTTAGACTATATTCTAAAAAGAATGCGGACTACCTACGTCCATACCATATCTAACCAAATGCAGCTTTTTATATTGTCTAAGTGTTGCTAAAATGATTAGGTACTCACCATAGCTATCATGACCTGCGTATTGACTAATACCTACTAGGTACTAACTTAGGTGAGAGTAGGTGAGTACCTAGACATAGTTACGTATTTATATTACCCAAGTACTTACCTATCTATATGGATTATGGCGTCCGACACTTACTATCACGAACAAACTAATCAAATGCGAAAGAAAATCCGGTCCCCAACTCCCAACATATGTAAATATATATATATAAGTACGTAAGTAGGCATAGGCACTACATATTGGTAGTGTATACATACGTGCACACCAAAAAGCAACAGGGCATTCCTACAATATAATATTATGTTCTAAGATCGCGGCGCGGTGCACGTGACTTTTGGTAGTGTGCGTTTTGTTAATTATATATTAGTGTGCTGCGCATGAGACCCGCCCGCCCGCTTCCCTCACCGCGGAATGTAAGTATTGACATGAGATGCCCAATATTTTGAACGAAAAACTAGCGCGCAAAACTATGTGTGCCGACCTTTGGCTCTAGGATATTTATGATTATACTACTGGATGTATTTGTTTTCCAAAATGTTTTCTAAAATGATCATGAACTGAGCTATGCTTCTATGTAAATAATTTTAGGGATTTCATGCTCTATAAGTCGTTTATTTACGACTAAACATGCGCTAAAATTCGTGATATTACAGGGATGTTTCGAGGCTTATAACTATCATGTGAAGATTTTTTTTACAAATCGGTGCCAAGACAAGCCTAGATAATGAAGAGATAAATCGATATCATGCGTAGTTGTGGACCTAAAACCTCAAATAAGGGAGTGATCACCCTACGGCGTTTGTATGGAAAAGTTACCGGCCAGTTCAACCTTAAAAGGATTTAAGAGTTTTGCCAAGGATGCGTTTCGAATTTAGTAATAAAATGGTATAAAAATGTATATTCGGAAAAAAAATGGAGTTACGAGTTTTGACACTTTAGCCGACGAAATATGTCACTTGCACTATCCTTGACGGTTTTTAGCACTCTCAATTACTCAATAATCATTCTAGACAACTAATTATTTCGTCGCGTAACAAGAATAACGTCTACCTTCGATGACTTCCGATCTTCCGTGCCGGTTGTTAAGCATTCAAGACAGATTGTCCAGGTGGAAGCCTCTCTGCTAAACAATCCCTGCCTGGGCAATCTGGAATCTTAACAGATATCTCTAACTGCGATTCCCAAGACGCCTGCCAAGCTTGGGGATTATGGCAAGTCCCCCCTTAATGGGGGAGGCTGTGTTCAGCAGTGGATAATCCGGCTGTTACAGTACAGTACAGTTCTGTATGGATTTGGTAGAAATGGTTTTCTAATCACGATAGCGCTGCGGAGTGGCATTATACATAAAAAAGCTTTATACACCGAATTGAGTAGCTCTTTTTTTGAAAGTCGATTTAAAGTATGTACGCCACTGGAAAGTATCATCGATAAGTTCAATTGTGAACAAGAAGTGACAGGGCTTGTTACACATTTACACTCTCGTTTGTGTATATTTATATATGTAACTAGGTTAAAAGAAACTAATTGAAGATAGCGTAGCCAATCAGTACATCTTACTTGCTCTTTTCTATGGACTCTCTATAGTGTGCAAGTGAGACCTAATGATTAGCAGCGCTGTCTATGATTCGTTCCTTTAATATACCGAGTTCTAACTAGGATCCGTTCGAAAATCCAACTATAATTTATAGAGATCAGTGAAAGGCGGTTGGAATTTGTGGAGCATAAACACAATTTGTCATTGACAAGTTTATGATATTCCTGAAACATGTGATTTATTGGATTAGATTTATGGCGGAAGGATGTTTATTGTTATCATTCATATTTCAGCGAAAGTTGTCAAACAACGGAAAATAATACTAATAAGTACAACATAAAATATGTACCACTTACGTGTGCGGGATTTGTACCAGTGCCAAAATCGCAGTTCATAACTCAAAACAAGTTATTTTAGTGTCAAATATTCTATGAGTAACGTATTATTATTTATCAACACACTTGATCGTGAGGTGTCGGTGGCGCTTTTAGCATCATTTTTAGGTTAATACTCCAGATGTGTGTTTTTTTACTTTAACGAACGAATTATTCTTATTCTTATTCTTATTCTAATTGGGGGCGATATGTCCTGCACTGACGTCCCGCTTGGGGTGTATTGTGCATTTCCCCCGCCAGCTTCTACCCAAGCCATCCCAACTCCTTAACGTAGCGGAGAAGGACTCTGGGTCGCTGGCATAGCTGCTCCAGTGACGTGTGTGGTGGTGGAAAGGATTTTGATGGTGAGAATGGCTCACATAGACCCGTTTCAACTCTTATTTGTTCCGTGGCTTCACAGTGAACGAATTATTATTCTCCTTCTTTTGTTTTAGTTTTTTCTTCCCTCGCAAGTGTGTTCATAAACGTCGCGTGAGCATTGGTTATTTATTACATACTGGACTATACACTATAGACACACCCGCGCCCAGTCTCGGTTGTAAACCAATGACTGGTGTTCTAAGTCTAATTACCTAATTGATAATGTTATGGAAACCTATTTATGGTAACATCGCTTTGATTCTGATGAGTGAAATAATTTGTTTTTCTCTGCCTGTAATAGATGCTTTTCGTTACATGTGATAAACTGCACTGCGCCTGTACCGTGAGACATATGTCTCATAATATGATCATGTGCCTGTAGTTTTACTGACACTCAAGGACTGCTGCCAAGCATCGAACAGTATGGTGGCGAAAGACTTTCTACTTGAGGGTAATAGTTAGCCAGGCGAGCATTTGCAAAATGCCCTTCCATCATCCATCATCCATCCACAATCCGGCGGTGAGGATCGAACCACGGACCTGCGGCACCGCAGTCCATCGCTATTAACGCTCAGCGATCAGTGCCTCAATAATGCCTTGATTGCCATAGATAATAATATAATTTCTAATATAACCTGTGCTTGGTTCCATCTTTTCGAAGCGCTCGTAATGAAATTTGCTTATCTGTTCTTAACCGATCAGCAAAGTTAAGAAACGTCCGTCCCGGTCATGAGTTAGATGGATGACCGCTAGTGACATTGCTACTGAGCGCTTCGATGGCAGTCGTTATAGCATGGTGGTAGGGCATTTTGCGCATGCTCACTTGGCTAGCTATCACCCTCAAGTAGAAAATCTGTCGCCAAGCACCTAACGGTGTGTTCCGGCATCTGTCCTTGAGAGCCAGTAATTCAACGTTAGCCTGAACAACATCTTCGACCACGTCATCACCTACCATCAGGTGAGATAGTGGCCAAAGGCTATCCTATCAAGCAAAAAAAAAACTACAGTACCTGTTATGTTGTAAGTTAAGTGTACCTATGGTCATGGAACAACAACACCATAGCGGTACAGAAAATAAAAAAGATAATAGATACACGCTGAGTATATAGCTAAACGATACTTTGGCAACTTGAAGTATACTCCTGCGTTAAATATTAATTATGTCATAGTATAATCACACTAAAACATTTCGCCCTCATAAATGACTATACTTTAGTGAACTTTAGCCACTAAACGTTCTCGGCTGTGTTTAACGACACAGCCGAGCGCTGTTTTATAAGGATAGTTCCACAAGTTGTCGCGGCAACTGGAGCAATTACAGCGGAAACTTTGTCTGCAGCCACCAACTTGCACGAAGCAATAACTGAAATGTCACTGTCGCATGCTATATTGTTGTGTGAACAGCAGACAATGGTCATTGCACTTAAGTACTGAATAGATGCGCATTATGAAAGTTGTGATTTTGCCGCCCAGTGGTAGTGGCTGTGGACTGTCACGCTGTAAGGCAATGCAATGGGTTGATACTCGCCGCGCGCGGGCTGGAGCTTCAACGCTTGCCTTTGAGCCTTTGACTACCGTCTCACCGGATGGTAAGTGATGATGTGATAGATGGTGTTAATAGGCTTAACCTAGAATTGGTGGCTCTCAAGGACAGCTGCCCGAATATACTGTTAGGTACACATTGCCATTCTACGACATCAGCCGGGACCGACCGGCTTAAAAAAAGTAAATAAAAACCTCATTATTTACCAAAAAAGTATAATTTAGTGAAAACTTAGTCATAGGTACAAAGTCGTGTTACAAAACCGTTGATAATATATTCTAAATACAATTTTACGTTGCCCCTTGGGGTGCCGGGTTAAAATGTCATCCCCATATTGCTACCCGTGGGTATAGTAAGAGGCACCTACCTAAGGGTTTAATAGCGGAAGGAGAGCAGCAGAGCCTTATGAGGTACTGATAAATAGACACCTGCCAAGCGTTGGGATTATGCAAACCTCCCCATAATAGGGGATGATATGATATGAATAGGCAGTGTTCAGCAGTGGACAATCGGCTGATACAGTACCTACAGTTTTACACCAAGATATAGCTGTATTAAAAGTGTGGTTGTATAAAAAGTTGGGACATGGCTTGCATAGTTTAGATTTTCTTGACTGCAAGGAAAATAGTTTCTAATTGATGAAAGTACTGTAAATCCTCCTGATCCGGTAACTTCAGCCGTACTTTCCAAGTTTGAGAAATGAGAAAATACTAAATAAGACTCGGAGTAATAATAACTTTTAATGAATATATTTTTTATATTTCTCTAAATGTCACGTCAAAACAGGAAAGTAATTTCACAACTCATTATCAAGCTTGTTACATGAGAGCATAATTTGATCCCCTCTCTCGCGGGATACAATTATAATTTCCTATTTTATATAAAATATATAATGCGTTCCATTCGTTGTTTAAAAAAAAAAGATGATAGTTTTTTTTCTTTTTTTTTTTTTTAATGCCTGATAGTTTAGTCTCAAAGTCAAAATCATTTATTCAATTTAGGCGTCTACGACGCTCTTATGAAGGTCAATTACAAATTTTAGTATTGAAATATTCTACATTGTACTGCCACATTCAGCAAATAAATTGTATAGGGCCACTGCGAGAAGAACGGGCAAGAAACTCGGGGCCATTCTTTTAAACATCTTTTAACAATGTGTTACATACATACTATATAATAGAGTTATTACAATATTTGTTTAAATTATGTAGGTGACAGGCAATAGCTTGGCGGAGGCGGAATTGTCCAGGCATTTTTGTCGTTTATGTAATCAGAAACTGTGTAGTAGGATTTTTTAATCAATATGTTTTTCACATGCAACTTGAATTTCCCTTCTGTGAGCGTTGTAATATGTTTAGGAACTTTATTATAAAACCGCACACAATTACCTAAGAAGGACCTTTTATTTGTCTTTGCTAATCTAAAACCTGGCACCGCTATTTTATCTTTATTCCTAGTATTGTAATCGTGATTGTCACTGTTTAATTTAAATTTACTCAAATTTTTACGAACATACATAATATTTTCAAATATATACAGACTTGGTAAAGTTAAAATATCAATTTCTTTAAAAAGATCCCTCACAGATTCCCTAGGACCCATTTTATATATGGCTCGAATTGCAGTCTTTGACCACTATCTCACCTGATGGTAAGTGATGATGTGGTCGAAGATGTTGTTTAGGCTAACCTAGAAGTACTGGCTCTCAAGGACAGCTGCCGGAACACACCGTTAGGTGCTTGGCGACAGATTTTCTACTAGGTGGTAGCTAGCCAGGCGGGCATTCGCAAAATGCCCTACCACCATGCTATAACGACTGCCATCCTAAGACAACAACCGGGACCGACGGCTTAACGTGCCCTCCGAAGCACGGAAACGCTCAGTAGTAATGTCACTAGCGGTCACCCATCCAACTCATGACCGCGCGCGACGTTGCTTAACTTTGCTGATCGGTTGAGAACAGCTAAGTAAGCTTCGCTACGAGCGCTTCGAAAGTTTACATAACTAAGTATTTTTATGGTCTATACAGTTCTGTTTCAGTTGATGTCTTTATGTGTAGGGCAAACAGACTCTTAAGGCTCTTTTTTGAAGCAGTGATGGCTCAGTGGCATTGGCTATGGACTGCCGCGCAGCAGGTGCATGGTTCGAATCCCGCCGTGGGCTTGAGCTTCACCGCAAGGTGGAAGGGCATATTACGAATGCCCGCCTGGCTAGCGACCACCCTCAAGTAAAAAATCTGTCGCCAAGCACCTAACAGTATGTTCGGGCAGCAGTCTTTGAGAGCCAGTGAAATTAGAGGCACATGAGACTTAGTAACTTTGTCTCAAAGGTGACGGGCGCAGTGCAATTCGTGACTTGTGACGAAATGCATCTGTTATAGGCAGAGGTTAGGCACGCCTGTATTTCTTAGGCAGACAGAGGTGGATAATCGCCTTTAGTCAGATATGTTTTGGTTCAATAAGAGACAAGCATTGAGCATGATTCTAGACTCCGTCCTGTTACCGAACATCTTTTTGTCAAGAAAACCCAATAACCTAGGATGAACAATGGAGACAGAAATAAGGAACTTGAGGCTTCAACGCTTTTTATTCAAACACTAACGAGGTATTTAATGTATGATTGAAAATAAACCTGTAGAGAACGGCCCTGATTATTTCCAAGATGGCAATGACCCACATCTCACCTGCCTGAAATTAAACTGTATCAAATAGAGTTATTATACAGCAACCCTATGACCTAACATTGACCTGCTTACCTGTACTGTAGATCTTAACTAATTAGACCAACAATCTTTTTGACTTTGCATTCAGATTTATATTATTACCTTATATTAGTATTTAGATTTATTTTATTATTTAGCATATAAAATTAGGCATAAGATAATGTATATATCTTTTACATATGTGCTGTATGGTACTGAATGTGTGTATTTTTTGGGAAATAAATTATTATTATTATTATTATTATTAATCTCGTATTATTTCTAATTAACAGTGATTTATGAATAATATAAACGTTTATGTTCGTGTGAAGCGGCTTTATTTCCAAATAATTTGATTCTGATACTAACGGTGAAGCAAGCGTACCTAAATCCATCTAATGTAGGGTAAAATACGTGATATAATAAGAACTTTCTTTACTTTTTACTTACCTGGTATGAAATCTTGTTCCAAATGCAAAAAACAGTTAAAGGCAGCTTAAAACATGTCATTTAAACTTACACCACGTGGAGAGTAGCGTTCGCCGGCCGATATTTAGGTGTATTTGTAAACAAAGATAGTCAATAGATTTACGTTCTACCGTTTTCTCATCTAAAGATGCAGTCGTCATTGGCACATGATAACTAGAAAAAAATCTAATTTTAGATTTAGATTAGATACCCAGATAGTATGCGTCAGAAAATACACGCAAGGTTTTTTTTATCTGATAGAGTCGCCTTTGACCAATATCACTTGACAATCGGTGATGATAGTTGAACATGTTGTTCAGGCTATCTTAAATTGAAGGGCTCTTAAAGACAGCTGCCGGAAGACAATGTTAGATGCTTGGCGACAGATTTTATTATATATCAAAATGCTATAGCGACTGCCATCCTGAGATATCAGCCAGGACCGACGGCTTATCGTGCCCTCCGAAGCATGGAAACGCTCAGAAGTAAATGCCACTAGCGGTCACTAATCCAAGTAGGTACTGAGCTACCTTTGAGGTTAAGAACGACTAGAAAAGCTACGAACGCTTCAAAAAACGTATGTTTAAATAAGAATCGAACTTCTTTGAGCCTGTTGTGATTTTGAAATTTCGTGTCCAATTACAAAGTAAAATCATATTTATTATATATTTGTTTTAGTTTAATACTTTAATTTGACTATCAAAGTCAAATCAAGATCTCAGTGATCCATTAATCCGACAATAAACTGGAACATAAACTTTAAAGCGTATCAAAGGTCGATGACTCAGCTGGCGCTAAGTACACAATTTATGTATATCAGTAAAACTGAACCTTATCTAATGGCCGCCATGTGTGTACACATTGTGTTGCATTTTGCGAATACCCGCCTGGTTAGCTACCACCATTTCAAGTAGAACTAGGTTAGCCTGAACAACTTCGACCACATCATAACTTACCATCAAGTGAGAAAGTGGTCAAAAGCAAACCTATCAAGCATATAAAAAAACATTTATATAAGATATCTAAACTCTATACGTATATCCATGTTACCAGTCAAATATCTCAAGACGTTGTATTCGCTTGGATGGCAGGCGTGAAACTGTAAAGAAAAACCAAACGCATCTCGGATATTAAAATCCGAACCTACCTAGATAAAACCTAAATATCAGAATCCTAAATGCAGATTTGAGACATATTTAGGGTTAACCCTCGGCATGCAGAAGTTGCCAGATCAACAATGTGACTTTTATTGATCAGTCATGAAAAGGGAACATATTCTGTTTATAAATAGTTCTGAAAAGAATTTCACAAACGTTAACGTTTAGGTTTCTTAAATGTATTTAATCACTACCTATTATTTGCTTAGTTTTTTCAAGCAACTTTTTGTTTAACTTTATAAAAAAATATAAAGATAATTTAATAAACTATAAACGCCATATTATTTGATTTATAAGTTACCTGTATATAAAACTACCCTCATCCCAATTAAGTGCGTAACAATATGTCTTCTCAAACAAAACGAAGGTCAAACAATGTTTTCACTAACAACACAGTAAAATACAAGGAGATACGAGTAATTTTAAAATCATCATAAGGGTAATCTGGACTTTAAAATTGGAAAAAACCTTACCATGCTCCTAATGTGCAGCAACATTCTACTCATGTGTATCATACTAATGTATCATCGTGTGAGTAGTGGCATGCTGATTATTGGCCACACTTCCCCATAGTCAACATTCTAGCCCAGCACTCCACGGGCTATTTCTACCTGGGTATTCTAATATGCATGCTAACGATTTCCAAATGAATGTAGATGTTTTAAAATAATTTGTACACTCTTAGATGGGTGAACTTATAAATAAGTACACCAAAGCCACTCAATATAGAGCTAACTTTAATATAGAGCTCATTTATTAATAACATAATAAATGAATCACATCAACAATTGTATCGACGCAAATGTGTAGGTACCAAAAATCTCTTTACGTGTAAAGTTGGTAAGCTCGTAGCGAGCAAGGCGGGCGGCGTAGTAGCGTAGCACCTCCAGTTGGCTCCTGCCAGCCGTGCGCTACGGTCGTATCGTTACGTCGTAGACGGTAACGCCTTTATCCAGTGCGAACGTATTCGGAGAAAGGTGCGTGATGTTAGCAGCTGATAAGTTTTTAGGTAAGTCCCTAGATGTTAGTATTAAATCTTATAAGCCACTTTTGCTTATATTTACTTAGATCAATCAGTATAAGACATGTTTTTGTCTGATTAGACTTATTTTACTGCCGTTTTAATTTGACGCTTTAAAATAAATGTGAAGAAGGAAGTTACCTTTATCTTTGTAGAGATAAACGGATTGTAACTTCAGACTGGTATTTTTAATGTAATTAATGTGTATGTAACGTAATTAATGATAATAATTTGTTGACTGCCGATTGAGGGTTTTGGAAAGTTTATCATCATCAACGGGAAGAGGTTCTTCTTTTTTTATTTGAATTATGTCCACTCTAAGAAGAATTAAGTATGTGGAATACGTTACTGAAAGTTACATAGAGTAGTTTCAAGTCAGCTGTGATTTCATTTTCCTTTTCAGATATGGAAATTGAACTTAGAACTTCGCAATAGAGACTCCCATACTAGTATCTAAACCAATTGTGCGTTATCATAAAGTGACGTATTGATTGGTAACAAAATAGTGAATTTAATACAAGCATCCATAACATTTTATATGAGTTAAGTTATTGTGTGTTAATAAATTTGATTATTTCAGTGCTTGTATGTAAGAACTGACTAAACAAGCGGCTGAATGCCGTTATAAAGACATTTAATACGTAAATTTATTTAAATTAGACATTGTGTGTTTCACACACAGTTAAATATTATAGAATAACCGGCACACATTCACGTTAGTGACACATTAGACTTTTATCAAAATTTACTGAGAAGCTCGGAGAAACGACAAATAACCAAATAAAACGCGGGTGAAACCACCGGCGATACCTAGTAAAGTACCTACTTGTATTTACCTACTATTCATGTACAAGTAAAGATAATTAATCTTATCATTATACTTTATTCATGCATCGAAACCATAACACTGAACTCTGTAATCTAAAGAATCTATATATGGCGTACTCACGCCACATTTGTAAATTGGATGGATGTCCGAGTACTTAATTATCCATCGATATACTCCACTTACTGGATTGGAATATAAATCGTGGTGAATCAATAACCGCGTATAAACCTTGTTTAGTAAAAAATAGAGCTGTACCCTACACGGGTCTCAACACAAGCCCTACAAGGTTCATTTTTCACAAGTTTATGTAATTTTGTTTTTATGTTGTGACTTGCTTTGTGTTTGTGACGGGACAAGCTCGTAGACCACCTGATGTTAAGCGGACTAACCTCTACCTATAACAGATGCATTTCGTCACAAGACACAAATTGCACTGCGCCCGTCACCTTGAGACATAGTTGTTAAGGCTCATGTGCCTGTAATTTCACTGGCTCTCAAGGACTGCTGCCAGAACACACCGTTAGGTGCTTGGCGACAGATTTTCTACTTGAGGGTGGTCGCTAGCCAGGCGGGCATTCGCAAAATGCGCTTCGACCATGCGGTGAAGCTCAAGCCCGCGGCGGTATTCGAACCATGGACCTGCTGCGCGGCAGGCCAATGCTACTGAGTTATCACTGAAATGACTGAATCTTCAGAAAGTATATTTATAGTTTACTCAGCCGCGTAACTTAATTGTTTTACTCACTCTACATTCTTCTCTACTGTTTACCAGATAACAGTACCATTATGCAAGATTTTGCCTTAGTAGGTATCGTCACAGTGTCAGATATAATAGCTTGATTTTACTGCTTATTGAATGAGTTTAGACAAACGCTCTTGGTGTGGGATTTCGAGGTAGGTACACAGGTTTAACAGAAAAAAATATTCTGGCTATCAAGGACAGCTTCCGGAAGACATCATTGAGTGCTTGGCAACATGTTTTCTAGTTAAGTTGAGTTGACTTGTAGAATGTATGTTTATTAAATTACACGAAAGAACACAACATAAATAACATTCTTGTTATTTATGTTGTGTTTTCAAAGAAAAAGTTTGCGTAATGATAATTTGTTACGATATACATACATTTTAACTGTATGTGTTTTTATTTTTAAATGTATTCAAATTTATGTTCTTGTGTGTGTAAACATTTTTTATCGTTTCATGTTTTTTTTTTGTTTATGTCTGATTAGTCTTTGACCACTATCTCACCTGATGGTAAGTGATGATGTGGTCGAAGATGTTGTTCAGGCTAACCTAGAAGATATATTTATTTACTAGCTGTACCTGCGACTTTGCTCGCGTTTGCCATCCCTGCAGACTAATTAATTACATTTGACTACTGTTTATCTCATATTAAGCAACGCTGTGGTCTGCGGTGAAGCACTCTTAGTAAAGCATAGCTCAGAAAGGAGCTTTTTACTTTAGATTTGATTTTCACCCGTGTTGTATTTTCTAAAAAACAGTAGGTAACTCAGAGAGTTCCTTCGCGGTTCGCACAATAAATGTTGAAGCAAAGTACTTTGTGCGATTCGATGCGATTTTGAAATTTCGATTGTACAATAGCGTCTTTTTGCCGATCCTTGTTTGGCGGTAAAACGAAGATATATTATAAGATTGTGCACTTCATTGCGCAGTCTCCGAAATGCATCCGGCAAAAGATAGATAGTTTAAAAAACTGATTGCGGCGAATGTTCCAGAATTTAGAGTTTTATCTTAAGGAAAGCTTTGCCCTCTTGAGCCTCTTGTCTTGTGGATTCTCAGTTAATTTAATAGTCTTACTGATATATAGCGGATAAATCTTAAAATTCTCGTGTCTCAAAGGAATTTTCATAAATGCCCATGAATAAAAAATATTGATTGAGTAATAAAAACCATAAATAATATTGTAGTACTAATACGATTGCAATAAAATGTTAATAAAGAGTAATCAGGAGCTAAGCTTAATGAGAGTTAATGAAAATCACAGTTGGTTCATGCCTTAGCTGCGCCTAAATGGACTCTTGGTACAGAACATCTGACTTTTGTTCACGATTTTAAGGTAACCTTAAGACCTCGTGGTTTTTTTTTAACTTGTGTTAAGCCTTTATTAACAAAATACTACGAACTATATACACCACTACAGCTACAACAATATAAGCATGTAGATCCCTATAGGTCATTGCGGACTCATAGGCAGTCCAAATGCTCTAGCCCACTACCAGTTGGCAGCGTGCCCAGCATGCTGGCAGCATTGTCTCGTTGAATTGCAATTTGCAATGCTTATTCTTATTCCCTTGTGGTTAAAGTTGTTCATATTCCTGTTCTTGACAACCCTGTATAAGTATGCTATTTCAGTAATTTGTCCGTACATGGTGGCGGTATTACCTTTATTTACAGCTTATGGAGTGGTCCGACTTTGACAAAGAAGAGGACTTAGTTCTGCTGCATATCCAGTTCGAAAGATAAGACAGTTAACAGACGACGGTACAGCTCGGTTAGTTTATTTCACAGTATTATGTCGTATGGCATAATGCTATGGGGAGCTGCTGAGATAAAGACAATATTTATCCTACCAAAAGGTGCAATTCGAGCCATATATGAAACTAGCTTTTACCCGCAGCTTCGCCCGCGTGGATTATTCCTGAGGAACCGTTTCCGGTTTTTGGGAGCCGTGTAAAACATGTGATACATAGAAGTAGGTTACTTTTTAATCTTTTTAAATTGGCCCCGTTAATCGTAATCGTTTTAAGGGTAGCCTTACCTACCTTCAGTACCAAATTTCCCATAAAGTTTTCCAGTGTGGTACATTTCAAAAACATATTTATATACTTGCCCCACGGCTGCCAGTTCAAACGTAGTGCCCCATGTCAAGTGTTGTAACATATCGATGGAATACTCAGTCGCGAAATGAATGAGTGGTGAAATTTTCTCCGTTACACTTAGCAACATAAGACAATCTCTTTACTGAGATCCATAGTCATTTCCTGAGTCCCATAGAATAAATAGAACAGGGATTGAAAGTGGCTGCGCTCATCGCTAAGGTAACCTCGGTCCGAGCTCAGTGTTGAGACACCACGTGATGGATCGCTACACTTTACTCGAGTTGCCTGTCATACTCGACGCGTGACGGACGTCTCATACTAATTCCGATGCTCAGCGAGTAGCGTTTTCTCCATGATTTGTAAAACAAATTTGTAATAATAAAGTATTATAATATTAGTTTAATATATAACTGAGTTAGAAAATTATCTATATTGTACAAAGATATAATAAAATTATATGTTTTTTTAAATAAAGTTAAACAAACTAGTAACCCTGATAAATAAAACTCCAAAATGCGGTATTACAAGAATGTTTTTTTATTCAAAATTTATAATGTTCGATTTCCGATTGCCGGCAAATCTTATCAGCGTGAGCTATTTTTTTCGGTGGCGCCATCTAGTTACATTTTACAAACTAAATTTACTTACCCTAAACACAGATGCCATCACCAGTACTAGATAATTATACATTCCGCCCACCATGGACAGAATGTCCATCAATTTATACATAGAAAGGTTGGTTCATTGTTGCAGAAATATTTTCCGCCCACCGTGCCCATTTGGCCAATAAAACAGATATACAAGTAAATAAAAATGATTGCCATTTTCAAAAAACTACAATAAGATAATGAAGAATGGTAATAACATGAATATTATAATCCTTTTAACGTTACAAGTCACGGATATCGTACCTGGGTGTGTTCCAATTATTTAACCAAATAATCATCGACAAGGGGGAAGCCCATCCTACGCACAACTACTACATCCCCTACCTTTGGTTGCAGAATCTGAGCCGACCATTTGTAACTATGGTAAAACTTTATCAGATAGTCTCGGGGCCACTGGCGCCAACAGTCATCCGCTAAGTGTATTGCCAACGACGTAAGGAACTGACGTTCATAATTATGATCAGGTGCAATGATTGAGGCTTCGCCGACTAAAAGTGACTTAATGTCAATCTTGTTGTTCATCATTTAAAACAGACTGGGGCGTAATTTTGAGCAGGGATCTAGGGGAAAGATTACCCGTCTTTTAAAACTGTTGCAATCAAATGCAAAGACATGTCTAATAAATATTGTTCATGTTGTGTAAGAATTTCTTGATGTTTGTAAATTGTTGTACCAATTATTGGTTTATCATTACTTTCCACTTCACTGTTTTAATTCTTTTTTCTTTTTACATTTGGTTTCCATCTTTGTGCTCTTTGTTTTGGTACTTCGTCGAATCATATCATATCATTCGGTTGCTATTTGTTTTGTTTCTTTGTTTTCGTTGTATATGAAAGACGCTGTGATGAGATGAGATTACCTATCATCTGCTTTTTCTCTGACTTGATTTTAACTATTGTACCAGTGATTATTTGTCCTATTTGGAAGAAGTCCGCTAAGTTTGAGATAAACTAGCTGGCATAAACGCCGTTACGTTGTTGAAAATTACAGTAGAAGATAATCACAGAGAAACGCATTTTCACTACAGCTAGACTCATCTTCTTGCGCTGTTTTCGTTAAGTTTTTAACTTCTTCTGCAATCGTCTTAGAGGTCTCACTCTTCATAACATTTTTTCCTATATTAGTGGACCAGTTTTTTACATCGAATCCATCTCTTTTAGAAAGTTGATTAATTTCCTTGAAGGCTTCGGTACCTTCTTCCTTGCTTGGCCATCCCGTTAGAAGATCATCCCTGTCATAAATTATTCTTTCAGTCACGGGATATTCGACGCCAACCTCGAAGGGTTTGACAGCAAGGTAAGAAGGTCCAGATTTACTCAACTTGTTTTCCATAGATGTTAATCTCTTTTTAGTAATTTTCCGTGTATTTGTTAGCTTTGGATCCTTTGATTTCAGCGGTGACCACATCAGTGTTTTACAATCTGTTTCCCGGATTGTAGTAGAAGTGAAATTTCCTTCACATATCCTTTCCCTTTCGGTGAGTAATATATCATTCATGTCTAGATCTGTTTCTTTTTCCCACTTATTTTTATGTATCTGGCTACCGTCACATTGACAATGGAATGCTTTTATGTTTTCAGATCGCAGAGGTATCGCATTCGCTACTTCACCGGACACAACCCAACCCAAACACGTCGATTGTGCTACCAGCGTACCAGCCTGATTTCTTTTGACACCTGAGTGCAGAATTTTGCTATAGAATCCTGAGCCGAGCAATAAATCAATCCGATTTGGAGTGTGGAATTCCGGGTCAGCTAATTGTAACCCCTTAAATTCAATCCACTCGGTTGTATTGATTCTACTTGAAGGCAAGAGTCCAGTTATGTTTTTAAGTACAAACGCTTTTATCGTTGTGTTAAAATTGGGATCAACTATCGAACCTATTTCGATTTCTACAACCGCTTCGGATAATAGGTCCTGTTCATCGCCAACCCGTGAAATTATGCCCTTTGCTGGTGACTTTTTCAGCCGCAAGTTCTCAACCGCAGCCTCCGTGATAAACGACGACTGTGACCCTTGATCCAACAAAGTTCTTACCGTATGATAAGTACCGTTTTTCGACGAAGCCATAACCAACGCTGTTGGCAGAATGCCTTGATCATATACCATTCCTGTCGAAAAACACGTAATTGATACAGCAGAACTTTCACTGTTTTTACTTGTATCCCTAGAAGTGGCAAGAATCTCGTTGGATGTGCTGTTGTTTTCTTCATCAACATCAACTTCAGGTTTGGGATGTAACAAAGAATGGTGTTTACGTTTACAGATTCGGCATGTTGCTGTTGTCCTACACTCCTTAACGCAGTGATTACTGCCTAAACAATTGAAACACAACCTATTTCTGTGCACGAAATCGCGACGAATTTCACAAGACTCAGATGCAAACCTTTTACAAACACTTAATCTATGTGATTCTGTACAAAACGGACATTGTATGGATAAAACATGCATTGATGCTGCTTTATGAGTTTGTGTTGTTGTAAAACTTTTATTATTTTTATTAACTGAAGCCGCCGGTTTCGTCTCCAGAAATTCTACAGCACGGTAACGGCTTGTTACAAATGCTTGAAACTGTGCAAAGGTAGGCAACTCATCTGACCCAGTATTTGTGCTTACATTGAATTCCCACTGCCGTTTTGTTTCAGAATCCAGCTTAAGTGTTAATATATGTATCACCAAAATGTCCCAATTCTCGACATCAACTCCAATACTTGATAACGTAGACAAACAATCGTTAGTTGTGTCGATTAAATCCTTTAAGCCACCTGCTGATTCAGAAGTCAGGTTCCTTTGGCTTAAAAGACGTTTCAATACTTGGTGACAAATATATTTTTTGTTATTGTAGCGTTCTTCTAAAAGTTTCCAACATCTTTCATAATTGGTATCTATAATTGGTATGTGTCTTAACATTTGTTCTGGTTCACTTACTAGATATCCCTTTAAATAATGCAATTTTTGAACATTATCTATGTTATTATTTTGGTGTATTAATGACACAAACAAGTCTCGGAACGTGTACCATTCTGAATAGTTTCCAGAAAAGGTAGGAATGTTTATTTTCGGAAGCCTAACATTCGAGACAGCTTTGTTTTCATTTATCAATGATTGGATAGATGGACCAGTTTGGACAGTTGCAAAGGCTGACAAACTATCTTTTAAATAAATTTTATAATCGCTATAAACTTCTTCGGTTTTATCATATAAATCATCCTTAACATAATCCAAACCCTTTAACTGCTTAGGATCACAAGTACACATAATGTTCTTATGACCAGCCAAAAACTCAAACCATAGCTGATCAAGTGACTCAAGTCGATTTTCTAAATAAGCTTTAGTTTTCCTATCTTTTGATGCCTTTTTTATGTTTGTATATGCCTTTGCAATACGGGCATTGATGTCTTCTTGAAAGTATATCAAGGACTCCATTACTACAAGTAAATATTAGCCAAAAAGATGTGCAAATTTAAATTACTAAATCAGAATTTTTACAAGTTCTAAACACTTACTATACAAGTATTACGAATTATATTTGAAAATTTTCTAAGTGTTTCGAATTAAAAATCTTAGGACAAAATTTGGGCATAGGTTCCCCGTGCCTACGCCTTTTAACAAATTATTCTAAGTTCAGTAAAAGCATGCACAAATTATTCTAAGTCTCTATTACTACACTGTATTAAATTTAAATTAATTTCCAAAATTTACAAGTTAAAATGTCAATATAAATAGAGTTCAAATTTCTGCTCAAAGTTAACACCAAAGTACTCACAATTTTTTCACCAACTAAATTCACCTCACTTAATCCTGTGAAATTTCCTGGTTCCAACTGTCTCCAACCTCTGATCACCGTCGCAGCTCCAAGCAACTGGTGACCACCTTCAAGATTTTCTCGTAGCAGTACGTCTCCTGTACACCACCGTTGCGTTCCCACGCACCCGGTGCTATCCACCAACCACCTAAGTGGTAAGCTACGGTTGCGACAGCAATCCACTGCCCGTAACTTGCGAAGAAAAAATATGGCAACGCCACTCCTCTGTTGCCTTTGGTTACCTTCGGCAATCTTCGATTACCAATGGCTTCCGGTTCGAAAGGACCATAAACAAACTAGTAACCCTGATAAATAAAACTCCAAAATGCGGTATTACAAGAATGTTTTTTTATTCAAAATTTATAATGTTCGATTTCCGATTGCCGGCAAATCTTATCAGCGTGAGCTATTTTTTTCGGTGGCGCCATCTAGTTACATTTTACAAACTAAATTTACTTACCCTAAACACAGATGACATCACCAGTACTAGATAATTATACAAAAGTTTTATTGGTAAGTAGTTACTACTACTAGTTTTTTTCATTCAATATTAATTGTTTTAATATAAAGTACTGCCTATTACGGTCCAAAAGATACAACAATATGAGAGATAGACGAACAGGCCGAGCGCCAGTGGCTTAGGTTCAGGAAACAAACTTTCCTCTCCATTTTCACACATTCTAATCAACCTTACCGAAAAATATTATTGTGGGAAGTATTTGTTTCAACAGGTCTATCCACATACTAATTTCCATCACCATCACTTCAAAAACAATGACCTTTCCATACAAAGTTTCATCCCCAATTTCACCGCCTTAAGACAACCCTGTCAAAAAAAATTTAAACATGTCATTTTTATTTTGAATGATCTATCCGAATAATAATTTTCAGAACTGTGTGGTAAAAAACAAAGGACTTTCATACAAACGTTTTCACCCATTTTGACCGCCTTAGAAGATGAATTTCAAAAATCCTTTCTAAGTACACCTTTACGCATCAAAACGAATACACCCTTCAAATTTCAAGTCTCTACAACCAGCGGTTGTTATGATTAGAGGCATAACATTGTGGTCCTTGTATTTTGATTAGCCGATGGTATACTAGTAAAAAAGATTTCCAAAAAGGGCTAGGATCAGTCCGGTGGTTGACCGTAAAACCAAAGCCAGTACAGTTAAATATGTAAGATAAATGCGCCGTCCGCCGGGCTCTTACCAAAGCTAATGTTGCAGCAATTTTCGAAACTAATGGTCTAATGCGTGACGATGGTAACAGACCTGACCGTACGACTGGTTCCGCAGAAGTAAGGGCGGCCATGGGACCTATATGCTTGGACAGTTTGTTACTTATCTTTCTGAAACGAAAGTGTGGGCTGGCGCCGCGGATACTTCAGGAAAACGACTCAAGCGGTGCAAGTGGTTACATATTTTATCTTTTGTGGTAAAAGCATACCTATATTGTCCAACATGTCCTTACTTTCCTTTGTTTTGTTAGATAAAATGAAATCATTCGAAGTGTCACTGAAAAAATACAAAAATAGAAGTAATTACAACACAGGTTAGTAGTTGCATTATAAACCTATATAGACATAGACAAGTACACGTAGAAGCGGTGACGTCACGTCGCACTGCAACAATGGACCTAGATGCAGACAATATGTGCACGCGCACCGCGGCGACCTTCGCGCGGCGCAAGGCCACTGTCAATCACTCGCCGCAGAGAGGAGTACAGACCCTAATGCAGATAAATAAATAGTTTGTACGCAGAGCTATGACCTATAATTTGCTATATAAGTTTTAGCCCCATCTTTACTCGTGCAGAGCAATGGAACACTAGCCTATCAGATATATAAAGAACCTAAACAAACGAAACTGGGTTAACGAACTTTTCATCTAATTAAAACCTGTAAAACAGGGAGTCCTCCATAAAAGCGAAAAAGTAATTACGCTTATCGAAATACCATTTTCCAATCCTGGTGGGAAGATTATTTTTAGGCATTGAATCATTTTCTTGTCCTTTGCGATAATGTTTTTATTTCATTCATACTTGTTTTCTTACAGCTATAGCAGGTTTTTGCACGTTTAGCTGTAAGTTTTTTTAGATTATTATTTGTTTACTCATTTTAACGGGCCCCTCACTAGAAAAACCTTGTATCTTGTTTGGGGAACAAAAATGTCGTTGTTTAAAAATAATGCTTAATGTCTCTCATGTTTATCTGCTATATTTTGTGGGAAATTTGATATGCAGAATTGTACATATTTTCATACTTATAGGAGTACTGTATGTGTGTAATCAAAAATATAATGGTTGTTTCTAATTGAATCCATAAATAATGGAATTACACTTTTAGATCACTAGAACACCTTCATACTTACAATGTGAGATATTGTTTTAAACTTAATACGTACGTAATTAAAGTAAACTTCATAAAAAAATTATGTATGGTTGGTACACTTGAAGTCACGGCATCGGTATGGTTGGTACACTTGAAGTCACGGCATCGGTATGGTTGGTACACTTGAAGTCACGGCATCGGTATGGTTGGTACACTTGAAGTCACGGCATCGGTATGGTTGGTACACTTGAAGTCACGGCATCGGTATGGTTGGTACACTTGAAGTCACGGCATCGGTATGGTTGGTACACTTGAAGTCACGGCATCGGTATGGTTGGTACACTTGAAGTCACGGCATCGGTATGGTTGGTACACTTGAAGTCACGGCATCGGTCATCGATGATTACGGTATAACAAGTTACAATACACGCAGTCTAAGTTTAAGTACATTGTTTTTTTTTTTTTTTATGCAGATTTTCTACTTGAGGGTGGTAGCTAGCCAGGCGGGCATTCGCAAAATGCCCTACCACCATGCTATAACGACTGCCATCCTAAGACGACAACCGGGACCGACGGCTTAACGTGCCCTCCGAAGCACGGAAACGCTCAGTAGTAATGTCACTAGCGGTCACCCATCCAACTCATGACCGCGCGCGACGTTGCTTAACTTTACTGATCGGTTGAGAACAGCTAAGTAAACTTCGCTACGAGCGCTTCAAATTTGTGACCGAGTTATTGGGTCGCTGTAAAAGGTACTACAAAATCCTTTTACTTTTGATTGTTGTTGAAGGGTTTACTTTCCCGGAAGAGTACTCCCCTCGTCACTTCTAAGGGTTGAGTTCGTGGGATCATAATTTATGACTTAGTTTAGCCAATGTCGTTAATATGCTGATTCAGCGCTGAAAGACCTTTGACGATGAAGATATTAAGTGGTCCGGCATATACGTTACTATAGAGCGAGAATCAAATCAAGAAAATCCACTCATTCCAGCCGTGAGAGTCGTAGGCGGAGATAATGGGAAAATTCGTGACTTACGAGCACTATCTCACTACTCACGCTGATTAGTAGTAGTGAGTAGGGTGTTGCTGAACGTTGGATTGGGTTATTTACTACCACAACGGCCTGATTATCTGAAATGTAGAGGTACCACTGGTTTCTAAAGAGAGCCTTCCCAAATATAATTAGCGTCAGAAAGTGCAACCTTTCTGAAAAGTGAAGCCAAAAATTTATCACAATTATGACTTTATTTTATTATATTTTTGACCGACTTAACAAAAAGGAGGAGGTACTCAATTCTGTTTTTTTTATGTTTGCTACCTCAGGACTTTTGATTGGGTGAACCGATTTTGATGATTCTTTTTTATTTGAAAGCTGATGCTTGCGTGTCCCGTACTTTTGAACTATCATGGTAACGACTTTTACGAGTTATATCACACATTTGAGTGATGAAATCGGTTACATTTTTTTTTTTTTTTTTTTAGATAAAGCTATTTCATTAATGTTGTTAAAGAGGAGATATTGCATCGTCCTCATAAAGTGGGGAAAAAGTAACAAAGTAGGTACATCAACCATAAATTTCGTCTTTGAACCACGGACATTTCATTGAAACGTGTCGTCGGGATAAAAATAAGTTAGTATGTAGACGCGATTTAAAGTTACCCCTAGCGAGGATTTGCCGTTTGGTAGACCTGTAAGCCAATTAGGGGAGTAGAGTATCCCCTCCTTCCAAAACCCGGGTATTATAACGTAAACTAAGAAGACTAGATATCCAGGTATATATTTATATATATATATATATATATATAAGTCAGACCAACACAAATATTGGTACTTGAAGGCAAAATGGCAAGGTGATGTTACCCGCTCAGACGTATGCTACCACCTCTTTACGTGGATGGTCTGCTAAGCTTTAGCAAACGAATCATGCGTTCAAGCGTCATTCATTAGTTATTATTAGTGTATAATTCCGGAACGATGCCACTCATTAAAACAATCGGAGCTAACTGTTCCGGAACAGAGAGCCGCACAATATCACTCTCAGAACAACACACTCGATTACACATACGAGTACGATAGTTCCTGGTGTGCGACCTCAATTATTTTATAAATATACATATCATTGATTATTTCAAAAATATATAATCAATATTTAATCAAGAAAGCTCAGCATAAATGAAAAAATAAAGTAATAATGTATACGAGCGAATTAACTTGTCATAATATAATAATGCATAATTACATTATTATATTAGTAGTCAAGTAAGCTAACCTGTTATCCCGGTACCACATGTGGTGCCGGGATAACATTTCACCCTATTGCCGGGATAGATAATACTCGTAATAAATAAGAACGTTTGTTCTCGTTATCTACAATGCGCAAAGATTATTGGAGAGGCTTTGTTCAGCAGTGGACGATCCGGCTGATCCAGTAAAGTAATACAGTAAATATACAATACTAAATAAATTGTTTTTCCAAGAACTAAACAGTGTATGGTTCGACATCGACAGAGTCGTGCCTCTTCTCCCTCAAACGCCGACCCGAGTAAAACAATTTTTCCGGAAACAATATTTTCGCTTTCGATCTCCATGAACTAAGCTTCGACGGGAAACGAGACGAACTCATTCGCCGATTCCAGTTCAGAACACTTTGAGTGTTTACATCTGGCAGCCAGTTCAGCTCCCACACCATCAACCCACTGGGTTGCGGAAAGGTGGTCGAATGCAAATGTCCTTAACCAAAGGGATTCCAGATGAGGCAACGCTCTCTCAATCAGTCAATCTCTCGAACCTTTGTGAGTTCATCTGGCATATCATACCTTTCCATGGATTTATTGTACAGCTGTGACATCCATCTCTTCACAGTGGTTCCGTAATTTATTTAATTTATATTCGTTATTATTTATAACGTGTGCTAAAGTAAGTTATTATATAAAATGATTATCTATTTCTTTAAAGTTTTCGTGTCTCGTTCAGTTTATTTGTTACCTTCTCCAGAAATAAACACACAGACCATGCTTACACGCTAGAGGTGGTTCCGGATATAACCAACCCCCTCCGCGGATGAGACACGGACAGCAGACACGCAGCAGTATATAATAGATACATTAATAATTATTATATTTATTTGAGAATTATCGGTACAATAGCAACTTAAAAATACATAACATGGTGGCTCGAAATTTTATTGTTGCTGTATTGACGAACAGAACCTTTACTAACAGTCATCTTGAATCGATTGGTTGATTTTCCAACACGAGATGTATTTTATATTATAACTCCTGACAACTTTTTAACTCTCGCTCATAAATAGCCATCTAAGCTGCTTAGACCTCTCCGCGTCAATTGTTTTACAAGTTGGCATTGTGTCGAGCAGGCTTTGGAGGTTTCAGCCCTCAACATGCGACCTAGTTGAGGTCCACTTGACCTTTTATGCGATACAGTTTTAACCAACGGGCAACGATAAACTGTGTCTATGTTACTAAATTACAAATTTATGAGGGAAAAAAATATAGGCAGGTGCGGTATACGAACCCGCATCCATCCACCCCTATAGCCGGGGTATGCTCAGACCTACTGAGCTAACATGACATTATGACTCATCACTCTAATTTTTGCTCTCGTTCTTCAACCATCAGTGGGAGATGGAGCGACACCTATAGTTCAACTGAGGTTGTATTACAAACAAGACCAATTTTGCTATTAGTTTTAAACTTGTAAATGATGAAGCAACCTTACAATTTTAATATTTTTATTTTTGCTTTAACGCCTGCTCTGCGGATTACAATGTTGTTTTTTGACAATATATTTTTTATTATTTAGGATATTTTTTTAAGCATCATTGTATATTTCTGCATAATGTCTTTGAATATATTGTTATTATAAGTTGTCAAAATACCTTTCACATAGTAAACGTGATATCTCGGAAAGTACAAGACCTCAAGTGCTTAAATTCCTATGTACGTTTGTAAAAAAACCCGTCCATTTGGCTTTCTCTACTGTGAAAACGCTGGATTTAAGTGACTTATGGGGTGACATTTTATATGAAAGACCTAAGTATGTTTTGAAGTAAGGTCTTACGTCGGCTTGACAGGAAAATTAAACGGAATCGTCACTAGATATATTTTTATATTTTTAAGTGTTTTATTAAAATATTAATTTGACGTTTTCTTAAAATATTTAAAAAAAATGTTATTATTAAAATGGATTTCCGTAAAGTAACGCCTGAATCTATTCATTAAAAAAATATTATTAACTTAAATTTTTGCAAATTTTATGCACAAGGGTAAATTTTTCATTTGAAAATTAATTGGAATCATTATTACCACCGTTCCCGTCGCCACACTCAGAATAATTAACTTACTACTTCTTTCCAAGCATGATCGCCTGGTAGAGATTGTGATAATATGTTTGCTAATAGTAACACTTTTTTAAGGTTATTCTAATAAGTAATGATGCGGTCGAAGGTGTCAACAGACTAAACCGCAATAACGATTAAATGAGTAATATTGAAGTGTAACAAGGAAAGCAGAGCAATGAATATTGTCTATATTCATTGCTCTGCTTTCCTTGTTCGAAAGTTTTGTACAATACACATAATTCTAGAAAATTAAATTATCTAAGTTTTGTACTCTCTCCGCGGGGCACCGTTAAAATTGTAGCTGCAGGTATTAGGAACTCCAAACGTGTCACTCCAAAAAAAAGTCGACTACGTATATATGTATAACTTTTGCCTCCTATTGTAGTCAGTACAAAGTCGAATTAATTTAATGCAGTGCAGTTAAGGATGAAAATATAGCCGTTGTAATAAAATATCCTAACGGACTTCTTTTTTCTTCTTCTTTGTGACCACACATTAAAACTAAAATAAGAGTAGCAAGATGATACAAAAGTTTATTAGTCAAGTAATAGTGGGAATAGGCTATTTTATTAACAAAACCGTGTGATTTTTTGTACTTTCTACCTTGAATGGTGGTAACAAGTTAAGTATCTTTGTCACTATATAGTCTAACACCCGTGATTACCAAAAAATCTAAAACAAACAAGATGTTGCAAGTAAAAGTATATATTAGCTTACAGCTCTACGGATTTTAATTATGTTAGGTATATGAGCATTACCTTCTATTAAGGACAAGTTTATAAAATATCTTGGAAACGTTAAGTACATCCTTTTACTTTTTTTATTATTATAAGCTACAGAATTTTAGCCTCTCGACCTCTTTCCTGCAGCTTCAGCCTGTTTAAGGCCTCGAACATATATTCGAACTTGAACTGTCCTATAAAGCTTGTTTCTAAAATGGGAATAGCTGATTGAAAGCTTTTAGTGGCGATATTGCTACGGCAACATTTGACATCACGAGTTGTGTTGAGTTACGAGTAAGTATCTTATACTTGCATTTGTAAAATGATAAAATAATACAGTTAATATAAACAACGGTGGAGGACTGTCTATTTATTCTCAGTGAGACATTCCACTGTTTCTATATCGTAGTTTGTAGTGTAATCGTTTATTGATAATCGCATAGTTAGTAGCTTTAACATTCGTAAAATATACTACTGTGAAGCTCAACTCCTTGGGCATTCTATTAAAGTGGTTGTCACTGCTCCGTGATAATTTTAAATATGAACATGCATTTTGGTAGACTGCAATAGCCATAAAACAGATGGCTATAAATAAGTAAATTAATTAAAAAATATAATAACTCAACTATTATATCAGTATAGCCAGTGTCGCTGATGAAAGAATTCTAAAGATTAACTAAATCTGCTCAGACATTTAAAAGTTATTGTGGAATACGTACGAGTTACAGTTAAGTAATGAGAAAAGAGGATACATTCTAACTCTACTAGGATATCTCAGATTGGCAGAGCAAGTCCTTGGGATGGATGATCGCAAGTCAGAATCCCACTATTACTTCTAATTCTTTCCCTCGCTATAACTTTGTAAAATTATTCGGTTAGCATCTGTTATTGCAAAAGTCACAATGTTTAAATCATTGGTCGTGGACATCTTCGTCATGAAGAACAGAATATGAAGGCATTTATTACGTTACTACGTTTTATATTAGGGTAGAGATTGAACGAATTTCCTCCGATATTTTGGCCTCGGTCGTGAGTATTGATAATTAATATTACATATTTAATAAAAATGTTGCACTAAAATATAGATATAATATTTGCGAACAATGTGCTGGTACTTGAAAACCAAATCTAGACATTGAAAAGGTTTGGAACATCATTAGGAAAATTTAAGGCGGCAGTTCCACAGCAACCGAGCTGAGTTCTGAGTTCCAGGTTCTGCGATCAGCGTTCTCAGTGAAATATCCGCGCTTGTTTGAAAACACGGGTGTTTGAGCGTAAAACAACTTACTGTGAGTCGATATGACGATCAACAATGTTTGTCATCATACATTGTCATACATTGTCGATCGTCATATCGACTCACAGTAAGTTGTTTCACGCTCAAACGCCCGTGTTTTCAAACATAAAATATAAATATGAGCGTAAGTTTTTATAATATATCCGCGCTCGGATAAATGAGTAACAACAAGCCAACAGTAATCAGACTGCGGGGGTCATAGAGAAAACACATTATGTCGCGAGTTCTATTTGAGTCGATTACGTTGCAATCTTTGGTCGTAATGTCCAACAATTTGTAGAACTGCATCGAATTAGCTCAAGAAATACCTTCGCTCTGATTTAAATGATAATAATTATAAAAATCGTGAGAAGAAGAGAGCTTGGGACCTGACCTATACCTTAGATTGCAGAACTGTAGACCTCAACCAGTTACTGTGTACAGCGCAGTAAATGCGGAATTCAGAACTCAGAACTAGCTGTGGCGCAGAACACTTCTATTGTTTAAATGAATTCTAACCTCGTTAGGCACTGACAATAGCTGCGCTTCAACAAATCAAGTAACATTTTTAGTTATGTGTTAATAAGCTTTTTTTTATTTTGCGCCCAAACTGATCGCTATTACACCACCGCTGCCCTTCTTTCAGCCCTACCCAGTCCGATAGTGATAGAATTGCGGCATTTGTCTACGTGTTAATGTCCCCTATGACGGTTGAAATTCAATAAAAGCGCAAAATTCTCGCTTTTTTGATATTCACTTTTTTTGTACCCAGTGCTTTTTGCCGTGTACAGACTTGTTAAATATTAGAATAAGGTGAAAGTTTGTATGCCAAAAACATTTCCATCAACCAAACACAGAACCTGAAGCTCCAGCCCGAGACATGATTCGAAATAAGACCCCATACGTGGATGACCATAGTTATTGTCGCTGCACCATTGATTGCTCCAATTTATTCTTATTTGTTGTGTAGATATTAATGTTTCTTTAGTATTCAAAAACTTTGTTAAAGAAACGAAATACCTAATTGTTAAGGAAATGAAAAAAGAAACCAAACATGGCTTTTCATCAATATTCTTATGGGACACTTTCAAGTTTTTTTGTATTCTGTAGGTACTTGTGTACGCTTTGAATTTGTTGTTACCAACTCCTTTCGAGAAATTGTGCTAAATCAACCGCAAAAACTCCCTAGCTTTAAATGCATTTATCCAAAAATGTGTGCTTAATTGTTAAAAAGCATTGACAATCTACAAGTGTAAAATGTATCAAAAAGTAAATTTTCCTAAAATTAAATATAAATATAAGAAAGAAGATCATGCTTCATTACAATGGCAAGGAGTCAAATTCATCATCGCTATCTCGTGATATTCAACATTCTACTATTCAATCTAAGTTAAAAAGGAATAGTTTGAGTGGCCTTTTGACCTTTCCATTGCAGTTCTATAAGAGGGTTCAAATCAATATTGTACGAGCACATCGTTTGACACCTTCTAGGGAACGTTCCAGCAATATTGGATTGAATCGTTATGCTTGGCGATAGGAGAGCCCCTTGTTGATAAAATGTTACATCTGGTTTCTTAATACGATATGTTTTACTTTTATTTGCTTGCACTAAATTGGATTTATCTTTTTTTTTTATAGTGACGGAACAAGCTCGAGGCCCACTTGATGTTGAGCGGATACTAATCTCTGCCTATTACAGATGCATTTCATTACAAGTCACGAATTGCACTGCGCCCGTCACTCTGAGACATAGTTGTTAAGTCTGTAATTTCACTGGCTCTTAAGGACTGCTGCCGGAACACACCGTTAGGTGCTTGGCGACAGATTTTCTACTTGAGGGTGCTAGCTCGTCAGACGGGCAATCTCAATAAACCGGTACTGCGGCACAGCAGTCCATAACTATTACCGCTCGGCCATCATTGCTTCAAAATTACGATTATTTTTATCTAATTTACGATTATTGACATTGTTGATACATTTCGTCAAATTTAATGTGTGGAATATAATACTATCATAAATAAAAAAAAGAGATTGCATTGTAAAGGTAGTGTTTGTGATCTTATCTATTTTAATAACCGCTGAAGCCAAAAGAGGGTTGTTTGTAAGTTTCATTAAATATGTTGTTTGCGTGTTTGTGTTATTTCTTTTTGTGGAAAAGTACCTTTCAAATTGCTTAATTTAATAAAATTTATCATTTTTCTTCAGGATATTCAGGTTCAACTATAGCCTGTACCTCGTGCACGACCGGATCTTGATGATTATCATCACTAGATGCTTCGGATTTAAATGGCGGTTTTTTCATTTACTTCCTTGTAACTGTGAACTCAAGTAGTAAAGTGATTCACTGCCAAACATAAACTTTTATGCAGAAGAGATATTTTCTGAATCTCCACGTACGCCAAAGTGGCTTTGAGGAAGATAATAATGCTGCTGTCTATTCTTTAGTGCTTCTCTTAATCGGAGTTGGCACATGCGGGAAAACAATATAATCATAACAACTACCCTACTACTGAATTACATCAAAATTTCATTTTAATTTTCAATATAACATACGAATAATTTATCCTGATTATTTGTATTTATTCAATTATATTTACCACATTACGAATAAAAAAAAACTAACGTTAAATTTACCTCTATAGGCAGTAATATCATACTGTATCAGCCAGATTGGCACTGCTGAACACCGTCCCCATTAAGGGTTTGTCATAATCCCCACACTCTGCAGGTGACTTGGGATCACAGTTTAAGATACCAGTTCCTCGGAAGGCGCTGCTGCCAACCTTCCGGTATTTTACCTTTGGTCGCTTCTTACGACACCCACAGGTAACAATCGGGGGTGACATTTTAGCCCCGCACCGCACCGAAGCAATATCGTTATAACATCAAATGCTTTAATATAAAAATACAAAATTGTTAGCTTACTATTCTACACCACTAGTGTAGTTCGTGGGGTAAGAAATATTTTGTATCATCAGTGTGAATATAAGACGAAAATTTAATATAATCCACGTCGGGGCGCACGCTACAGGGATTATTTCAACGTTACTTTGTTTGATTTTCATACTCACTAATAACGAGCTAATGACAGCAGCCGTTGGATTACGCATAATATAAGCATATTGTTTATATAAGCATTTATCGCATGGTGGTAGGGCATTTTGCGAGTGCCCACCTGGTTAGCGTCCACCCTCAAGTAGAAAATCTGTCGCCAAGCACCTAACGGTGTGTTCCGGCAGCAGTGCTTGAGAGCCAGTGAAATTACAGGCACATGAGACTTAACTATGTCTCGTTTCGGCACCCTCATTTAGTTTTGCAAGCTTGCTAAATCTAGAACATTCACAACAATCAGTTTTTTTAACTGTCTTTTGCCGGATAAATTTTGAAGACTGCGCAATGGATACTTCCATTGCGCACAATCTAATACCTATATATTCATTCTACCGCCAAATGAGGAGAACCTCCTTGAAAAAAGACCCGCAAAAGGACGCCGTTTTAAGCTCGAAATTACAAAGAAACGCACAAAGTACTTTTGCGTCAACATTTATTGTGCGAACCGCGAACTCTCTGAGTAGCTTAACTACTGTCTTTTGGAAAATACACCCCGGGAGTTTTGAAACTCAAAGTAAAAAGCTCCTTTCTGAGCTATGCTTTACTAAGAGTGCTTCACTGAAGACCACAGCATTGCTTAATATGAGATAAACAGTGCTCAAGTGTGATTAATTAGTCTGCAGGTACGGCAATCGCGAACGAAGTCGCAGGTACAGCTAGTACAACAATAAACCTGTTGCGTCGCTAACAGTATTCTTAGCGCTTTTTAAACAAATGTAGTTTGATCATATTATGACGAAACTACGTTTAAATGGAAAATGATATAAATACACTTCTCTTAAGCTGTAGTGTACTAATCCTAATGTATACGCTGCTGCATTTATAATCCAGCTACAAGTATCTCCACAATCAATGTATTTCATTTAAAAATTATCATTTATATGATATTAGATACATATTTAACATTTGATGTTAAGTATGCATATCATATCATTAAGTTAAGTACCTATCCATAAACATTCTCACCACGACCAAACCGCGTCATGAATACCATTGTTCTCTCTAATGTGATGTTTTTTGCAAATTTAATATAAGGCTTTTACTGTTTTTACTCAGTTCACAGTATTTACCTACTAAAAACTGAAATCCTTTGTTTTTAGGGTTCCGTACCTCAAAAGGAAAAAAACGGATCCCTTATAGGATCACTTTGTTGTCCGTCTGTCTGTCAAGACTCTTCTTGTCAGGAACGCGTGGAAGTTTCAAGCTAAAGTTTATATCAAATACTCAGGTCCACTGTCCCTTGGAGCTGTGAAAAAAATCCAACTTCTAAGCCATAATCAAAAGATACAGCCGTTTATGCCCAATTTTTGACTCTTGCTAGGGAAGCAAAACCTTCTTACTGTACTATTTATATATATAGGGTACTTCTCGTAAACTCAGGATCTTGAAATTTGGTATGAAACAACGTCTCACAGCACAGACAAAGGAAAAATTGCATAATATTTTTGTCACACCATATAATCAAAATATTTATTAAAAGTTATGGATTTCATTTAGTAATAAAAATACCATAACTTTTACATATATACCTACAGGTTTGTACGGAACTCTTGGTGCGCGTGAATTGACCCAGAGTGGAATACTGGACTATAAAAATTCCATTCATTTTCGGTTATCATATATCAGAGGACATGTAAGCCAAGATTTTTGCACCATTGCACGTGGGTTATCGTCGTCTATAACTCATTGCGTAAAATAAAAATAGTTATTTGTTATGGCTGAAAGTTTGTTAGTTAGCGCGAGTATTTTTATTGAAACCTGAGGAAGCAAAACATTTTAGGGTTAAACCAAGAGCAAAGTAGTTCCAATAGAGAATCCTGAGCGTACTTTAAAGGTACGAGACGCAAAATAACTTTGCTGCCGAGCGAAACACAATTTTTCACTTAGCTCCAGCGAGGAAAATGCTGGGTGCTATATAGTAAATTAAAGGTAACTTATATTAAAATTAAAAGTAAGTTTCTTCAATGTAGAAGGTAAATACATTTTTCTGGAACTTTTAAAAAGGTTTAGGTATAAAACTGTTTTCCACGCTAGCGGATAAAAAGCAGTTTTCCACGCAGATTTCGAATGGTAAACAACACGTTTCTGAGCTAGTGAGGTGATTTTTTTAGAGTAATTAAATATCTTTAATCCTTTTCTTTCGCCTATTTATCAATATTGTTCATAATATTGTCATTATTAGGCATTTATTAAATTACTATGTGTAATAATTGCTAAAACTTATAAGACACAATTGTATATTTTAAATATAAGGGGGCTTTCAAAGTTTTTAATTTTAAACCATATGTCAAAAACTGTGTGGTTAGAAATCTGTACTTTCAGTGTTTTATGTACCATTCTTTATTTAAGCAACAGATACTGAAGAATTCGATCTATAATGTTATCTTGAATATAAGAAGTGGGTCCACGTTATTATTGTCATTTTACGGGCTCTTGCATGCAGAGAGGCCCGACTAGCTCTTTATTTAGTCCTCCACGTTTACTCCAACCTTGTTTGTCTATTTTCCTGATAAAATCTCAAAATGTATACCTACCGTTTAGAACATTAATGTGTAGGTAATGCCTTTGTTAAAATTAAGAAACTCTCACGCAATTTCATTTTACTGTTGGTCAACAAAAAAACGTGGCGATACTCAAAACTAAACTCAACGGCACGAAATTAAAATTGAGATATAAAAGTATCATTTTATCGCCACTAACACTCGGATTGTAAATACTCTGTCAACAAGCGCGGATCACTTACAGCATTGAAACATTTTATCTAAAATCAGAAATCAAATGTTTTTGTAAGTGATTCTTCCTTCCGTGTAGTTTCCTTCCGTCTGATTGGTATGCATGCGACGGAAACGGCCCTTAGTACCCAAGACGTGTCTCGTCTTACAACTTTACCTGTACTACGCTTTCAAGATCACACGCCGTTGGGGAAAGGACAATGCGTAACGTAACTCAATATGTAAATTACTTACCTACATATTCTTGGTAATATAAATAAACAAAACGATGTGACATTGATGTGAATAAACACGTTAAATGTTCCCCGTGGGGTGCCGGGCTAGGATGTCACCCCAATCTCTTCTCGTGGGTTGCCATACCCACGAGAAGAGGCGACCAAAGGAAAAATACTGGAAGGTGGGCCAACTGCGCCTTCCGAAGGACTGTCATCTACACTACCATCCACAAGACGCCTGTCAAGCGTGGATATTATGGCAAGCCCCATGGGGGACGCATTTGTTGTTGATGATGATGAACAGCAGCATTCCTTCTGAGAAATTAACTTAACTTAATTAAAAAATACTCACAATTACTTCATATATTGAAAAGTAAAATGTAGGTACGAGTAGGAATTGTTAAATGTTTATCTCTAGGTATTTTTATTCTGAAGGTGAGTGATGACATTTCAGCAATTATATACATTTTCTGAAGTATTTTGAATCTTGATGTACTTAACTAATAAGCTTAATTACCTAACATAAAAACTTCGCAGGTGGACACGTGGAATATAAATTTTAACATTTGAAAATAAATTCTCAAATAAATATAATAAATGATATGAATATTTAAATATTTTTTCTAATACTGGCACGTGTTTTAAAAATCTATTTTCTACAAAAGATTACTAAATTTCAACAGATTTACATATGATTTAAAAAGTAAACGTGTAACATTTCACATGGTCTGGAGAAATTAGTATTAATGGACAATAATTTTATTATGCTTTGAAGGGTTGATGTTTGTAGACTGTAACATTGTGTTTATTACTAGACTGAGTCAAATTAAAATATTTTACCTTTATATTCGACTTTTATTCATTTATTTTTATATATATTAATTTATGTATTGGTCAACATGCCTTCTAGGAACGGATTCATATCACTGAACTATTTGTATTGTATGATGTGGTCGAAGGTGGTAGACAGGCTGTATCTAGATTGAAAACTGTTGAAATAACCTTCGGAATATTTTATTGAAGGAAATAAACCCCAAGAACCCGTCAGATGCGTGTCACATGATCAAATACTTTGATATATATCAAAATATTTGATATAACATACATATAGTATGTTTTTTATTTACAACATATATTATGGCATTTATCTTTAAACTTAAGTAGGTAGGAATATGACATTTCGATAATATATTTGTCATTAAATAACCAATAAATACTGAAAACGCGTTATTGCGATTAGGAACCTAATAGAGTGAGGCTGGATGGTCACTTGGTTAGTTTATATACTCGTAACATACATTTTTAACCATTTCCAAAATAGAAGGAGGTTCTCAGTTTGACTGCTTTTGTGTGTTTGTTACGCTATTACTTACTAATTGGCGAATTAGGAAGTGATTTTAATGATTCATTTTTTGTTAGGGAGTATACCTTCAGGTTAGTCACATTTAAATTACACCAAAACTGATTAGGTAATTTTTGAGTTATAGTCAATTTACCGACAAAAGTATTTGCGTACGTGCGATTGGTCAATGTTAATTGTAACTCTTGCCGGTGAATAGTATTTTTAGGAGAGTGAAAAATCGACTTCTATCACTAAAAGCATGAAATAACGTTTGGATGTCAGACCATGATAATGTGAGGTCAGTGTCTTGAATCAGCATGCGACTTCCACAAGTTATTTCATACTTTTAGGGTTCAAAGATGGTTCTTTTATTTTTAAATATATTGTTGTATTATATTGAACATAGTTTTGAACTCTGTAGCCTTAACTCTCTCTATTCTATAAGTTCCTACACTTAGGAACTTATATCAACGTGATGTTTCTTCGACAAACGTAGAGGTGTTAACACCTTCTAACAATGAGTTATGAAGAACTGAAATTTGACAGAAATTAATCTGACGTTGTTCAGTTTACTATTATTTATCCTGATTTTGGTACTGTAACTGACCTGAATCGTTAAACTTTCGTATACTACTGTTATTCGGTGCGTGGATACAGGAAATGAGACTAATTTATCAGTCGTTGTTATTGCCAGAACTTTTGTAGATCTGTTAGTCTTCAACGCACCTTGTAATACATATGTATTAATATAATAAAACGATACCCTTGGCCCCTCTCCCCCTTTCAAATGTGCCACGCGACACTGCACCATAACACAGTTCGATAGAGTCTAGTATAAGCTGTGCTTTATTGATGACTAGATTCCATGTAAGACAAAGTCGTCCTTTCTTCCAGGGTTTGTTTGATTACGTTTCGATCGATGAAGGCTGCGGTGCAATAAATTCATGCTTCTTATGTTTTAATAAAATATTTTAACATAAGAGGGTTATTGTTGAATCGCTCTACTACAGCTATTGTCTATGACTTCTGACAAAACAATGAGTAATGCTGAAAACAATTCTGGTTTGCACACCCCTATTGCCAGTCAGTTTCAGAAAGCTTATTATTAGTTTAGTGTAGTGAACATTTAGTTAGCAGTACGATTGATACCAGCTTAGACTTGAGTTTCACAGTACAGAGAAAGAGCACATTTGAGGAGGTGAAGACCAAAACCTCACTTTACCAGTTTTCAAAATTTAGCAGAATACAAAAAAATGTAAATAACTAACCGACTACGACATCTGCAATTTTGTTGTGTAATCCGTGTCATAAATACTAATAGCTGAAAAAGATGATAAGAATCTTAGCTTTAGAATGAAATTTGGAAATGTAAGGTTTTGATTAAACATATTTGAAAGAGTGTCGTTTTGTTTAGGACTTCCGAAAAAGCTAGCTTTTGATATTTACCAAAAACCATTAGTGTGGTTTTGATAATAACTTATATGATAACGTTACTTTTAAAAACAATATATTTTTTTAATCACAATCAGCATCTAGTCTTTGTTTGAATAATGCTGATCCTATTTTTTCAAAGCAATTATGGCCGAGCGGTTGAAGCTATGGACTGCCGTGCCGCAGGTTTATGGTTCGATCCCCACCGCCGGCTTGAGCTTCACAGCATGGTGGAGGGACTTTTGCGAATGTTTGCCTGGCTAGCTTGGTAGCTAGCCAGCCCTAAAGTAGAAAATCTGTCGCCGAGCATCTAATTGTGTGTTCCGGCAGCAGTCATTGACAACTTTATGTCTCGAGTGACAGGCACGAAAGTTGTATATCGTCACATCTGATAAAATGCATCTGTTACAGGCAGAGGTTAGGCCGCTAAACATTTAGGAGGGTCTCGTGTTTGTTCCGTCACAATCACATTAAAACAGTGGATCGTGGACGACGATGGCTACAGCCGCTCGGCCATCATTGCTTTGAAAAAATAGTATCCGTATTATTCAAACAAACACGTGATGCTGATTGTGATTAAAAAATATATTGTTTTTAAATTGGTTTTCCGTCCAGCAATAAAAGGTAGGATGTTAAGTAAAAATACTAGGCATCATATGAAGTGTAGTATCTTTATGCTAAACTCAATGTTTTTCTGGTTTTGATGAAATTTTATCGATGCCATTTAATTTCACTTCCATAAAGTGATCATTTGTAACAAATAAGAAGATTATTTTGACGGAAAAATTTGCTTTTGTTTGACACTCTCATTTTCAAATGAAAATTTATTTATGTAAAGAGGTGTTTACTTACATGATTTAATCAATTTATAATGTTTTGCACATAAAACTAATAAAAATACAAAATTTTCATAAGTGGAAAAGTGAGGTTTTGTTCTTCATCTCCACGTTTAGCATATAGTGGGAGAGCCCACTGCAAAACTGCCTACCTCATCGAGTACCCCAATAGGCCTTCTTTAGATCGCTAACCGACATTTAAACACCGATGAGGTAGGTATTTTTGCAACCGGCTCTCCCACTAATAAACTCACCTGTTTTAGCTCCAACAATTGCCAAACTTGATAGGTAAAACGTTGACCACTATATCCTGTATCGCTCTCTCCTTTTGGTAAAATGTTTTTTAAATCAACACGCTTTACCTAGTGTATGAACTGGCTTTCAACTTTTATTTATTTATTGCTGATAGGCTAGCCTTTGACCACTATCTCATCTGATGGTAAGTGATGATACGGTCGAAGATGTTGTTCACGCTAACCTAGAATTACTGGCTCTCAAAGTCAGCTACCGGAACACACTTGGCAAGAGATTTTTTACCACCATGTTATATCGTTATACTTCTAGGTTAGCCTGAACAACATCTTCGACCACATCATCACTTATCATCAGGTGAGATAGTGGTCAAAGGCTAACCTATCAGGCATAAAAACAAAAAAATATCGACTGCCATCGTAAGACAAGCTGGACCGACGGCTTAGCAGACGGTCAGTAGCTAAACTCAGCAAATTGGTTAAGAACGGCAAGTAAACTTCGCAACAAGCGCTTTAAAAAGTACTACTTGAGAGTTATCAACCGTGGCTAGCAGCTAGGTAAGCACTCGGTAAAAGTTCTTCTATCACATGGTAAGCCGAAGCGCGCGTCTCGATGTAAGCCATGCTAGTCCATAGCTATTGCCACTGAGCCATCACTGCTTCACGTTTAGTCTGCTTTGTTCTTATGCTATAATCACGTGTTATAGTGAGCACATGTGAGTATGTAGGTATTTGTACATATCAACAGGTGTGAGAGAGGTAAAAAGGTCAATTAGTTAAAAAATTATATTCAATCGGAGTTTTGTCCATATTCTCCTTTAGAAAACCATCGATTTAAAGTACCGTGCAGATAATATAACCAAAAAGTGGTTTCAATGTCGTTCCGTAACTTCAATTTGATGTATCTTTTTTATCGTGTCTAAATCTCTCCAAAACTGAAGTTCTTCCCCTAACTTAAATAAACTTCTAAACAAGCGAAAAGTTGTATAGACGCCGCTGGTCTCAACTTTGCGTATAATTTTCTTTTTCTAAGAGGATAAGGGATAAACATGTTTTCTATGAAATTCAATTTTCTCAATGATTTCGTTAATAAGCAAGGGAAATTTGAGCGAGATTTATATAAAACAATATTATAATTGCTTAGGTTGGTTGGTTAGGTTTGTTGGTAGGTGGTTATCTTACTAAATGCTTTAAAATTGAGATACTTGCCTCAAAGGAGATGTTTTTAATAACTGATAAGATAAACTTTTACTATCTTACCAATGCGTAAGGGGTGATTGTCCGTATTCTGAGGTGTTGATGCAGTCGAACATACTTATGTGTACTGAAACCAGACCCGCCTTTTGAAGTGCCAACAGAGACATACTGCCGGAACACGGCTGAGCCGCTTGGCGACAGTAATTTATATGACGGGATGTGCAGAGCTGCGCCGAAATCTACCACCAGATGTCTACCCACTTGTCCACCACACAATCCGCAAACGTATCCTCGAATGAAATAATAGCTATCTTTAAAATCTATCGATTTGTTCTAGCTGTTAAGGTTAGTATCTTCTTAACATTTTCTATACAAACGTAATTTCTTCATATTTTAAATATCCAGCGTTCAAACACGGTGATATTTTAGTTTTTTTAATGTGGCGGAACAATCGCGGAAGCCCCCTGATGTTAAGTGGACTAACCGCTGCCTGCAACAGATGCATTTCCTCACAAGTGACGAATTGCACTGCGCCCTTCAAACTGTGACAAACAGTTGTGTCCGTAATTTTACTGGCTCTCAAGGATAGCTGCCGGAACACATCGATAGGTGCTTGGCAACAGATTTTCTACGTGAGGGTGGTAGCTAGCCAGGCGGGTATTCGTAAAATACCCTTCCACCAGCGGGATTCAAACCATGGACCTGCGGCACGGCAGTCCATAACTAATACCGCTCGGCCATCATTGCTTCATGCATGTCCTTTGGCATAATATTGGTTTTTCGTCTGTGGTTTGCTGCTCATTCGTTTTATTAAATATTATATCTCTTAATTTTGAAATAAGTATTCCCATACAAAACGAGTTTTCAGAATAATTTTGAAAATACATAATTTTACCGAAAACTGGCATACCAGAAGCAATCAGGCTCAAGGCATACAAAATTTCACCGAGTTTGAACACTTGGTATTTGTAATATGACGAAATTACGTATGTATGAAAATAGCTATGAAGACACTAACCTTAAATGATTGTTATGAGCAGTATATGATTTCCTCGGTACAGCACTATGTATAGGTATATCACGTTGTCAATCGAGTGTTCTCTCCATTAGAAATGTTCACGGTACTCGATCATAGCCCGCCCTACACTGCGACATGGGGGAAAGCTGGGAAACACACATGTCGCCGGAGTAATGTAACACTTTATTGATTAGAACGGCCTACTCGGCATTGTGAATAAGAGAAAAAGTTAGTTTTATAGTGCAATCTATTAGGTAAATACGTCATTGTAATATTATTACTTTCAGGTCCTCACAAAAATTGCGCTTGTTTTATTGTCAAAGTCAAAATGATTTATTCAATTTAGGTGTCTACGGCGCTCTTATGAAGGTCAATTACAAATTTTAATATTGAAATATTCCAAATTGTACTGCAACGTTCAGAAAAAAAAACGTATAGCCACTGCGAGAAGAAAGGGCTAAAAACTCGGGGCCATTCTTTTAAACGTCTTTTAACAATGTATTGATTTGTCGACACTTAGAGTCTGTGCGATAACGAATTCGTACCTTTTAAGACTGAATTATATTAGCAGTTTGTTGAAGATGAGTACGAAAATCAAAGTAAAGTTAAAATAAATTCAATCAGCACGCGTTCTAACGTTGTGGTAATAGTACGGTATGGTTTATAACTTCATAAATGTTAAGCTCACTTTAGAGCTTACAGAAGTTTACCTCCATTTATTTTATTTATATCTAATTTAGTAAGTACTATATTCATGTTAATCTTATATCGATGTCATTTCATAAGTTTTATATAAGCGAGTTAGCTTGCAAAACAGAATAAGTATTTATTTTATTATTGTTTCGTCTAGGATTTAATGTACACACTAGATTTGTAAATATTAGTTTTTATTTTATAATTGAATAAAGAATATTGAAAACTAAACTAACTAAATATTATGGTCTACTATGTTTTTCTCCAAAAATAACAAATAAAATAATATTTGAATGGTCCCTTGCTTATTCTTATGCATAAATATTAAAGATTTATGTATAAGAATAAGCAAAACAAAGACTCACTCCACAACTATTTTTTTACTCTAAAAGTTTACAAGCTACAAAAGTGCAAGTTGAAATAGAAGTAGAAAAGTTAATGTTTTCTAACAAGTTTTCACATATTTTAAATAACACTGCGTGGAAGTGTGTTCCTTTTTGAAGAAGCTTTAATAAAAAGTTGTGCCTAATTTTAGGAACAACAAAAGACAGAATTTCAATATTGAAGCCATTCTTCTATTTTATATTCCGTGAAGAAAAGCCTTTCTAGTGTAAAACAGTAAGCGAAGCGTATAGAATAACTATAGGCCCAGGAAGGGAAACTATAGGTAATGTGGGGGTGGGTATAGGCGATCAATTACACGGTCGACGGTGTCCGCCACACTCGGTTGAAACTTGGCGCTTGTTTTATCATAAGCACCAAGTTGGGTAAGCGAACTGCAAAATCATGCAGCCTGAATAAGTTCTCACCTTCAACTTAAAAAAAAAACAATCCCAGGTAAGATTATTCCTTATATAGATTACTAACACACATGCACTAATTAAGTACTTCCCAGAAAGGCATCCTAATTAAAAATAACCTACTTTTCCAGCGACGTTTTGTTATTGCAAATGCATTAATTTTTAACACGTGGGTCCATTGCCTGGAGCTCTACAAAACATGTACCATGATTCACGTGCATGGAATTAGGTACTCTACTATAATAATAAAAAAAAATTAAAAAAAAGCATTTTAAAATGTCTATCTACAAACGGTTATTCGTCATATTTGGAATATACTTAGCAAATGTTTAAGCTAAGTGAAATATGTAATGCATTTCCTTGAGCCTAAATATCTACGCTTCTGTTTGTAGGTATTGCGTTTTATTTTCTGTACAAATCTAAAACTGAAGATTCCCGTAAGAATTCCCAAATTATTTTGAATATTTATACATGATTTTAAACTGAACTGGAACATTTTATGTGCATAGGTAATTATTTTGTCTTAGGTTTACGCGATTATTACACATAGAAACTAAACGACTTTAAACGGTTTAGATCGCGTTTACAAAATAATATAATTTTCACTTTTCATGCTCGTAAAGTTCTTTTTTATATCCCGTGTAAGCGGACTAAGACGGCATTTGACATAAAAGGCTGTCTTCTCTTATACTGTTGTGTAGTACTATTTTTAGGTAAAATGATAAAAAGTGATAAATACTACTTAATAAGTTTGTCTGGGCCTTTAAGAATACCGATAGATCAGGGGTACTATTAAAGACGGTGAATTCCTGTCTGATCGCACAAACAGATCCTACACTATTTATTTATAAAATAATTTTCCGTTCTGATCCCAGCCTTATGTTCCGTTCCGTTCTGATCCCACTCATTATTTTATGGCACCCAGGTATGTTTTTCGAAACATTACACTCATTGTAGATTGCTTAACATTGTTCAAATATTAACTTGAATTTTAAGTAAATATATGTGTTACTTACAATATGATTGTTTTATTTCGCTTTGTTTTATACGCAATCGAAGTGAAAATATATGTGTATAGCTCGATCATAAAACCCATTTTAGCCTCTGCTAAAATGGGTTTTATGCACTCTTTGAGTACAATGTAACATATTCTGAATGTTGCATGTGAACATTTGATTATTAGACAAGTTTTAATTTTTTTTCATTACTTAAATAGGTAAAAATATCTGTAATGAGGATGTTTTGAGATTTTTTTGTGGACATCAATAGCAAAATATTTTTGTACATATATAACTTTCAATAAAATGTCACCAATTATATTCGTGTTAAAAGTTTTCAACATGGACATTTACCATTTTCGCAATTTTCTCGCTATTCATACAAAAATATGTCTTATCCGCCATCTTACAGCACGCATTGATTTTTAACCTTTTAGATAATGATCGTAACTACGTATTAAGTGAATCTAATCATCCGTCTATAAGGAGCACAACAGAGCTGCTTATGCCCTTTGCTGTTGGGTACCGCCATCACGAGCGTTCCAAAAAAAGGTTGGCGTCAGAAAGGAAGAGAATAAATCTGAAGCAAAAACTTTTCATTATTATGTCCTTGTGTTATCCTGTGCGTTGTTATGTCTCATACCGATCGAACATTAGCAGATTAGGCAAGGGTAGGAATAAGAGACAAGGTGAATATTACAGTTTTATATATATTCTCCACTTATATTATTATAACACTGAATGCGTTATTATAATAATAATTGCTTATTAGTGTGAGTGATGGAGCGGAGAGCTGTTCTTGTGACAGGTGGGATCGCGACTTCAGTTCTTAACTATTTTCCTCTGCTGACGTTTGTAATCCAATTATTGTTAGCTGAGCTGACCGCGACTTCATGTCCTTGTAAAATTTGTCTATATCGTGCCTCTATTGGTAATTCGGTGCACAAGTATAATACAAAATTTTTAAATATTCTTAAATCGTGTTTATTTTTGTCAAGCGAACAATCATACATCACAACAATTTGTCGACATACGAAATTGTACGGTGAGTGAGTACTAAACTTGTTTGTAGGACAACTCACGTTGACTGAGTTGACGTCGCTCCGTCCCTTTACAACATTTAAACCAGGTACGATATGACTAATTCAAACTATAATAAATAACCATGATAGCTCAATTGGTACCTACAGGGTACGGATTGGTCGTGGATATGCATTAAACTCGTCGTTCTTTTTCCTATCGTTGTAATTTTGTAATAAAATATAATCTTTGTTTGGCTTTAGGTGGTCCTACTACTGTAATTTACCAACTTAAACAATAAATGAAATTATAGGTCCAGGATTTAAAAAACGCCGTTTATCATATACATACAAAATTTCGTCAACATGCCAGTGGAGTGTTAATAAAAACACATGCAATAAAAAACGCAATATGATTAAATAAACTAGCACTACCGGTACACAATTTTGCAGCCTAGCATGTATCAATGTGATTGAATGAGCATGTTCTATCCTGGTATATTTAAAAGGTGAAACATAATAACCTCTTGGTAATTTCCGGCTTTTTTCTTAAGTATCAGTTCTCATGTGGACCACATATAAACTGATTAACATCTTAAATATTGATCAAAGTTTAAGCATTATATAAATACTTTCTTGAAATTTTATTGCACAACTTATATGAGCATAAAACACAAGAAACTTCTAATTAATGTTATTAAACATAAAGTCATGTCTTTATAAATCAGGTTCAAAAAGAGGAAGAGGTTGTCATTCTAAATACTACCTGCATATATTTTTAAATAAGTCTGTTATTTTTTTTAAGTTAGTGATTGTTTTCAAAAAGTTACATAATCTAAATGATTCTTCCTCATATTATCCTGTAGAAATCCCCGTGATAAGAGTAGGTAATCTTGAACAACATAATGATAAATTAGTACAATCTAGAATGAACATCAAGCTAAAGATTAAGGAAGGATAATCCAAATATTAAACAAGTAGGTACTTCTCTGGGGAAGAACACACGGTTGAATATTTTACATAGAGTTACTAGCTAGATAAGATTGATTACTTTAGTGTATTATGAGAGTTACAAACTGATTTGCCTCAGTAAATAAAATTGTAGGTAAGCTGTCTACCTAACTATTGATGCAGATATGTTAGTCTTTGACCACTTATAATATGTTAGTGTGATTATACGGTCGAAGATGTTTATCGTGATAAATCTAAAATAAAAACTAACAGACTTTAAATAGTAAGGAGTATGAAATAACTCGTTGAAGTGGGTACCATGCTGATTTAAATAAAACACTGACCTTAAATTACCATGGTCCGACATCCACAAATAATTTCATAAGTTTTAATGTTGTAAGTCGGTTACTTTTCACCGACTTCAAAAAAAGGAAGAGGTACTCAATTCGTATGTTTTTTTTCTTATGTTTGTTACCTCAGAACTCTTTTTAATTTGACAGCTGGTGCTTGCCGTGTGGTCCCATTTAAATTTCATCATTCCTATCTTGATGATATAGTCATTGACAGTAAATGACAATCGGTCCCATAAGTAGCAAGGGTCACTAAAAAGGGTGAATTTTTTTTTATCTCCATCCCAATCCATCTCCATTTTGGCTCCATCCCAATACGATGGTTAAAGAACGATAGGAAAGATTTGATTTATGACGTCATGTCATATTAGCTCAATTGGTTAGAGCATACCCCGGCTCAAGGGGTGGATGGACGCGGGTTCGAATCCCGCACATGACTTAAATTTTTCCTATCGTATATTTGTGATTTTGTAAGGGTGACATATTTTTTTATCAAAACATGCCTCCGCCTTCATTACTCAAATGTGTGAAATAACTTGTCGAAGTCCGTACCATGCGCACAATATTGTGAGAATAGGAACTTTTGAACCATCATGGTACCAACTTCAACTAGTTATTTCACACATATGAGCGTTGAAGTCGGTGCCATTTTAATAATTTTTAGTTCTCTTTTTTGTGATTACATACTGTTTACAAGATCGTCCACTGCACACACATAAATACATTTGTTGTTATTACATAGTATTTTTTTAATATTTTTAAGTGAAGAGGCAGACAAGGCACCTTTAAATAATCCATAATCTGCATGACACTGCACTGCGCTCGTCACTCCGAAACGTTAGTTCTTATATCTCGTTTGCCCAGTAATATCACTAGCTACAGTCTCCTCAACGCCTAAACATAGTAGTG
Source organism: Plagodis pulveraria (assembly GCA_963890685.1). NCBI lineage: Eukaryota > Metazoa > Arthropoda > Insecta > Lepidoptera > Geometridae > Plagodis > Plagodis pulveraria. The sequence continues at coordinate 852,573 of OY982950.1, forward strand.
TTTATACACTTCTGCTTCGCGGGAGATCGTCCCCTATGACGGTTAAAGTAATACAATTGGAGCACAAAATTTCGGCTCAAAAGAGCGTGCGCAGGTGGCCGAGTGGTTTAGGCATCCGGCGCGAAATCGGAGGACGCAGGTTTGATTCCCGCCCGGGGCATAAGATTTTTTCCTATAATGTGAAAAATATGTCTGCGGCGGTACCCACCGGTACCGCCGCAGTCATTTTTGAGCCAAAAAGAAGGACTTTTGCTGAAGAGACCTGGTATAACGTATAAATTTCGGCAGTTGTCCTTGAAAGCCAGTACTTTCTAGGCTAACCCTGTATAGCATCCTCGACAACATCATCACAAATCGACGACTGCCCAAAAAATGGAGTGTTATGTTTTCAGGGTTCATATATGTATGTTTGTGAGTTGTTCCACCATAACTTCTGAACGGCTTAACCGATTTGAATGTGTTGGATATAGTTAAATTTGTGTTGATAATTCAAGTGATACTAGGTACATAAATGAAAAATAAAAAATAAAAACCTGCCATATTGATGCCATATTGAGACATAAAAAAAAATTTTTCTTCCTAACCCATCGAGTTGGGTTTTAAAATGAAGGGCCTTAAAAAAAGATACTATAAATATATAAAGGGTTTTCCAATAAGGACTTGACAACTATTTTTCAGTATATAATGCAAACCATTTGAGATATTTCAAAAACTTTAGTATCGGGTTGAAGTACAATTAAAACATTTATGAATGAAACTCGAGTTCGTTGATATGGCCACCGCGGGCACGTTTGCAGCGGTCGATTCGTTGGACCCAATTTTCGATGCCTCGGCCACACATTTCGGCTGAAACGGCTGCTATTTCGCGTTCAATGTTGGCTCTGAGCTCTTCCAACGGCGTCGGCTTGTTGGCATAGACCAATGAATTGACGTAGCCCCAAAGAAAAAAGTCTAGAGGCGTTAAATCGCACGAACAAGGTGGCCAATCGACTGGTCAATTTCTTGAGATAACGCGCTCATCAAACTTACTCTTCAATAAATCGATTGTAACGTGTGCTGTGTGGCTTGTGGCACCGTCCTGTTGAAACCATATGTTGTTCAAGTCTATATCTTCCAATTCTGGCCAAAAATAATCGGTAATCATGGCGCGATAACGATTACCATTCACAGTAACGTGACGATCATAATCGTCGACGAAAAAATATGGCCCTATGACGCCGCCGGCATGCAAACCTCACCAAACAGTTATTTTTTTGTGAATGAAGTGGTGTTTCACGAAGCACATGTGGTTTTCAACCGACCAATAACGCATATTTTGCTTATTGACGAACCCATTGAGCCAAAAATGAGCTTCGTCACTGAAGATGATTATGCGATTAAATTGATCATCATCTTGGCGCATCTTTTCCAGAGCCTAATCGGACAATGTACGTCGCTTAAAATGGTCCATCTGCTTCAATTCTTGAGTCAGCTTGATCTTGTATGGGTGTAAACCAAGATCCGTACGCAATATTCGCCATAAAGTGGTCTGTGCGATGCCCAACTCTTGAGAACGCCGTGGAATTGACTGATTTGGATCATTTGCTACGGACGTTTCAACGGCAGCGATATTTTCGACACTTCGACCAACCCGTTATCTCACTGGCACCGCAACATCACACAACGAATATGTAGACTCAAATTTTTGCACTAAACTTGTTACTGCATGTCTACTAGGACGAGAATTACGACCGAAAATCAGAGTTAACGCTCTTAAAGTAGCGGTCACCGACTCCGAATTTCTGTAGTACATTTTTATAATTTGCAGACGTTGTACGTTCGTGTACTTTACCGTGATGAAAATGTTAAGTTTATTGTATAAATTGACAGTGAAAGTTTGATGATTAGTGAAAGGGTGCGTTCAGAAATTTAATTCAAAGTTGTCAAGTCCCTATTGGAAAACCCCTTATAACTTGCAGTTTTGATTTCAATGCTAAAACTTTTAACGAAAATAAATAATTTGCGATCGTAATTTTTTTCTTTTTCAATTAATTTATACTTGTTACTAATAAGTTTTCACTGAATGGATTGTTGTTGTCCAATAGTAAAAACTTTAAATTTGAATTAGAATTAGTACGGACGCTGTAGCTGATTTAGTAAGTTGTCTAGGTAAACACGCTGACTCCTGATTCTATCCTTTAATTGGAACTCGGCAGAATAGACATAGTTACAAAAATGGGATCGTCCGAGTTCGTGATAGAGATGTAAATTAATATTATGTTATTTTAAAAAAAAAAACAATTAAAAACAAAACTTTACTGATAGATAATTGTACTAACCGGATCTCTGATGCCACATGACTTTACGATTGACATGCGTTGTATTAATTTAGTTGGTTGATAGATGATACTCCCTCGTTCGGGCGATTAAGTAATTAACTTAATGGCTCATCTGACGTAAACACGGTATAGCTCTGTGCTATCTGTTGCTAAGTAGGATTCTAACTGAATCAAAGCGTGTCATCCAATATTTTCTATACTGTAGCCGGTATCAGCCGAGGGTCTAGCGTCTTGGGGATTGCAGAGACTGGCTTTGCTAACCTCGTTTATGTCCAAACGGATACAGGTCGTGGTCGGTGACAAAGGCCGCGTTATGTCTTCTGAAATGGAAAATGTCATGGGTGTTCCACAGGGCTCCTGTTTGTCAAATTCCCTGTTCAGTCTTCTCCTGAACGACCTACCCGACGCCATCGACGAAGCCGAGATATATATGTACGCCGACGACGTTGCCGCGGTGATCACAGCGCCGACGCACGTTCGGCTGGAGTCGAAGCTGAACTCGGTGGCAAACAAACTCGATGGGTGGTTCAGGTCGAACGGGCTAGCATTGAACAGGGACAAGACCTGCTTCCTGGCATTCAACCTGAACGGTCACATGACAAAGACATATCAGGTAGCAGTCGGCAATACCGCGCTCCAACAAGTACAATGTACGAAACTGTTAGGTTTTCACATTGACGGCGCGTTGTCGTGGGAGACGCACATAGAGGAGTTATGCGGGAAGCTCTCGAGCTCGTGCTTCGCACTCCGCCGGCTCGCGAGCACCGCCACCCGCGATGTCGTGCGATCCTGTTACTTCGCGACCGTCCACAGCGTCTTTACGTACGGGTTGGAGCTGTGGGGCCGTGCTGCCGACCGGAACAGGGCTTTTGCAATGCAGAAGCGAGCCATCCGCGCCATATGCGGAGTCCAGGATGGCACCTCATGCGTAGAGCTTTTCCGGGAGAGTAAGATACTGCCATTACCCTGTGAACTCATCTATCAAGTAGCCTTATTTACCCACACGCATCTGGATGTCTTTCAACAAAAGGGTGAAAATAGTCAGTGGAATATGCGCAGCAATAAGTTGAAATATCAATGGGTGACGCCGGCGCACCGCCTCGCTAAGTCTGAGAGATCAGTATACGTGTTAGGCCCAGCTGTTTACAACCGCTTACCTGTAGCCGTTCGAGATGCACCTTCCACCGTGACGTTTAAAAATAGACTAAGAACCTGGTTACAGGATAAACTGTTCTATGACATAAACGATTATTTAAAATTAGACATGTCAATTTAATTAATTGTATTATTATTATTATTGAATTGAATTATTATTATTATTTTATTTTGATTATTATTGTTAGTAATGATCTATGTTTACATATTGACGTGTAGCAAAGGAGCTATAAATAAATTATTTGTATTTTGTATTTGTATTTGCAGTGTAAAATAACATTTTCTCAGAAGGCGCTACTACGCATCTTCCAGTATTGCACACTTTGTCTCCTCTTACCACACCCTCAAGAAGAGATGAGTGTGACTTTCTAACCCGGCATCCCACGGGCACTTTGTTATAAAATATTATTGTATTATTATAAAACCATAACGTTCGGAAACGTTTTGGAATAAGGCCAAGTCATGAGTACCCTTAACAGACGGGCGTGTATAGTGAATGTAATGTAATGAGAGGTGAGGCAGTAAAAAAGGTTGGTATGGCAAGATCGTAGTATGAGAAAATTCGTCGTCTTTGCTTACCCCAACGCCAAACATGCGTGACAATGTATTGTACATTATAAATATTTCTTAATTATTTATCAACGATTGTAAATAATAAAATAAACAAAAGATTCAATTATAAATACGAATACTAATTAAAAAAAAGGTAACATTAACAAATTCTAAAATTAATAATCAATCTATACAAAACATATACAGTAGACCAGCGTTAATCCGACAAACGTTTTGCAAGGTAGTGTCGGATAATAGAGTTAGTCGAAGTACAGAGTACTTCTACTCCTCTTGTAGTCCGGAACATTCTCGAAAAGGAACAGCTTTTAAGTTTAATATTTTTACAATTGCAATAACGCATGCTTGCGGATTAAATTACAAAATCACAAATTTACGAGAGGAAAAGTTATAGTCATGTGCGGGACTACAATTTTTCATCACGTAAATTTGTAATTTTGTAAGCAGTAATCCGACAAATACGAGTAAAATACTGAAAAAATTATTAACTATTATACCGGCTAGCACTCACGGTGTTTGGTCGTAATCTCCGACCGGTGTTCGAGCAGTAAAGATGCTCATTCTCAAGGAATGCGGGCAGCTTCGAGGGCAGTGCGCGTCTACCAGCCCTCGAAGCTCAAGGAATGCGGGCAGCTTCGAGGGCAGTGCGCGTCTAGCAGCCCTCGAAGCTCAAGGAATGCGGGCAGCTTCGAGGGCAGTGCGCGTCTAGCAGCCCTCGAAACTGCCCGCATTCCTTGAGAATGAGCATCTTTACTGCTCGAACACCGGTTGGAGATTACGACCAAACACCGTGAGTTCTAGCCGGTATAATAGTTAATAATTATGTCAACTCACGTTAGTTTTTACTGAAAAAATGTTAGGATTAAATCTATATATGTATTATTTACATAACGATACATATAAATATATAATTTCTAGCTATATATCTATATATTTTCCTTGACAATGTAGGCAGTGCCGTGATAAATTTGCTTTGTATTTACTTTTATGAGCATGTCGGCTTATAGGGGGATCCGAATTAGACAGAGGCCGGATTACCGCGGGTCGACTGTAATAATATTTATGTCAAATCAAGTCACAATTCTCACAATAAGTGAAACATACGAATAATAATTTGCTCCATCTGTCTCCAATCCAGTCACAATCAGGATTGGTTCCAGACGTGCAACAGTGCGGGAGAAAGGTTCATCAAAAAACTTGTGACTTATATTTCTGATATCATTGACTGGGGCATATTTATTTGTTTATTTATTTCCATGTAAATGTACAGCTTTTATCTATTAACTTAATTACTGAACCTAGATTTACATTATTATTTAGTAATTATACTGCATAGTTGTAAGACATTTTATAAATACCACCCTCTAGTAAAAATCTGTTGCACAATGCTTACACGGTGTCTTGAAGACCTTAAGGGCCTTCTTGATCTTTTCATACAATTATTCTAATAAATATATACAACATTCAACTACACCACGGAGTAATCACATGGACTACACCATAATTAAAAAACAATTTAAAGGGTCTTCTATTATCTAAGGCTTGTGGATCACTTACACAAGCAATGTATAGGTATTAGTTGAAATTACAGGCACATGAGACTTCACAGTATTATGTCTCACGGTGATGTGCGCAGTACAGTTCTTGTGCGAAGTTTATGACGAACTGTATCTTTCGTAAGCAGAGGTAACGGCTTCACACCACCAGGGCTCAGAGCGTGTTCCGTAACGATACTATAAAAACCGGCCAAGTGCGAGTGGGACTCGCGCACGAAGGGTTCCGTAACTAAATATTCTGGGAATAGTTAAAGCGTCTACCTGTCACCGTTATTAGTATTTAGCAAGAAATGATAAAAAAATCAAATTTGTTGTATGGGAGCTCCCCTTAAATATTTATTTTATTTTTATTATTTGTTGTTATAGCGGCAATAGAAATACATCATCTGTGAAAATAACAACTGTCTTGCTATCACCGTTCTTGAGATACAGCCTGGTAACAGACGGACGGACAGCGAAGTCTCAGTAATAGGGCCGTTTTTACCGTTTGGGTAATACAATATTACTTTGTAATACCTTATTAAATACTTTGTAATTCTTAGAAGCACACTAGCTTATGCATCACGAATTTAAATTATATTCAAAGTTTAAAGACTGTACCTGCATGCACTGCAAAATAATGTAGACGTCAGTATCCAATAAAAAACCGACCATAAAGCCAAAACTGATGCAGGTGGCTTCCTTCGCGATTAATTCCGTCAATGTACAAATAGCACGATTGATGTCTGCAAAGTTTTTTAGAGTTCCGTGACTCATGAGAATGCTTCACAGTAGAAATGAAAAATTATACTGTTGAGTTTGTAACCGCTCCCATACTACTTTTTTTTTTAAATCTTTTTTTTTATGAATCATAAAATAATAAATTATTAAATTAATAGTAAATTAAAGAACGCAGAAAAATTTATAATAAAATAATTACCTAAATCACCTAAATTATCTAAATTAAACTACAAGACCTAAATGAAACTGAATTGAACTGATCCTAAAACTGATCCTATTTTTGCTTAAACTTAACGATCGTGCTTGACTAAAAATTCTGATCCCAAAATTTCAAAGTACTAAAGAAGCCTAAAATAATGTATTAAATATATTTTTCTATATTCTAAAATTATTGTGATTTGAAATATGGCATGTGAATCGTCTAGTATAATGGTAGGACCTTAAGAAGTGACCTATTGTAGTAATCCATTTTCTTTTAAGGTACTTAAGAAAGAATTTATCTAACCTAATAGACAATACTCCTAAATAGTATTTACTTAACCGATAATTTAAAATCTATCAAATTGAAATTTATAATTAAAATAAAAATCATAAAGATACCTAAGTATTTATACTTTAGTAATTTTATAGAAAATTTATATCATTTCACTCTAATATAATTTAGAATATTATTTGTACATTTGATGATGTAAAGTTATGGAATTTGAATGTTTTATTAGAATAACGTAGACATTCCGAATCAGTGAACAGAGAATAATAAATATCTCATAAAATATTGGAATTAGGAATCTAAGACCAATAGTAAATATTAGGGATCCTGAAGACTAAAATTAGGTAAATCATTGTTAAAGAAGTTACATAGGAGATAATTATATGTACATTTTTCTAGACCATAAATTCAAAGCAAAGCAATTATAAACGAAGTACCATTAGGGTATTGAATCGTTAAAAATTAAATAAATCATTAGGGTATTAAATCATTAAAGGCTAAATAATTTTTGAATGTGAGTAAATATGTTCCTAATAGAAATCTGTGAGAAATTACAATGAAGAACAACGTTTATATTTTTTAAAACTGATAACAGTAGGTATATGGAACCTAAAGTACAGAACCTAAATTTAAAACCACGTGTATAAATTAATATTGTAGATAATCTCAAATCACAAATAGGTACCGGGAAAACCTGACATAAAATCTAGATAAATAGGTAATATAGGAATTCGGCTTTAAATAGCATAAGTATAAACAACTATGCATTGGCTATTGTAGGGAAAACAATATGAAACTAAAATTTACTTGAATGATGTACATATAATATATTGTCATGACTCCTAAGACTATCTACAGTTCCGGCAGTAGTCCTTGAGAGCCAGTGAAATTACAGGAACAATGAGACTTAACAACTATGTCTCAATGTGACGGGCACAGTGCAATTCGTGACTTGTGAGGAATTGCAACTGTTATAAGCAGAGGTTAGTCCACTTAACATCAGGTGGGACTCGAGCTTGTTCGATCACAATAACATAAAATTTTCTCAAAAATTGCAAAACATTTTATAGTTTAATAATAAGAATCTAAAGTGCTTAGCTGCTTAACGAATAACGCAAGTGGAAAGTATCAGAAGATATTTCTTCTAAAATACATAACATAGTAAACTAGAGTTTAACTCTCGAAAACTATGTTGTTTAACTTAACTATAATTATGTTATGTGAGAGAGACTGACGAAAGAAAATATACCAAAAAGGATAATCAACGAACTCCGTAATTATCTTATATTATATTTGACTTCAATAATTTGAAGATCTAAATAGAAATAGACTAAAATTAATTAATTAATATGCTACAAAATTCGTGTAAGATAAACTCTATCTATCGGAAATATAAAGAAACTAGGAAATTTTGAATATTGTATTCTTAAGTACAATTTTCCCATTTACTTAGAACTTCCTCAAATTATATTCACTGGTTTACATTCTGTTTATTCTGTTTAGTGATTCTGACTTCTACATTATTACATTTTGGAAGTGTAACGTTTATTGGAAGTAAACTAGCAAATAGATATTTTATAGATATTTAGTTTTGTATAATTTGATTATTTGATAAATTACAAATTTGATAATTAGATGGATCCATCGTATGTTAGTTAGCAGTTATAAGGAAAGGTTCAGATTCTAAGTGCCAGGGACTTGCAACCCCTGGTGTACGTTTAAGAAGGCCTCCTTTACAGCGCACGACGCCAATGCTCATCGGTTCACTTAGGTAAAGCCTTCTCCTTAAATCAAATACTGCTTAACTTCCTATTTTATCTCATTATTGGAAAATTCATAATATCCATTTAATGAGTATCATATCTAGTTAGTTAATTTCATTGATATGATATTTCTCAGTTTGAAATAGAATGTGTTTCAGAGTATCATAATACAATCCATAGTATAATTTATTTCAATAAAAAAGTTTGGTTTTATATTTTAGGACTTACTTTGCCTAAGTTTGGTAAAATCACGTGTTTGTGGTATCAAAGGTGAATTATACTTTCATTCAGACTCAAGTACTCAAATATGAATATATAAGGTTAGGAGGAATTATCTTCCCTCTGATTTTCTCATGTCGAATATAACATCTTTCATCCTTACAGCAGAAAGACTTATAAGTGTGGTCGCATTTGTACCAATGTTCAACAATGTATTATCATGGTTGAATAGAATTTAAACTTCATATTGTTGTACGAGGACTTATATGCCTCATTCTTGTCGTAAAAAATGTCAATCCATCTTGGTTGAACAAACAAAACATTATTATAATATCAATCCAAATACTTGAGTAGAATAATCGTACATCTTTATAAGTTAGCATTAGTACTTAGACAAAATAAATTCTCTCGAACGATGTTCATAAAACATTGGAATAGGATTTGAACTCAAAATGTATATAGTTTACTATTGCATTACATTTGAACTGAAAGACCCAAGACTTAGCATTGGTATACATTTGCATATTTGATTTTATTTATCGGCTTGAACAGTTTTATGTTAACTTTATTTTAAAACGTTGGTATTATTTATGAATATGATATTCTCAGGATAACTTTATTCTAGTAATTTCACCTCTGTAATTTGACATAGGAATGCGAATTCATGTAAGGAACAGTGCAGAATAATTCTAAGATACAGATTAATGTTTAAATTAATTAAATACCTTTTATAAGATCAATTTCCCATGACAATTTTTCTACAAAATATCAATATTGAAAGGGCCTCTTGACCATGCAAAGGAAATTAAGTATCCGCATATTATATGAAAACACAAATTTCCGAACATGTTGTTTCCCCAACGATATTAGATATATCTAAGTTTTGCTCTGCTATGTTTTTTTTCATGTATATTACTAATCTACTCACCTTGTTAGTCACCTTTCCTTGTCGGAATTTAAGCAATCTATAAATTGCATATACATTTCCTCTACATTGTGTGTACATAAGTTAATTGTAGTAAAAAAAGTAAAATATCTAAAGCACGAGAATTTACTATGACCAATTTTTTTCTTTCGATTCCTGCCATGTTGACAGATCCTCTAAATTGAATTTATATCGTAACCTTTTTTTTCAAAATATTCATTGCCTGTTATTATTTGAACATAAAATGAGATCCTAGAATCTCTTTACTGATTTAAAAATTCAATAAGGTTAGTATACACAAATATTGTCTAATAAAACTTTTTTACTATGAATGAATAATTTATTTCTGATCTTTAGATTCTTTACCTATATATATTATTCGTCTTTAGTGAGGGAACTTCCTTTTCAAGGTATGTTCCGTTACATTCAACCCCCAAAATTTGCGCAGGTGATATGATAATTTAACCGAAGTAAATTTTTAACAAACAACAAATATTTATCATTAATATGTTCTTTAATTTATTTAAAATTATAATAAAAACTTATTGGTAAATGAACTCATAAAGATTTCTTTATTATATTTCTAAGCTTTAATTTATTTATCATATTTCAATTATATTATATTATTCGTCTTTGGCGAAGGAACTTCCTTTCTAAGGTATGTTCCGTTACATTCAACCCCCAAAATTTGCGCAGGTGATATGATAATTTAACCGAAGTAAATTTTTAACAAACTACAAATATTTATCATTATTATGTTCTTTAATTTATTTAAAATTATAATAAAACTTAGTGGCAAATGAACTCATAAGGATTTACTTATTATTTTGCTAAGCTTTAAATTATTTAACATATTTCAATTATATTATATTATTTGTGTTTAGTGATAGAACTTCCTTTCCTCGGTATGTTCTATTACATCCAACCCCCAAAATTCACACAATTGATATGGTAATTTAACCCAAGTAAATTTTTAACTAAGTTTCTAAAATATTAATCAGAAATATGTTCTTTAATACATTTATAATTCGATTTTAAATTTATTGGCAAATGAACTCAGACATGGTGTATTTGTATATGAGTGTGTTTTTAAACCATTCCAAAAGTTTAAAATTATATGAGTTAATATATAAGTTTATATAGCGATAACCATAAATAAAGATTTCTTTTCACCAAGCCGATTCAATCCTCGAAGGAAGTGATTCTGTGGGGCACACTCATCCTAATGATACAAAGGTAGGCGTTAGACCCCAAACCAATCATACGTTTAGAGAAAACCACCCCCAATGTCCTCCCTAGGATTAAATCTTCTCTTTAGGCTTAAAGTTTTAATTATGTATGTTCACCTCTATTCCACTTAATATCAATTTCATGTAATCAAACTTCTGGTTTTGGAGATGTATAGTGTACCGCAATATTTAATGTAGAGTGGGACCCATATGAAATCAGTGTATACTGATGACTTGTCATCTGACTTATCCTAACACCAAATCTCCTTCATATAAGTCGCTGATATGTACTGTTTTTTTAGCATTTAAGCTCCGTCGATAGGGTAATGCATCTGAATTCAATTGACAACAAATTGCTTCAAACCAAGAATATTAATAAATCATTAAAGCCCTCCATTCCTTCTATTATAATACTATCACATATTATACTCTTCCTTCTTTTCTATTAAACGATAACATTTTCACTCTTTTCTACGTAATTCATTCAAAACATTATCAATCATTGTGTTTCATACTCTTTAACGATGAATCAATCTCTTTTAGTAAGAAGCCCAAAATAAATATTGTATATTAATAACTAACAACTTAACCATATTTTGGCCGTAACAAACACACTCGAGGAATCGTGAAATTCCATCACTAAATCAGCATTTATATATTATTATAAATTATATATTTGTTTAATAACTTTAAATAATAAATGCTTTTAAATGAGATTTCAATTATGTATATACTAAATTTTAAATCATTTGTATAAATTCATTTACTAGTGAAGATTGATTAGAAATATTTAAACTTTGATGTAGTAAAATAAATTATTGTTAAATAATATAAATTAAACGAACAATTTCAATCCATACATTAAAAGGATACATTAGATTATCAAAAAAAAAAAATATTTTATTTTGGAAAAGACCGCCATATCTCCCCTCTATCTAAGAATATTTCATTTACTCCTTGATTTAATTATGTCACTAAGTTCTTTTCTAAATTTTTATACATTTATTCACTGTATTGGTAACTCTTATAATCTCACTGAAATACCAAAAATATTTTTCTTAAATTGTCTCCAATAAGTCATAGTAAAATTAATATTCAATACAACCCCCTGACTAAAGTTATTTAATTAATTATTTTACTACACCTTAATATGTTTATTCATCCCTCATATTAATATACTTTTAAATATCGAATTGACTTATATTAACATCCTATAAAATCATTCTTAATACCTCTCTTTGATTTAAATATATATTTCTTAAATTTTCTGCAATAAGTAATTGTAAAATTAGTATTCAATACAACCCCCAGACTAAAGTTATTTATTCAATTATTTAACTACACTTTAATGTATAATCATCTCTCATTTTAATATACTTTAAAATATTGAATTGACGCATATTAAGATCCTATAAAATCATTCTTAATACCTCTCCTTTTTCACGGCAACAAATTGTGCGATGAATCGCACCTTTACAAATCACAATAACTCTAGAATATACCATATTAATCTATCGTGACTGTTCAACAACTTTTTTTTTTTAAATAATTTAAAAATAAAAAAAATAATATTTAGATAAAAAAAATATTCTATTAAATTCTAGTAAAATCCCCTTACTAATCTATTTTTCCTAAGTTACTAAAATCCTGGTCACGGAACTCCAAATTGTAACCGCCCCTATACTATTTTTTTTTTTTTAATAAATTAACACTCCGCTTTACATATTTTTTTTTTTATTAATTACAAATTATTAATTATTCAAAAAGCATTTATAATATACGCAGAAATATTAATAATAAAATAATACACCTAAATCATCTAAATAAAACTACAAATTTAAACTGATTTAAACTGAAAGGCTTAAATGAAACTGAATTGAACTGATCCTAAAACTGATCCTATTTTTGCTTAAACTTAACGATCGTGCTTGACTAAAAATTCTGATCCCAAAATTTCAAAGTACTAAAGAAGCCTAAAATAATGTATTAAATATATTTTTCTATATTCTAAAATTATTGTGATTTGAAATATGGCATGTGAATCGTCTAGTATAATGGTAGGACCTTAAGAAGTGACCTATTGTAGTAATTCATTTTCTTTTAAGGTACTTAAGAAAGAATTTATCTAACCTAATAGATAATACTCCTAAATAGTATTTACTTAACCGATAATTTAAAATCTATCAAATTGAAATTTATAATTAAAATAAAAATCATAAAGATACCTAAGTATTTATACTTTAGTAATTTTATAGAAAATTTATATCATTTCACTCTAATATAATTTAGAATATTATTTGTACATTTGATGATGTAAAGTTATGGAATTTGAATGTTTTATTAGAATAACGTAGACATTCCGAATCAGTGAACAGAGAATAATAAATATCTCATAAAATATTGGAATTAGGAATCTAAGACCAATAGTAAATATTAGGGATCCTGAAGACTAAAATTAGGTAAATCATTGTTAAAGAAGTTACATAGGAGATAATTATATGTACATTTTTCTAGACCATAAATTCAAAGCAAAGCAATTATAAACGAAGTACCATTAGGGTATTGAATCGTTAAAAATTAAATAAATCATTAGGGTATTAAATCATTAAAGGCTAAATAATTTTTGAATGTGAGTAAATATGTTCCTAATAGAAATCTGTGAGAAATTACAATGAAGAACAACGTTTATATTTTTTAAAACTGATAACAGTAGGTATATGGAACCTAAAGTACAGAACCTAAATTTAAAACCACGTGTATAAATTAATATTGTAGATAATCTCAAATCACAAATAGGTACCGGGAAAACCTGACATAAAATCTAGATAAATAGGTAATATAGGAATTCGGCTTTAAATAGCATAAGTATAAACAACTATGCATTGGCTATTGTAGGGAAAACAATATGAAACTAAAATTTACTTGAATGATGTACATATAATATATTGTCATGACTCCTAAGACTATCTACAGTTCCGGCAGTAGTCCTTGAGAGCCAGTGAAATTACAGGAACAATGAGACTTAACAACTATGTCTCAATGTGACGGGCACAGTGCAATTCGTGACTTGTGAGGAATTGCAACTGTTATAAGCAGAGGTTAGTCCACTTAACATCAGGTGGGACTCGAGCTTGTTCGATCACAATAACATAAAATTTTCTCAAAAATTGCAAAACATTTTATAGTTTAATAATAAGAATCTAAAGTGCTTAGCTGCTTAACGAATAACGCAAGTGGAAAGTATCAGAAGATATTTCTTCTAAAATACATAACATAGTAAACTAGAGTTTAACTCTCGAAAACTATGTTGTTTAACTTAACTATAATTATGTTATGTGAGAGAGACTGACGAAAGAAAATATACCAAAAAGGATAATCAACGAACTCCGTAATTATCTTATATTATATTTGACTTCAATAATTTGAAGATCTAAATAGAAATAGACTAAAATTAATTAATTAATATGCTACAAAATTCGTGTAAGATAAACTCTATCTATCGGAAATATAAAGAAACTAGGAAATTTTGAATATTGTATTCTTAAGTACAATTTTCCCATTTACTTAGAACTTCCTCAAATTATATTCACTGGTTTACATTCTGTTTATTCTGTTTAGTGATTCTGACTTCTACATTATTACATTTTGGAAGTGTAACGTTTATTGTAAGTAAACTAGCAAATAGATATTTTATAGATATTTAGTTTTGTATAATTTGATTATTTGATAAATTACAAATTTGATAATTAGATGGATCCATCGTATGTTAGTTAGCAGTTATAAGGAAAGGTTCAGATTCTAAGTGCCAGGGACTTGCAACCCCTGGTGTACGTTTAAGAAGGCCTCCTTTACAGCGCACGACGCCAATGCTCATCGGTTCACTTAGGTAAAGCCTTCTCCTTAAATCAAATACTGCTTAACTTCCTATTTTATCTCATTATTGGAAAATTCATAATATCCATTTAATGAGTATCATATCTAGTTAGTTAATTTCATTGATATGATATTTCTCAGTTTGAAATAGAATGTGTTTCAGAGTATCATAATACAATCCATAGTATAATTTATTTCAATAAAAAAGTTTGGTTTTATATTTTAGGACTTACTTTGCCTAAGTTTGGTAAAATCACGTGTTTGTGGTATCAAAGGTGAATTATACTTTCATTCAGACTCAAGTACTCAAATATGAATATATAAGGTTAGGAGGAATTATCTTCCCTCTGATTTTCTCATGTCGAATATAACATCTTTCATCCTTACAGCAGAAAGACTTATAAGTGTGGTCGCATTTGTACCAATGTTCAACAATGTATTATCATGGTTGAATAGAATTTAAACTTCATATTGTTGTACGAGGACTTATATGCCTCATTCTTGTCGTAAAAAATGTCAATCCATCTTGGTTGAACAAACAAAACATTATTATAATATCAATCCAAATACTTGAGTAGAATAATCGTACATCTTTATAAGTTAGCATTAGTACTTAGACAAAATAAATTCTCTCGAACGATGTTCATAAAACATTGGAATAGGATTTGAACTCAAAATGTATATAGTTTACTATTGCATTACATTTGAACTGAAAGACCCAAGACTTAGCATTGGTATACATTTGCATATTTGATTTTATTTATCGGCTTGAACAGTTTTATGTTAACTTTATTTTAAAACGTTGGTATTATTTATGAATATGATATTCTCAGGATAACTTTATTCTAGTAATTTCACCTCTGTAATTTGACATAGGAATGCGAATTCATGTAAGGAACAGTGCAGAATAATTCTAAGATACAGATTAATGTTTAAATTAATTAAATACCTTTTATAAGATCAATTTCCCATGACAATTTTTCTACAAAATATCAATATTGAAAGGGCCTCTTGACCATGCAAAGGAAATTAAGTATCCGCATATTATATGAAAACACAAATTTCCGAACATGTTGTTTCCCCAACGATATTAGATATATCTAAGTTTTGCTCTGCTATGTTTTTTTTCATGTATATTACTAATCTACTCACCTTGTTAGTCACCTTTCCTTGTCGGAATTTAAGCAATCTATAAATTGCATATACATTTCCTCTACATTGTGTGTACATAAGTTAATTGTAGTAAAAAAAGTAAAATATCTAAAGCACGAGAATTTACTATGACCAATTTTTTTCTTTCGATTCCTGCCATGTTGACAGATCCTCTAAATTGAATTTATATCGTAACCTTTTTTTTCAAAATATTCATTGCCTGTTATTATTTGAACATAAAATGAGATCCTAGAATCTCTTTACTGATTTAAAAATTCAATAAGGTTAGTATACACAAATATTGTCTAATAAAACTTTTTTACTATGAATGAATAATTTATTTCTGATCTTTAGATTCTTTACCTATATATATTATTCGTCTTTAGTGAGGGAACTTCCTTTTCAAGGTATGTTCCGTTACATTCAACCCCCAAAATTTGCGCAGGTGATATGATAATTTAACCGAAGTAAATTTTTAACAAACAACAAATATTTATCATTAATATGTTCTTTAATTTATTTAAAATTATAATAAAAACTTATTGGTAAATGAACTCATAAAGATTTCTTTATTATATTTCTAAGCTTTAATTTATTTATCATATTTCAATTATATTATATTATTCGTCTTTGGCGAAGGAACTTCCTTTCTAAGGTATGTTCCGTTACAAGTTCCAGTTTAACTTATGAAGTCATAGCAATTATTACACAAAAACATTATTTAAAACCTATTATTAAATTTACAGCAAATCTGCAGTCTATAAATTTTGTAATTTAATTTATTTGAAACATCAAAATTTATTATATTATAAGAGTCGTTTATAAAGGAAAGCTTTGTTTAATTGTATCTGATGGTTGTAGAAAAAAGAGCAAAATTTGTGTGACTGACTAGTCAGGGACACAAATTTTGCTCTAGCTAGCTAGTCAGCTTTAGACAAATATGACAGGTGTCCGCAAAGCTGATGATGTACATTTCACGCTAAACCTAGAGTGAGAGTCTGCGCTGGCTTAAATAACTTAACCAAGAAATTGTTATGATTTCCAAACTTGCTGCAATTTAATGAATAGATTCAGGCGTTACTTTGCGGAAATCCATTTTTAATAATAAGAAATATTTTTAAATATTTTAAGAAAACATTAAATTAATATTTTAATAAACCACTTAAAAAATATGAAATATATCTAGTGACAATTCCGCCTAATTTTCCTGCTAAGCCGGCGTGACGTCACAAACGCCACGCAGCCAAACCGGAAGAATTTTGAAGTGTAGAAGCGAAACGCATCTTATCATTCCGATAAGAAGGAGGTGCCATTCGAGGTGTTCGATTTCACTCGTGTCATAATAATTAAGGGTTAATTTTGTAAGACTTAGCTGCTAGCTTTTCTGACTTTTGTGTTTCTGAAATACAGAATATGTCATTGTTAATAATATAATATTTCTAGATAAGTGAAGATCGCAATATACCTTCAAGTAAACTAAATAATATACGGAACATTCATTGTGTCACATAAGTGATTATTCGTATCACGACGACCGACGCCGTCTCCTGCTATTGTTCACTGCTATACCTATATTGTATGCTATTGTGTAACAGACTTAGATACTGACGGTGGTTCTGTGACGTGCAGAAACTTGCATTGTTCCTCAAGGGTATTGCTATAACCATCGGGAATTATTGTGGTAGACACTTCTTGCTGCTAACCTCGCTCTTATTGCCAGAACATCCAAACGAACTTTATTTAGTTGGTTTAATAAAAACCTCTTACGGAGGAGTACCTTAAGGTCAATCTGTAACGATCTTAAAATATTCATATAGGAATGCATACTTTCATAATTTCTAATTCATATTTTCCAGTGCAATCTCATGATTAGCGAATAGCACTTTCAAACATTTTTATTGCAATAATTTCGCCTCGTTAGGGATTGAACCCACGTCTTCAAAAGTTATATGCGACGATTGTGGTTTCGCTTTAAACCGGTCTTCACTAATGAAACCTCGTTGACTTCTGTCTAATAGATAACTAGGTAAACCATTTTTTAACCAACGGTATGCCGTTATTTTCAAAGTACTACTAACATGTAGTGTTACGTTATTTTCAAAGTACTACTAACACTACAGCTACAACAATGAATGCATTTAGACAACCTACAAGCCATTGCAGACTCACAAGCAATCCGAGTGCTCCGGCCCTACCAGTTGGCAGCATGCCCAGCATGCTGCTATAGCGTTGCCCCGTTAGATTGCAATGCTTATTCGTTGAGCCAAATAGTTGCTAGCATTTTTTGGTCACCAACACCAAGCTTTCTGATAAGCTGTGGAAAATACGATGAGCTTGAGGTCCCCATGGACCCAAAGTTTCTACATCAAACGGCTCAAATATGTAACCACTACCAAGATAAGCATACTTGCGCCGCTTGAGCTAGAAACAGCGAGAATACGCGCACGATCTGCGATACTAGGACATTATTTAAAAGATCTTTCCGTGCATATTTTTCTGACATAGGGACCGATCCCACTGTTTCTGAGAGGGCAAAGTTTTAGGGAATTCATTATTCGGACAAGTTAGTCTCCATGTGTTTTTGGCCTTAGCCAGATATGCACGCTTGCTGCCAACCAAACCAACAAGCCGGTAATGCCACACTAGAAATTTTGCGTATCCCTATGCCCCGCAACATCACAGGGAAGAATGCTTGCAACCGAGCCCTATCAATATTCTCAACATTAAAAACTGACACTAATGTATATCTGTTTGTTATTATTATGTATAACGTATATTTTATTATAAGCTTAAAAGAAGCTCCATATGTTTCCACAATTGACAACAACTCAAATTGTATGTAATTTAAAAAAGGTAAATATAATAAAAGTACTTTTACTATTATTCGATTTTGCCTTTTCATTCCAAAATTAACACCCATTTTTGTGTTAATTTTGAATAATCAGCTACAGGCATATCTAAGTTTACGAATTTATTCTTCGACAAATGGTGATAAACATTGATCAAGAATCGGTGTACTTAAAAGACGGAGCGGACTTTTTTCTACTAATTGTATATTAGGCGCAAATTGAATGTTTTAATAATCAAAACTTTAACAATGTAATTTTCGCATTAACGCCTGTTAAGCGAATAAGCATACAAAATTACAACGCAGGGAAAAATTTGAACTTTAATCGGGATTCAAACCCGGGATCATCCAACCTTAAGACGGTTAAACTATTTAGATTATTATATTTAGGAAACAAATTAGTGCTGCGACTAAAATAGGTCAATTGGAAGAGCTTGTCCCGGATAGTCGTGGGTTCGATTCCGATAGTAGCTCTAATTTTTCCTTTCGATGTAGTTTTGTAAAATTGAAACTTTATCCGGACAAGTACCATACGCAAAAAGTTCGCATTTGGAAAAAAAAATAGTTCAAGGCCAATCAGGCGAAAATTGTCTATGAGGCACTCGCAAGTGTTCGCATCGCCTCCTGAGGTTAGATCATCCAATTCCAAACATTTTAAGTTTTGATTGGAGTCGTTGAATTATTGAGTGGATGGCAAGGCTAGAGATGGCTGGTCCCAGAGGATCACCTTGTTGACATCCTACGGAAGATAATACAACGTTATTTTGGTATGTTATTTTGACGGTTGCCCGTACCATTGCCAAAGAAAGGGATATAAATCCGGAATTTTATCTCTCACTTCAGTCAAAAGGTTGCCCCTATCTATTGTTTAAATGATTTAGTCCATTTATTGTTAATTTGATGTATTAATTAAGTAATTATAAATCACAGTTTTTGTTATTTCTATTCAATAATCCAAAATAAAATCATCATTACGTTAAGACCTCTCAAGCATCTACTAAGCATTAGTTGCTTTACCGTACCAGCCTGATTGTCCACTGCTGAACACACCTTTCCCCTTTAGGGGAGGTTTTGCCATAATCCCCACGCTTGGCAGACGTTTCAGGTTCGCAGTATAAGTTAACAGTTCCTCAGAAGGCGCTGCTGCCCGACTTCCGGTGTTTTTCCGGTGTATGGGGAGTTGACCTTATATTCCGGCACCCAACGGGGAATTAGTTGCTTAGTAAATATATTAATATTTATAATAACTGCAATGTAAGTTCAAATGTTCTATGAATACAATCAAAATATCAAAGTTAAATAGTATATAAATATACTCGTAACTATGGGTGTCTCGATAAGGTACATCTTGCACTTACAGTATTATCTTTTAGCCGGTGTTTGCGACACCTGAGAAGATGTGAGGAGGGCAGCTACATGTGACGTCACATCGGATTAACAGGTACATTAGGCGGAATTGTCACTAGATATATTTTTTAAGTGTTTTATTATAATATCAATTTTGTGTTTTCTTGAAATATTTTAAAAATATTTGTTATTATTAATCTTACTGGACTAAGTAATCACTATTTTTGTTAGTATAAGGACATGTATGTACTGATGATTAAATTTTGAAAATCAATCTTATAAAAAAGTGTCATAGCGCCTGCTAAGCGAATTAGCTACGCAATTATAAATAAGCTGTAACCGTTCTTACACAAGGATTAAATGTTATCGGAGTATGTTTGTCTTTTGAAATATTTTTTATATAAAAAATATTTCAATGCCACTTATACCTACATCGCAAAAAAATGTTTTGTGGTTCTCAGAAATCCATTTTGTCTATTAGTTATGCCAATCAAAGGTTTTCTAAAGATTTTTTATCAAAAGAAAATTATACCAATTTATATACGTTTTTATTGTAATTGATCGTAATCAATATAAAATATTTTCACGTGTATAGTATTTGCTTAAACGAGTTTTTTGTTCGTCACGAATCATTTGTAAGGATTTGTCAATTTTCACCGTGTTATCGTGCTATTTCCTTATACATAGATGTTTCACATATTCATACAAATTCGGCGGGCAAAGAGTTATAGTAACCAACTATGCCTAATATATGCTTACCTAAGAGATGGTTTGACCATCTAGAGAGTATAGATGAAGAAAGAAGATTGAAATAGCAAGTATACAAGTGTGAATGGAACGAAAGCGGAAGGCAATAAGATTCTTATCAGATTGTTGAGGTTCTGGAAAAAGGCCATGTCATGAGCATGCTTTAAAAATGGTCATGCATAGAGAATGTAAAGAGACAAAGAAGCAAGTTAAAAATACTAATAACGTAGCAAGTGGAATGGAAATCTCGCACACAGTTGCCATAACACACTCCTAAGTTTTTGGCGACAGATTTCCTACTTGAGTATGCTATCTAGCCGTAAGTGACAGTTGCGTAGCTTACTTTTGAACTTCAAAGTTGTTATCTGTGCCATGTATCTGCGTCGTCAGGGAGCTGAGTTATGAAGTAAAACGGGCATGAGCAAGTGGGATACTTAATAGTATGGCGATATATTTGTTACCTGTAGCTTTTTAATATCAAATATAATTATTAAATAAGACCAAATTGTGTCTGTTTTTGACCTTTTTATAAATATTTTAATTCAAACAGTTTATCAAATTCCTTTATGCCACTTTTAATTATTTTTCCTAATCTTTTAAAAATACTCAGAACGTCCTGCAATAAAATTAATAATAATTGCTTAATGGCTAAAAGTTAAATACAGTCATAATAAATATAATGTGTTATTTTTTGTGTTATAAAATGAGTATGAAAACTTTTAATAGTTTCATTGTTTCACCGACAAAAAAGTAACAGCATTACCTACCTACACTCACGATGTATTTTATTTCTATTCTGTAATTTTATTCTATTCTATTCTACGAAGGTAACAAAATATTGTTTCCACTTGATAAGTTTTTACAAAACATTAACGTTACTTAATATAAAATTCTAATTTCACGTATAAGTATGTAAGAATAACTGAAAGGAGACTCTAAAACCTCCACCAGATTATACCTGCCGCCAGATCGATAAGCTATTGTCAACTCGTAAACTGTCAGACCTATGTTAACATTTTGTTTGTTCTCTGAATAAGTAAACTAAGAAAATATGTTTCGACCGTCTGAAGAATAATATTTAGTGGAATATGTATATAAGTATATATGTACCTATGTATAATTTATTGAACAAATTCGATTGTTTTTCAACTAAGTATTACTAACTTATACTTGCGAGTTTGCTTGCGTCTTAACTATTCATATACGGAGTCCATGGTTTCGTGTAAGTTACTTTATGTAGAGCTTATTCGGGTGTAAGCTTTTATTGAAAAAGCACACCATTAAAACGCTATAAGAACAGAATAAATTATAGCAGTTGATCAATATAACTGTACTTTCCTATATGCCAACTATATGCAGCTCTAGGTATAGCTGGACTCTAAATGTTCCAAATCTCTACCTAAAGTAACACGGCAACATATTTCAACATGTTATCGCTTCGTGTTGTATTATATGGTAAAATATTTAAGCGTCCACAAAAAAAGAGGTGAAAAGTAGATGTTTTGACATCTCTGCCTACTCTTCGGCGATATAAACGGGACATAATATATATATCTTATAAATTAATAATAAAATACATATATTTACAGATACTTCAAAGTACCTACGAAGTGTGAGTGCACTAAATCGCTAACGCAGAATATTTAACTCTACGTGAGTCCTGCAGACAGTCAAGTGGTACATAATTTTATTTATAGCGTGCTCATGAGGCATTCCATGCAGGTACTTATGTTTCCAGTGTTTGCTATGTTGAATCATACCAGCGTTTTATATCGAGGTAAACAACGGCAAGTTTTGACAGTTGCATTGTATAACTCAATGAGTTCATCAGATCCATCAAAAATCTCGGTATTTTTTGTTGAGTCTTTACACATGTTTGCGTGTCGGTACTCAGTAGAATTCTTTCAGTTTAACTTCTAACTCTCTTCTGTTTCTGATTTGCTGCTTCTGATACCTAATCTACTGAAGCTGCTGGGTTCGCTTACCGTCAGACACAGTTTTGTGTTATACATTGAGTCCAGGGTTAAATTAGCTACGCAAAAAAAGGTGTAAGTTCCTTTTGAGAGTTTCGGAAGCTGAAACATTTAAACAACTTCTGAAACTTTATCAAATTGAAGTACGTTAGTAGATCTAATGCCATCTCTAAGATTTCACTTTGAAAAGTATCGCGAGTTTTATCCATATTAATTTATTAGGAACCGGCTAAGACCCGCGTTATATCTCTAAGATTGTTTTCTAAACACAAACTCAACGTTTTTTTTATAGATTATACTTACATATCTAAATCTTTATTTTGACGTTGTGTATTTTATGAACATCTTAATCTTTTACATTAAAAATTAAATACATACATACAGATATGAGCCGAACAATTATTTGTCAGATGCTTAGCAAATATCATATTAACACTTTGCTCAAATAAAATACAAAATTAACACTTTGTATGCTGGCTGCGCGCTTTTTTTTACACATTGGTTACAACTGTGCTGCTTCCATGTTCTACTGTACATAACCTAATCACTGATCTTGTAAATAAGTAATCGTTACTCATGCCATGGATATGAAATGGACTCCGTTGCATGTTTGGATATAACGCGGTATATAAACTTGGATAAGAAAGTGTCTTATTTATTTGGTAGATTAAGGTACAAGGGAGGTAAGTTATTAATTACACCCGAATGAACGTTTCTAATACCAAGTTACGAGTAATGTTTAGACTTTCCTCCATTCTGCGGAGGTAGAGTATTTAGAACTGAAAATTATGATAATATTGATTAAATTACAATTATTATATTACAACTACTCTACAGTTCCCGACGTATGAATACGAGCACTGTTCCAGATCTTCCCGATATATGTCGTAACGATGACCGAAAGGTAGTGGGTGTACTAAAAACAAGAACATTTCCAAGGATGGTTTGCATTAGGTAGATGGACAGCATGGAACTAAAGCCTAAACTTTGTAATATAATTTTATGTCCTTCTGTTCTTCTAAGGGCTGTTAGCGAAAATATATTTTTAATAACATATTCTAGCAGCTTGTTATTTTTTTTTGTTATGTATTGAGGAGACGACTTAGTCGTCCGTCTTATACTAATCGCCACTCCTGTCCATTACAGTTGCAGTGTCACCATTCTCGTTCTGCATTGCACTGCACTGCACTCGCCACTACGTGACGTTAATTATTATATCTCGTTTTCCCAGTAATTCCACTTGTGTTGGTAGAGAACACTATAGTGTATCAGCCCTGCCAGCATAGAATTACCATAAAGGGTAGATAGAAGTGGCGACAAATTTCTACACACATTATAAAAAAAAAATATCTTTCTCTACCATGTAAACAAATAGCACAGCAAAATATTGTATTTAATTGAAAATGGTAACATAGACAAATAGAACAAAAACTACCCACATCCATTCATTCACACTTTGTAAGAGGTTGTCATTGAATATGATTGTAAACAGAGACATGCTACACTCGTAGCACCTGTTACGGCAATTACAATCACGCACGTACTATCCGATACGCTTATCCGCGACATTCTGACGGTCAACGTATTGTCAAGCAAACAGTCATTGTGTCAAAAGTGGCCTCGCATAACAGCTCCTATTTTGTTCCAGATGCGGTGCTGACAACTGCGCATTAAGCTGCAAGTGAATTAAATCAAAGCCTGGATCGAGTGACCGGCGACGACCGGTGCTGCGCCCGCGCCGCGCCGCTCCGCGTCCGCGCCCTCCGCCGACATTCTACCGCCGCGACCCGCCTCGTACGCACGCGCCACGCTACCTCGCGTCAACTCGCGATACAAACTCCACTCAGTGACTTATAAGTGAAACAATCATAACTTCTTATAAATCGGACGAGCCTCATCTCTAGTGCATCATACGGAATTTTAATTGATACATCTTTTTGTGGACGTTCTCTCTCAGCACACGAGTGAATTCAGTGAGTGTGGAGAAGGCTACATTCCAAACCGGTGTCGATCTTTAATGGACGCGGTGTGTACTACTCTGTATGTGTTCTATTAGTTATCGAGAGAAGTGACCTGTTAGATTCCGGTGTCATTCTTGGTTAAAACGTATATTTGGACGTGTGGACTTTCTTAGTGATTTAGCAGACTTCTTGTCAGAATGTAATAAAGTTGACGGAAAACAAGAATTATCCACTAAAAAACATGGCTCTTGGAACGCTCAGTGAAAACGAGCGCCACTGCCTTGACTCCGAAGCAAAAAATCAGCCGGATCGTTTGCAAGATGTGGAAAAAACAGAATGCAAACCTAACGGACTTAGAGTGCGCTTCCTGGACGAGGAAGGTAAGACGGAACGGATGGTCAGCGCTGACGAGGTTGATTGCGCTGTGACTCGCGTCAAGAAGATTCATATCTTAAAGAACAGAAGTTCGAGCGAGACGAGCATCATGCTCAGGAATCCCTCACTCATGAAGAGGCGCTCTAGCTCTGAATGCCGGTACAGCGCTGGAAATACCGACAATCTGAATAATAACACAACTTCCAGCGAAAACTTAAACGGAAGGATCGTTATGAAAGACGAGGAAAAACTAGATAAGACTGATGAAGCAGACCAAACCAAAGATGCAAATGGTCAGGGTTATAAGAAGAATTGTCACGTTTACAGCGTCAACCAGGCAAAGACGCTCACTCCGGAGAGGAAGAAATCGATACCACTATTGATGCCAAGATTGATGGGACACAAGATTCAGGAGAACGGCCAATCAAAGTCAATTTTACCTGGTGAGGTGTGCTTGGCCGATAGTGCTTCAGGCAAGGACTTTACATCTCGAACCATAGGAAAACTATCCCGGGGACTGGGCAAGCTCCTTCGGAGAACTAACAGCGTCCGCATCAGTGACCCTGATCCTGTTTATAAAGTAGCTTACCTTGGAAACGTCCTTACTGGATGGGCTAGAGGTAAGTCTCTAAGTGTTTGTAGATTTAAAGGGCTTTTACGGTATGATTTTATTTGTCTAAACGTAGATAAGAACGATTACGATTGTTGTTTGGATTACTTCACCAAATATTTGCAGTTATCAAAACTATTCGGGTCAATGATATGATAAGCTATTTCGTAAATATTGAGAAAAGCAGGCCCTAAAACCACTCCCGATGTAACGCTTACTGATTGTCACAACCCAATAAACAAATTGATTATGCATAAACAAGGTTTCATCACAAACACACGTTTGAATTACAAAGTGTATTTAGCAACATAATCAAACTGCAACTAGAATATTAATTCACTATAGGAAGTGGTATTGCAATTAAAAGTATATCTTTAATCTATTACAGTAATGCCATAATTTTCCAATTAAATAAAATAAATTTTCTATAAAATGTTGATCTGGTATGCAGTTGTGCACATAATCAACTTATTGTTGTGTATAATAAGGACGAATCGTCGATTAGTGTGTAAATGTGAACGTTGCGTAAGTGGTCCAAGGCAAATCGTCCGAGCAAAACGATTCGATCTCCAAATTCAGACATTAATTTTATTCCAAATGAACGAACGCAGGGCATTTATCAATGACGTTGATATAATGTCCAGTATTTACAGATATCTTATTTATAGAACTATTTGCTATTGTTCATAGAATTAAGTCAAAATACGCTATAGTGCGTCATCTCTATAATTTTTATTCCAAATCCAAAATTACATCAATTTGAGTAGTAAAAAGACTTTCGTTTGAATAGAGAACTCTTGTAGTTTTTCTTTGTTTAAGTACAATGACTACTTTCTTTTGTAATACAAATAAAAGACATGTTAGTAACATATTTAAATAGACTTTCGTTAGCCGACTCACGGCATGCATCGCGGTTTGGTTTAATTATGGAATTATCTAAAACATTCTGAGTTAAAACCATATTGACTTACATGTTCTTTTGTAGTATCATCAGTTTACAATTATCGTGAGTTAGCAGGTTACAATATGATTGTTTAATTTTGAAATAACGTTGTGAGCGGGATTCGAACCCGCGTCCATCCACTCCTTGAGCCGGAGTATGCTCTAACCAATTGAATTATTAATTTTTCCTATCGTATATTTGTGATTTTGTAATGTAATCCGCATAGCAGGCGTTATTGCAAACCTAACAATATAAAAAAAAAAAAAAAAAAGTTGTGATTTATGATTTGTGTATTTGTGATGTTTAACTGATAATTATATGATAAAATGTATACAGCTAAATAATGAATGATGTATACATTATTTGGCATTAAATAAATATATCAAGACAATTCTGACGTCTTCAAACAACAGGCATTATACATTTAAGTACATACAGCATACCGAACTACATTACTATTTAGTGTGTTAAGGTCAACTTCAAAGAAACCACGTTCCTTAATAGAACTAAATAACATTTTCCTTGTTTTGAAAATACATGTCACACATTATTTGAAAGATAACCCCAATACGTAGGTATATTTCTATATCGGATGGAATATTCTAATCATCCAGTGAACTTTGACGATTGCACTACAAAAATAGATATATTTTTGTTGACTGCCTCGTTAATCTAGTAGCGTAAAGAATCGCTTTGAAATGTCGAGTCGATAGAATGTCTCGGGTTTAATTCCTGAGTGGGACAGTAATTTCGATTCTCTGACCAACAGAATGTTTAGTAGCAGTCCTGTGTCTAAATCTCTAGATGATAATAGGCTCGCCTCCTAATACATGGTCCCCAAAACATGTCTCGCGAAACGTGGGTGTATTTTTTAATGGCGATCGGTGGTATCAATATTATTGTAATTATTGATTTATTGATGATTGCACAGTTTTTGACCAAAATCTCAGCTATATAGTTAACTAGCGACATGCCCCGGCTTCGCACGGGTGGGATGCATGCAACATCACATTAGGAACCTCTAAAATTAACAGTGTGTCTATACTATATTATGCATACATTATACATATAAACCTTTCTCTTGAATGACTCTATTTATTAAAAAAAACCGCATCGAAATCCGTTGCGTAGTTTTAAAGATCGAAGTATACATAGGGACAGACAGCGGGGAGCGACATTATTTTATACTAGGTAGTGAAGTTGTTGACGGATATGACGTAGACTAGCGCTCAAGGATGGGTTCTCGAAGACACTGTTAAGTATTTGGCTATAGATTTTGATTTTGAGGATGGTAACGAGCCAAACGAACTGCAATAGGCTCTAGTATAATAATAATTAATTAATACGAGTATATCTGAATTTGTTTTACATAACGTTATTTTTTCCAATAATCCTCTTATCCCAGATTGTCTGTTGACAAAGGCCGGCTCTTTCTATTTAATCTTGTCTATAGCTACTCTTCTCCAATAGGAGTCCGCTGTCATTTTAATTTTATCTTCCCATGTTTTAATTTAGATTCCTCTTGTTATCTTGCCATGTCTTGGATACCATTTTATAAGTATTTTTAATCGCGTATTACTTAGTAAATTAGATTAAACAGATTACAATCAAGATTTTAGATTAAACAAACTATAGTCAATGTTATTGCAGCAATAGAAATGCATATTTTGTTGCACAAATGTAGCTACAAATGTTGTTTGCGAAAGCAAAATGTTCTGTTGGTCATGTCATCTGCAGATACCGGATGGATGTCAACAAGGTCAGACGTGCCGCGGGCACAGATAGTGAAAGTTGTACTGTGGAGAATCTTGATGTATCTAATGTATAAGTACTTACTTTTACTTCATCTCGAACGGAACGGGGAAGGTATATCCGCAGTATTTATATTTGTTAATCAAACAATCAACCGGAACAGCTTTGTTTAACCCGTCATGAAATTTGCCACATTAATGTACCACAAAATTCTAATGACCTAATGCAGTAAAAAGGTTAGCCTGAACAGCATCTTCGACTGCATCATCACTTACCATCAGGTGAGATAGTAGTCAAAGGCTAACCTATCAAGCATAAAAAAGGAATATTGTAATAATAAATGTACATAAAAATATAAAATTTTACATCTTGTTTATAATAGTTTGCAGAATAGAACTCAGTACCTCCATCTAATTCCGTAGGTATGGTATGAGCATCATTTCACTACTCACGTGGCTGGGATCTTGTTGAAAATTGGGCACGCTTCTGTATTCCTTACCACCTAACGCCCGTTTATCTGAAAGTTTGCGGGTATAATACCAAGTATAATAACCAGGTATAATAAAATAGCATTCCTATAGAAAATTGCCGGTTATACAACGACTCCACATAAGGGAAATAATGAAAGGCAAATTTTTATTGACTTAAACACCAAAATTCTGTAAAGAAATTAATTTAAAATTAGTGCTGCAGTTACGATGTTAAATAAAACTTAACTGTTAGTTATAAAATGTAACATAATAGCACATCAGACAAGCTCTATATCACAAAATATACTCCACACTCCGTTATACCCAGTTCATATTGCAGAGCAGAGTAATAAACTCAATCTAATTATATAACAATGTTTAATACCATCATCTGCACAGTTCGTGGGTTTACGATCACAAGTAACTATAGTATCTTCTTATTATTCAGATCCCGGATGTACTCGTATGTACACGTAACTTATCTCGAGTTTTACAACATTTACAATTCGACGTTACTGGCATTTGAAACTAATGATTTTTTTTGATTGCGCTTATGATTACTTCCCTGCAATTTTAATACTATTACCTAAATATGACTATATAATAATCTTATTTGTACAATGTGAGCCTTCAAATGAACTTCCATATTGGACATGGATATAGTTATTCCAAGATGTAGAACGGAAGAGTTTGCAATATTAAACTAAAATCCATACCTATTAAGAGTATTAAGTACTTCAACATTTTTTTTCTTTTCTTTTTAATGCCTGACAGGTTAGCTTTTGAACACGACCCACCTGATGGTAAGTGATGATGTGGTCGAAGATGTTGTTCAGGCTAACCTAGTAGTACTGGCTCTCAAGGACAGCTGCCGGAACACACCGTGAAGTGCATGGTGACAGATTTTCTACTTGAGGGTGGTGGCTAGCCAGGCGGGCATTCGCAAAATGCCCTACCACCTGCATGCTATAACAACTGCCATCCTAAGACAACAACCGGGACCAAAGGCTTAACGTGCCCTCCGAAGCAAGTAATAATGTCACTAGCGGTCACCCATACAACTCCTGACCGCGCGCGACGTTGCTTAACTTTGCTGATCGGTTGAGAACAGCTAAGTAAACTTCGCTACGAGCACTTCATACATAACCGTATGAGGGTGTATATGTATGTGTATACAAAGTGTATTTCTGATACGAACTGCAAACAATGAGTTTAATATACGATACTTTTTAACCGACTTAAAAAAAGGCGGATGTTCTCAGTTCGACTGTATTTTTTGGTTTGTTACCTCAGAACTTTCGACTGGGTGAACCGATTTGAAGATTCTTTTTTTATTACAAAACTGGCGCTTTCCGTGGGGTCCCGTTTAAATTTCATCAAAATCAGTCTAGCTGTTTTTGAGTTACACTCCAATACCTGAAGAAAGTTTTGCTATATTGATTTTATAGTCATTGACAGTGAATGACAATCGATTCCGTAAATAGCAAGGGTCACTAAAAAAAATTTTTTTACCTCAAAATGGAACCGAAATAACTTGTCGAAGCCGGTAACATGCGCACAATATTGTGAAAATGGGTACTTTTGAACTGTCATGGTACTGACTTTAACAAGTTATTTCACACTTTTGTGTGTTGAAGTTGGTTTCATATTGTTGTAAAAATATAAATGTAGTAACGACTCTGTCAAATCTGCATGCTTTTCATACCAAACTTTTGTCAGTTTTGTAACCTATCACGAATCACTTTGTATCGAGATTCAAATTTGAAAACGATATTAGCTTAAAATTCACCGTTTAATCCAAGAGTAAATTTATTCCTTCACGTCATAGTAAAGATAAACGGTTAAACCTTATCTTTACAATATTTGTATTTAATAACGTCTTTAGATAAGCCGGCTTTACGGAGAATGCGAAGATCACGGCTAAACTTGTTGTGGATGCTATACTCGCTCGTGACGAACGCTCTTAATGACATTGACTTATGTGTTAGGAGTCAATTGGGATGGCCAATTGTTTATAATTGACCAGAAATTTAATTGTTTCAAAGATTATGTACCTACAGCTATTGATAGTAATTTGCTGCCACAACAGATTATGTAAAGGTTATTGATGATTGCTTTTATCTGCACCAGTGGTTTAACAAACAAAAAATCTTTATTATTTAATCATATTGAAGAAAATTGTTGTCCTGATATCAAATCAACGTAGAGCCCAAACCTTCAATAATAATAGTTGAAATTCGGAAGATATTTTCTTTTTGTAATGCTGGGGCTTCATTAAATTTAAATCTTTTGTATCTTGTGTTCGTGCGTGAAACCGCGGGCACAGGTTATTATATATTATATAGAGAGTTAAGAGCAGTTCGTCCAAGTCTGAAACCCGTCCCATGCATGGACTCAGCCTACACTTTCTCCATCAATCCAAATTGTCTCCTCTATACTTGTAAATAACTCAATAATAACAAAGGATATCCCCTCTCCACCCTCAAGTAGAAAATCTGTCGCCAATCACCTAACGGTCTGTTCCGGCAGTTGCCCTTGTAATTCTAGGTTGGTCTGAACAACATCTTCGACCACATCATCACTTACCATCAGGTGAGATAGTGGTCAAAGGCTAACGTATCAGGCATAAAAATATATATATCACAGACAGTTATTGAACAACTAAAATGTGTGTTCATAATCACTTGTTAAATTATGAGAAATACGTATGTAAACCATATAGAGGCGAATTTCATGTACTTATATGATTTGTGAATTCAGACGATTTCGAGCAATGGTAAAATAATAATTGTAAACAATACAATAGTAAATATAACGGATTGACGAAGTACCATTGTTTACATTACAAAGTACCTTCACCATAGCATAACAATAAATGTAACAATATGAAGAGATACAAATTTATCATGAGGTAAAATGGCAGTAGGTATTATTTAATATGTGATTCAATAATGTTATTGCAACCAACTCCCAATTATAAAAAGTAAATTAAACAGTAAAAATATTTGTATATTTTATCTAAACAGTTGTGCCATATAATTATATTGAAAAAATTCAAAGCAACCCACTTTATTTTTCATATCGTTGTGTGTTATGTTTGAAGATACGATGCATAAGTGCAGTAAATTATTCACTAGTTCAGTAAGTTTATTGTTGTAAACTGTTTCATACTTATAGTGTACATTTTGGCAACGTTGGTTTCTTAATTGCTGTGACGCAAACTATCAGATTAATTTATAACATCATCAAATTATCACGTGTATCCACCATGTGTGTGATTCTCGCATAACAACACATCGTATACGTTTTCAATAACTGTTATCTTCGGTTTTTTAAACACTTCCTTATTGAATTGTGTTTACAGAAATTGTTGTCAGTTAACTTGGTTTTATTGCTTTGATGAAATTTTAAAGATAAGTTTACTCCACTTAGAAATGTTTAAAATTATCTTTTGCACCGTTTAAGTTTAATATCGTAGTCAAATTAGTTTACAATGATATCGTTGCTTTCAAAATGATTTATCAACTATAACTTTGTTTCCAGTAAGTTCATTTTCACCACATTATCACCTGATATTTGACCGTCGTCGTCAGCAAAGAATCACCTGAGTCCCCCTCAACGGAAGTACACCTCGAGTCTTTTCTCTCATTCATCGCCACAATCTTAATATATTTTTGTAGTCCTATCTCACTCACACGCTTTTTTCGTATCACATTCCAAGTATCATTGTTTGGTCGCTCCCACGACACGCTCCGCGGCTTCTATAGAACCATTTGATTTGCAGATACCATAACCTCTATTCCTATCTATTTATAGTTGACATTTCAATCAAAATTTAACATAAACTAATTTGCCAGTTGTTCCAACCGTTGCACTTAAACGTTTAATGTTCTCTTTGACGATTTTCTATAAGAATAAGCGTCAGGGGTTTTTGATATAATATATTCACGAATTATTGAAAATTTAATAGGATTATGAGAAAGACCTGAAAATGTTGTGAAATATATTTAAGAATCTTCAAACCTCGTTAAATGTCAGTTCTTGCTTATGTCACGAACCTTGTCTTTTTGCGCAAATAGACGATTCTTTACTAAAAGTTATTTAATGACACATGACAAATATGCTATTTTCGTACTGCCGTGTTTTGCCAATTGTTGTAACTGAATATAGAAAAAAGCACTTTGAAGTATTCTTTACGAAGTATAAAAAGAGGCTAGAGATAATTGGCCTCGCGAAGGCTTTCGACTTTCAAGTCACGCTTAGGCTGCGGAATAAAAAAAAAATGTTATGTCATTGCTTAAGAACGTCACAGTTTTACCACAAAACAACTATTATGTTTCTTTAATTCTAAATTCAGAATTACGCTCATCAAAATATCTAACAACTAAACATTATTTACAAACGCGTAACTTGATGTACATTTTATACTTTTACTACCTTTTGGCGTTGTTACGTGACATAGAAAACTATTCGCGAATTAAATTACCTTTGTTTGTACACATAATATTATGAGTCGACACATTATTAAAACATGATCACTATAACGTTCATCTTTTGAAATATACTTTGTGTTATTGTGTCTTACTTACGTTTTGTGATGTGCACTACATTCGATGTTTAGGAGTAAGCATCTTGTCCCACCACGTGTATGAAACACATGACATGATGTCGTTTTTTACTGAACTATAATTATATTTACCTTCATTAGTTATGTACGTGCATGCATTTCTAGTAGGTACATATATACATAGAAACGTGCTAGTATCGATAGGCGCATAGCGGTTATCGCAGGTTGTTAACCTATATGCATAGACAACACGCACATTTAGTGGACGACTCACTTACATTACATGGTTACACGTATTAAAGATTAGACAGCAGAAGACAAACGTCTTCTTTAGAGGTAGCTATAATTAATCCGGATTATCTCATCTAGGTCTTAGTTTTCTGCAATACAGTGTGTTCGATGCTTTGAAGGTTGATCTTTTCCTTATGAGATCTACCATCTGGTGTGACATGTCGATAGTCGTGACAACTTAGCGACAAATAGAGGTCAAACCGTACCGTAAGTAACTTATTAAATAATAACAGATTACAGAAGTTACGATGACGTTGCCGTGCTAACTAATAATTAAATATATTTAATGTTTGAATATGGTGTGGATGGATTGCTTCGTGAAGAACCACAAGTGAATAAAAGATGTGTGAACTGCCAGGTTATTGAGTATAGTATAGTAGAAGCATAAGTAAATATTTTGCCAACGTCACTAAGCCTGGGATAAAAGGAGAAGACAGAAGAAGATAGATATACACTTAAGGCTGCTATTTCTAAAAGGCTTAAAATAAGCCTGAAGTTGAAGCATCTTTTTGTTGATCAATTTAGAGTTATTAATTTCCATAAAATAATTCTATATCTACAATTTGTGAGATATATTTTTTTGTTAATATAACAGAAACAAAATCTAAGCACCTCTAATGCAAGCAGTTGGAACCATGCAAATGATTTTATTTATACTACAAGAGATATTTATTTATTACTGTCAAAGCATAAAACCTTCAAATGATATTGTCGCTTTATTAAATATCGATTTTTATTTATAATAAATTAATAATGCGTCTGATTCTAATAATCTGATGTATTGCATCCTGCTCTCAATAGAACAAGTGCTTCAAGGTCATTGGCGTCGTCCTGAGCCTTAATTTAGTATGCATTTAGGTTTATTTTATTTATTTACTATGACTGAACGAAGATCTGAACCTTTTTACCATAGCTTTTTATACTATAAGCATCACTGGCTCCATCACGTGCTTGTGACGTCAAGTGATAAAAAAGTAAATGCGCTCTACCATTACTGTCATTGTCAACTCTACTAAGTGGTAGACCTCTAGTTAGGTCTCAGGGGTTTGGCTTGGTGGGTACGGCAAATATTCGACAATTCTCGTTCTTTTCCACTATCGGGCATAAGTATGTGAATTGTGTTGTGACAAAGATTAAAAATCAGCATCGCAAGTTAAATAGCTGGGCTACAGATATGACACAATGTTTTATTATTGTACATGAATATCAGCTAGTAGAGCTTCCATATACAAAATGACTTCTTTTTGACTTACAGCAAAGATTGAACACAAATTGGAGTTGATGCGTGATTTTACCTCTAATTATGGGAGGAACGTTAGACAAACCAACCCTTGGGTATATTATATACTCGTCAGTATACGATTATATTTATATTATATATTGTTATATTGGGTATATTGCTCGAGAATGTTCCATAACTGTATACGACTTCTACACGGGAACAACTTGTTCATCTTGTAATTGTAATGAATTATCCCACCGATTTGATACGTAAAAATATTGGGCACGTAGCTGAACTAGCCTGAAGTAAATTGTTCTTGTTGATAACTGCCCGGACATAAACATTGGACGGTAAACAACATGTTTCTAATGTTGGATGTCGTGGTTACCATTCAATCTATATCTATACTAATATAATAAAGAGGAAAGATTTGTATTTTTACACGACTGCCCAAAAATGGAGTGTTATGTTTTCAGGGTTTTGTGAGTTTCTTTAGTTCACTATGACTTCTAAACGGCTTAACCGATTTTAATGTATGATATATCATTAGATTTGTCTTGGTAGCGCAGGTGACTCTAGGTAAATAAAACAGTAAAAAAACTGCAGGATTTTAGACGCCATATTGTGAGAAAAAATATGTTTTTCTTTCAAACCCTTCTAATGTGGTGGTATCAAAATGAAGGGCTTTAGGTAACGATTCCACAAATATCTTGCAGTTTTAATTTCAATGGAACCATAAAATGTTTAATGAAAATAAATAATTAACAGTCGGGTTTTTTACATTTTTAATTAATCGTACTTGTACTTGTTGTATGTAACGAATACACATATAAACTACTGGATCGATTTAAAAATTCTTTCACCATTAGATTCCTACATTATCCCTGAACATAGGCTATAGAATATTATCAAAAAATATGTTACAAACTAACTTGAAAAACTTTTAGTACTTGCTATATCACCAAATTGCTTACCGAAACTTTGTAAAACTAATTTTGCTAAAACTTTGCTGGGACGAAGCGGGCTCGAACGGCAAGGAAATTCAGTTAGCAATGACACATTGTGTTTCAATTGTTGTTATCCTTTGTATGTACTACATGTGTGAGTTAGGTTAGTGAGGCAAAATGGTAGAATTGTACAGTCAACTATATTTTATTTGTTTAACTATTCAATGAAATATGTTTACGTACTTTAAGGCTACTGTCTTCATAGCGCTTTCAATGCAAATGTTGTTTCGTTATAATAATATTTCAAATGGCAAGTGTTCTAACTCTCTGACATTTTGCATGCCATGGTATGGTCTGGTAAACCATGAGAATAGATTTAGAGAACTTTCAAGCCAGCACTACCAAATGCGGTGATATTATAGTTAATTGAACTGGTAACTAAAAAGTATACTTGTTACTCTTGGACTTTTACACTTCATAGAGCATGTAAGTTCGTTTATTTGGGGTGCAGGTTAGTTTATCAGTGCGTTGACACGCGTGGTTGCTTTTAGAAAGTATACCGCGAAGGTCGCCCATGCGTCGGGTACCTCACTACACAGTAGGGCCTACTACTATTCCTAGTGTATGTTGGAATGTTTTACTTGTAAAGGAAGAATGTGTAATGTTTAGAGATTACTATAAAGATGTATTGTGCTGGCGCGCACTGTACTTACATGTTTTGGGCCGGAGATAAGATTTGGAGACGATCAAGTGAAAACATTTTGAATAAAAATCAATCGGCGGGATTACGTAAATATATACCTGTATGGTTTTGTAGTGTTAGTAAGTTGTAAATGAAGCGATCGTAGCGAAGCTTGCTTAGCCGTTTTTAACCGATCAGCAAAGTTAAGCAACGTCCGCCGCGGTCATGAGTTGGATGGGTGGCCGCTAGTGACATTACTACTGAGTGCTTCCGTGCCTCGCAGGGCACGTTAAGCCGTCGGTCCTCGTTGTTGTCTTTGGATGGCAGTCGTTGTAGCATAGTGGTAGGGCATTTTGCGAATGCCCGCCTGGCTAGCTACCACCCTCAAGAAGAAAATCTGTCGTCAAACACCTAACGGTGTGTTCTGGAAGCTATCCTTGAGAGCCAGTAATTCTAGGTTAGCCTGAACAACATCTTCGACCACATCATCAAATACCATCAGGTGGGAGGTCAAAGCCTAACTTATCGAGCAAAAAAAAAACTGATTAGTTGAGGACAGTTAATATTTATGTAATCTTGTTTTAATATTTGAACACCAGTTGACTGCTTGAACGTTGAGAATGAATTTAAATTTATCTTAAGAACTATTTGTACCTTCTATCAACCAATAAATATTTGAATTTATTGTTATGTGGCTAATATATAACTTTGTTAGTAACAATTTCTGATTGAAAGCCTCTTTCTGTGACCGCTAATCAGTGCCAGAGTCCAAATGCAATGGAAACATTGGTTCCATAATCGTGCACTGTTGGAGCCCGAAAATGAAGGCAATATTTCTGACCAATCATCCTGGAATTAAAGTTTTCATTAAAATTACCTACGAATTGATGGATGCATGAATAGCTCCTTATACATTAAATGTTGCCTTAAGCAAGATTTAATGTATAAGAGTAATAATAATTTTGCAATTGCAAGTTCAGCGTACGAGTATAGGTCAGTGAACCAATATCATTACTTTATATTACAGACTTTCATTAGATTACAATCAGCTTATCTTGAAGAGCGTAATCAGTGATCCCCAAACAATGCGTTACTATCAGACGTCTCTAGTCAAAATGAAACGCTTCACGACAAATTATCATCGCAAATAATTCAAAAACTCATAAGCTAAACGCGATCGCTGATTCGGAAATTCAGAGTTAACTATAAGCAGAGGATCAAGTTCAAGCTCGCTGAACCAGATCAAAGGAAACAAATAATACTAAGCACGTAGTTGCGTTGCGAATGAACTCGCTGCACCTGTTTTATATACCACTAGGTAGATATTATTTAATAAGATCCAGAATTGAGTTGAGACTTTGTTCGCGATATTACATTTTTCAACTTGAATATCCATGATTCCCTTTGGAATGTATTTGCTTACGAGTTCACATCTAAATGAAACATTGTCTTCTCAAGGAGAGAAGTCCCGCAATAGACTTCATTTATAGATTTTATTCTCAATAGTGTTTAATGTTTTAGATTGATATAACTAGTCTGACTAAAACTACGTCCCAGAACAGAAGCACCTAGCATTATACTTATAGAAATACCAACAGTAGGTAACTAAAATCAAACTTATGATATAACATATTTCTCTGTCAGAGGTTAAAATGCAGATGTTTGGACTCATGTATCATATGGGGAATATACTTGTATGCCGGATGATTCATCTGTAATTTAATGACAGCTCACCGAGAAGTTGAACTCTTTAATTAACCTTTATAATTATCTGATACGTGATGGATTTACAAACCTTTAGTTTTGACCCTATACGCAGCATACTTACCATTTAGTCAGATCTGACTATATCATGATAGGTAAATATTACTTCTCTAAAAATTTAAATAAATGTAGGGTTTGATATATTATGTTATTCTCTATCGTAGCGCACGTCACCTATCAAGGTTTATATGGCGCCCTTATTCCTTCCATATGGGTGCTCTTGACTGTCTTACTGGGAAGCAAGAGAAGACAATAACAAAAAGCGATGATTTTATATATTGTATTCAATCATTATGCTGTTGCTACTAATTATTGAGAGATATTCAGATGATAATTTGATGATATTAAAACAACTACTTAAACAACATAACTAATACAAAAGCAACTCAAAAAAACTATACTAAAAATGTACCCTAATTAAATGTTTTTTATCTTATCATTTGAACTGCTTTTGCCAAAATTGTCAATAACGTCTCTTTACTCTTACGTCTGGAAGAGATCGGTTGGAACAATAATACTGCTAATTGTTATACAATTCTGAATTGCGTTAATGTTTAAGCTGTTGTATACATAAGATGTAACATGTATATATCTGGCCATAGCCATTAAAACAGGGCTACCTACTTAAGCACTCACTAGAATGAAAACTCTACCATAATAATAACAGTAATAAAATAATATAGGTTTCTGTAATATATGTACCCGTTATAGAGGAGGCGCGCGTCGCAGCGACAATACCTGATGGAAAGTGACGCCGGGGAAATGGAGCGCGCTCGACTCGTCTCCGATCTGGAACGCGCTCTTGACATTAATACCGGAACATTGTAGTTTGAAACTAAAGCTCTACTTTATAATATACAGTCTGGGAACTTAGCCTATATAATACACTTCCAAAAAAGGAAGGTTCCCGCTTCGAGCTTTTTCTTTATGTTTGACCATGTATAATTTTTTATACATGTACGGACAGACAAACAGACATACAGCAAAGTATTATTAGTAGGGCTCTGTTTTACCATTGGGTACGGTACCATAAAAATGCAAAACAGGGTTTTTTTTATATTGTTAGGTTTGCAATAACGCCTGCTATGCGCATTACATTACAAAATCACAAATATACGATAGGAAAAATTTAAGTCATGTGCGGGATCCCTATACGATGGTTAAAGAACGGTAGGAAAGATTTGAGTTATAACGTCATGTCATGTTAGCTCAATTGGTTAGAGCATACCCCGGCTCAAAGGGGTGGATGGACGCGGCTTCGAATCCCGCACATGACTTAAATTTTTCCTATCGTATATTAGGGTTATTTTTCTTTATATATTTCAAATATTCATTGTTAACACAACATTATTGTTTGTTTACTCTTCTTATGTGAAATCAAAAACTATGTCGTGCCGAACTATGTTACATGCAATATAAGACTCGTTTTTAGTTTCACTAACGGGATCACGTCCGCGATATTTGTTTTCTGTAAGCTCCCCATATTGACGGCGATTCTCGCGCACTGATAAAATCATCAATCATCACGATAGATAAATCTTGACCAGAGAATACTAAAACATATCAGGTATCGAGTTGCTATGAAGTCCTTTTCTATATCAGATTTATATGATATTAAATCCTAGCAATCGACTGCAATTATTGCTTGCTGAAAAAGCTGGCAGAGAATAAATTTTATCTTAATATATTATAAAATATATGGCCACTGTCGGAAAAGTTTCAAACGCTTTTATCCCGGACTATAAGAGAGTGTTTGTTCTCGTAACAAGATTCGTGAGAGGTTAAAGTAATGTGTAGTAAAAGTGAAGCAGAGGTTAACCTGATTATCGGGAAAAGCCGATAACTATAATATGTCGTCTGCCATGTAAAATTGCATGGCATATTCCGAGATAACCCAAAAAATAACTTAGACTCAGAAATGAGGTCCAAATTCAATTTAATTGCGTTCTTTGCCGTTTTTCAAAAAGAAAAAAGATCACCGCCGTAAAAAAATTCAATCTGTTATATCACGGAAACTACGAGTAGTAACAGAGGTGCTTTTGAAAAACGAAAATCACGGACAATATCCCATGAGTCATACTAATAATGTGAATGACCGTGAAAGTTTAAAAAAGACTTACTTGATTTGTTCAATACTTGTTTCTTTTCCTTTCATAATTATTGGAACTTGTAAAAAATACACAATGCAATTCCAGTTGTGAGAATTGTGTGCAATATTGCAAACAATTCATACCTACTAATTGTTTCGGCAACGCAAATAAACTTGCAACAGTAATGTTGTGTACAATTATAAAGAATGTTATTTACTGATAAGCTATCCTAGAACTATCTCACATGCTTATCAGGGATGATTATGAAGCAGCACAGTAATATAGTTTTGAGTTGCTGCGCCGCTCCAAACGGGTAATGTTCCGAAAATGAATAAAAGCCTGTAACTTAATATTTATATATATTATCAAATGTATATATTATTTATATAAATATGTTAATTTTCGGTAAACTCGCATATCTTTACGTTTGTTTGATTACCCCTTAAATAAATGATGAAAAAAAGTTAGCTTATTTATACATTTTGGTGGGTGGTGAAGTTTGTTTGTGACTCGTTTATGCTTTTTTATGCAGTCGTAATGGAACAATAAGCGTCTATAACAAGTGGGGACTGGACTGCGCCCATTACCCTGCGACATAATGTTGTTAATTCTCGTGTGCCCGTAATTTCACCGGCACCCAAACCCTTCAAACTGTATCAGCCGGATTGTCTACTGCCGAACACAGCCTCTCCCATTAAAAAGAGATTTGCCATAGTCCCCACGCTTAGCAGGCGTCTTGGGGATCGACTTCCGCTGCTACTATAATGTACAAACGGATAGTTTTCTTAGGATTCCATACAGTATTTATTTGGTGGCGTACTACTCCTTCTTTTGAGGTTCATGGTTCCAACAGGAAGTTTGGAACTACCTACACATCGTTTTATCAACAACGTCTTTTTCCGACGCTGAAAAGTTCACATAGCTGTGTAACAATTTATTTAAGTGGTCGTCGAAGAGAATAAAATGAAAATATCACAGTAAAGCAATAACTTATTCAGTAAAATCTTCCACAGATAAAATCGGCTTAGTCTTTCGTTCATCACCAAGTTACATTTACAGTAAATGTACAAGGAAAAACTATTTGTTGTACAAGACCAGGTACCTAATGAATACAGAATTATTTGTTGTTCATATAGTACCAAATTACACTAGCGGTAATGTACAGGGAGAAGTTATTTTGTCCTTACAAAACTACAAATATACGATAGGAAAAATTTAAGTCATGTGCGGGATTCGAACCCGCGTCCATCCGCCCCTTTAGCCGGGGCATGCTCTAACCAATTGAGCTAACATGACATGACGTCATAACTTGAATTTTTCCTATAGTTCATTAACCATCGTATGGACATGTAACAACTAACAACAATGTAATTTAACATATAACATCGGATGGACGAGGGTTCGAATCCCGCACATGACTTAAATTTTTCCTATCGTATATTTGTAGTTT
Organism: Plagodis pulveraria; assembly: GCA_963890685.1. NCBI lineage: Eukaryota > Metazoa > Arthropoda > Insecta > Lepidoptera > Geometridae > Plagodis > Plagodis pulveraria. The sequence continues at coordinate 894,582 of OY982950.1, forward strand.
TGTAATGTAATCCGCATAGCAGGAGTTATTGCAATCATAACAATATAAAAATTATAAGGTTGCGTCATCATTTACAAGTATAAAACCAATTGCAAAATTGGTCTTGTTTGTAGTACAACGTAAGTGGTACTATAGATGTCGCTCCATCCCAATACGATGGTTAATGAACTATAGGAAAAATTCAAGTTATGACGTCATGTCATGTTAGCTCAATTGGTTATAGCATGCCTCGGCTAAAGGGGCGGATGAACGCGGGTTCGAATCCCGCACATGACTTAAATTTTTCCTATCGTATATTTGTAGTTTTGTAATGTAATCCGCATAGCAGGCGTTATTGCAATCATAACAATATAAAAATTATTTTGTCTTGCTGAATACTTTTGAAATTTTCTCATGTTATATAATGTCATAAGATTACTAGTTAAATTCAAAAACTAAAGGCTGCCCCATGTCCTTCTCTATATATCTCTATGTCACATCGTATCAGCCTATATGTTCATGCGAGGCAAAGTTTGTAAGGGAATTCATTATAACAACTAACGACCTTTCTTAATTATGGATTTGAATTTTGAGCAACGTAAGTGGCGGATAGAAGTAGAGTACATGTTGCAGAGAAGCGAAAGGTAAAATGGATTAGTGTTGTATCTAAAATTTACAAGATAAGAATATTTGAGGCTATTAGAAGCTTGACCGAAAAAATTAAGAGTAATAGACTGACGTGGTACTGACATGTCATAAGGAAGAACGAAAACGTTAAAACGAGAACAGTTTATGAATACATAAAGAAGGCTCGGGTGGAATGCATACAGCAAGATATTATGTGAGCTAAGAGAAGAGTAAGTGCGTATCCAATTTTGCAATTGTAAGTCAGTACATCCTTACTAACTGTTCTGAAGTAAAAAATGTAATGACAGTACTGATGATCATAAGCAAATAGGAACGATTATGAAACATCAATTCATGTTTAGATTTATCCAACCATAATAACTAAACGGAAAGCCTTGCTTTGATCTCTACAGGCAGAATAATGCATGAGCTTTTAAGTACCAGCAGACAATTTTTGATTGCGTTCGATTAGTGAGCCAAAAGAATGAGTAACGAGACGATGAGCAACAGAACAGAGCGGAGGGAAAGTATATGTCCTGCCGACATCACATACGCAACATGGAAATATACAAGGACAAGGAGAAGAATATTCAAGAAGTGAGAATTAGTAATCTGACTTACATACTTTCCATTATTTTCGTATATTTTTGGAAGCCTCTCTTAGCTCAAAAATAGCCCGAGTCCTTGAGAACTGATTCGGATGTTACAGTAAAAAGTGTTAATAAATATCTAAGTAATCCCGTTGAAATCGCGTTAATAATTTTTACCATTTCCACTTTCCAGGAGGTATTGCATCAGACAATAGATCAGTAACGTCACCGTAACAACACACTCGAGCTAAGGGCTGTGTTCCTATTAAATACTCTGTACCCGAGCGTCGCAGTCTCTCTGTGACTCATGTACAGAGAATAAATCATAGTTAGTACCAACAGGCTCTGAACTGAACTTGGTGAACTTGAGGGAATACGGTCATGGTACTGTGCTACAGTTTCAATTTTATTGCTTTGCCCTTGTCTCAAGGCTTGTTAATGAATCCTTTCATATTAGATTCAGGTACAAACCCATACTATATACCACACTTGTACTCGTATATATCACCACGGGTTCATACCCGCGAAGACGTTTCAAATTACCTAAAAAAACAGCCTGGATATTGAACTATAATGTACCAGCTAAACCCATGCTGTTTCAACTCCATAATATCCATATATCAAAGAGTAGTATGGTAATACAGCTTCGAAACGTAAAACTCGTCATAAATCATCTTAGACACGTGTAGTGTAGCCATAGCACGAAATAACTTTGCTTAACTCTGAAGGTTTAAATATAGGTATGCAAAGTTCAGGTTTCGGGATCGTTGGGAAACTATCCTTGAGCTTGTTATGTGGATGCTGTCACAGAGCCAGGCGCCAGGCCAGGGCACCAAGGATCTAAGACGACAAGACAGCTTAAGGGAAGAGGCTTGACTACAATTTTGAAGTTCCCTTATTCGATTACGCAGAATTATTATAAGAACTACAAAGCAGTGTGACAATTTGTCGATGTCCGAGTTTTCTGCAAAGTTATATGCAATCCTGCATTTTACGTCGCAGTAAACAAGCAATATTATACATGGCACTTATTAGGCTATATACAACGCTTGTATGTCACATATTCGAGCATATTTCAATTCCTAATCCTATTTAATACTATGTGTACTGTGCTGAATGAGGGAAACCTCTGCAGACCATGTCACACCTTACGACATGTACCGCATGCCCAACCTAGTGCTCACGGGGTGATTTGCTTGAAGCAAACCATTCTGTGCCAGGAGGCAATATAAGTGGCTGCTTTATGATCAAGCGAAAGTCAAAGTCAAAGTCAAAAAATTCTGATCTTAGTTTTAAAAATAACTGAGGACATTTAAGCTAAAGATTTTAATTCATTATTTTTCTTGCATTTTTGTACTGCAGCGGTAATAATAATATTAAATCTGTGGTTGATGCAAGGTCACAATTATAGGTTTTATAACCTGTAAATGTTGTTTAATATAATTTATGATGTGTATAATATTCAAATAATAATATATAGTTGAACCTACTTCGTATGAGCTGTGATATATTTAAAACATACCTACACATAACTACACTAATGAGTACATATATATAATAGAACACAGATGCATTCACGCCTGCTTAGCGAATAATTTTGAAACTGTGATAGCTGAGTGGTTTGTGCTATGGACTGCCGTGCCACAAGTCCATGGTTCGATCTCCGCCGCCAGGTTGAGCTTCACACACAGTATAGTGGAAGGGAACTTTGCGAATGCTTTGCCTGCCTAGCTCTGGTACCTTCAAGTAGAAAATCTGCCAACAAGCATCTTATTTTTATTAATTCTATGCCTAATTCATTTATTATCGTTGACCACACCATCACTTACCAACAGATTATTAGCTGCAAAAAAATAATGATGTAGAAGTTTATGTATGTATGAGGGGGGTGGGTTACTTATGAAGAATATCACTAGGCTAACACTGCCGCTTTGTTTTCTTTGGATTACTTAAGACAAATTTTTAAGTAAGGTCTGTACTTACTTACATAAATACTTATAAGACATAACATATTTTAATTAAAAAAGCTGCTGAAGCTCATAATTAACAAGTTTACCACAAACCGGCCGCACCGGTTGTAAACTTAGAAATATGAGACCGTTTATCAAAATTCGTCGTAATAACGCTTTTTTCTTACCTTCGAAAAATGTTTAATTTGAAGCAATTTAGTCCCTAATATGTCTACAACAGAGTCTGCTTTAGAGAACTCAGAATGTTGTCTAGACCACTGTTACCAGTAGAACGTGTTTGTTCCTTCTCGAATATTCCATGTGCTAGCCAAAGCTTATAAATTGTTTAAACATTTTATTATAATATTGAAAAAACTTACTCTCATATTTAAGTTGTATGTTTGAAAACACGGGTGTTTGAGTGTGAAACAACTTACTGTGAAACGATATTACTATCGACAATGTTTCGGCTTCTACCGGAAGCCTTCCTCAGTATGTCGATAGTCATACCGACTCACAGTAAGCTGTTTCACGCTCAAACACCCGTGTTTTCAAACATAAAATTTTATTTTAATGTTGAGTTTTAAAAATCTTAATTTGAAAAGACTTCTCTGCCTTAGCATAGCTGTCTTGCCCAATAAAAAAATTGGGGTATCAACTACTTGTAGTTATAAAAATAATATATAGATAGATTACTGAAAAGAGGCAGATAGAATACCTGTAACAAAAAGATGAGACAATAAAGCGAATATAATTTGTAAAGAAGATACATCAAACTCGAGCCAGTAACTGACTAGATTCTATTTCTTACCGAATTAGCACCAAACATGTGTTACTAAATTAATAACCTGTAGATTGTTAATGCCAGTTTTCTAATAATCTGGGATAGATATCGAATGCTCCTGCATATCTTTCATCGCCCTCAACAAAATGATTTTCACGTAACTGTTCACTATCACCTGTTGGTGAGTGATGATGCTGTTGAAGACGTTAAATAGGCTAATCTAATATAGAATAAATAATAAATAAATATATTATTGTAGTAGAAACTCTATAGTAAAATAACAAATAATTAAATCCGGCTAAGCGTGGTTGGGGCTCGCGCTAATGATCTGCCTCTGAATAAAAATTAACGACATTTATCTCGTGCATACCTAGATAACGTTCGAGCGCCAGATCCGTTCCTATTAATTTCATTCTAGTAAAGTTACTAATTAAAGAAATTTATCACTTTGTATATAAGCTAGATCGGTTGGAGGGTTGTTGAGAACTTTAGCTTATATGAGAAATGAGCCGAAAAGGCTTTGTTTTGTTTTAGACCTTATAGTATTATTTTTAAAGCCAAATTTATTGGTAGTGGGTTTGGAGCATTTGGACTGCCTGTGAGCCTGTAATGACTTATATGTTGTCTAAATGTTTTTATTGCAGTAGCTGTAGTGTTGTATACAGTTTGTAGTATTTTGTTAATAAAGGCATACCTGCAGTTTTTAATTAATTGTATGTTTTATAAATTTAAAAAATACTTATAAAATGTATGGCTTTAGTTACTTTAAAACCGTTTTTGCTGGACGCTGTAGTAGAATCTCTGATTAATAATTTTGTAATGAACCACATAACCGCGAGTCAAAATTGTATAAAAGATTCAATGTTGGTGCACACTGATCCATCCAGCACCGTATCGATATCTCCTCAACTTACGCCGTTCGGTGTTATTTGTGTGGAATGGAACTTCATACTGCACCGCACACTTACCAACGCTGCACCGTAACGGCGACTCGGGACAAACTCGCGAGAATGAGGCAAAGCGTCGTCATACGGTGCCGAAGCGATACGTGTGCGTTGATCATAAGACTTTGTGTAAAGTTCAGTGCAGTTACAGAATATAAAAAGGACTATAGTGCGAGATCTCATTTTGCAACACACTACTAATATTAGTACATAAGTATATTACATAGTACATAGAATTAATACGGATATACATCTATAGTTAGGTAAATTCCCCGAGCAATTTCATCCAGCGCTTAAACGTAGCAACAATATGTTATGAATGATGTTGGACCAATTGTATACTTTATTCGTTACTAAATTAGTTCAGTTCATCATTGTGATATCGTTTCGTAGAATTACGCCAATGATTCAATGGATAACTATTAATGGGTGTCAAAAGTTAGCTTTGTTTTGACTATTTTTTTATAATATTATCTGTGTGAATGTTGCTATGCAAAAGCCAGCGATAAAAATGTAAAAAATAACTAGTTTATATTCTTAATCTAAAATACAACCAACATACCAAAGTCATGGAAGTAATAAGTACTAGTTGTCCGTAGTACTTATTACTTCCATGAACAAAGTTCATCGAAATTAATTAAGCAGTTTTTCACCATTTTAGTGGATGGCTTTGCGAAATGTCTTGTTGTTCCGTGGTTGAATCAAGTTTAACCTCAATTGATGGCAAGTGTTTATACAATTAGAGGTGGTAATTAGAATTAACCTAGAATGGGAGCTAGGTGTCAGGGTTTGTTGCCGGAACACACCTTTACCACCATGCAATAACAACTGCTATACTAGCATAACAACCGGGACCGACGACACGACGACGTGCTGTTTGAACCAGGAAAGTGCAATAAAGTAATCGATGCCACTAGCGGTTACCCATCCAAGTCATGAACGATATAACATTAGGCAAGGTTGGCTCGGAGTGCCGAAAATATTATAACAATACGTATATACCATAGAAGTCCTCCTCTTTGCGTCGTTATCCTCAAAGCTGAGGGTCGTGATACCCCGTGGAAATCACCTTTTTATTGACAATTTGTCGCCATCTGTTCCTGCATGTCTTTGGCGATGTGAACGGCGTCATGAATACTGTTGTCAAGGGTAGTGCGGATTTGGTCTATCCATCGCATGGGACTGCGACCTTTTGGACGTTTCCCTTCTATCTTCCCAGTGACAATTAGTTTTTCAAGGCTATCGTTACTCTTCCTAGCGATGTGGCCAAAATACTTCAGGACTCTTTGTAAACAGACGCTGGACAGCCTTATCTTGATCTTTAATTTACGCAGGATGGATTCATTTGTCCGGAAGGCTATCCAAGGTATCCTGAGCATTCTCCTCCAACACCACATTTCGAAGGCATCAATCCGGTCCCGGTCTACTTTTTTAAAGTCCAAGTTTCAGCGCCGTAGTTAAATATAGAGAAGACTAAGGTGTTAACTAGTAGAACTTTTGTTTTTCTTGTGATGTTTCTATCCACCCACAGTTTTTGCAACTGAGTCATTGCGTTTTACGCCATCCCAATCCTTCTTCGTATTTCGGGCTCGCACGAACCGTTGTTGTATATGGTGGAACCCAGATAGACAAAGCAATCTACGATGTTCAATCTCAGAGCTCTGCTAAGCTGTAGTTTGTTGGAGCGATCCACCATCAACTATAGAAGTAAACGTCACAAAAACATTGAAGCGCTCGTAGTGAAGTTTTCTTAGCTGTTCTTAACCGATCAGCAAAGTTAAGCAACGTCGCCCGCGGTCATGAGTTGGATGGAGGACCGCTATTGACATTACATTACTACTGAGCGCTTCCGTGCTTCGGAGGGCACGTTAAGCCGTCGCGTCGTTACTGGTTGTCGTCTTAGGATGGCAGCCGTTAAAGCATGGTGGTAGGGCATATTGCGAATGCTCGCTTGGCTAGCTACCACCCACAAGTAGAAAATCTGTCGCCAAGCACCTAACGGTGTGTTCCGGTGAGATTGTGGTCAAAGGCTAACCTATCAATCATAAAAAAAAACAGTATAAACATGATATAATAATATGACAAGCACACACACAGCACAGCTGTTTTCAAAACTTTATTATTGTTCGTTCGAACGAGATTTCATTTTGTAATTAACATAATATCTTGTTAGACGAGATCGTGACATAAAATTTTATGTTTTGAATTCTGTGTCAAAATGTCTGTAGTCAAAACCTGTATGAATTAAAATAGAATTAAAATATGTTGTTTTCTAAAAAGAGAAAATTTTAAATGACAGACAGATCGGCCACTTGGCCGAGGGGGTTTAGGCATCCGACGCGATATCGGAGGATTCCCGCCTTGGGCATAAAATTTTGTACTCCAATAATTTGTTAAATATATTTCGCTTAGCACGTGATAGTGCTTGTAATTATATTTAGAAATGACAGATTTAGTTTCAATAAAATACATATAGTCCACTAAACCTTGTAAAATTGGAATCTTCTAGTTTATTCTAGACTTCTTTTATATGACACTGCAGTGTTCTTGGTCACAGGAAACTTGAAATTCATCATATCTGCAAATATAACATATAATGACGATCATCTTCTTTATTGATTAACTACATACATATGCCGAAACTGCCAAACCAGTTTTGATGACATATGCATGTTTTTGTGCTGCACAGAAGCCAGTAGATCACATAATATGATCTTAGGTTACTCTTGATACATCATATAACCATGTTCTACGTTGGCGACAGTACAATAACCTGTGACTTACCGAGACCTAACTATACATTAAGTTTAGAGAAAATAGTAATTATATGCAATACCACGTTTAATTCAATTAGTCATCCACGAGTTCCAATAATGAGTGGTTAATGAAGTAATGATGGCTAATATATTAAACATCGCAATACGTACCATTTAGTATAATGGCTGCGTTAAGAAACTGCAGTTATGTTAGTTAATCACTAACTGGAACGCATAGCATCGAATGCCTTCAATATGCTTACCTACGTAAACTACCAACTTGATTTAATTTATTTACCTATCGTACGTCGTCGTAACAAAAATGTTGACGTTATTAACTTGTTATTCTCCGACAACTATTCGCATAATAATAATCTACAATAATATGCTAATTATTAATAAACATCTTCGAACACCTCATCACTTACCATCAAATGAGATAGTGGTCATAGGATAGTTTATAAGCTATACATTTAAAAAAATTTAGTCTTTTGAATATATAAATTTCGGGAATATCAATAAATTTAAATTGATATACGAGTAGATGATGTATAAGCATAATTTAATTTGGCACCTATGATGTTTGCCAATGATATTGTTATATGCTGATAAAATGCAACCGAGGTCAAGAGCAAACGGAAAATACTGACTAAAAACATTTTTAGGGAGGTTAAAGGCTACCATATACGCTATTTATGTATATGGTAGCCTTTAACTATAGGCTATTAATAATCCTTACCTCCTTACTAATATTATAAACTTGAAAGTTTTTAAGTAAGGATGTATGTATGGATGTTTGTTACTCCAAACAATAAACAACGGAACACAATAAAAACTACGGAATGGATTTTAAACTTTGAAACTTTACAATACTGTATCTTACACATCAGAATGACACCTAGGCTAAAATTTACAAAGATATTGTGTGAGTTGTCCAAACAAATAAACTCTAAAATAATAATATATATTGTAATTGATAAATAAACTCTATTACATATATTATAAGTGTCAAGTAAGTAGGAAAATATCTGCCATAGACCTAGTCTGGTGAGCGCTGCAAAAAATTTAGTTTCACACGTACATAATGTATGACGAAAATGTTTATCTTAATTGTCCAACAAAAAATCCTGCGGTAGCTTATCTTTTATGTATATGCCATTATCGCCAAAATAGTAAACCATAAGTACTATAATAATTGATAATTTATTTCTAATGCAAATTTAGAAGTAATAAATTGAGAGTTTAAGTTAACGTTTGAGAGTGTGCTAGTGTGTTTGTTACTTCTTCATGCTCAAACGGCTGGGCCAATTTTGATGAAATTTGGTATGGAGGTAGATGAGGTGCTGGATTAATAAATACAATACTTTTTATTATCATCATCCATCACCATGCCGGTGTAACCGCGTGGCGCAGCTAGTAGGAAAATAAATCATAATAAACGGACCAAGTGCTAGTCGAGGTAAAGTCATTTAGGAATCCACATTCCCCGTTAGTAAAAATGTTGGTTCTTATCACAGCTTGAAAATTACATTATAGTTCGAGGTTTTTGGTATTCATTGGATGAATACGAGTAGAGGATATCGTTCATAATGTACTGACATTTAAGATTCCTAGCTTGTTTAGTTTTTGAGATCCCGAATCCTCGTAACACATTATGTTCTAAAATTTACAACCTATAGAAGGGTCCCATTTATTATATTAGGGTATAAAATAGTTTTTCATTGATATTGGAGCCGTTCCAAAATAAGTTTCAGTCCAATATTTATCTATTGGTCAGCATTTTCCACAAAACATTATAGTTCAAGGATTCCTTGGGTAGCTTGTGCTCTTTGGGTATGGAACCTAAAACCGACGCTTATATTCCAAAATTTAAAACACAACAAAAAACCATTACGTCCGTATTCCTGTTTTCTGTTTTTATATCCCTGTAGAAAGTGACATTATTATTCAGTTTTTATACGTAACATTTGTAAGACATCCGACAGAGCTATACCACAGATGACAGAATACTAAGATATACATATATTAATTTCTGGAATAAATTAAGACGTAAATTGTAAACATTTAAAAAAAAATATTTTAAATTATTTGTAACAAACGTTTATAAAAAAAAATTTGATGATAATAAATATATTAAGTAAATACGTATATGACTGATTTATACTTTTTTTATATATAGATATTATTATTGATTCCTAGCCATTTCCTAATAAGTTAATATAGATCTTCTGCAAACAATTTAGAATATTAAGCAAACATTACCTGTTTTTAATAAATACGTGGAATGAGGTTACAGAAACCTGTGAACAAATAAAAAAAATTAAACAAGTGTGCGTTAAATTAACCAGTAACAATATTATTCTGTATGCAAACACTTTCACTGTAAATTCGTGAAATAAAGAATATAAATTGGGTCACATCTTTAAGGTGCTGATACTGCTGGCTGAAATAATGTGCCTAACAAAGTAAGGCGTATGTTTATTTCAATTAAATATTTTTCTTGTTTTGTTTCAGGTAAATATTCCTTTACTGTTTGAGAAACGTTAAAGTAAGTGGTGTGCCTATTGAATGTGTGGTTACCTATTTGAATGTGTGTACTCGCCGAAGAAAAAAACAATTCTTGTAATTCAATGAACATATGTATTGTTTATTAAAATGTGTATTTTTCACAACAAGTTACATCATACAGGGTTATGGGTAAAATGCTAACAACCTCTTAGGGTTGAGTTGTGCTAGTCCTAAGAATCATTTTGAGTAGATTTTTTATTTCTCTACTTGTTTTTTTTGTTTGTATATGTGTATTTGATGGAATAAACACGAGGACCACCTGATGTTAAAATTCTCTTGTGCCAGTAATTAAATATTTCATAATTGTTATTACTCTGCTCGATGTAAATATTTAAAACTCTATTCAAAGGGAACGCGCCGCGGCGGGCGCTCTTGGCTCCCAGTAGGAATTGTATTTTCCTATAAAATTAATATTTAAATCGAGCAAAGAAACAAACAAAAAAAACTAACAGGCACAAGAGACTTTTTACATCAGGTGGTCCTCATGCTTATTCTGTCATATACACATAACAAAAAATAATAATATCATAAATCAATTCTTGTTTCGATTAAAAAAATATTTTCAACTCAAAATGTTTGTTAGGACTAGCAGAAGTCAACCCTAAGAGGTTGTTAGCATTTTACTAATAATCCTGTATAATGAGTTCATTGTCATTGCAGCAATAACATTGATGCAGGCAAACATGTACTTAAAGGAGATTTAAATTGTGAGTTTAATTTCAACTCTAAAATAAATTCAAATTGTAAATAATTATATATATAAACGAATATTATAATATATAAATGAAATTGCTGTAAATAACTATACAATTTTCTTGACAATAACCTGTTAAAATGTTCTCATGATATAAAATAGGCTCTGCTTTAATGTTAAGTTTGTGTATATTTTATATAGATGAAATTGCTATTGTAGTCGCAACGTATATTATATTAGTCACGTGGAAATACTTTACATATTTGGGTAGGTACTTATTTTATATACGCATTTGACTTTGTACAATAAATTATATGTCTAGTTATTGTTAAAGTTAATGCGTTTATTATTTCTTCAAAATACATTTTTCAAGTTGAGTGCTCTTTCATGCTTTTTGCTCGCATAATATAACAACACAAAATGAAAATAACAAAAAATGCTAATTACAATGTCACTGCAAACACAAAATGAGTTTTTATGAATATTAATAGTTTTTTGGCGAAGTCGCTGGTGTCCGTTGTGTAACCGGGCGGCGCGGCGGCGGCGCGTCCTTGCGTTCGGTCGTCGGCACACATAGCGCGTTTCGAACGCGATCGCAACAAGCCTACTTGTAATGTTAATCGAGCCAAGTATGGAACACCCACCCGCCTTAGTGTGTCTCTACCTCACGGTTTTCATTCAACCAACCTTCGAAAAACAGTATTACAAGACTTTATCATTTTAATTAAAGCATTTATGGCTTAATATGATGCTGAGTGCATAATTATTAACTTGTTTATTGAACTTTTTATTCAAAAGTAGACACCATACTTTCAAAATTATTATTAAAAATTACTTTTTCAGCATTACTGATTGAAGTATAGGATAATGCATTTTTTAACGCTCAAAATCTAGTTGTTGATAGACAAAATGACCACCCATATAATAACAGACACATCTATAGTTATATTTAAATAGGCACTTACCCAATTTATTGGTTTTATTAACTTTATATATTTTTTAACTGGTGTTGCGCACTTTAGGATTCATCTGCGGAAACTTTAAAAAGAAAGCTTTTTAAAGTTTCCGCAGAAAACTAACCGGCCACAGAAGAATACTTTTGTAAATCTATCAATGAAAACTACAGCTGTAGTTAAAATAAAATAGTTGCTAAAATTATTATTTACCTGAATTTTATAGGAATCCGCTGTTAATTTATTATATATCGTGTAGATAGCTATACTTTATGTATTTGAGCTCATTACGTTACAGTTATGGACACAGTAAAAACAAGCTATGTGCAATTTGGGTCCCAAATAAAATTAAAATGTAATGAATTTTTAATATATTGTGTGTTACGGAACACTCAGTGTGCACGTGACACTAGCACTTGGCCGGCTTTTATTTCTATTCAACCAGTTCTTGGGTAAAACAAACACTCAAATATTTGAGGTCAACTCGGACAAGTTGAAGACCATTATTACGCGTTTAACAGCTAATTTAAAATGTTTAAATTATTTTTAATTCTTTCTCAACATTTTCCTCAAAAAATTCTTAGGTACTTACCTAAAAATTGTGAACACATGAAATGTTTGATGTAAACACTTATGAGAAACGCGCAAACCGTGTCGCATTGATAATGAGGCGCTTGTGTACCATTATTAAATCATTCTAGGGTTCCTCCTCCCGTACAAAAAACCCGCGGACATATTTTGAGAACAACAATTTGTATTTTATTCCAAAATCCTACCTAACCCAGCTGACTCAAGTTATGGTGTTCAGTGTTCGTAACTAGTTGGCTCTCAGTAGAAGCTCACGACGATTCTGAGAGATGACCTAACGAAAGCTTTGTTTATTATCTCTGGCTATCCCTTGACCACTATCTCATCTGTTGGTAAGTGATTATGTGTTCGAGGATGGTAAACGGACTAGGCCTAGAATTACTGGTTCTGCTGCCGGAACAAACTGTTAAAGGTGCGTGGCATCAGACTTTCTCTTCTTTTTACTAGAGAATGGCAGCAAGCTAGACGAGCATTAATCTAACAGCGTGTTCCGGCAGCGCTCCTTGGGAGGCAGTAAGGAATTATAAAATACTATTGTCACATGAGACCTACAAGCTTTATGTTTTAGGGTGAAGGGCTGTATCTGTTATAGGTATAGGTTACCGCTTAACATCTGGTAGACCTTATGCATGCTCCATCATAACAAAAAAAATACTTATTTTGCCTTTTTACATTGTTTGACGATATTCTGCTAATGTCAAAGTATTACTACCGAATCACCGAAAAAATAAACTATTATTGGTCATAATAAAAGATAACAATATGTTTGTCGTAATTGTACACCTACCTACCGGCATCTAACATAGCTTCTTGATTATATTTTGGTCTTATTTAATTGTTCAGTTTAATTTCTTTAAGTTATTTTTGTAAACATTCTCAGGTCAACCGAAACTTTGAAGACCTTTACGAACACTAAAATATTACTAAATTTAGTATACACGTACCTACTCAAAACTTGTTTGAGGTTAGCATGCCCGCCATTGTCCGCTCCGGACAACTTAGAGGACACGTGGAACGATTTGTCTTGTAACATGCATGCACAAGTAGACTAGGGTTCAGGTAAATAAACTAATAAATCTCTGATAAAGGTAAATATACATAAAATGTAATGGTGTGTCTAAAATATAGAATTTTTGGCAATAATATGTTTGTATAAAACATATGCATATTATGGTATGGACCAGGCCTCAAGATATATAGGACCTCAGGGTCAAAATGGCATATATATCATATTTCTTGGTTTCTCAAATAAAGGCTTTAAGAGAGTATACATTAAGTTAATAAAATAAAATAAAAATTGGAACCGACCAGATACACCAACGTCCCGTGGTTTCACGAACGCGCCACGTTATCCAGTCGGAATGATTCGCACGAAGAGTCACACCTTCTGAAGGTATGTATGTATGTACGTCGTGTGCAAGTGAAAAGCTCTGAAAATCATTTTAGCTGCGTAACGTGGCATTCCTAACGTAACGTCAGTGTACATACACAGGGCTGGAATTTTAGGGCGGAATATTCACTAACATATTTATGGTTACATAAATAAGAATTTCCACAAAATAATGCCTAGAGCAAAAAAACTTTCTTTTAACACTGTTCTCGTTTAAAATGTTTCATGTTTCCCATTTTGTTGTAGTTATATAGTTTTTAAACAAAATATGGGCATAATTAAAAAAAGTCACGGACCCTGGAGTCTGTGGAGTGTAGATTTATAAAAAAAATAAAGAAAAAACTTTAGGGTGCAAAGGTATCTTTTGATGATTTACCAAATAATTGCTTTTGTGCTTATATCGAATAACAATATGAAATACATTAGACAGACTAACTAACACTATATACACTATATAACAGATTATTTCCTAAAAAAATATATATTAAAGAAAATAGTACAATATTTATCGGATGACTTCGTAATCAATATATTCGATGTAGACACGAACAAGTGATTTATGCGCAGTAATTTGATAAAAGAAAACTCGTCAATCACGCAGATTACAAGTTAATCTTCATTCTGAATATTTACTTTACATTTTATCAAATATGTAATCTATGACGACAGCCAACCGTAATTACTCTTAATTTTATGAAAAATATTCAAGCAAACTTTAGTATATAGAATAATATGTATTAGTAATACATATTTTAACATAAATGAAGAAAGAGCGGTAGGCCAGGATCGTAGATTTGTATCTCTTCGGAAAACGGCTTGATTTGTTATTTCAATAGTAACAATTTTTCATCAAAACTACCGTGAATTACAATTTGGGCGTATGCGTATTGGACAAACTGCTAAGAAATTTTGGAAACGAAAAACGATCGAGGTTTTTTCAGGATTAAAAAAGTTATATGCTATGTAGCAATCATTTGATAAAGTACCTGAAATATGTTTTCCGTTTGCAAAAAGCTTTCTTTTATAATAATTTTATTTATAAGAATTATTAGTTAATTTATTCTTCGTTTAATTCTTAGTTCAGTTTCGTTCATTCGCATGAAAACAAGGCCTTCGATCGCCTTCGCCTACAGTTTGGCATTTTTCAAAGACTGCAAATGAGTATATGAGAATCTATTTGTTTTATCTTTTATGGTATAAAGAACAATACCAATGAGATGAAGAGGCTAATTCTTTGATATCAAAAACTAGCGACCTGCCCCGGCTTCGCGCGGGTGCAATGCTGATACTAAATAATGTGTAATATTTTCGAAAATGAACATTTAAATTACTTGCCATATTGATCTATAAATGCACAATGTATTTAAGATACTTAATTGGATAAGGATAAATGCTGTATTGCTTAAAATCGCTTCGTAAATAAGCCATTATTTATCGTAAAAAGTAAAGGATGAAAAAATTGTTATTGTGGATTATCCCTAAGAAATAGACATATATCATTGGAGACTTTTTTGTGGAACTTTTTAAGGTGTACAGTACCGTGGTTCATTATTTTTATCTACCTCGTAGAGTTCATCTAGCGTTTGCAATGTAAGCGCATAAACATGTGTTTATTTACGACATCACATTAGAAACCTCTAAAATTATCAGTGTTTCTCTACTATATTATGCATGTATAATATAGTAGAAAAATACATATAAACCTTTCTCTAGAATCATGTCTTTATTAAAAAAAAAAACTGCATCAAAATCCGTTGTGTAGTTTAAAAGATCTAAGCATACATAGTGACAGGCAACGCAAAGCGACTTTGTTTTATACTACGAGTATGTAGTGATATTGAATAGCGGCGTTAAGACAGTTCAAATAATATACATATTTCTAACGCGATTATTTCCCATCATAAAGATATTAAATCACAGATAGAACCATAATATTTGGTCGTCCTTAAATAGCTGCCAGAAAATAATTGAGCCCAAAAACGTAACTTCATTAAAAGGCACCTTTTTCAAATTCTTCTCTCGCATTAATTAATATTTTAATACGGCTTCCATTGTGCGCTTTGCCTACGTAATCACGAGGTAATTATGCACCTCACAACCCATAAAAACTGACTTGTGTACAAACCTTATCATCCCAAATGGTTAGGTTACAGGTTCAAAACCCAAGATGTAAAAACTTTAAGACCCATCCTTTCTGTATTACATTTAATTGCAAAAAACTTTGAGGTTGTTAAACTGGCAACTGCAATTAAAATGTGACTAAAACATTTCAATATCAAAGCTGATTGACATGAGGTTCACAATACACCTGAAGTTTAAAAGAAGTATGATAAATATTATCATACATACACTTTAAGTACCTAATTAAAGTTATAAATAAAATTCACACATACCCATATGAACACATTATATCGTCTTACAACCACGAAAGGATACGAAAAGGTGTCTATATTCACAATTCATCAGATACTATTTTTAGTGAATAAAAAACAAATCACATAATACATTATCTTCACCTCACAATCATCGGAGGGCCAGCTAGATTTTTTTTTTCCTTTGACCACTATCTCACCTGATGGTAAGTGATGATGTGGTTGAAGATGTTTGTCAGACTAGCCTAGAATTCGATTCGTGATGTAATAAAACTAGATCGTCTTTAAAAATATCTTAGAAGATTTATAATTGATTTACGCAAATAAGTTCATTTTTGTAAATATCGCAATAAGGTTATTGACTTCCTATAAATTGTCGCAAAAAAACTTTCCCTTTTACATACTACTTTGCTCACTCACGCCATCTCTTAGAGCGATTTGAGATCTTTACTGGTTCCGGTCCGGTACGCATTCACTGAGATTTGTTAATTTCTCACTGAAGACAGCGTGGTGCCTATATACCTCTTACTCTATAATACAAGTTATATGCAGTTCGGTTGTGGAATGAGTTGACAGTTTCCATTTAAAAAATCTACCTTACCTTACAAAATCACAAATGTACGAAAGGAAAAAAAAATGTCTAAACCAATTGCAAAATTGGTCTTGTTTGTAGTATAACGCACACTTGCGTTACACTATAGATGTCGCTCCATCCCAATACGATGGTTAAAGAACGATAGGAAAGACTTGAGTTATGACGTCATGTCATGTTAGCTCAATTGGTTAGAGCATACCCCGGCTCAAGGGGTGGATGGACGCGGGTTCGAGTCCCGGACATGACTTAAATTTTTCCTATCGTATATTTGTGATTTTGTAATGAAATCCGCATAGCAGGCGTTATTGCAAACCTAACAATATTAAAATCTACCTTACTTCACACTTGGTTTCTACTGTGATTATTCGACGAGGTAGTTAAAGGCGTTTCTAAGACCTGATTAAAAATATTTACATAGCTTTAGTTCTACTAAATGAAAGCGTTTATCGCCAAACGAATTAGTTGATCACGCTCGCTATTCAGACATTTCATACGACGCAACATCGCGGCGCCATGTTCTCACTTTTACACCTATTTCTTTGAAATAAACAACTTAGAAATGTAAAATTAATTAGGGTGTTCACAACACGTAAACAAATTATGTGAAAATATTTGTTTATGTGTGACATGTGTGTTTGTTATACGTACTGGATTATGAATTAAAATACTAAACCCAAATAGGGCCCGAAAACTAGCCCGCGTAGGAGGCGTAGGATAAGCTTACATCACGCTCCTTTACTCTCACCCCATTACAAACAATTTACATGGAAAAATCACACACATGAGAAAAATATTTTAGGTACCCGATGACATTATTAATGAAAAAAGCGGCCCCTTTTATAAGTATGTGAAAAAATATACGGCATTAATATAATGTCTAATAAATAATATTATGTTTGTGACGCGTTATCTCCGCGTCATATGTTTAAGACAGTCTATGATTTATGTAATGTCACCTAAATTGTTATATATTAAAAACCAGTTATGGCTAGAATTTATTCAGAAAACTAGTAAAACAGGAAGTATTGACGTAGCTGCTAAGGTAAGACTATTATTTTTTGTCTTCTCAATCACAAAAAAATACTGTTAATTTCGCTTATTAGTCGTCAGGATAACGACATGATGCCGACGACTACAAATAATACGAAAGATAAATATTTTTTGTGTGTTGTTACAAAACTTGTAGGTAATTCGTAATGAGCTGGTTCAAAAAAATTAAGATGAAATCTTATGTCTCGTTAGACAAAATACTAACTAATTAGCATTTCTTACATTGATTAATAGAATGGTTAATTTAAGATTTCATACTCCTGAGGAAAAATTACCATTTATGATATTACTGGCGTCTATTTCTCAGCCACTTTTATAAAACAAAGGTACAGTCAAAGAGTTTGGTAACACATTAACTGACGTTTATTAATGTAAATAAACGGATTCTCATTTAGAGGGTTATTTATAAGGAGCAAGTATTAAACATTGAAAAAAAGACTGAATTGATTAATTATCAAATCAAATGAAATAGTGAGCTAAAATGTTCCAAATATGTCCACAGAACTTATAACTCAATCTAATAGACTAAACGTGGCACATTTAGTATTCCGTGCCAGTGGTAGTAACATTGAATGAATATGATGAGCTATAGAGCTTAAATGAACCGAAATATCAAAATAAAGCTCGTGTTGAATGTGTAATACGCCGAATACAAAAGCGACTTTACAATACGGCCTGATGAACCTGAGTATTATCAAAAAAACTAAACTGACACAGTTTATGCATGTTTGTGTCGTAGAAATATTATATAACCCGGGATGCTATATTTTCACTTATTACTGTAATTATAACTGTAATTTCATTTGCTTTGACATCTAATCAATGGAGGTATTTCAGTTATTAAAATAACGGAAAATTATATCACTGTGCACAAAATAGAAATGAACTTCACCCAGAACCAATATTGTGCCAAGTGTTTATATTAGTATTTAGTTAAATATTATTTACGTAAAGTTATTAAAACTCTCCATGTCTGTTTTCTATGATTAATCTGTTATATTGTAACTTGCTAACTTTTAACTAGGTTTATCTAATATGATAATAATATGATAAAGAGGAAAGATTTGCATTGAATAGGCTCTGAAACTACTGGACCGATAAGGATGAAATTTGGTATGGAAATAGTTTGAGACCCGGGTAGGACATTGGATAGTTTTTATCCAATTGCGCAAAAAGAGGTTTTGCGCGACAACCGATATACCCGCGGGCGGAGCCGCGGCCGTAAAGCTATTAGGTACTTTATAAACGTGATTCTACCATCTAATTCAACTCAGTCAGTATACTAAGGCGCGATACTCATCATTTCTATTCTATTATTTCAAGTATCATTGTTTTTTTTATATTGGTTCAAAATCTGAGACACTTTTCTAAAATTTTCACTAGGTATGATTTTATACACCTTTCACCATTCAGGCCTGCCAACGATCTCAATCTTCCGATTGAGATCAGTCATTGTGGGTGGAGAATAGGAACAAAGAGTTATATGAGGCTCCAAGACAAAGCTATGGGCAGATAAAAAATCTCATATGTATTTCTGCCAAAAATCAAACATTTCGGTGACAAACGAGCTGCTTGGCAAAAATACTACGCTATTTTCGGCGACCACCTGTAGCAATACCAGCCTTAGAAACACAGAATATGGTAACAGTTAGTATATCATCTTACAGGATCCACGAAGCGGCTACAGCAAGATTGCACTCAGTAGCAAGAGAGCAAGTTTGTACCTTATCAACGTGAACTGAAAACATCAATTCGTTTGCTTGTCTTTTGCAAGTGACTCTTCGCAGAAGAACGTCATAACAAAACTTGAGTTCGCATGTGACACACATACATATTTGGGACTCATTAGCATTGAATGGAGCATTCAATTGTTGATCATCAAAGATAACATCTGAAGTGGGTACGAATGTTCTGGACTGATAAACTATTTCTATAAATAAACCTTTATGTACGTATATGGTTGTGTGGCCATTTGAATCAGAAGTGGCAATCATTTGATATATAAATAACACGTAACTACACTTACGAAAATTCAACAGAACGTACAACTAATGGATTTATTTAGTTACGGAAATAGTTGATACCTAATCGAAGTACTCAAGACTTATCTGCTGACAATAATAATTACACAATTACTAAAGCTTTCCTACAAATTCCTTTTGTTTCTCAGAATGAAGAGAAATGATTGTGGTGTCTCCTCGCCATCACAAAGGATGAAATTGAACATAATAATCAATATTAACTGCACTGCGCCCGTCACCATGAGACATGCAGTTGTTAAATCTCGTGCGCCTGCACTTTTGCTGGCTCTATATGACTGCTGCCGGACCACACTGTTAGGTACCTGGCAACATATTTTCTACTTGAGAGTGGCAGCTAGCCAGAGCAGCATACACAAAGTGCCCTTCCACCATGCGTTGAAGCTCAGCCAGTGGTGGGGATCGAACCATGGTACCTGCGGCACGGCAATCCAAAACTTTACTACTCGGCTAGGGTTGCATCAATATAGGTACATGTTAGCCTACAAGAGCAGGTGAAGAGTGGGTGAAGATGACGACATCTTACAATGGAATTTAATCTTCATATTAAGTTCCTTTATGAGTAAGTGATACACTCGCAGCGTGTTTGTATATTAATAAACTACTCAAGAACTGCATAAAACAAGATTGTGCGGACTACACGTGAGGTGGTCAGCACATGAGTGGCCTATCTTTATCAGACAACATTGACATAGTATATCTGTGCAATAGGAAGTTAATTGAAATATATTAGGTCCTTACATATGAAATTGGCGTTTTTCGTACTGGCCACTTTAATCACGAATTTCTCCTCTTTGGTAAGGAATTCCAAATTCAAATTTGTACAGCTATAGACTCATGTATTTGTGCTTCGATGATCGTCATTCATTTGTTTTTTTTCTTCTGTTTTTTTCTGTTTGCGTCACTCATTTTACAAAATGGAAAACCTTAAATATCGCATTATTTACGAGTACGAGTTCCGCCGTGGCACTAGTGCTGCGGAAACAACTCGAAGGGTGAATGATGTGTATGGCGGTCGTGTTGCAAAAGAAAACACAGTTCGTTTTTGGTTCCAACGTTTTCGTTCTGGAAATTTCGACCTGCAGAACAAGCCCCGTGGACGGCCTGAGACTCAAGTTGATAATGAAGAGTTGAAGGCTATTGTGGAAGCGGATCCATCGCAAACCACGTCCGAGTTAGCTGCAGGCTGCGATGTTAGTGATAAAACTGTTTTAATTCACTTGAAGCAAATTGGGAAGATTAAAAAGCTTGAAAGGTGGGTACCTCACGAATTGACTGAAACAAACCGGCAAACGCGCGTCGACTGCTGCGTTACATTACTAAACCGGCACAATAATGAAGGTATTTTAAACCGAATCATTACCTGTGATGAAAAATGGGTTCTTTACGATAATCGGAAGCGCTCAGCGCAATGGTTAGATCCTGGCCAGCCAGCCAAATCCTGCCCCAAGCGAAAATTAACCCCAAAAAAGTTACTTGTAAGCGTTTGGTGGACTAGTGCCGGTATTGTTCATTACAGTTTTTTCAAATCTGGCCAGACTATTACGGCTGATGTCTATTGTCAGGAATTGCAAACCATGATGGAAAAGCTAGCGGCTAAACAACCTAGGCTGGTCAATCGCTCCACGCCACTGCTGCTTCACGACAACGCTAGACCACACACTGCGCTACAGACGGCTACTAAATTAGAAGAGCTTCAATTGGAAAGTCTAAGACATCCTCCGTACTCCCCGGACCTTGCTCCAACAGATAACCATTTTTTTCGAAATTTGGATAACTTCTTGCAAGGGAAAAAATTCAACTCCGATGGGGCAGTCCAAATCGCCTTCAAAGATTTTATTGATTCCCGTCCGACTGGTTTTTTTAGTAAAGGGATCAATGAACTACCTATGAGATGGCAAAAGTGCATAGAAAATAATGGTTTATACTTTGATTAATTAAATATATTATATTAAAAAATATTCGACTTTTTGTTCCTCCCATACAAAACGCCAATTTCATATATAAGGACCTAATATTTACAAAATTACAAATATACGATAGGAAAAATTTAAGTCATGTGCGGGATTCGAACCCGCGTCCATCCACCCCTTTAGCCGGGGTATGCTCTAACCAATTGAGCTAACATGACATGACATCATAACTCGAATCTTTCCTATCGTTCTTTAACCATCGTATTGGGATGGAGCGACTTCTATAGTAGGTACCACTTACGTTGTACTTTATGCCCTGGTCCTTTATGTCAAATAGTTACTTGATGTCATAATAGCAGTGATGAGCTGATACATTTAAATTTTAATTTAAATAATTTAGAGGTTCTTATTCTCTTTGGAATTTTGTTGTATAGGATGAGGTATAAACACACTCCTGATTTTTGTATTTGGTCCAATTTCTATGAAATATGACACACACATCAAATAATATGTGATGCTCCGCTTGAGTTGTGAAGACTGAAGTTGAGCTGATTCGTAATCACTCGACTGTGTTGTGCATTACGTGCCGTTGTGGTGAGAGATAAAGATTTTACAACTAACCTGCGCCATAAAACAAAAACCTTACAAACATAACTCGACCACAATCATTAAACTCAACGCATAAATTTAACGACAAGCCATAACTTCGATATTTCCTAAACAAATCTAATCCTATAAAGTGTAAGGCTGTAAGTTCTAGGGCTATATTTTAGTACTACTAATTTCTTAGTAAACCCGGAGATGTAAGTGGAAGGGCACGATTAAGTGGTTAATGCTTTCCTACCGTTACCTTAACGGTACCGCCGCCGACGACTAGTGCGGGCCCTTAATGAACCTCACCACACGGTGACCAGTGTCAATCTATGCTTTTAAATTTAGATTTCAATACTGTAACGTTCTAAATTTAAAACTTTTTGTTATTTTAATCGAATCAACTGGACTAGAGAATTAATTCCAGTCCAGTCGATTCGATTAGTTCGCAGAGTATCGATACTAGTTCAAATATCAATAGTCTGCGAACAAAAATTCGATAATATCCAATGAAGGAAGTCGGTATGTTTTGATTCAACATGAGAAAAATCTATTTACGACTATAGGTAATTGAATGCACTTGAGAGTGCTGTTATCAGTTCTTTTTTTCTTTTGTTTGTCCTTTTCGTCTCCTCGTTGTCAGCGTGTTGTACATGTCACCATCAAACACGATTTTAAAGATTAACTGGTTTAGTCTACGCCTAGGCCAAACTAGTTATTCCCATACGTTTTTACGCGCAGAACCACAGTTACTTTATGTGTTTTACAAAAAAATACTGAACCTAGTGGGAGCCATGTCAGTTCAGGGTGAACTAGTTTGTCCAGCCAAACTAGTTTTCCTCAAATCATGATTAGCTGGTAAAATATTTATAAGTTTTGAAGCAATGATAGACAAACGTTAAAAGCTATGGACTGCCGTGCCGCAGGTCCTTGCTTTGATCCGCACTGCCAGCTTGAGCTTCGCCTCATGGTGGAAGTGCATTTTGCCAAAGAAATTGCCATAATGAAATTAATGAAAACACATAATGCTCGAGGAGATAGTGCGCTAGAAGTAGAAAATCATTTGCCAATCACAGTGTGTTCCAGTAGCAGTCCTTGAGAGCCAGTATGCAATTAAACAGGCATATATGATTTAACAACTGTAGGTCCTCAGGGTGATGGGCGCAGTGCAGCTCGTCACTTATGATGAAATTCATCTCTGATTAGACCAGGCGGGCCTCGTGCGCAAGCCATCACAATCCCTTTAAAAAATGTGTGTCTACAGCTGCCTAAGTTTACTTCGTCATTAACAATATGTCTAGTCAGTGCAACCGTTAAAATCTAGATTAATATAGTATCGCATTTTATTATACCAACATAATTCCACATCTTTTAGTTTTAATCGAGGCTCGCGTTAGTGTTGTATTTAATATACCTAATGCATGACGTTTCGTAAACGATATTAGTTAATAACAATCTAAATTGAATACAAATGGGTTTCCTTACTTGATATCTCGAATTACGTAAGTTAGGCACAGTTTGCGGATATTTTTAAAGCCTATGAATAAATCTGGTACAAGTGAAGCATAATTGACAAGTGGCATGTTCCGATTGCAATTGAGTATATATCTAGCCCGTCAAGGTATCGGGTCATCGGGCTGCTTCACTAGTGCAATGCAAGATGAGCCCTTCGGATGGACATATTGCATGTTACGAGTATCAAATGTAATGGGTTTGCGAATAATGGACAGAACTGGTAGAATGTAGACAATTATTATTATTGAAATTTCATGATTTCGATATATGGCAAAAAATCATGTCCGCCAAAAAAATGTGAAAACCCTATGAATAAGTGTGTATATTTTGTTTGTTTAGTTGTCTAAAAAGTACCTACGATGTACCAAATACTCATCCCAAGCGATTTTTTTTCCTGATCTCTATATTACTTTCCATTCCAACGTAATCCTTTGGACAGTACAGCCTTTTCATAATCATTGCATATAATTCTGGAAATAACCCGTATATTTTTGGACCTATATGGATTATAATCCGGTTGATTACCAATTGAGTGATTCCTAACCTCCTTAAATCTATAGGAACTCGTTATATTCAATTCAATTATTAGGTTAAATAAAACAATCAAAACCATTAAATTCCGCAAAAACTAATGTAAAATAAAATGCTTACAAATCAATTTCACATTTAAACAAAATAACAATTTTACAATATTTTACAAGTATAAACAAATAAATGCCAACCGATTATGAAATTAAATAATCAATTCAATCCTAATTGTATTGAAAACTAAGTCCCATCACTAGCAGTAGGTAGGTACTAGCACCGATAGATATTTACAGGTGAACCATAATGAGTACATGAGGGCCGCGATTCGACGTGGTTTTATGAGAAATTATGCTCAATGTTACCCTTTCTAAGTACCAGCTGTCTGCGGCATACTTGCTATTACATTCACGTGGTAATTGATGGCTCTCTCAGGTGGCGGACAAACGAAATGGGGGAGACCGAAGAGAGTTGCAACAAAATTCAGTGTTAAGAGGATATATTTAATTAGAAAAATATTCTACAGCTATGAACTCTATTTGGATACAAAGGTATCTCTCTCTATTGGGATAAAAGTTTTATACGAAATATGGATCAAATATAAAATGATATAATGATACTGTAGTAAAATTTGTAATTTAGCACGCCAGGAATGATTAGTGCAGTGAACTTACAAAATAATTCTAACGTCGTTGCACCATATTATAGCAATATAGTATTTAATCATTAGAAGACACGAGAAAACATTGAATGACAAATTAATAATAAACATAGTAAAACTGCATTTACGCGTGCTAAAATTACACAACGTTTAATATACCTATAGCTTTAAATTTGTAATTGTGTCAGTCAAACAACAACAACAATTATTGGTAACTTGGTAAGTAATTATTGTACATTTTATGTACTATACTTTACTTGTTGCTGGGATTGTGGCCACTGGTGAGATTTGATTTTTTTTTGTTCAAAAGAGTTTTTGCTAGACAAAAAAAGGAATTTTAACAGCTTGTCACGACTTTACCAGGTACAGAAAACGTGTAATGCAATAATTCATATTAATTAACCAACACAGATTAAACCCAAATACCATATAACTCATAAAATCAGAAAAAAATAGCACGTAATACGTATCGACTAATTAGGCAAGAATATTGGCTTTATAGGCAATATTTTCGTAGATTTGCGTAAATCTATATATTTTTTACGCAAGTAACGTATATATTTATAGCGTCGTTTCTATGAAGGCCTCCGTAGCTAACTGGATCCGATTCCAAAAAACAGTATGAAAACTACTTTGCTAGCTCCAAGTCACAGTAAAGTCAAAATTATTTATTAAATTCAGCCGTCTACGACGCTCTTATGAAGGTCAGTCGAGTTCCTTTGCGTTCATAGTTTACATAAAATCGACATGTCAAAACTTGCCATGTCACTACCCTCCCTGGTCTCCCCTGATGTATGCATAGTGCTATGCAGACGATTTCGGTCGAACTGCACTTATTACAAGATAAAGAACTCATAAAAAACGAGTGAAAATGTTCAGTAGTAAAAAGTTAATGACCATTTTTCTAGTAAAATCGCCTATTTTTATATTAATAATACGTATAAGACGTGTTAATTTACATAATGATAATGTTGTCCAAGTAACGTAGCGTAGTACCGTGTCTTTTTATGTAACTGACTACAACTGAGGTACATTAGGTTTACATAATCTTGTGCATAGAAGAGCAAACTCTGAAATATTTAAGAGTAAGTAACCACTTCACGAAACTTTATGAAATAAACAATACTTCACGATTAGGCAAACCACACGTTGCTGCGATTGCTTTTTAGTAAATTTCTAAGCTTTGCTGTAGTTATTTATCCGTCCGTGAAGACAAAACAATGTAATACTATAGCTTCAGATAAAAGTATTTATAGCTATTAGAGAAAACAATATATTATCCTCTACTAAGCCTGTAATCTATAATATGTGTACTAAGATTTTATATACATTTATTCAAGCATCATTAATAAACGACATGGCACAAGAACAGGAAAATATGTATTATAAATAACTTAACATTTAATTAATATTGTAGGTACACATCTACATAATAATTATGTTATCTACAGTAAAGATTTATTGGATAAGGTATAAAAAAAAGTTTAAGACCGCACAAAATAACGCAAGAAGTTTATACCTCTAACATATGTATGGGTATGAATTCTGCAGTTATAAATTTAGGATATTTGACTTAATTTCCTTTTTAAAAGGGCCATGCTGAAAATAGTATTTTTTTTATTTTTTGTTTGTGCCTGATGAAGGTTAGTCTTTAACCACTATCTCACCTGATGGTAAGTGATGATGTGGTCGAAGATGTTGTTCAGGGTAACCTAGAATTACAGGCTCTCAAGGACAGCTGCCGGAACACACCGTCAGGTGCTTGGCGATAGATTCTCTACTTGGGGGTGGTAGCAAGCCAGGCGGGCATTCGAAAAATGCCCTACCACCATACTATAACGACTGCCATCCTAAGACAACAACCGGGACCGACGACGGCTTGACGTACCCTCAGAAGCACGTGCACGCTCAGTAGTAATGTCACTAGCGGTCATCAAACTCATGACTGCGGCTGATCGGTTAAGAACGGCTAAGCAAACTTCGCTACGAGCTCGTCAGAATTTTAATTTTGGTTTCAAAGGTTTTATATATATATTAATATTACAAGCGAGTAAACGTTTGTATTGTTAGCAATTCGTAAAAACCGTTTACGGCGTAGCCGTAATATTGAAATACTTAGTTTACAATCATTTTTAATGATTATGAAAACATTTTAATTAATAAAAGTCATTGTTGCTAAAATTACTATTTTATCTTAAAATAGGTAACGCAGGATATGTGGTTTTATATCAATCAAATTAAGCGGGAATTGCAAAAATTTAATTGGCAAAGGGTTTCATCATTTCGAACGAAATAGTTCAATTAGGCAAGCTGATTACGATACCTATGTTACGAAAAATCAGTACCTACAGTAGAAACTTAACATATTTTTTCCGTAGATCAGATTTTTAAGCATCAGATTCCTAATAATTTATGTTTTCTTACAGAACTCATGAGCGTATGTTCGTTATTTTTGTATTGAACATGTTTTTAGGGTTTTCCATCTACAACAACGACAATGTTGAAATAGAAGTATTTACCTCTGAGCAAAAAACTTAAGTATGCAGTAATTTTATTTTAGTGTACGAGACTAACCTATCCTTTAGCAGAGCAAAAAGTGGTATATATCTAAATTGCCTGACAACTAATACTTTATCTAGATACAGGTAGATAGATGTCTCGCAAAGCGACACATCGGAATAGAACTCGATTTTAATGAACACGATGGGCTGACATCAGGGGCCGCGGTACAAGTTCCCAAAAATGAGTAAATTTACTCTAACGAGACTTGGCGATATTTCTAAAATTAGGTAATTATATCAGACTTTAGTAAAATCGCTTTCCTGTTCCGAGCATCGAATATGCTGAATACAAGTTTTGTTATAATGTCGCCGAACAAAAAGGAAATATCAATTCCTTTCTCCATAAAATTAGGGTAAAATAAAACTTATACCCACCTATGCTTTTCTTTCAACAAATTTTACGTACCTGCGTGACCTATACATTAAGGTGCAAACCACACAAAAAAATAAAAATAATTAAAAGGTGAAATTAATCGTAATACTTCAATACTATATGAAAAAATGTATTACAGTACTCTAAAACAGTAATGTTTTATCATTGCGATGAAAATTTATTTTTTGTTAGCATCGACTGTTGGCATCTTAAAACTTAAAGTTCAAAGATGGGATGTACGTGTTAGTTTCGTGATTTGTGGTTTGCTTTTGTTTTGTATAAATATTCCATTATGTATAACATTTGCCATTTGCCATAACCTGTTTATTATATAACATGAGCTTTAATTAATTGTTGTTTGGACCACCGACCTTTCAGAGTTTAATTAATAATAATTAATAATCTCGGTAGTGGTTACATATTTGAGCCAACTGGTGTACAGAAATTGGCTCTGTGTGGCCCGGGAGCTCATCGTATTTTCCAAAACTTATCAGAACGTCTGTCTGTTGTGACGCGGGATATAAAATTTTAATCTAGCGTGAAATTGATACGACCATTACATGTTGTTTGATTCAAAATAATGGCACCTATCTGGCTCAACCAATAAGCATTGCTATCCAACGGGACAACGCTGCCACGC
Organism: Plagodis pulveraria; assembly: GCA_963890685.1. Classification (NCBI taxonomy): domain Eukaryota; kingdom Metazoa; phylum Arthropoda; class Insecta; order Lepidoptera; family Geometridae; genus Plagodis; species Plagodis pulveraria. The sequence goes on from OY982950.1 coordinate 923,239, forward strand.
TGCTGACTGGCAGCGGGCAGCGAGAATTTGAACTGCCTGGGGGCCTGGTAGCCTTTAGGTTGCCAAAATGCTTTCGTTGTAGCTGTTATGCTATATTTATTATTTATTTTATCAATTTACAAGTGTCACGTTCTCTCTCTCTCTCACTCAACCACGTTAGTTTTTATTACACATTTTGCTTGTCTATAAACATATTTATTTCAACAACCACGACACTACTAACCATATTTGATTATGACAAAAAGACGCTCTATTATTACTTAAGTCCAAGATTTCGATTCACTGTTTACTCTCCACTTAGATATTGTAATCCAACATGGCTTATCGTTTCAAGTGTATCAAGATATAGTAAGAGAGCTTTATAACAAAAATGGTGCTTGAAATGGTGTTCTGAACTTGAATTGCGTAGCATCTCTATATGCAAAAGTATGTTTGTCTGTTTTTTAACCCTAACTTATTTGTTCTTATTGCACGTTATTATAAAATATTCAAACAAAATCCACCGTGTTGTAGCGGGAAAATCTATACTTTAAATAAAGGAGTCGAGAAACTTATACTTTTGGTGGAAGGGCTTTTGCTATTGTCCGCCTGACTAGCTACCATCCTTGAGTAGAAAACCTGGGCACACACTTAACGGTGTGTTCTGAATCTGTCTTTGAAAATCACTTCCTATTCTGGATTGAGCATGTTTATCACCGTCGACCTCATCTTTACCCCAAAAATGACCATCAGTTGAAATTGTGGTAAAAATGCCATCATAACGGCAACAAAAAAAACAAAATCACTTATTGTCTGAACCAGGTGGTACCTAAATCAATAAAGAGTCCTTCTTGGTGGGTACCACCGGAGAGTCAGGCTGTCTAGAAGCAGTGCAAACAGTACTATGTGTATTCGTGATGGGCACTGCAGCAAGTGAAATTACTGAAAAAACGAGACTTAAGAACTGACGTTGATTGACGAGCACAGTACAGTCATGCAGAACGAGAATTGTGCACCCTGCAACAGTAATGGACAGGTTCACGTCAAAATAAAAAAAAATGCTTTGGGATCCAAAGTAAATTCTAATATGGTACAGGGAGAGTCTGTTATCGGTTTTTTTATTTGGTTGATATGTTCCTTCGAGACAAAATTCCACGTACACACACCTATAAAGACCAAGGCTTCAGAATAACACCCACCCTCTACCCATCAACTAAATCAACTTAAGAGTGAACGACACCGTAAGATAAAACTAGTAATAGAAACAAAATATTAAGTTATATTCCATCGCACAACTTGCAAACGATCTAAGTTGGATCAGGTTTTAAGTTACTCGTAGTTTATCAAAATATAATAATATGAATAACACATAAGCGTGATTTATATAAAACTAGTTTAGTATCGAAGTTTTATAATTGGTATAATAGAGACGGATTTGATTTATATGGAAACTTTATGAGTTAGCAGTAATACTTAATTATTTTAGTTTATGAACGTTACGGATTTAACATTTTAAATTAGTTTTTTATATGATTGACGGGAAAAAATATAAGGTCAAAAATACAGGTCCTACGATCACCTGTAATTTATTTAAAGCATGCCTTTGACGACCATGAATTCCCCTGATGGTAGGTGATGATGTGTAAAGGTCTGAATGTTGGGACGATACATAAAAAAAGGTAACCGAAAGAGACGAATTAAAGAAATGTAAGTACATGTGGATATACGTATGTTGAGATAGATTTTGCATGATGGAAGGGCATTTTGCGAATGAGTGATCACCCTCAAGCAGAAAATCTGTCGCCAAGCACCTAACGGTGTGATCACTCGAAGCACGTGCACGCTCAGTAGTAATGTCACTAGTGGTCACCCATCCAAGTCATGACCGCAGGGGACGTTGCTTAACTTTGCACAGCTAAGCAAACTTCGCTACGAGCGCTTTGAAATACACCTGATGTTAAGTGGACTAACCTCTGCCTATAACACATGCATTTCATCACAAGTGACAAATTACACAGCGCCCGTCATACTGAGACATACAGTTGTTAAGTCTCATGAGCCTATAGTTTTACTGGCTTTCAAGGGCTGCTGCTGGAACACACTGTTAAGTGCTTGGACACAGATTTTCTTCTTGAGGGTGGTAGCTAGCCAGGTGAGCATCCGTAAAATGCCCTAACACCATGTGATGAAGTTAAAGCCCGCCGTGGGACTCGACCCCCAACGCAGATTTTTTTTCAAATCAATAACAAGGTGTCAGAAAACCTATTAAAACATCGTTCAATAAGACGAGTATATCGTATGTTGTGCCGACTTTTGCGGACAAAGACTACTGAAGGAAGAAGACTGCAGCACTAAACTTGGTTCGTAGCATAATGAACAATATATCTATAAAATATCTGTTCTTAAGGTTGAACTGGCCGGTCGCTTCTCCATACAAACGTCCGATCACTCCCTTATTTGAGAGTTTAGGTCCAGAATTAAACATAATATCGATTGATCTCGTCATTATCTATGCTTCTATCGTAACGAAATTTTAAAATGATAATTAAGTTGAAAGTAATGAGCCTCGAAATCTTTATATGAAAATATTTCGAGGCTCATAACTCTCAAGTGAATTACGATAGCGGTTTAAGATATCAGTTCCTCAAAGTGCGCTGCTGCCCACCTTCCTGTATTTTACCTTTAGCGGGCTCTTACGACACCCACAGGTGTGATTAATTAATTGGTGACATGCAAACCTGGTATCCCACGGGGCAATGTATAAACACGGTATAATACTTTAATTAAAAGCTTTGAACTCTAGTTTTTTTTTTTATGCTTGATAGGTTAGCCTTTGACCACTATCTCATCTGATGGTAAGTGATGATGTGGTCGAAGATGTTGTTCAGGCAAACCTAGAAGTACTGGCTCTCAAGGACAGCTGCCGGAACACACCGTTAGGTGCTTGGCGACAGATTTTCTACTTGAGGGTGGTAGCTAGCCAGGCGGGCATTCGCAAATTGCCCTACCACCATGCTATAACGACTGCCATCCTAAGACAACAACCTGGGACCGACGGCTTAACGTGCCCTCCGAAGCACGGAAACGCTCAGTAGTAATGTCACTAGCGGTCACCCATCACACTCATGACCGCGCGCGACGTTTCTTAACTTTGCTGATCGGTTGAGAACAGCTAAGTAAACTTCGCTACGAGCGCTTCAAAATATAATATATAAAGAATACGATAATAGAATAGGTTAGGTACTGCACATGCAATGAGCTGCGGAGTATTAGCAACACTGCAGTGGGTGGACAAGATTGTGAGCATCAGCTCCAATTGGATACATCCTGTACGGCGGCGAAGGGCTAACGAGGGCCGCTTGCTTTCCCTTCGCAGTAGAGTATCGGGCGGTTATCAAAATGTAACGTGAGAGGATCTCTTTGGGAATCATGTTTGAGAAAATTGAACTGTAAATTGCTTGATTAGGCAATATATCATATGTTATTCGCTATATTTCAACAGATGTTTTCTTAATCTGTGCTCAAGGTACTCTGAAGTAAAGCGACTTATTATATAAAAAATATAATGTTTACACTGCGCAAAATCATTAACAAAATATAAATAATGTTTCCTATGACCGAACTGAAATAGAAAATTAGGTTTTTTGGTAAATACTTTCTAGCAACTAACCCTTTATAATATTATGTATAGTGTGTTGGCATGCCTACATAGCACTTGATGAGCGACTGTGTCTGACAGGGTCTTGGCTGGTTTTTCTTGTCATACACTTGTAGGTTCGATGTTGCCATCGAAAAGTCTCTTAACCTTAGTTTGTTGATTTGAGCTTGTCGCTCCAAAACCTTCATAGCTAGATTTGAATTTTTTAGTTCCTTTGGCACAAGTTATGCTCTACATTTTGTTACATTGAACAAAGTAGGTGACCTATTCGTTCAGGAGATACAGATGAGCAGCTGAAGACAAGTGGTCTCCAGCAAACACGCTGTAATCGGGTCATTACTACTACAGCTTTCAAGTAGAATGCTTCAATTTGTTTGTGTCAATGGCACAAATTATGCTCTAAATCCCTGGCTATAGTATATAATCGCATCTTCAGCCGCTTTGTATATACAACATGTGTCAGCTGGAGTGTCATGACGTCAGCTAACGCTAATAATCACACGTAGCATCGAAGTTTATTTAGCACCTAAGTTTTGAGTTATTATGTATACCAACATAATTGCACTAAATGTACTCTAAAAACTGGCATAATCAGAATTAAGTAATTTGAAATGAATCTTCCTTCATTAAATCTGTTATTATTTGATATATTAAATACTCTTCTGTATTCATAACACATGTTCTTTAATAGATTTAAAATAGTCAATAATATTTATTGACCCGATTTCGACGATATGATGTTAACAAATAATTGTTTCATCAATTTAATTCAAATTAACGCTTAGTAGTTTTATTTACCTTTAACAAGTTATTCAGGTCAAACAATTCAGATATAATATATCTTACATATCAAAATTTTTGAGAGAGTAGATGCTATTGTTTATTTAAAAATGTTCCCATATGTTGTGCTTGTAATTTTTATTTTAGGATTACGTACCCAAATTGCAAAGCAGAATCCTAGTAACGAAACTCCGCTGTTTGTCTGTACGGCCATTTGTATATATCGGGTATTTAGCTATTAAACGGAATGTGTTACAGACCCGACAAATAAATATTTAATTACCCATAAAATGGGGGGCTATCAAAGTAGCCAATTGTAGACGATTTTTGTTATTGAGATCTCAAAACTAGTTAGGAACCTGAAATTTTGGTACACATAAACACTGAATATGCTGATTTATGATGTAGTTCTCGTCAAAAGCTACAAACATTTTTTTCTTTTACGGGCTATTGCAACGCAAAACCCTATAAGAGACCGACTTGCGGTTCATCAGTTTCTTTAATCAAGCGTGACGTCGCTCCTCACTTAAATTTATCACTTGCTATTTAGGCGCTAAGATCTTAAGTTTGTATTGCCAAATTTTTGAGTAGTTACTTGTATTGTAATAATGGAGATGGCAGATAAATGTCTTGAGGAGCGGTCAGAATGTTGTTAGTTTCCCCACGCCATCACACGGTTACTTCAATATCTAACTATAGCAAATCGGAAATGTTAAAATAAACATATACAACAGAGGTACTAATCTTTTCAATTTTCCAGATGTACGTAGCGAAATCTTTGACTCACTGATAGAGTTATAACCTCAAGATGTAAACATAGAAGAATAATGTTTTAAAGCGAGTGAAATATTACTTAGTTTCGCACATACGAGCGCTCGTATATCTCGCCAATTTCATCAGCTGTAGTTAGCGTTTCATCGCAGAGCTATCGACTTATCTCTGTGAGGTTCGAAGGGATATTTCTGTAAAAATAATACAAATGGGTTAGTGCTGTTGGAAATATGTATCACGCATTCATTTTAAATCTTTTAACGGCCAGTTTTGGTTCTTAAATATAAAAATGATCTCCTTGTTTAATTATTCAGTAATTATTTAATAAAATAATAGATAAGTTGATAATACTAAAGACCTAAAGTATAACTATTGCATTATATATTTTATGAATAACATGATCGCCATATTGAGGTGAATGAATACAGAAGAAACTTTATATTAAACAGGAAATTAATTGGGGTAAAACCTTGTATTTTTCTTTTATTTAGCTCTGATATATTATCTGGTATATTTTTATTTTTACAATGATGCATGTTTCGCGGATTACATAACAAAATTAAAATGTTAGGATATATATATTAATCATGTGCGAGATTCTAATTTCGCGCCATCCACCTCTACAGCTGGGGTATGCAACATGATATAAGACGTATGACTATACATTTGTCATTTTGTTCTTAACGTCGTAATTCATTCGATATTGCCCTCAAACTGTGGTGTGCCTTTATTTGAAGCTATAAGATGAGGCTTCAAATATTTTCATGTACAGTTTTAGAGACTTCTTACTCTTATGTTAATTATCTTTAGACAATTTTGTAACGATACAAGCCTAGGAAATGATGATAAATTGATATCTTGCTTACCCTTACCTCGAATAAGGTAGTGAACACCCTTCAACATCTATATAGAGAAGTGACCAGCCAGCCAGTAATGACCGCTGTAATTACTACTAAAATAAATTCGCAGAGTTAACTTTTGGCAGGCGGTCGGCCTTACAACTGGCGCCAAAAATTTTATTTGAATATACGGGCATGGGTAATAGTGCATTGTTTTAAAAAAAATACTGTTAAGTTGATGGGAATTTGGTTCATTCTCTTTGTTTGATCCTGATCATTTGATAATTACGACCGAATCGCTTTCAACGTTATGCTGGTACATTTGAAAAGGTTTTAAATCCTCGAAGGTTCGTTCGGTTTGTTACTTCGCGAATCGTCTACAAGGAAGCGTATTTGGAGTTCTGTAGCAACGGCAAAGGCAATCAGAATACCTTATGTATTTTTACAAGGACAATAAATGATTAGTTATCCTCAATGGTTCCATGGTTCCTTTAGTTTTTGTGATCTGTGATTCCATCTCTGTTTTTCTTTACAGATACAAAAATACGTATTATATAAAGCCAGTTTTCCTAATGGGTAGGTAGAAACCCTTGCTTATCATACGTAAGTGATAGTGTTAGTTGGTTTTGATAATTGTATTTTCATTTTTATAAGTAAATAACTCTATGGTAATTTTAATTTAAAAACAAAAATATTTAAAAAAAAAGTCTGTATATAGGTCTCTAACTTCTAAGTTAAGTACTAACATTATCGAGCCGGCGAAGTTCGAACCATGGACCTGTGGCTCAAGGAGTCAATAGGTATTATATACAATACTTAACCTTTAAGATATAAGCAAACTTACAAAATTATTTCCAATATATTGAAGATTTTGGTTCACTGTAAACTTCGTAAAATAACTTCGTAATTTTTTTTTCTACGCTATTTTATATCATCTGACACAATTAGTAATTACATTTACAATGGCCAGTACATACTCAATACATCTATGTGTCTTATATCTTCACATTTAGATATAATGTTTATGTATATAAATATCTGCACGTGTTTAAAATAAGTTAAATTATGAACAAATCATTATGTAATAAATCAACACATGGAATAATTTCACGAATAACATTGGCTGACGTCAGAGAACCAGTAGGGCTGGTTATAGAGTTATAAACGTTTAGGTGTGTGTGTGTGTGTTAATATCAGTTTTTTTATTCGCGTTTCTTTGTTAATTAATATCAGCAGTGCCAAATCTGCCAAATGAATAACATACATCAAATTTTATAAAATTCTAAATTTTTCGTTCTAGACGCGTGAATTGAAGTTACTTTTGTCATCATGATTTAAGTCAGAAAACTGTTTATGTTATACCTCTTCAAAGGCACAACTTTAAGTAACAATTAAGTAATCTGTGTCAACAACTTTAACTTTCAGTCATTCTATCGCGTTTCCTTTTTTTGAAATTAATAATACATAGTATCTTCTTTGGATATGACCGTCCCGTAGAGGCAGGTGATCTTAAAATGAAACGCATATCATTTACATCTTGTTTGTGTTTGAATTACATCCTCTTGAGTGTATTTTTACTATCATATCGTCGTACATCAGAAAATTCCATAATGAACGATGGAAAACACCATTAAAAAGTACATGCTATGATGAGTTTTTGTTAGTTAATATATATAGATGTGGTCATATACTCACTCGGGGCAACCAATCTGCTCGAGTATACTCGCTTCATGTTTTCGATATGTGTAAAGTAAATTTCAATCGATTTATTGAAATATTAGGTCCTTACATATGAAATTGGCGTTTTGTATGGGAGGAACAAAAAGTCGAATATTTTTTAATATAATATATTTAATTAATCAAAGTATGAACCATTATTTTCTATGCACTTTTGCCATCTCATAGGTAGTTCATTGATCCCTTTACTAAAAAAACCAGTCGGATGGGAATCAATAAAATCTTTGAAGGCGATTTGGACTGTCCCATCGGAGTTGAATTTTTTCCCTTGCAAGAAGTTATCCAAATTTCGAAAAAAATGGTAATCTGTTGGAGCAAGGTCCGGGGAGTACGGAGGATGTCTTAGACTTTCCAATTGAAGCTCTTCTAATTTAGTAGCCGTCTGTAGCGCAGTGTGTGGTCTAGCGTTGTCGTGAAGCAGCAGTGGCGTGGAGCGATTGACCAGCCTAGGTTGTTTAGCCGCTAGCTTTTCCATCATGGTTTGCAATTCCTGACAATAGACATCAGCCGTAATAGTCTGGCCAGATTTGAAAAAACTGTAATGAACAATACCGGTACTAGTCCACCAAACGCTTACAAGTAACTTTTTTGGGGTTAATTTTCGCTTGGGGCAGGATTTGGCTGGCTGGCCAGGATCTTACCATTGCGCTGAGCGCTTCCGATTATCGTAAAGAACCCATTTTTCATCACAGGTAATGATTCGGTTTAAAATACCTTCATTATTGTGCCGGTTTAGTAATGTAACGCAGCAGTCGACGCGCGTTTGCCGGTTTGTTTCAGTCAATTCGTGAGGTACCCACCTTTCAAGCTTTTTAATCTTCCCAATTTGCTTCAAGTGAATTAAAACAGTTTTATCACTAACATTGCAGCCTGCAGCTAACTCGGACGTGGTTTGCGATGGATCCGCTTCCACAATAGCCTTCAACTCTTCATTATCAACTTGAGTCTCAGGCCGTCCACGGGGCTTGTTCTGCAGGTCGAAATTTCCAGAACGAAAACGTTGGAACCAAAAACGAACTGTGTTTTCTTTTGCAACACGACCGCCATACACATCATTCACCCTTCGAGTTGTTTCCGCAGCACTAGTGCCACGGCGGAACTCGTACTCGTAAATAATGCGATATTTAAGGTTTTCCATTTTGTAAAATGAGTGACGCAAACAGAAAAAAACAGAAGAAAAAAAAACAAATGAATGACGATCATCGAAGCACAAATACATGAGTCTATAGCTGTACAAATTTGAATTTGGAATTCCTTACCAAAGAGGAGAAATTCGTGATTAAAGTGGCCAGTACGAAAAACGCCAATTTCATATGTAAGGACCTAATATTAATTTGTAGTTATTTACAATCCATGCCGTGTTGTAAGTAGGATTAAAATAATCTATTAAATCGCTGCCTTCAGGGTGTAAGGTAAGTGCAAAATAGAGATAGGGTATGCATTCAATCCCAGACGATGCCGTATTCCTCTTCTTTTGTATGGTGGGTCCTTCGTTCATCTACTTAACGAAGATTTACATGGTAATAATATTTCTTAACATCAAGATAAACGTAGTGATAATATACTGTGTGTGCGATCAAATCTAATAGGGTCCGCGATGACTTAGTGTCAATACATAAGGACATTTTAGGGCATATTTGGACTCGTCCTTACGAAATAACGTAGTCCTATTTGCTTGTTTGGTCAAATGTTTGGATAACAATGATGTCAAGTCTTGTCTATGCATAACTTATGCCAAGTTAGCTCACCGACTATGTAATGTAATTATATGTTAATATTGTAAGTATGTTTGTGTTGGAAGCCGTAATGTACTTTACACGTATTAAAATATCCACTATCGTGGAAGAACTGGTTTTGATGAAGTTCCTTACATCTCACTTGATGCAGTTTGGTCCAAATTTAGAATGCTTTCATAATTCATCTGCTTCGAGATAAAATTTGCATGAGGTAGTACCAACCGCTATGTAATCTCACAATGTTGAGCTTCTCAGAGCTGTCGTGCTTCGTTCTAATTACATTTTAGAACCATGTCGTATTTAGGATTAGTATTAAGTCAGTCTCTTTAAGTTACGCCTTGCGATAGACGTATCAGGCATTTAGTTGCTATGATATAGTAAAATAAATTAATTATATAGTGATCCACAGACAAACTAATACAGATTCATATCCCTAAACTACTACAGATTCATACTTCATAACGTAGACTTTATGTATATAAATTGATATGCCAAGAACAGATTCTTTAAAGGTAGCTGATATTGGAAAAATTGGCTCTGGAAAAATTATTTGTTTCTTAGTATCGGAAAAGGGAGTTTAAATTACTTGTGCTACAGTATATTGCTAAAGTTAATAGGAAACCTAAAGTACTTTATTAAATATATACACAAAGCTTAATAATAATTAACAGTTTCTATAATATAAAACATACAAAATATATTTCGAATTTAGTGTTATTAGTTTTACATTTAATTTACATAACAAAACCCATTTTCCTCCAAGCTGAACAAACATACACACAGAGGTGAACTCAACAGGTTTCTTAATTAGCCGACTTCGCATTTAGGTGTTAATGTATAACGGTTCTCTACGGAAGCCATTTATTGATATGTCTTTGTTTATCACTGCAGGTTAACGTTATATGCTGGCTATAGTACCAACTCTTCTAACGCTTTTTTTATCTGATCTCTGCGAAAAAAAACAATTTCTCCAAAAGTCTAACAAAATTAATAATAAAAAGAATTTTTCAATTCAAGCGGGATTGGAACCCGCGTCCATCCGTCTCTATTAGCTGGGTCATTCTCTTCCAACTGAGCTATCGCAGTCAGTAAGTGACAGCTCAAATTTATGCCTTCGCTCATATCGTTTAACCGGAGCTTCTCGAAGATCCCCTTTTGCTATGTATTAAACTTAGATCCAAAAAAGGCGGAATTATGGACCACAGCGCGCGATGGAAATGTATTAAAAAATAATCATGCTTACTCAATATTTCCATTTCAAAATGTCATGTAAAAGGAACAAATTCAAATTAGCATTGTACATTATTTTTGTCTTCACTTGTAAAGCGCGCTGGGCTCCAACGGATCTCCTTTATTGGTCTAAAGTGCCTATACAAAGAGGATCTAGTCACAAATTCAATAGTTATTTACTAATAAAATTTATACAGATTCCTAATTACCATAGAAGTATGTTTTTTAACAATAATGAATCACATGTATGGATGCAAATCATTATTTGAAATTGTTAATAAATTACAACGATTTTTTTTTCTTTGTACACACAAAAGACAGTCACAACTATGTGACATTTACATAGCACTTTTTTGTTACTTTAATAAAACTAAGCTTTTATTGTACACAAAATTTGAAAAGACTTTATTAATTTCCACATATCCATCCTAAGTGGTTGTTTTCTACATGTTATTCACATTAACACCATAATATAACGCAGTTACCATCGCATAATATATTTCTTAGACAAACATTTGGCTAAATAAATTGCGATGTTATAACAAAAAGAATATAAAATACCGGCCAAGTGTTATAGTTGAACCTCGCTTGATAATCCCCTTCGCAGGGGATTTGCTAAGGGAATTTCTGGAATAAGCCGATACATCTGTGTTGGAACCCGCGCTGCAGTTAGCGAGTCCATCTCAAGCGTTTCACAGACGACAGCTATAATATAAAGCTATATATTTATAGCTCGATATATTTCAATACATCTCAACACATTTTCCATAGAAATTGACAAGTGACAACACACGGCAGCTATAATATACAGCTCTTTATTCTCTCTACATTTTCGTTTCTTAATACCGACAGTTTTGCTATAATATATATTTTAGCTGCCGTCTGTGAACTCCTTCATGCTTGGCCGGTTTTTAGCCAACATTGCGAGGAGTGCCAGTGGCCTGAAGAGGTTATAAACTTTAGTTAGGGCATCAGCGATCTACCAAGTTTTGAAGCGGTGTCAAATGTCCTGAGCACTCCCATTCCCTGCAACATTTCATTTATATTTATATATACTAATATTTAATGACTTTAGAAAAATAAATGTTATTACTCATTATAATTCGACGCACAACGGAGATTGCTTCTTATTAAATAACCAGCATAAAAGGAGTGTTATGTCGCTTGTCACATTTACTTCAAAACTATTTTATTGCTCGTAAATCCTGATTACTGTATAGGACAAAGACAAAATTAAAAGCAGTAGACCATCTTGATATAAATTTAATGTTCAAATACATTAAATTTAAATGATTACAATATATTATGTCCCTACGTCCGGTGTTGTTAAGGCAATGACACTATTTGCTGTTAGTAATTAGTGGAAGAGTGGAAGGGATAATATATATATTTATCTATCCCTTCCACTAATATATATATGTATATAATATACAGAGGTACAGGATTTTCACTCTCACAAAATTACAAATACTTGATAGACAGGCACGAGCAGGTTACTAGAATGTAGGAATAATAATTAATTGAGGAAAATGGTCCTTCACGGTGTCTAAGATAGTGGCGAAGTATATGTTTAATCTGTAGTATACTCGATTGAACCTACTGTAGTAAATTGCACTGTAATGTGATAACGTTTAGCCGGACTGGCACACGCACTGCACCGGAAGCGACGGCGCCATCTTAGCCACACGTGACTTCCGTAACCTTTCCTCAACAAACTTCAACTATTACATACACAACGCTTGTCATTTAGTACCCTGTCGCGTTCATAATAAGTATAAAGCCCTCTGAGTTACTATAGACATATCAGAATATTTATTATGACTAAGTTCGACGAGAAAGTACTTGGTAGAGTCAACAAATAAATTAATACACAATAATTTGTTATATTCTTGATTGAAGCATGTCTGTTATTAGTTATTACATACCTTGTTGTGAGTGTTATGCGGAACTTCGACCCTTTGTAGTTACTAATATTTTATCTTTGCCTTTGTTTAATTATTTAAATTTTTGCTGAGATTCTTACGGAACAGAAATAGCGTAATATCGAACTATAGATACTTCTCAAATTGTTGATTAATTACATTTTAACAACATTTTCCATAAGAATTTAAGATGAAAAAAAAACTATGTAGTTACATACTTTGAAACAAGGAATTTCTATGTATAAAGCAAAGTACCTACAGTACTATCATGGATCAGTAAAGAGTGCAGGCAATGCTGTACGCAACGTATTTAGAAATCCGCGATACTTGTCGATGATGTCAATAGGAAGGAGCGAACAGCGACCACTTACCGTCAAGTGGGCTGCTTGCTTGTTTACACTCATCTACCCGAAGTTTTTTTATGAGTTCCATACATATGTATGGTACTCTACGTTCATAATATCTGACACACATCCCATCTCATAATAACATGATCACGTAACTCTATTATAACGTCTTAGAGCAAAATGTCAACAATGTGTCAAACTTTTTGCGAGAACTAACGAAGGCGAACAGGAAATCATCCACCTGTCGAAATTAATATATCAACACGTAACAAGTTACATAGTACGTTTTGTTCGATAAACTTGTTTGATTACGACCTTTGATGCCTTTGTTTAGGGTTCATGGGAAAACGTGGGAACTTACGTCATTTTGATTACGTTGCGAGAGATTATGCCTGTACGGATGCTACCAACTGTACCTGTACAAAGCGTTGTCGGGTAGCGCAGAATAACCAACAAACAGTGGCACAACGTGAGACGAATTATCTACTCATTTGTGTTTTGCCACATGAACTGATAAACTTGTGACGTTAGAAATAATGTATATCGTCTTATAAATAGCAGAAATATAGAATATAAATTAAAATTTAAGTTCCGGTATTGAACTCACCAAGAAATAAATACCCCTCTCTTGGAGCTGATATCCGCTTACGAAATCACTTTGGTAATTTGGAAATCTTTTCTTGAATTGATTATTATATAATCAGTAATCACACATCGACAGCCATAGCAAACAAAAAAGTAATCCCCACGATTGGCAGGCGTCTTTGGAATAGCTAAGAAAGCAGTTCTTAAGAAGACTATGATGTCCACCTTCTGGTACTTACTTACGACTCTTACAGGAAGACATGGGGGAGGGGAGGGGGAGATATAAACTAGTGTGCCATCACTTGGAAAAAAAATTGTTTAGGCTATAATGACTGCCATCCTAAAACAACAACAGAGACCGACGGCATGACTTGCCTTCCAAAGCACAGAAGCTCTCAATTTATAATGGCCACTAGTGGTCACCTATCCACAGCAACGTTAAAAGACTATATTATACGAGTATAAGCAATTTTAGTTAGGAGAGCTTCAGAAAAGGAGAAAAGAGTTCCCAATGCTAAAAAGGCACTTGTAGGGAGTAGTGCCTGTAGCGAAATTCCAATAGAAAGAAGAAGCCACGTCAAGTCAAGTCAAAGTCAAAATCATTTATTCAATTTAGGCGTCTACGACGCTCTTATGAAGGTCAATTACAAATTTTAGTATTGAAATATTCTACATTGTACTGCCACGTTCAGCAAATAAATTGTATAGAGCCACTGCGAGAAGAACGGGCAAGAAACTCGGAGCCATTCTTTTAAACATCTTTTAACAATGTGTTACATACATACTATATAATAGAGTTATTACAATATTTGTTTAAATTATGTAGGTGACAGGCAATAGCTTGGCGGAGGCGGAATTGTCCAGGCATTTTTGTCGTTTATGTAATCAGAAACTGTGTAGTAGGATTTTTTAATCAATATGTTTTTCACATGCAACTTGAATTTCCCTTCTGTGAGCGTTGTAATATGTTTGGGAACTTTATTATAAAACCGCACACAATTACCTAAGAAGGACCTTTTATTTGTCTTTGCTAATCTAAAACCTGGCACCACTATTTTATCTTTATTCCTAGTATTGTAATCGTGATTGTCACTGTTTAATTTAAATTTACTCAAATTTTTACGAACATACATAATATTTTCAAAAGTATACAGACTTGGTAAAGTTAAAATATCAATTTCTTTAAAAAGATCCCTCACAGATTCCCTAGGACCCATTTTATATATGGCTCGAATTGCACGCTTTTGTATGATAAAGATTGTCTCTATCTCAGCAGCAGTTCCCCACAGCAATACGCCATACGACATAATACTGTGGAAGTACGCGAAATAAACTAGCCGAGCAGTAGCTACGTCTGTTAACTGTCTTATCCTAAGAACTGCATATGCAGCAGAACTAAGTCTTCCGGAGAGATCATGTATATGTGGATCCCATTGTAAAGTGGAATCCATTTTGATTCCCAGGAAGACTGTCGCTTTGTCAATAGGGAGTTTATCTGGGCCAAGCTTTATGTTTGGTTCAACATAAGGAACATTTGGTAAAGAAAACTTTAAACATTTCGTCTTTTTTGAATTTAGGAGAAGATTATTAGCGGCGAACCATTTACAAATCTTAGATAATACATTATTTACATGCGTCAATTCACTGTCTTTCCTATCTACTTTAAAAATCAGAGAGGTATCATCTGCGAATAAAACAATATCGCAGAAATCTTTGACCATGCAAGGCAGATCATTAATATATGTTAGAAACAGAAAAGGTCCCAAAATTGATCCCTGTGGTACTCCCATTTTTACCAATGACCCGGAAGAAGTATTGCCACTTATTCCAACCCTCTGTAGCCTGTCTGACAGATATGACTCTATAAGATTCAGAGCTTTCCCACGAATACCATAGTGGGAAAGTTTACGAATCAGAGTGCAGTGCTCTACACAGTCGAATGCCTTGGAAAGATCACAAAATACGCCAATAGCATCATGTGAACTCTCCCAGGCTTCCAGTATATGCGACATCAATTGAACACCTGCATCTGTTGTGGATTTGCTCTTGGTGAAACCAAACTGATTCTCATTTAATAAATTATGCTTGTTAAAATGGGATAGTAGTTGTTTGAGCATAATTTTTTCGAATACTTTACTCAGAACAGGTAAGATGGAAATAGGTCTATAATTGCAAGGGTCAGATGTAGACCCCGACTTTAAAATTGGAGTGATTTTACTTTGTTTGAATTAATCGGGGAAGTTTCCACTATGTTAACACAAAGATTAAATATTGTTTCTAAATATGGTGCAATAATGTAAATTATAGACTCTACCACTTTTACTGACATACCCCACAAGTCTTCAGTACTCTTTATGTTTAAACTTTGAAATGTTTTTATAATTTCAAATCTTGTGGTGTGTCTGAAAGAAAAGTCCGGTGATTTGCTTGGAAAATTATTTTTTAACATAGTTTCTGCTACATTGGGACAAGAATCCAATGACTTAGGGGATTCTAGGGGCAAGGTAGAAAAAAAAAATTCAAATATATTCGCCACTTGTATTGTATCAGAGATTTGATTTTTATCAATAGTTAAGACATATGTTGAATCTCTAGGTTTATTTTTACCAGTTTCACTATTTATAGTCTTCCAAATGGTTTTTATTTTATTTTTAGACTTGCTAATTTTGTTTCTAATAAAAAGAGATTTAGCACACAAGCAAACAGATTTGAACATTTTTGAATACTTCCTAACATAATCATGAAACTGTTTGCAAGATGTTAAATTTTTCCTACGATACAGATCAAACAAATAATCTCTACTTTTTCGAATACCTGTTGTTGCCCAATCACCGAACTTCAACTTTCCATCTATTTGTTTTTTTATTTTTGGACATACTTTTTGAAACTCAGTGTTTACTAAAGAAAATAAGCTATTATAAATGTCATTTGGGTCACTATGAGAAAAACTTGTAATGCCAAGCTTAGCTTCTATGTTGGTACTGAGTATTTCCAGCCTACTAGTTGTTAATGGTCTATGTTCAATTTCATACCTCTCTGTTTTTCTGATTCCATCAAATTTTATCGCTAGGCCCTCATGATCAGATCTAACACCCTTCATTATTGACTTTTCTTTAGTCTTACAGTTTGAGTATATATTGTCTATACAGGTAGCTGAAGTGTCTGATATCCTAGTGGGCTCACAGAATAGAAATTTCAAATTAAATGACTTAAACAATGAAATAAGATCAGTCTTATTTTTAGTATTCAATAAAATATCTATATTAAAATCACCACATACGTGGCTATGTCTCATACTAATTAAGGATTTACATAACAAAACCGGCCGGCGTTATGCAACTCGAACGTAACGGTCCGTCTCGGGTCGGAGCGTGCCTCCCAGAACGGGGTTACGGCGCACACATTACAGCAAATGTGCAAAAACACTTGCAATGACTCACTTTGTATATAAACACGTGCACCGTATTGAGGATTACGACCTAGATACTCATTTTTATACATTTTAATTTTTTACATGTCTCGACGTAAACGTGACGTAAGCTTTATATTCTGCAAAATGTTCTTGTGGTCAGTTATAATTGTACAATATATCTTCTCTATGAAAATTAAGGACAAAACCAAGACATTATAGTAAAAATATATGGCTATGAATTGATTGCCGGCCGCCTGCCTATAGTTTATCCTTCTTTGGAATGTTCTCGTTGGTAGTTAACCCACGACGGGTAAACAAAGTGTTTAGATAAGGAATCCAATTAATGGACAAAACACCCCAAGCGAGACGTCAGTGCAGGATATATCGCCCCCAAATAGAATAAGGAATCCAATTTGCAGCAACACCTTACTTACTTCGACATGATGGTGGTATGCTGCCCATTGAGCGCTTTCGAATAATCTCCTTTTACACGAGATCCAACCTATATCCTTAGGTATATTCTTAAGTCGACAACTATAAAACAATGTAAAGTGTATTGCTGTATACTATTTTAAAGCTGTACATAATATGCCATATTATATCTATATGAGTATATAGAACAAGACCTAATTATAAAATCTAAACTAATTGAGATGTGATAAACTTACCTAATGTTATGTTATGACTTAACTCTCAATGTGAGAACGAATCGTGTAGGTATATCATCGGTCGAGTCATAACTTAAAAAGCTTAGGGCTAGCAAATTCAAAGGTGGTAGAGCATTTTGTAAATACCCGCCTGGCTAGCTCCTACCCTCAGGTAAAAAATTTATCGCCAAGCATTTAACCTTTTGTTCGAGCAGCTGTACTTGAGAAGCTCCCATAGACCACATCATCACTTACCGACAAGTGAGGTCGTTGTCAAAAGCTAGACAGGATAGCTTGAAAGAAAAACAGATGGAAATTATTTATGTTGACGGTTTATGTAAGAATTTCGATGCATATTTAATAAAATAACCTATATCTACACATATGTCAGCAACACGTGTGTGAACGGGTAAAGATTGCTGTTTCAGAAGATAATTATTGTTGACACTTTCTTTACAAAGAGAATAATGATTATGTAGTTTATTAACAGTTCTTGACCCAAAACCGCACATGAACGAACAATATGTTAGCTTGTGTAAACTACTTCCAAAGGTTGCCTGATAGAAATCACTTTTAATGATTAGACCGCCCATTGTAATAGTTAACTTATTCTTAATTTATATATTTTGTGTTAGTAAACTAGTATTTTTTTTTTAGTCGTGTAACAATAAAGAATTAGATAAAATATTATATTTTCTACTATATAAATTATATATTGTAAGAAATATAAATACTATCAATTAACTATTGCACTAAGGCTTCAATTCATTTTCTTCAGTCTTCTTGATTAGCTTTCTTCTTTCTTTATACACCTTATACTAATTTAAATGCCACAATACTTTGCCTATATAATATTGTCGCCAAGCGCTTAGTACGCGAAAGAAATACCGTTTCATGTCCTGAGTGTTTTCCGCACCACACACCACACACTTCTTAGAACAACCCGTTTATAGCCTCGCTTCTGCGTCAAGCACTAGTCGCAACAATCCGGGATAAAAAACATGTAGGCAAGACTGTTAAAAACAAATGGTGTTTGTAGTTTTTCTGATTCACAAAGAGGATAATATAGTTCATAATATGACGAAATTTCAAGGAAATTTTTGATAGGTATCAGTAATAAAAATGGTTTTAACTGGCAAGTTAGGCACCATATTCCATTGTTTATAGAAGAAAAACTCAATAAGCTCTAGACACTAATACTGTGAGGTTAGCTGTTCTGAAAATAGTTTAACTGATTGTTGGTTTGTCGAGATTCTACAAAAGAAATAAGTATCAGGTTTGCTACTCCTCGTCAGCATATTGCCTTTCTTAGGGCTCCGTTTATCTTTTGGGCACGGAACCCACGATCCAGTAGTATCGTCAGGTATGCCGAGTGATTAGCATGTCGTAACACATAGATCGTCGCGGGCAAGCGGCCGGAGTCGCGTCGCTTGCGCCCGCGTCGCGCGTTCGTAGAAAGTCGTCATATCTAGGCCGCGACCGATCGTCGGCTGTCTGATGAGATGACACAATATTACATGATGGCTGGTATACTATATACACCTGAGACGACGAATCTTCTTCGATCTAATAAACGGGCACCGTTGCCGTCGTTGACCACGCCGCCATCTATATTCAGAATATAAAAACTAGTTTTATTAGGTACTTTTTAAACGACTGCCTTGTCGGTCATTATGTCAAAGCACCGCTTTGAAATTTTGAAAATCTTGGAAAACCGGGAAGAAGTTATTGGGTTTTGTAAGTTTTGGTTAGCAAGTTGAAGCGCTCGTAGGGTAGCTTGCTTAGTCGTTCTTAACCGATCAACCGAGTTAAGCAGCGTCTGTTGCGGTCATTACTTGGATGGGTGACTTTGCCATTACTACTACAATGTTAATGCTGAGCGCTTCCGTACTTCGGAGGGCACACGGTCCTGATTGTTGTCTAAGGATGGCAGTGGCTATAGCACAGTGGTAGGGCATTTTGCGAAAGCCCGCATATGATTAGCTACCACCCTTAAGTAGAAAATCTGTCGCTAAGCACCTAACGGTATGTTCCAGCAGTTATTCTTGAGAGTCAGTAATTCTAGGTTAGCCGGAACAACATTTTCGACCAAATCATCACTTACCACCAGGTGAGATAGTGGTCAAAAGCTAACCTAGAATTACTAATAAATAGTAGCTAACAGTGCGGAGCTTGGCACTGTGCCGGGCAATGAGCCCGCCTCATATTACATGGGACATGTCTCGTGAAATGTAGGTGCTTTTTTGCCTACATTTGCCTACCCCTATGGGGAACACAGGAGTGACGATATATGTTTAAAATAATGGAAAAAAAACGAATAAGGTAACAAGGTAAAAAAAAATGTATCAAAAAAGGTAATCAAAGGTAAAAAAAAGGTAAAAAATAATAAATAAGTAAATCATCAAAGGTATCCAAACATTTTGCAAAGTTGGAGCCACAAGAATCAACGACTAAAGAAAGAGGCGTAATTGATTAAAAATTTTCGTACTGATAACGAAAATGATTATTCAGTTTTGTTGGCACGTGCCTAAAAGTGTGCAATTGGACAATAATTACGATAACGAGGCCTCCTCAGACGTTCCAATTGATAACGATGTTTTTCAATCGGGTGTGGATTTTCTTTGATTTATTTTACTCTATTTATCTCGGGTTTTAACGAGCAAAGTTGTAAATTGATACAAAATAAATCTCTTTCATTGAGCACTGTGATCCAAATTAATTGGAATAATAAATAAGAATATACATTTTACAGAAAGTTTATCTATCATTGACGTATTTATAAAAGAGGTTGTTGGTCCTGATGTTGTTTCTAATGCTTTAGGGTTGTCATTTTGTGAAATACATTGTCTCGTGTTGTTTATGGTGACATCACCGTACTAAAAATTAACTTATCCATTTTACTTGGGTAAGTCATATTTAGAAAAAATTACAGTCCTGATGGTTATGTTCTCCTACGCAGGGTCGGTCAGGTCTCCTATGGTCTCCTATTCTCTTTTTTAAATCCGTCTGTGTCTGACACTTGGTTAGGCATTGTGCGAATGCTGACCAATCTACCCCAAATAGATAATCTGTCGCAAACACCTGTCAGTGTGTTTCAGCAGCTAGTCATGAGTGCTTGTAATTCTAGGTAAGTCCAACACAACACGGGAGGTTAGGGTCAAAAGATAACCTCTCAGCAGTAAAAAGAAAAGTATATGGGTACAATACTTGGGTTGTAATACGCTTAGTTCTTCAATCTAGAGGTAACACACCTAGGGTAGTCATCATCATTATCAGCCAGAAGTCATCCACGGTTGATGAAAAGTCTTGCCCATAGAACGGCTATAAGTGTCTCATACGATATCGTCAGTCTACCTAGTGTAGGGGGGGTCCACCAACTCTACGTTTTCTGATGTAAGTGAGTGGTTACTATTCGAGAACCCCCTGATCATTTATCAGTTCGTCGTGCAATTTGGCCTGCCAAGAAAGCTTTCTTCGGCGAATTACTACGTTCCGGATTGTATCGCGCATAGCAACTCCTCCATAGCTCTGTCCATAGCTCCTTGAGCGACTCTGAGCTTGTCCATAAGGGTCACGTCTCAGTGCCATAAGTCATCACTGGCAACACACACTGATTGCAGTCTGGTCTTAAGTGAATGGTAGTTATATACTTCACAGAACATCAAGACAATAGAATTAGACATTGCTCATCGAAACACAACACGCTTTCCTCGTCTAGCCGACTTTTTGTCCATAGTCATGTGAAATCGTGATCGAGAGCCTCAAGCCGATTCCACGATCACGTTATTTCCATTCATTAGAGTTCATTTTGTATTCATCGATTCGACACGCTTCTGGGACTCGCTGGTGCATCGTCATAGACTAACTAATATTGAGTACTTAGTTACTGCAGTTAACAATGTTTACTCATTAAAATGGTTTTTTGTTCTGTGTACAATGTCACGGCGATCATAAATTAGTTACAGTCATCAGTATATGTTAATATTATGTATTTTTTTATTACTTAGTTGCTGCAGTACACTGTATTTAAAAGAAAGACGAGATCATTACTATCCTACTCAGGAAAATAATTTTAAGAACTGCTGCTCAAAATTATTGTTTTGACCTCAAACATACAGTCATTTTAGGAGAAAACCACCTTCAATTTTAGGAGAAAACCTGCTGGCTATTACTGGTTAGGTAAAGAGTTATTGGTTATTCCTTCAGACAATAATTCGGAAATTAATTCGGACGGAATTACTGTCTTCAGGCTGGTCTGACGATGCTTTTTTAGTGTTCCGTAATAGAAATCGCCTATTTAAGAATAGGCGATTTCTAGTACGGAACCCTCAGCACCCTCAGGACAGCCTCAGCTGTCCGTCCCTCCGTTTACCCAACCTTGAAAATGCTGTGTCTTGGGAATCGTAATAGGTAGCTGGTTGTTTCACAGAATTTTCACAGAATTAGCGTTAGTATGATGGAGTGTCTGACGAAAAATAACGAATAATATATAATACGAGTAGTAATAATATATACAATTTTAAAATAAAAGGGCAGAAATACATACAGGAAAGGTTCTTTTAATACTTTTATATTATTTATTCCTTCGCCATATCCTTAAAAGGGTAACACACACAAAAATCAAACTTGCTATGATTTTAGTCCAATATCGAATGACTATTAATTTATTTCGTTTACTAAAAAATCTTTTCGTAAATATTTACCTTATATTTTTGATTACTATTTTATGGTTGATTCGGAGTTGATACGGAATTCTCAGTGAGAGAGTTCAACGCGCACTTGTCCGGCCAACTTGTTTTCATTCCTTGAGTTAGTACATTGTCACTTATTAAAACTTAAATAGCTACTAAGTACTGATTGCAGAAACTAATATCACTCACAATTGCCGGGCAGGCATAATTCATTGTGTCGCGTAGGTTCATGTATAATCAAAACGTGATGTTTTTGCTAACAGTGCAGAAGGAAATGTACTGCGCACAGTTTATTGCCTATTGTTTTACAAAATAGAGAAATAGCACTTGTTTTAGTTTTGTTAACGCACCACAGTTAATGATGAATATCATGTTTGCATAAAGACAATAAATAAACACCCAAATAAAACGCAAATACAGTTAGTGAATAATTTGTCTCCAATGCAAAATATTATTGTTTTGTGTGTAAGATGTATTGTGACACTTTTTTGAGTATTGTACCCAATCTGTCCGTCCGTAAGTCAGGGTCTCTAGCTCTCAAACGGAACATAGTACCAACCTGAATATATATTTTTTTCCAAAATGTTGACCTATGAATAAATATCAATTAGAAAATCAATCCAATTATTTATCCGAAAAAAACTACCTTGTCTTCGTCTAGGTCTAACTAACTTCTGTTAAGGTCTTTTTCAAATCAAGGTCAATATACCGTCAAGCGAAGTTTTTAGTTTTAGACAATTTTTGTTGCGGGGCGAAGCGTCTATATCTAAAACTAAAAGATCTTATCAGGATTTGTTTAATGACTGATGATTTGATTTATTTGATTGGCTCGTAGCAAAGTTTGCTTAGCTGTTCTTAGCCGATCAACAAAGTTAAACAACGTCCGCCGCGGTCACGAGTTGGATGGGTGACCGCTAGTAACATTACTATTGAACGCTTCCGTGCTTCGGAGTCACGTTAAGCCGTCGGTCCCGGCCGTCGTCTTAGAATTGCAGTCGTTGTAGTATGGTAGTAGGGCATTTTGCGAATGCCTGCCTGGCTAGCTACCACCCTGAAGTAGAAAATCTGTCGCCAAGCACCTGGTGTGACGGTGTGTTCCGGCAGCTGTCCTTGAGAGCCATTAATTCTAGGCTAACGTATCAGGTATAAAGAAGGTATCTTATGAACATGTATACTTACTATTTTGCAACAATAATACCCAATGAAAACGGTCCCTAAATAAAATCTGATTTAAATCATAGAAATATGCCGGTTTCGCGATTACCTACTTGCATTTGTTACTAATTAAAACATTATACATATATTCACATTTACTAGCTATAATTAGTAAATGTGAATAGATACATAATCGCATAAACCCTATTTTCTTATAAGATCTTGTTTAACAAATTACATAATAGGCCATCAGAACATTATGTTAATGTCAATCCAAAAGTCAATACAAGTCATCTCCAAATTTGCTCGGCTTACGCAAACTGATTTACAAAACCTTTTACGATGATCTCATAAATCTTGCTCAGATACTTATTATAATCGAAGCCCGATATGGCGACGCCATTGATATCTATTATATAGACAGGGATGCTCTTATAACTTTCATCAAGCTGAATACCGTTCAGAGTTAAAAACTATCGTGAGTATAGTTTATTCGTAGTCATTCCTGTAATAAGGTTCACCTGAATATGACGATGACGCGCGACGATCCTTTTACGACCTGAGTTTGGAACAGGAGTTCTGCTTAGTTTTTTTTCAACGCAGGTTCAAATTATTTAAATATTACCTTTTCCAATTGAAAATTTCTTTGTTTTCGCTCTGCATGCGTCAACTCTGTTTAAAATAATACTATGTATACATTCTTCTTCAAGCAGTAGTTGACGCTTGTGCGTAGTCTATTTATTGATGGAGGCCTTTATTCCACATATTAAACAACTTCAAATGGTTTTAGTCACGTATATGTTATATAATAAAAGATGCAAGGTTTTGACAAGTCGGGATAAAAATAATGTTAATACGCAGTTAAAACCGTTTCAACTAGTAGTAGGTAGGAACTAATTTCCGGGACGGGGGCAGTCCGTGTTGCTGTAAGGAACTAATCGATGTTTCTCTCTATAGAAAAAACGGCGGCTTTTTTTTTTTTTTCAGACAGTTATATAAGGTTAGAATCTTAGTCAAATTGCTTCGCGCCGCCTTCGCTAGTACCAAATGGGTAAACATATATAACATATATAAACATAAATATCCTTAAACAAACATTTATCAGCACATATCCATGTACACACAGGTCGGTACAGATCAGTGGACGACGCCCACTCCGCTCGCTTTTCGAGGGATCTCCGTCAAATTGACTCGTTAATTCGTTAGCCCGGGTCAAGTTATTAGAGCTTGGGTCAAGATAATGGGTCCAGCGGTCAAACCATAGACAAATTGTGACACGTAATGGCTTTATTATACTTAAATATACTGATACTTCTAACTATGTTGCAAAAAGCATTATTCTAGGTTAAGCCTGTTAAAACCTTTGACCACATCATCACTTACCATCAATTGAGATTGGCTGGTTTCATTGGTTAAAGGCTTACCTATCAGCAATAAAGAAAAAAAGTACCCACTTGCTCGTACTTCTAGTTTATTTTCAATTTTAATTTAGCAACCTATGTCGGTCCTTCGCCTTCTTAGCATATTTCTGTTGCTCACCAGGTGACGAACAACTTTTACAAAATCCCTCACCACCACAGTATTTTTATATTTGCACTAACCTATTTCGATAAATTTCTACAGAAATGTAGTTTCCATTGCAGTAACGCAACTTCCCATTGCAAAACATCCTGTTAGATGCTGAAACTGGCTACCGTCCTTACTGGGCAAGGATTGCCAATACAGTACAAGGCCTATAGGCATAAGGCAATAACACTTATGTGTAACAATCTTGACCATATCACATATTGAATGATGACGCTGTAGCATTAGTAGTGCAGTAACCGTGTCTGTGAAGCTCGCGGTCTCACGTTTGAATCCTAGACTAGCAAAATGTTCGCGTTATAAATAAATAAATCTGTAATTGATTTTAGATCCGCGTCTCAACATAGATAATCTTGTCATTGTGTTTTGAAGCAATGATAGCAGAGCGGCAACAGCTATGGACTGTCATGCAGCAGGTACCATGGTTCGATCCCCACCGCCACCGGCTTGAGCGCACGGTGGAAGGGCATTTTGCGAAAGATCGCCTGGCTAGCGACAAATATATTCTATCTGATGTCCTTGAAATAGAAAATATGTCGCCAAACACCCAAACAGACCATTCTAGCAGGAGTCCATGAGAGCCAGTAAAAATAAAAGGCACGTGTGACTTAACGTATGTTTAACGGTAACAGGCGCTGTGCAGTTCGTCACTTGTGACGAAATGCATCTGTTATATGTAGAGGTTACCGTTTAACATCAGGTGGGCCTCGCACCTGCTTCAGTTTAGTACCATTCCACTATAAAGTTATTCTAACCAATTTCGACTCTCTATTTGAAAAAAACTCTGCAATTTGACATTTGGAGTCCCGTTACTCATAAAAGTAAACTATTTTTAAGTCCTTCACTACATTTAATGAAAATTTCAACAAAACATGTATTGTTGACTAATGATCGCAATTCGCATAGATACAGACGCGCCTATACTATTTGTATATATTAACATAATGTGTGTATTACCTAACACTCCTATTATATTATTCAAAATTACGTGTTTATATATACAATAAAAAGTCAAGGCCTTAAGTTAGATTTATGCAATTTACTCCCACACCATATGTAATTTTAGCTTATAATTGCTAAATATAAGAATTTTCCTTGAAATTAAATAAAATACGGCTACCGTGAACTAAGAAACATATTTTATAGATATTTTTAATACAAGACTTTAATTGAAATCACATTACCCTTCCTAATATAAATATGTAACCCTGAAACTGGAACTATAAAAAAATAAACTAAATATATCTGGTAACTAATTATTAAAGAAGTACCTATTGACCGTCTCAATATGTACGCCAAAATATAATAATATTTTGGATATTACTTGATTTTCATAAAAGGTTTCAATATGACACCCTCATACAGCAATCTTCGACCCTCAAGTGATTATATAATGCATATAGAAAATAATAATAGTAATTTACTTTAAAAAAAGAGAAAACAGGACAGACTATAGCTCCAGCTTGGGTCAAAGTAGTTACGCGTAATCTTATACGTCTTCTTACCTAGAACCAGCATGGCTCCTGTTGGTTTAAGAAACCCCACATTTTTATGGTATAAAAAAATGTTTAAGGACTCATGTCGGTTCTGTGTCAAGTAGTTTGACCGCCCAAACTAGTTAAAATATCTTGATAACATCACTTCTGTATAACACCTTTTCTGAAGTTTTATGTCCTATTTAAGGCACTGCACTGAGGCAATTCTGAATACTTACGTTCGTTTGATCCTTTGCTGTATCTTTATTTCTTAATTTTGAGTTATGCAATTAACATAGGTACGTGATATTATTTAGAAACACGATGACTTAAAGTTACCTCGATGAAAAATAAATACAGTTTTATCTAAACAATTAAATAGTACGGTGCGTAAATACTTCACGGAAAGTCATCAGTTATTGAATACATACACATACGCGAATACCTTAAAAGCTCGGTGCGCTCTTAACAGGGCCCCAATTCTCTAAGCTATTGACCAAACGCCACACTACTGCGATGCTTCTGCGATCGAACTGCTGTTAATGTCAAATTCCGTAGTCTGCTAATTCTAGCTCCTATAAAAAAACTACAATTTTCATGCAATTAAGTTGTGTTAACTTAGTTCAATAGCTAAGAGAATCGGGCCCCAGGTGGTAAGTTTATTGTCCTTTACGGAGCACAGTTCGTTACTTTGGTCTGTACTGATAATATTTTGTAGGAAAACCAATATCAATAATCCAGGAATCGAACTTAGGACCTCGCGGTTTGGATGTGACGCTCATATCTAACAATGGCCCAACACGGCAGTGTAACTGCATTCTACAGGCTGTTTAATGAATCACAACAGTTAGCTGCATTCTGACTCAACTTAAGTAAACTCCGATAAGGCTGAGTTTAAACAACGAAATGTATTTGCAGAGCAAATTCGTACTAATCTCACTACCTCTACTAACCTAGAGGCGCGTTATCGACTCTTTGCACTACAATACTCATATGTTTGCATACTACTGACTTTAAATAAAACCTAAACACGATAGTAAAGTTTACATATGTGCAAGAATTCGTCAAAAAAGTCAATTCTCGGAACAAATAAGATATCCGTTTTCATCTTATTAGAAGTTCAATATACGATGGTAGTTTATGTTTTGCATACGTAAATAAAATAAGTAATATTCTTTCTTTCGTATAAAGAAACTTCTAGAATGATAAATTATTATATATTGTTTAGGCATTTATTTTACAACTATGCATCATATAGCATACAACTATTAGAGAAGCCAATTGAAAAACCTAAAACCACTCATTTCATTAATATTTTAGGAAAGCACATAATCTTATATATTTGAGGACCGTTTGATCACTGGAGGGTTTGAATATTTGGCAACATTTTTCGTGTTACCAGTAGAAGGATTCGACAGGGTTATCGAACAAAGATGAATTAGCTGATCAATAAACAGGTCGCATAGATATCAATATCATGTTACATAAAATAAACTTGAAATTGATATTGTGTACTTACATAATTCTTCATCAATCGATCATCAACCAGCAGGATGATGAAGTACCTTGACATTGGTAGATTGTAAATGGTTTCAGTACACTGAACGCTATTACCACTCGTACGCTGGACTTGAAGTTAAGATAAATTATTATTATTCCTGAAGGCTTGTTGAAAGCTATATTGAATGTATAAGAAACTGTCCTTACGTCCCAGTTCGTAAGCCAAGTAGAGGTCATTTTTATTTTTTGCTAAAATTAGTTGCCAGACAAAATACATGATCATCACTGTAGTCTACCAGCCCTCGAAGCTGCCCGCATTCCTTGAGAATAAGCATCTTTACTGCTCGAACACCGGTCGGAGATTACGACCAAAACACCGTGAGTGCTAGCCGGTATATTCAGTAAATAATTATCTCAACTCACGTTAGTTTTTATGAAAACATCACTGTAGTGTTATTTTTTTTTTGGATGGATTTTAAGTAACCTGTCTATCAACCGGATCCTCCATTGCCAAACACAGCCTCTCTCATTATGGCTGATGGGGGGTGGCTAGGAGGGGCTTTCCATAATTCCTACACTTGGCTTTTGGGAATCGCAGGTTAAAATATGAGTTCAGTTCTTCAGAAGGTGTTGCTGCCACTTTCCGGTATTTTACCTTTAGTCGCCTCCTACGACACCCACAGGTAGCAAAGAGGGGGTAACATTGTTGCCCGGCACCCCACGAGGGATTGTAATACAATATTTATGACTCAGTACTGGCAAAAGTTGACATAATGTCATTTTAATCTATTTTTTTTTACTTTGCAGTGACCATAATCCATAATGAACAAAAGTGTAGCGAAACGTGAATCAGAAGCGGTTAATTGTATCGATTGTGTGTCACGTCGGCATCGTAGCACTGAAATGACTAAACCGATTTCAATGCATTTTTCTTTATTTGAAAACAGTCATTATTGCAATAGTTTATATAGCTTCCTATGTTTACTGAAAATCTGATCAGCCGTATGCAAGACATTACTTTTTGAGCATAGCCCTCTCACCTCACCGCACAGCACACACTGTGTACTACCAGATTTTGGAAGTACCTATGTAACTTCTTTTAGCTATAGACCCTTTAGGCCTGTATCCATCAGCTCCGTGCGATGAATGGGGCGAGGTTTTCATAATTCATTTTAGTATTTCTGATTTCATAATACTCATTGAAAATTGCTTTTAGGTATTTAAAAATGCTTTCATTTGAATGATTAACATTCTGTTATTTAAATAACTTACTTTAATATTCAACAGTCAAGTGGATTGTCCCGCTAAAAACCGAAATGTCGATGACTTACAAAACATTTCTTTATTGCATTAAGTACTAAAAATACATATTTTTGCATAATTTGTTTCAAACTCAATGTCACTTTGTTCCTTTATTTATTTTGACAAAGCATTAAACATTGTATTTATCTTGTGACAATATGTATACAGTGACTAAAATACAATAGTATACTGTTTGTATGAGATTTATACACATGCTCTTATAACGGTAGAAGAAAAAATCGCATGGAAACATCCATATCTAAGAATCTCACGTTAGAATACGTCGTATCTGCCAGTGACGACTAAAGCTTGCGATGACAGTATATTTGATTGAAGACTAAGGCTTCAATCAAAGGCTTGGAGCTTTGGTCTTCTTTTGAATAATCGGAGTCACCTAACGAATCATGGAGGGAGCTAACTTTGTAGTTTCTGTGCACGATGTGATCTGCAACCAAGCAAAGTGCCGAAGAACGAATGTATGAACGAATTGATGGACCACATCGCTCATCCACTTGTTGGGCAGACGATATTATGCGAGTCACCAAGAGCCAGGAAGCCAGCTGTTTACATAGAGTGATATGATCAACGGGGGACGACTTCAAGCTGATGATGATGAAGTTATTCTGCCAACCTGCAACTAATACCTGTGTGGGCCAATTCTCTTCCCTCTATCACTCTGAGGAAACTTATGTACCACGACATGAAAACGTGATCAATAGAACTGAATATGTTCAATTCTATAGAATTACCTATATCTAGTGCACAGCAGCAGTTGCATATAATTGTATTCATGAGGAAAATAACATGTTTTACAATTAGTTACATCTTGTGTAGAGGTACAATTCTTGCATGATTTAGCGGTAGAGGTCAGCTTTATATGTTATTTATTATACAAGTACTTAACTCATACTTCGCCCGAAAGGTCCCGTACCAAAGGACAAAACGGAATTTCACACTGTCTGTCTATCATTCTGGCTGAGGGATTTTTCTTAAAAACTAAATTGACTGTGAATCTGAAATTTTGATACATAAGAATGTATCTGCTACCAACAAATACTGAAAACTACGATTAATAATGTGGTTTTGAAGATCATTTTTTCACCTCACAATAGCTCGTGATGGTGTTGTTTATCATTCGAAATCTTCATGGAATGTGCTTTTTATGGCGTAGAAAATGTTTTTGATATTAGAACATCTATAAATGTTCCAGAAAAAATAATTAATTTAATTAACATTATCTATTCTACTTTTAATTTTAACTATCAGTTACACAAATTTACTACATTATTGAAACTGTATATCTTGAACTTAGCAATCTCCTCGCTCAAATGAGATATAATATATAACATATAATATATGTTGCGCTCAGCAGCAGAATATACCACCTTTGAAACCTTCGGTAAGCTCAGGGTTCTATATTTTGAACTTTGCTCGTGGTAACGCGTGAGTACTCGTGCCGAATGACACCTTTGCAGCCTTGCATGACAAATAACTATTCTATTATAATCTGTTGCAATGCGGATCCCTAAAAACTCACTTCTTCTTTATTTCAGTTTGATCTTACTAGAGATCCTGATCCCTTTTTGATCCACGTTTGGAATCAAAAGATTTTGATACGTATATTATTTTTTACTACTCTAAGGTTCTTACTTTTTACTAATTTTATTTGGTTTAGTCGTTTATTTATAAAAAAAAAATTGTAATCTTATAGTAAAAACACGTAAGAGCACTTAAGCGTCCTTACTGTATGACAAAAAAATATGTGCTATTAAAAAAATATTTGAGCTAATGTTATGTATACCTACCAGTTTTGTAAATTAATGTAATGTCAAAGAGCTTTTGTAATTTTTAAACAAACCGAATATGTGAGTGGCATCTAAGTCAAATGAATCCATACATATTACGAAAGCACGTAGGGACTTCCGCCACCATAACAAAGTACCCAAACTGTTGGCGACACAAACGTCTCAAGGTATAGAAAAACAATTTCATTGTTCAATTGACTCAGCACAATAAAATTGTCACGATGAATATTAATTTTATTGTTCACTAGAATTTTGATAATTAAATGAATACTTTAGAACAGCACGCAACAAAGAAAACAGGTTCTACTAAAGACTTCCGAATCGATTTCTAAAGTAATTGAGGATGCGATAAAAAGAAACATTATAGAGGAGGCCAGAGACTACATTGGAGTGAATCGTTCAATTAGACATAAAAAATGACTAAGAATGAAGTGTTTGTACAGCTAATAGATGTTTAATTTTTTTGTTCACAGGTAAGCATCATCAGAAGTCTAAGTTCGCGCTGCTGTATATAAAAAAGGTACTTGAGGTGAAACAATAATAAAAAATGATGACGATTTGAGCATTTAAACAAAACAGACCACAAGGGAAAGGACCTGGGTATGTCTATTGTCAGCTTACAAGCATTGATGGCAGCTATTTTAATGTCGGGTTAAGTACGAAGATATACCTTACACGTTTTAATTAGGTACAAATATTTAGTAATTCTTAATAAGATTATAACGTATCAAGAATTCTCTTCACAAAAGTAAATCAAATGGGCTCTTAAATCATCGCGTAGATAAATTAAATACTTAACTCTGACAAACTAAGAACTTATATTGAATTTTAGGACGTCGTTGGGTAGATCTTTAATGCGAATGTACGCTTGACCCATTCTTTTCAAACGAAAATGGGAATGTTTTTAAATCTCGAACAAATAGATTTATTATGAGTATTCAGTAGGCGTGGTAAACTTGTACCAAGTCCCCACCTCTTCAAACACAAAAACATCACATATACCTAGGTAGAGAGCTAACTCTCATAAGCCCAAAGCAAAATAAAACATAGGTACAACCTTAGCATAGGTTCATTGGACCTTAAATGAAACCACTTCCAGCATAGTTAGGGCCAATGAAGCAACAATTTTAAAACTAATAATTAAATTAACAAAACTCCATATATTGACCGACTGTAATATACCAATCGGATCTGATCTACTAAATAATCTATTCCAAACGATATCAAGGCAAACATAACCAAATCTGTATGCGTGAATGGGATAGCCCACACATATCTAATTTCTTATGCAAATTTCAACCTTATTCTTAAACGGCGTAAGTATTAATGAAACAACTTTATTATATCACATGAACTATTTCATATGACAAGCGTCTTTAAAATTTAGAATATTACCTTGAGTCATTAAAAATAGAGTATGAAGTCCGACTTTAGGCTTATTAGACCATCAAATAGTGACTACACCATCCTTATTTGGTGCAAGTGCACGCGTTTATTTATGGTTTGGTTAATGTAGGTAGGTTGAGTTTAACAGGCTGAGCAGGTATTGATGACAAATCATATTTATGATCCATGTATTGTGTGACTGATACTATTTTAATCTAGGCTTGTTAAATTCAGGTATCACTTTAGGATTTAACAAAATAGTAACTTTACTTTTGGCCGCCTAAATATAAGTTTTAAAGGTTTTCAGAAATCCAATGTTTTCTAAATGTTGAATTCTATGGCTAGGTAAGTACGTACATCAATTCTCATACATAGATAAATACGCGCTGCTAATAAGTAAAATACCTAAAAGTAAAAACAAAATATTTTGTTCAATAAAAAGATAATTTTGGTATATTCTAATTTATTCTTAACGGTATCTACTGTATGTAAGTAGCAGCTGTTTAAATTTGTATACTTAATAATGCATACTTCGTGAATTAACCATGGTATCGTGCATATTTGTCCTGTACTTAATAATTTAACTTTTATAGATTCAATTTATACACAAATTTACGTTATCTTACTTTTGTGAATAACTACAATAATTATTGCTGGTATACTACTCTTGTTATTATACTAACCACTACCACCAGTAACCATACTAACCCAACTAAATTATATCCAACAGTGGCAGATAATTGAAATCGACAATTTAAGGACCTATTAGAACTATCTTATTGAATTTAACAACGTTTTTAGGTTAACCAGCTGTGAAGTGATTGATATTTAAACTGTACCTAAGCAAACTGTGTTAACTACGTCAATATATCTACATAACTTAATTTACACTGATCTCTAATATTGTTAAGTGTATATAGCGTGGTTTATTGCCGTGCGAAGTCAAAGCTCTTTGTGGAAGTAAACAACAGTGTAGAAGCTACGTCAGTAGGACAGAAGATTTATGGCGAATAGAAAACTGGTTATATTCGTGAAAACAGCAGATTTAGTATAGTGTCTCTGGCAATTAAGTAGGTACTATATCAGTACTCATGAACCCATAAAATGCCAGACGTGTCTCGCTCGGCAGTTATCATATCAATATAGATATGAGTAAATGTCCACTGTGTACCAGGAGATAAGCAAGGCGACACTAAAACACAATTCTAATTACTTTGGTAATTACGACTCATCTTGTAGCCAACAGCTTACAGTCCTCTGTCTCTCACGTACTTAGATTAGTTAATAGTTACTACGTGATCGGGCACTCAACTGTTAATGACTTGGAACTTAATCTCTGCTAGATGGAGCTAAGTGTCAAATAGCGTGCCTCAAAGGTCATTCACCATATCACAATCCTGTTCTATTTTGATAAGTTGACTTGAGATAAAAGTTACTCGTATACCAATAGTTATTCTATAAATACAGATCTTCTATTAATTGTTCAAGGGTTATAGTCAACTTTTTCAGACCACCTCTTGTAAAACGTACGCCGTTGCTTGCATTGGACAAAATCCTGGAATTATGACTAAAATGAATCCGCAAGTCGATGAATGTGTGTGTGAAATCTAAACTAAAGGGCATATAATGATCTCTCAGTCCCCAGACAGTTTTAATAGGAATCATGTTTGACTCGAAGCAAACAAAATAATATACTTAGTAGATATATTTAAAATAATCTATATAACAGAAACAGATCAATAATATATTATAATAATACTTAAGGTAGGCAAGTCGCTTGTCCTGAAAAATGCGAAGTTGATTATGAAGTTGCAGTTTGCAATAACAATAGGCGGTCTGTGTCATTGACATTATAATGACGGCAAGTGTGGGCGTGAGAGGCGCCTTAACTGTGAAACATTTCATATATAACACGTGTTTAATCTATTACATCTTGATATTAGATTTAAATGTAAGCGCATCTTAGTGTGCGTTCACCTAATTGCAATTTATCGGTAAGTTATGATAACGGAGGTGCTAACATAGACTAAACGTAAAATTAATAGCTTTTAAGGATAGCTACTGCAGGGCACCGTTACGTGCTTGGCGACAAATATTTTACTAGAGAATGCCTCGAACTAAACTGGCGGCCATCAAAATATATTATACTTTTTGGCGTCAAAGGCCCATTTCTGAAGACTTTCTATTAGCAAAAGATCTCTGAAACTTATATGAATAAAAAAACAGCTGCGGGAAACACTGTTAGGTTAGGTTGGTGACATATTTTCTACTTGAGGGTATTAGGTATCCAGTGGGCCTAGCATATACCGGAGACATATGTCCCCGCTGAGAGGATAAAAATTATCTCTTCTTCTCACCTTTGATTTTTTTATTACTCATGCGCGCCTGTGAATACCTATTTATCCACTGTGGATAAATCCTTTCTCTCTATTAGTATCGTCATACATTACAATATAAACTACCTTGTATTTATCAATACTATCACATTTTTTAGCTCATTGAGCTAATTTTTACCCGCTATATAACTCATTAGTAGTAACTTAGTAAGTGATGAAGTTTTCAAAGGTGATACACAAGAATAACATAAAGTGCAAATTTACAATAAGCACTTATCAAGATATTATTACTAACGTACGTAGTACCATATCTCAATGTAAGCACCCGACATTATATTACTCCATTAGAAATACCTCAGATCATATAACTTAAGATCTGAGAGTAATACGCACCTCCTAGGAACAAAGACTCCTCCCTTTTTGATGTCAGTCGGAGACTATTTTATCCACGTTATGTGTCAATTCATTAAACAGCAATTTTCAAACTGAAACTGTCAATAGGAGATCGTTTTACTGGCTTTTGTAGATAATTTGTTCTCTCGAGTGTGATAAATCAGGGGATACAATTTTTATCTTCAGTCCGTGCTAGGCCCGCTGGCGGTCATTCTCAAAATACCACTATTATATAACGACTGCCATCTTAAGACAACCAGGCTGACAAGTTTAACGTGTCCTCCGAAACACGGAAGCGCTCAGCTAATGCCATTAGCGGTCACCCTTCCAAGTCATGACCGCAGCAGACGAAGCTTAACATAAAGCAAACTACGTTACGAGTGCTAAGTGCCTACACGACACGGCTTGTTAGCGTTAGTGATAACTAGAATCATTATACAATAGGTAAATTGTATCACGATTACACATACTTTCAATATTGTTTTTCCAGACGGTGTGCTTAGTTACATTTCATACCTATTCAATTGCAATGCAGTGCGATTAGATTAAGTTATTACATTAAAAATATAGTATATTAAATAACATTTCATTATCGTTGTCATTTTAGATAAAAGTCATTTCATTTTATCGATTCGAATAACAAGTTCAGTAGACAAATGGCAAAATCTGATATTTATAAATATTTATTGCAAGATGAAACAGCATTCCAGATGTTAGATCATTAATAATTAAAAACTAAATGTTGTCTTAGGTTTTTGCGACTATTACACATAGTAATCAAACAACTTTAAACGGTTTAAATCGCGTAAACTTATCATTATTTTTGTTTCGACGTTTCAAACACTTTGGAGTGATCGTGGTCACGGGGTGACTGGTTGATTAATAATTTGCCTGGTTCTTATGCGTACATAACGTAACGTTACGTACTTAAGTTCGATGTTAAAATGTCTGCATCCCCCCAGAATCGAACCCGAGAGTTCTTAATACTCCAAATATAAAAAGAAACTCGTATCACAAAGTTCATTTTGACAGTTAATATATAGAAAACAAATGCATGTGTTGTGACATTTTTAAATAATTATTTACCTACTTGTACAACGTTGGAGTGAAAAAGATTCCTTCACTTGAATATGTAGACATAATAAAATAAAATATATGTACATAATATTTCCCGAAAAACGTGAGATTTTATTAAATATTTAGAAAAACAAGGAGCAAATAATACAAGTATGATTACATTATAATAACATATATGAAACTCTCCCACTGCGCAACCTACCTCTTGGGAAATCTATTGTGTTATTTTAATAAACGAACTGTCATTGTGATCTTTTCTCATTTGATATATTCGCATATACATTTCTATGTGTATTTTATATTTGTATATTACGTTAATTGTTAGTATGTTATAGTACATTTACTTATTATCTATTCCTTTAAGTATTTATGTAAACCAAATTCAATATTATACAGATGGTAGCGCATTTTATTCATATGTTTTATCTCACTTTGTTTAATTATTTGACTTTTGGTTTAAAAAAAACTATTTTCATGCATATAAAGCTTTATACGTATGTAATCAAAATTTAAAAGATTTTTTTTGTTAGCCAAGACATGTGGAATATATAATATGTACTAAATATCATCAATAATCAATTCACAATTTCGGAAGCGAATGCAAACCATCACACACGCATTATATACCTATATTAGTGTAATTAATCAATCACATTTTAATGTCATTGAGTGCAATAGTATTTTTATAATGTTGGTATTCGAAATCTGGGCGTTATGGGTCATATAGCAGTTTGAATTTTGACATTCACCCAAACAACCTCTTTGTAATTAAGTCGTTTTGGAACAAGCTTCACGTGCATAAACAAATATTTGGAAATCTAAATGCCAATGAAGATCTAGTCTGGCCAGGTATGATATCATGCCTGTCAGTTATTCAATAATGCAGCCTATATCATCGATATTCCGCATTTTCTTTTTACAGTTGCATGATTTGATACCGCTTTGACGTCACATTCCATTATAGCAACCACTGTACCATCACTTTTAAAATAAATATTTACGAAAACTCTTATTGCCAGACGGCACTAATCTCAGTACGTTCGCCAAACAATCAAATAAAATGGATTCTCGTATCAAACAGATGTTTCTCATCCGAATAAATCCGTCACTGTCGATGTAGAGTTGCTGCAACGGTCTAGCCTTGAATTCAGACGATTTAAAATTGTATTCCTTTAGTATAGAACAGATTTTTCAAACACGCATATTTAAAGGGATATTTTAGTACTAGAACCTCGAAACACATGAGTTTAACAGATTTTAGAACTATCGTGTTGTTACAGTCAACCATACTTGTAGTGTTCCCTTGATAATATCTACATGTCATCAAAATAACAAATTTGAACTCTATCTCTATGTAACAGTAGAACTCATTTTGTATTGTTCGCCATACCTAGGTAGTATTTGCTTAATTCAATACATTTTTACACAAAACACGTTTTTATAGCTTTCTATATTTTATTACTCTCTGTAAACTGGTAACAGTTAACTGAAAGGAAAATTCTGAATTCTGTTGAAAATTTAATTTGAATGTAAACTTCGTGCAGAGCTTGAAATAGATTTTCATACCTTATCCTTATGCCTCTTACTAGGCGATTAAGTACATATTGCTGCTCTACAGCCCAGCAAGTTTATAAACATATTATAGTATACATACTGTGAAACATAATATAGGTGCAAAACTATTTTTGAAACGAAACAGATATGTTCTATGAAATTGGACTGTGATTCCGTATGTAGTTTATAGGTAGTTTAAACAACCGCGCCCCTAGGTTTAAACCCACGCGCGTAATAGGTAATGATGACAATATAATTTCATTCAAAATTGCTGATATCGGCTCCGCATATGTAACGAACCTACCAGACAGAAGAGGAGTTATTGAATGAATATATCAATCAATGCGTTTATTTTTCGTCATTTTATGTACATATCGATCAATTTTTGACCACGGCTAGTATTCAAGTGGGTGATCTGATATTGAAGAATGATTTTAGGATACCCTAGCATAACGGACCCAGTCATATATGTATATACATTACGGTCTTCAACAGCTGTTCTTGAGAGCTTGCAAACGCCTTCAACTTCATCAATAACGAACAATCTCATCGTAATGAGTGATGATGAACTCGAAGGTGTTTGCAGACTCTTAGGAAAAGCTAAAGGAGGTATAAATATTATGCTTTAGTTAAGTAGTCTTACACTAAACTACATACATACTAGAAAAATAATAAAATTTTTGTTAACGTACTTTTATATATATTAGAAACAAAAAAAATATCCTCTTTAACATATTTTTCCTGAGTCATGCTCTTCCAATCTGAGCTGCCGTGGTGTAGGAGTCATAGTAAACATTATCCTTCCGTTCTAATTCGATAGAGGGTTGTTATTCAAATTCTTTTTGTATTAAAGTATAGTTACAGGATTAAAAAAATACACACGATTTGAGTATCTCCTCCTTTTTTTGGAGTCGGTAGAAAATAGTATTTAATCGCGTCCTTCATATCCAAATAAATGTATGATTTATATACTGTAGTGTAGTAATATTTTTTTTTAATTAGTAAAAAATATCAACGAAGTTTTATAAAAATGAGAAAAAAAAAACAGCAACAAAGTTATATTATGAAAAGTTGAGAATTTCAGAATGAGACTGTAGGTACCTAATTGATAAATTGTTATTAAAAGACATTTAAATTTATTTCACGATGAAATGAATTAAAGATTAATAACCATACTATTTAAATAAAATTAAAACGTATTTCTAGAAAAACATCCGGCTTTTCCGAATAACACTGCATTATGTTCGCCCTAAACATAATAAAATGATTGTGTACGAGTAATTGTATAAAATAATTGTATTGAGATTTAAAAAAATACACATAATCATATGATCAATAATCACAATAATAACAAGTTTGTGATTATGTGTAATTGTACCTATGTTTATTATTCTCCACGCTGAAAAAGCTTAACGGATTTCTGTGAAATTCGTAATGTAGAGAGCTTACACCCGGATTAGCACACACGCTACTTTTTCTCCGGATTTACCGAGTAGCTCCCGAGGGAGGGAAAATAAAAAGAGGACTCGCAAGATAATACTCGATATAGGTAAGTACTTACTATAGTTGGTCGGCCTTAGGCAAGGCTTATTTTATGGTACTGAGTCGGAATTACAACAGTTTAGTTTTACGGACGCCGTAAGAAGTGATAAAGGGAAAAGCACCAAAAAGGTTGGCAGCAATACCATCTGAGAAACTGCCATCTTACCCTGAGACCTCAGTGACGCCTGCCAAGCGAGTTATGGCAAACTCCGCCTCCGTTATTGGGGGAGGCTTTTGTACAGCGGTGGACGTTACTGCTGTCGATGTGATGTGAAGAATAGATAAATGGTAACAATCACGTTACAGGTACAATCTTATCAAAATACACAATTATATAACTTGCCCTAATTACTCTTTCGCAAATAAGTAATTACCTAAAAGCTACAAAATATAAATGTAGAAAGCAGCTTTAATATTGTCGTTAAATTCCAACGTTTCATCTCGTCCTCGACGATTTCATCGTTAATTGAACAAATTGGATTACATTTCCGAAACAAATTACTTTTACCGGAAAAGTTCAATTTTTCCTCTTTCATTGAGGCGCTCTGAAGGCAAACAAGGCGATCCAAGGCTTCGCGTAATTGTTAATCTTTCGTTTAAGGCTCCTTGTTGTTTCATTTTTAAATGTTATCGTCTTTTCTACCCGTCCTTATCCCACGCTGTTCGACACTACTGGGTCGACACACATACAACATTGTAGTACAACGAGTGCATAATAATTTGTTTTATGCACGAGTCTTAGACTCAGCTTTTATATTCAATTTCGATGAAATGAATCAATGATAATAATATTGTTAGTAATAAGTTATAATTAAAACTTATTTATATTTGAATGTTTGAATGTTTTAGTGACATTGTTTGGACAAATGTAATTCTGGTTCTTTAATAATACCCATGGCTTAATCAAACATTTTTTGAATGTTTGTGCATTCAAAAAATGTTTGATTAAATAACGTTTTATGCACTTCTGAGCTGTAATAATAAAGTTTTATGCACTAGAGCAAGAAAAACAAATTTAGTCCGTTTACGCCGGGCATACACAAGAACTTAACGAGCATGACAAGTAAAATAGTACATTGTTATACAAGGGATGAAAGGGACCTATTAAGGCACGAGATATTTTAGCACGTGAGCGTAGAGGCTCGCAGTTTCATATTATTTTACTGAGTTGGCGTTAAAGCAAACATTATGAGTTGTTGTGTTCTTCTTTAGTAATTGTTAAGTTTCTCTGTCCCGCAAACATAATTAATTAGAAAGTGCATTCCACACCTAGTGTTAAATTACTATGTCCGGTAATTGTCTCATCGTATTACATCACTAGCACCTTCTGTCTGTCTGCAGTTACGTAAGCTGTACCTCAGATGAAGGCGGTACATAGGCTCCATTGTGACACACGTAAATTCTATATTACTGCGGAACCTCTTTTCGCGGTAGCTTTATGTTATAATTAACGTATTTACCTATTTTAGTAGTCGTTGACCTCACTGTCTCACCTGTTGATAATACGTGAAGATGTGGTTGAAGATGATAAACGAGTTAACCCTAGAATGACAACTGGTTTAAGGACACCTGCCAGAATATACTGATAAATGCTTCGAGACAGATTTTCTGCTTGAAGATGTTATGTTTGTCTTGTAAAATAATATACTAAATACAATTCAGTCAAATCAGTTAATATTCTATAACATAAATATTAAACTATTTATATATTTTTTTTTACGATTCGTAGTAAACCAATGTATTCATTACAATCCAGTGGTTTACTACGAATCGTAAAAAATAAAAAATAAAAAAATAGTTTAATATTTATGTTATAGAATATTGGCGGTTGCAAACATATTGCCAACAAACGCAACAATAATTCTTGTCTATACATAATTTAAATATATGTGGATATAAATGTCTCGACAACTACATAATACTTGCGTACCTTACAAAGAAGCAAATTGTGAACGCTTTTAAATATTTTTATGCTGCTACTTAATACTGTTAATTTTTCGCTGCAATTTCAAAACATTTCTCTCTAATTTTCCCGTTTCTGGCAGAAAAATCTACTTTACCGCCACGTTTTGTAGCGCGCTCTGACTTGTTTCTAGAGTAGTTTGTTTGAGACACGGAAAGAGATTTATGTTCCTTTTTCATTGCTTTGAATAGAGCAATTTTTACTTTGAAATTAGGTTTTTTTTGCAGTATAAGAGAAAACCTGAAAATAATATATTTGGTAACAACCTAACGTATGCAGAATTGGATCTCTTTTTTGACATCTCATAACA
Source organism: Plagodis pulveraria (assembly GCA_963890685.1). NCBI lineage: Eukaryota > Metazoa > Arthropoda > Insecta > Lepidoptera > Geometridae > Plagodis > Plagodis pulveraria. The sequence goes on from OY982950.1 coordinate 964,955, forward strand.
TCTTCCTATAATAAATCTAATAATCTAAATAAATACGGTTCTGTATTACGGCAGGAATATAATATAGTCAGGGATAACTTCGATAATTTAGGAGATGAACTCCTCCTCAGACGGTAATTGTTTTGATTCAGACAAAAGTTCTGACGTTTAAGCAACAAATCCGTGCTGAAGATTTTAATAACTGTTTGATTAACAGTAAAAAAAAAATTAAAAGCAGATAATTTCAAAATATTATCTAAAACTCCTCCTCAACGTTAATGAATTTACAAATATAACTCTATTCAAATAGCTAAAATTGTATCAATTATTACCTCAAAAAATCCATGATGAGAACTTTAAAGTCAGACATCCACGTGAAAAGTGTTATTTTCTCTCATTTTTGGACAGACAAAAAGGTAGACGCCACGCTTATTGATATTGAACTTTATTTATGTCATGTTTTGTTTTATTTTCCAATACAAACTCTTAATTGATCTGCATCAGGAACACTGTAACAGGAGGAACTCCTTTGATTGAAGTACTCGCAAGTGACGAGCTGCTATTTGCCTAAGTTTGTCTCAAGATACGTTACTACGCCAAACTATGTACGATATACAAGACTACTTCCCGCCATTGTCTCTTACGTAAACTACTATAATTTCGTGTTATAACTTTTTTACGTTCCCATTATTCAAATATGTAATAGGTACTTACGTTTCTTTATTACGAGTTTCTTAGAAAAGGTACAATTTGCGGATAATGTTACAAATTTACTGTCTACGTTATTGCGTAAAGTACATAGGTAGGTTTGTATGTAGTTGTCGAATAAAAGCATACTTACTTAGTGATTGAAACTCTTGCGAATGAATTTGTCTTAAGTAATGGTTAAGAGTCGCAAACCTGTTTTATAATGGATCCGCTTCTAAGCTATATTTTGCATACTTCCTTGTGACTAGAATCCGCCGGCAGGTAGGTACTCGATATAAATATATTGCAGACATGCCGTATAGCTAACTGGATTTGGATTCCAGATTAATAAGCAATAGAAAACATAATAACCATGGCTTATCCAATTTTTTTTTATTGCTAGCTTGCCTTAATCACTTTAACCTCAATCTCGTCTGATTGTAAGTGATTGTGTAGTCAAAGATGTTGTTCAGGCTAACATAGAATTACTGGCCCTAAAGAATGGCTGTCGGAATACCGTTAGGTGCGAAGTGACAGATTATCATCTTGAAGGTGGTAGCTAGCCAGGTGGGCATTCGAAAACTGCCCCACCACCTATGGACCACACTTTATGGACAGCTGTTGGACAGACAACCTGGATCAACGACGATTTAACGTGCCCTCGGAAGCACGGAAGCGCTCAATATGAATGCCACCAGTGGTCACCCATATACAAAATGTGTCGTAGATTCTAATATTGTTAGGTTTGCAATAACGCCTGCTATGCGGATTACATTACAAAATCACAAATATACGATAGGTTTTTTTTATTATTTTAGTACAACTCAAGTGGTACTATAGTTGTCGCTCCATCCCAATACGATGGTTAAAGAACGATAGGAAAGATTTGAGTTATGACGTCATGTCATGTTAGCTCAATTGGTTAGAGCATACCCCGGCTCAAGGGGTGGTTGGACGCGGGTTCGAATCCCGTACGTGACTTAAATTTTTCCTATCGTATATTTGTGATTTTGTAATGTGTCGTAGAAACTTATAAGTATATTCAATTTTTAAATAATAATGATGAATTGTTATGGAATATATCGGTGAGTAAACGCAGTGAAATGTCGCGTAAACATTACTTACCGCACACCCTCGCGAATCTCGCGATACTGTACATACGCCTGGTATCGACGAAGGAAAATGGGTTACCATCGGGAGAGCAAACTGCTTGTATTTCAGTAAGGTGCAACTTGCTCGAAATTACTTGCCCTTTCCAGTCAAGTTCTGTTTAGTAGTAGGCAGTTAAATTGTATTAAGTTTGGTTTACCTATGTAGGTACCTACGACGGTACGTGTTTGTTCCTTTAACCATTGTCCGTATAGTTTTATTGTGAATCATCAACATTTCAACCGTTTAATGTCATTTCCTGTAACTTGCGTCTGGGACATTGTTTGAAATGTTCTTTTGTCTCCGTCTATAAATAAAATACATTGTCTGAAAGTGCCCATGGGAAAGGTCATGAGGTCGACCACAGCCCACAGAGAATTTCTTCTTTCTTCCATAAGCTACTTTGTGATCGATTAATACACAGTAGAATGATTACAAATAATAGCAAACAAGCAAGTACTCGTAAATATGTTATTTTTTTGCTTTACATACATTGAAAATGGCGTGTATGGCGGAAAAACCAAAGCAAAATTTATCAGTTTTATGTCGCTTTTGTAACTAGGTTTGGTAACTATAATTATATGTTCTATGGTAACTATTCTACACGATCGTGGTATTCGCGGGTTTAATATAATATTTTACGTATTATTTTCTAAAGTTACTGAACATCAATGCACATTCCATAATTTAATCTTAATCCTAAAAGCGTTAATAATATTAAAAATTACATTTACCTGTAACTGTACTGTACTGTAACAGCCGACTCGTCCACTGCTGGACACAGCCTCCCCTATAAAGGGGGTATTTGCCATAATCCCCACTCTTGGCAGGCGGCTTGGGGATCGCAGTGTAAGATGGCAGTTCTTAAGAAGGTGCTACTGCCCACCTTCCAGTATTTTTCCCTTAGTCGTCTCTTACGACACCCACGGGATGATATGGGGAGGTGCAATTCTAACCAAGCACCCCAAAAGGGGTCACATGTAAATATTTATATAAGTTTTATAATTTATAAATATTAGACATCATTAATAATCTTCTCAGAACCTAGCCTCACCTTCAAAATAACCAAAATCAGAGTATTTCCCCCTTAAATAGAGCATATTTATATGTATTTTACTGTAGATTATCGTACGATATAGTTAGCAGTTCCTGACTAGGTTGATATATCCTAGTTATCCATTCGAATATTGATTATGACACTGTACCTGACTGTAAATGCCCATCATACCTGCAGTGGACAGACAAGTTGCGAAAGCTCGAAATACACAAGCCGCGAGAGAAAGCGCGCGTCGCCTACTTACCGAGCCTCAGCCTGTCAAACAGTCGCCGGCCCTTGCCGACGATGCACCTTGTCTTTACTTGAGTAACGACATGGGCTAATCGTTTGCTTAGTGCTCTGTGCCACGCTTGTCTCTAACATTTCTACTATTATAATGCCACACAGATAATATTGCAACAAAGACAATTGATGAGTGATCCCTTGTATCCCTCTGAGCTTGTATTTTTCAAGCTTTTTACTATATAAAAAGTGACCAGATGGACAAATCGCTCGCCTTATGTCAAGTGTCACGCCTGTCTAACACAGTTGCAGTGTCACCATCCTCGTTTTGCTTGACACTTAACTGCGCTTATCACTCCGACACTTTAGTTTTTATATGTCAATAGCATTGTAATTTCACTGGCTACAGTGCCTTTCACGCCTAAACACAGTAATGTTTGTACCCGACTGCATCGAGGCAGAATATCTGCTCTACTGTCGTAAACACCAAGATGAACTCATGCTGAAGAAACCTGCCACCTGGTCATAATATATAACTGAATGTTGTCTTAGGTTTTCGCGATTATTACACATAGTAATTAAACAACTTTAAACGGTTTAAATCGCGTATATTTATCATTATTTTTGTCCCGACGTTTCAAACACTTTGCAGTGATCGTGGTTACGGGGTGACTACGATCACTGCAAAGTGTTTAAAGTTGTTTAATTACTATGTGTAATAATCGCGAAAACCTAAGACAACATTCAAAGTGTTTGAAACGTCGGGACAAAAATAATGATAAATATACGCGATTTAAACCGTTTAAAGTTGTTTAATTTCTATTAACTGAATGCTTACGATCTTTGGGCAGCCGTTAATCACTACTTTCAACAGATATTACATCACGGGATGGAATTTGGCCTAAAACCTCTGGATCTACACCTAGACTTCTTATTGTTTAACTTATGGCAAACTTTCTGCCTGAAAGACTACTCTACGTTTCTCGAAATTCAAATAATATTAGAAAATGGAATTTATTTAAATAGAATTTTTAATCCTATTATTCTGTATGAAGTGTATAAAAGGTTTAGCAAGGAATGCTTTTCGTCACTTCAGGCTGCAAAAATATCAAAGTAAAATAATGTTGAGAATAAAGTTTAAATACATATTGATACGGCAACATAACAGACAAAAATATTCTAATATAAATGGATATAAAAATATAAAAAAAATTAACTTCTCTCTATATATAATTTTTTTTTCAATTTTATATTTAAGATTTTTGTACATACTCAGTCAAAAAAGGAATTTGTATATTAGAATTCCACACTCCATAGTGAAAAGAAGGAAGGATGTAATACATTAACTCCATACGAGTAAATATTTGTGTCGGATGATCAAACAGAATATTTTATAGCAATTCCGTAAATGTTAGTCAGTGTATTCCTGTTTTACTTCGATCCCACGTATTTTGAGTCAGTGAGTTTCAGACGAGGAAAATTCGATTGGAAAATCTCTTGAGAATTCAGCACCCAAAATTCCGAATGTACATAAATAGATTAGTGAATAAGAAGTGTGTTAGTTTACACGAGCAATATTTTTATCATCATGATGATGAACAGCAGTAAGATGTTGAAGAAAGCCTCTTAATAGATTGCAGTATAAGGTGGCATATCTTCATAAAGCGCTGCTTGCTCACCTTAAGGTATTTTTCACTTCGTTTCCTTAAGACTGCTACAAGAAAATATGAGGATAATATTTTTACATACAATGTGGGACATACATCTAATAATCTCTCATGCATGTCTCATAGGAGAAAACTTATGTTATCTATCATGCAATGCTTATTTGCACATGAACGTAACATAACTCAACAAGAAAATAATTTTCTCATCACGGATCTTCAACAAAACAACCAACATTCAGTCCTCGGCTCTTAAATCACTCGAAATTCCGTGTCTCCTGACTCGTGTCTCAGGAACACCAGTTGAATATTAAGTAGAAGTAGCTACTATAACACACTGGTAATTGTTTTATTTGCGCTTAGAGCAAACCTAGCAAAGGTTACTACAAATTGAAAGTGTACTATACTGCACTGTATCAGCCGGATTATCCACTGCTGAACACAGCCTCTCCAATTATGGGGGGGAGGGTTTGCCATAATCCCCGCGCTTGGCAGGTGTCTTGGGGATGGCAGTGTGAGATATGAGTTCCTCAGAAAGCGCTGCACACACACACCTTCTGGTGTGTTACCTTTAGTCGCCTCTTACGACTCCCAGGGGGAGAGATGGGGGGGTGACATTCCAGCCCGGCATGCCACGGACATTAAATTGAAAGTGTAAAGGAATATAAAAAAAAATTTCAAGAGGAGCACTTGTATTAATATATTCCTTTTGGCTTTGATGCAACGTTCTCATTAATGAATTTTTCTCTCAAACGTGATTAAAAATTCACGAAGACTATTGAAAATATATTAGCTATATTAAATAGGATTTATTACTATTTCTTCCGCCAAGCAGTTTCACATTATTGTGTAGCGTATGGGTGCCGGTGAAATTACAGGTATATGAGACTAACAACTTTATATCTCAGGGTGATGGGCGCAGTGCAACAACTGTTATAGGCAGAAGTTATCTCTTAACCTTGGTGGGCCTTGTGCTTGTTCCATCAAGATAGCATGGGAAGAAAAAAGACAATCAGCGATTTAAGCATTTGTGAATCCAATCGTCATCGTCCTATCCTTATACCACTTACGTGAGATCACTACTATAGATCTTCTCCATCAACGCAAATCACAACACCAGAACAAAATATAAGAAAATCAACGGTCTATTTATCAAGTCTTGGTGAGTACTAGAGCTGTGGTACGAATGCAGTGTCAAATAACCTGCCTGGTTCTTACATAGAATATCTGACACTGCGGTGGTAGGTACCCCCCAAGACAGATTATTTAAAATAGTGTTAGTAAGCAGAAGTGTGCAAAGTCTAGTGTATTTACTCTCACACTGATAATATACCTACTGTATGAGCAGTACAGCAAGACATCTTTATAGTAAATAGTATATACGTTACTCAATTACGCAATAACTATTACTGATTCTGTGGAAAGATTTCCTTCAGCTTGCGATGCTTCTAGAATATTCAATGTGAGGAAAAGACCTGTTTTGTTGTCGGCTTCGACCTTGTGTCGCAAAGAAATTGCGGACGCAATACTGCTAGTGTTGTTGCAAAAAGTGATTAAGTTTCCTTTAGTGAATAGCCTCTTTGATTGCATCAAACTTTCTTGTTGTGAACTAATCATTCGTCAATAGCAATAACTTTTGTTGTGTTATTTCCTCAAGGTTCCGTACCTGGCATGGAAGAAATCATCATTGAACCACTCGTAGCGGAGTTTGTCTGTAGTCAACTAGGTAAAGCAATGTTCTCTACGCCCACTACTTGAATAGGTGACTGCTAGTGTCATTTCGCGCTTCTGTTTCTGAGGGTACGCTTGGCTAGCTAGATACCTCATGTAGAAAATCTATCGCCAAGCAACTAACGGTGTATTCCGGCAGATGTCCTTGAGAACCGGTTGCCATTCTAGGTTAAGCCTGTTTACCAACTTCAACCACATCATATTTTACCACCAGATGAGATTGTGGTCAAAGGCCTGGCATCAGATAAAAACAGTATACAAATATATCTGTGTATATTCAGAATGAATTAACAAGAATAAAACCATATAGAATTAGTAAGTAAAAGCTACACAAACTGGAATTAAATTGTCTTAAAATTTATGAAATGTGGGGAAGTGTGTCGATGTCGTAAAATGAAGCTAGTTTCAATGTCGTGACAGAGTTTACGACAACACGAGGTATTTGTTGCCACGAACATTTGTTTATGGTCTCTATCTATCGCCTACGTTGACGTTGTGTTAATATTATCATTTTAAAACTACTCGATTTAATATATAAGAAATATTTTAGACAAAAAACATAAATTATTAACAATTAAAAATAACTTAACGATATACCTACCTCATCGCGTGTACCCAGTCGGAACAGTTTTCGTCGCATTTTAATATAAAATCGCGTTCCTAAAATATCTTTAAAAACATGTATTTACATTATTGATTACTTTTAAATATGGATTCATTTTTAAAACATTTTATATATGTTTTTACATTTATATTTTTTTACATTAGTTATTACTAAATATGGAAAGTGATGCATGAATCTATTAATAATCACACCTTTTTTTTTATTCCTGATAGTTAGCCTTTGACCACTATCTCACCTGATGATAGATGAAGTTCAGGCTAAGCTTGAAGTACTGGCTCTAATTAGGTGCTTGGCGACAGATTTTCTACTTGAGGGTGGTAGCTAGCTAGGCGGGCATACGCAGAAAGCTCTACCACCATGCTATAACGACTGCCATCCTTAGACAACAACTGAGACCGACGCGACGGCTTAACGTGCCCTCCGAAGCACGGAAGCGCTCAGTAGTAATGTCACTAGTGGTCACCCTTCCAACTCATGACCGCTGGCGATGTTGATTAACTTCGCTTATCGGTTAAGAACAGCTAAGTAAACTTCGCTACGAGCGCTTCAAAACTCATCACGCAAAATGAACTCGCGCAAAGTTTTAAATATTCTACAGTGCGTATATATTGATAAGTGCTTAATCGTAAATAAGCAAATTTGAATGAGTTATTATTTTTTCTTGTTATCCGAAGACGTACATCAAAGACTGAATACATTTTGGACCCACATACTCCAATAAATCGGCTGATGATCACGTCTTCTAACAAGTCTCTATAAATATACATTATATAAGTTAATGATAATTACATACTCCGATAGGCACGTTCATACTAAAATGTAAACTTTGGCAACATACAAGGAAGCTGTGATCGACAAAGCTCTATAATCAATTCCTGTTCGAAACAAGTTCGCACAAAGAACTATATAACTTGTAATGATGTTAGCTGGATATATACATAATTAGTGACGTACACGTTGATATTTAATTATGATTTAGCATAGTTCATAAATCGTTTTTTGCAACTCGTTTTGGAAATAAAATAATCTGGATATTATGAATATTTAATGATATTATTACTCACGTGCCACTATAGTGAGTTTAGTCTATGTATTAAAAACAGCCAAGTGCAATTCTTCACAAGGTGGACTGACGACATCGTAAAGTCGCTGGTAGCGAACGTTACAAGCGGCTAATACCCGTACTTTGTGGTGTTCTATTGGGGAGGCCTTTGTTCAACAGTGGACGTCTTTCAGCTGACGATTCTGACGTGCGAGTCGGGCATCGCTCTATAAATGAACGTTTTCAGTATTTTTTTCCGTAAGAAAATAGTACCCTATTATATAAAGAGTTGTATCTTTGGAAACGAAATAGGTATAGCCGCCCGGTTTAAATACTCGGGAATGTCGAATATCGTGAGAAATAATAATTATAACGAAAAAAAATATTAAGAGTCTACATACAAAAAACGTATATTTGCCTTTTTTATTTTTGTGCCACTGTAAAAACGGCAAAACAAACAGGTTTTAACCTTAGTAAGATTATGGTTCAAAATCATTATATTAAAAAAAACCTGGGTTCTGGTTGCACTTCCGCTAGGGATTCTTCTGATTAAATTCGGATTTGATTCTGTTTGGTAGTCCCGGCATGGGAGTCCAACTCGCCCTTAACTGTTTTGCTTAGACAATATACACTATAGCTCTAAATGTAACTGGGTTACTTTACGAGAGAGACTTGGTGACTTTGATATAAATATGGTATAAAACTGTCAATACTGACTGCCTCCTATGCCTTTAAATAATATCTTAGATAAAAAGTTCTTTCAAACAACTACCTATACAATGACGCGATCCCTACATCTAAGTACCTACCTAGTATATTAATTCAATATTCTACACCAAATATCTCTAGTTTCAGGACAGACAGACATACACACAGTCGGTAGAATCACATTATCAGAGCTGACAAAATTACAACGAAAGGAAAAATCCGGATCATGGTCGTCATCCATCCCTACAGCCAGGACGTACTCGCCAATTATGGAGTCATAGCTCAGATTTATCCTTCTGTTCCTATTGATTGACCTTCGGGTCGGTTTGACACCAGCAGTCAAACTGAACTGAACTACAAACAGGACTCATATTTCAATTAACTTAAACTTGCTTACGATGACGCAATCCGATAATTCTAATAGTGTTTTTTTTTCATAAATACCTGCTCCGTAGCAGGTATTTATGAAAAAAAACACCCTGCCCCAATAACAAAAGTTTGACTAAGGAATACCTAGTTAAGAAGAGGGCTATGCAATATACATAAATGAGTGGGAATGCACGTTCTTTGAATAGCAACAACAAGTAGTGAGTCTCAAAGAGTGTTACTCATTTGAGGGTAGATAACCTTTAAATCCCACGCGTATAGCTAATTGTAATTTAAGTGTGTATGTATTATATTTTGTTCGCTCAATATTTTTAGAGAGATACGTATGTTTTATATTTAAAAAAAAAATAAGAAATAGTTGTTTAATGTAAGGGGATACATACATGAAATTGAAGTAAGCATAGTGTACCAAGCACAAACAATAGTACACTGAGATTATTTTATTTATCTCACATTTTTGTCTTAACAAATGTAACAAATGAACATTCCAACCTTCAGTTTTAACAAGACTTACAAAACAAACGAGGGTCAATGTACCAAACAAAAGCAGTACCTACACAATCTGTGTGAGAAAGTGAAAGCTGGCGAGTAAACAGCGCAGCGGTCAGAGTCAGCGTCAGCGCCTGTTACATATCCAGACCATGCTTTTTGTGCTTCGGACGTCATCGTAGCGTTTGTGTATTAGTCGTGCGCCCCTAGCTGCATGGCTACCACTCTTGTTTAAAATACGTGATTGAATCATTGACCTATATATACTAGACGTGACATCTCAAACGAGGATAGTCGACCAGTGCACGTAAGCCGGCCGGCAATCGGCATACTCTTCCCCACACGCAGCTGGGCACTCGTAGAGATTACACGCGCTTCACGTTCGAAAATTGTGTATTCAAAATACAAAATGGATAATACACAATTTTCGAACGTAAAGTGCGTGTAATATCTACGAGTGCTCATCTGCGTATGGAGGAGAATATGCCGGCCGGCTTCCTGTACTGGTCGACTATCCTCGTTTGAGGTGTCGCGTCTAGTATATAAAGACGTGAGTTCGGTAATTTTTCCTTTCGTAAATTTGTAATTTTGTAATGTACCAGCGTAGTTTTTTTCATACAGTTATAAAACAGTTTTTATTATTTGTTGCTATACGGTAGATATTGGACTATAATCACGCCAAGTTTGAAGATTGTATGTACTTACGGAAAAGATAATAAGCGAGTAATTTAGTACTATTGGGCACTTGTAAAGTTTGTACATAGAGCTTTGCATGAAGAAATTCAACATTACTTTTTGTGATTTGCGCTCTTGTTAACGTGAAATAAGATACATAATCTGAATGTAAACAATTTTAATCGAAATTCAAGTCGCCCCTCACTCATCTCATAAAGAAGCTGCTTCAATATGATTGCATGGACGGGACAAATCACTTCGCGTACACATATGATGTAAAGTCAGGGTTACATCATTGGGTGCAACGCTCTCGATCCGCCGCGCCGTTGTGCAACTGTTCTTGTGCGTAATCCGACGAGTGTATATGGAACTTTAATAGAGTTCTTAGGAAGTACGTATATGTACACGCTGCATACTAAGGTAAATTAATAAGGTAGACTAAGGTCTGAAAATAAAAGTACAGATATAGTATTCATTACCTTCTACAAGTTAAACCTTTGGACTAATCAACGTTATATCCCAATGATGTTATGGCATGGATGGTAGACAAGCTGTCAATGCAATAATGTTATATAAACGTTTTGGACCATCTTTTCAAGATTTAATATGTAATATATGCCAATGGAGGAAAACGAAATACCTACAAGCTTAAAACTAACCTGTTTACTTAAAAAAAAGGTGCTCAAAACGCTTAAATGTCATCTCTCATTGCTTGATATTTATCCTTTGACATTTTGACATATAGCCAAACAGGATAAACGTTTGTATTATATATTTTGCAATTTAATTTTTTAATTATATGGTATAACTAATATGTGCTCAATGTGACATACTGTGTATAAACGAAATAATGGAACGCCTTCCTATATATTTTTCCTTTTCATATCATAATATGAACACAATAAGTATATACCTCGTGTGATGCGAGCTGGAATTGCAAGGGGGAGGCTACCTGTGAGAGTGTCATTAGAGGCGACTACAGGAAAAATAGCAGAAAGTGGGCAGCAGCGCCTTCTTAAAAATTACCATCTTACACTGCGATCCTTAAGACGCCTGCCAAGCTTGGGGACAAACAGGCTACGTGCAGCAGTGGACGAACCGGCTGATACAGTACAGCACAGAAGATAGGAGTATGCTGCATTGACTTTATACACGATATTCCAGAATACAAATAAATATGCATCCTAATTATATAACACATATTATACGTACATACACAACTGAGTATTTTTTACAAAAGTTGATTCTATCCTAAAGTTTTTATAATACAAAAAAGATAACTCCAATTAACTGCTGCAAGATTGAGATGCCTTCAATTGTAGAAGATTAATAGTTTCGAAGCTTAATTGCCCCGAGCTGTTCATAATTATTTAATTTTACAGTTAACATATATATTAGGCTTGAATAAATTGTTTCTTAAATACAGTTTTGTCTTAAGCTTTTTATCGTTCTGTGCACAAAAAGTGTGGTCCACGTGTTTGAAACGTGCCAACGAAGTTTAAGTTATGTAGTAACTGTTACTTAATCCATGGTTCAAGTATAATGCTTGGAATTCCCACAATTAGAATATCAAATAAGTATTGACCCTTTTTTATACGTTTGCTATTTAGTATTACAGTGGAGGCCTGACTGACTCCTATTAACCGGTCAATAGTCGGGGGTAAAGGCGATTGTTCACTAGACCTCATCGTCGTTATGAGCTTTTATTAGTATTTTCCTGAACACCTCTATTTATTCCTCCTAGCTACCAGTCTCCCTGGTTGCATTGATCGCATATTCACAACTTCTTAATAAAACTTATAATTAATTATTATAAGCGTAGAAAAATAATGATACTTTCAAAGCTGATAGTCAGTATAATCAATCATCATTTATTTCACAGGAAAGTTATACAATGCAAGTAACTCGCAGTATACATATGATCTTAAATAGCAAAAGCATGGAGAACTCACGGTAAGAGTTTCTGTGTAGAAACAGCTGGATGCGCCAGTTTATCGTATTACTAGATTAAAGGACTATTATACGCTATTTAGTGTTTTTTTTTTGTTAACATTTACAGAGCGTTTCCTTCCTATAATTCCTCTCTAGGCCGGCAAAACACCAGCAACAGCACTGTTATCGGAGTCGTCGATAGGCAGTGGTTGTGTATATATAATAATAAAATAATGATCTTAATCTGATCGTTTCATTATTTTGCAAGTATTTGTGAAAGCTGCGCAATGATTTCAATGATTACAGATACAGACACTAATATGTTCAGACCGCTATTCGCTCCTAAAAACACCAAAGAATGAAAATTCTTAGTGTCACTCACAAATATCCCTGCAGTGTACATGAGCCTTTTATTTCTAGGGAATTTTCCTTCGTGGTTTGAATGAACATCTGAATCTTTATGCTGAGTTTCCCGATAACTTTAAAGTTACCTATTATTGAATCCTTGATTCATACACAGAACGTATAAAAATTTAAACATTATGTGAAATTACAATACCTATATGGATCATGTAAATATAGCAAGTAATATTTTGAGTAAGGAATAATCTCGAAGCTTGACCACATGAGGGTAAAGCACCCCTGCACTGCACGCGCCACTACCTGACATCAACGGCTAGAAAGAAGCGAAACCATACCCACGAAACTTAATATACACATAAGAAAACAAGGAAAGAGAAACCGTTACCGATACCCCCAGGAAGTTAATGCATACTGAGCAGTTAAGGTCGTTACACCCCATAAGACTTCCCCATAGTGATCAGGAAAGAAGAGTCAGAGCTAAGACCTGAATACTTTTCCCCAATCACGCACCGTGCATGAGTAGAACCTACATAATAATGATCAGAGCTCATTGACTGGGCAAAGATAATATGTCCAGTCAAACATAATGTTCTAAAATATTTTTTTTTTTTGTTATTCAAATTTTAGCGAGGCTTTGGTCATTACAGAGTAAAATATTTGTCTACAAGTTTAGTTTTTATAGAGTGAATGAACTCATAAGGATAAACAACATTTCCTGCCTAAAATATATACGTAGGTACATACACACTTCTTTATTATTATAGATAAGTATTTTCGAACATTGACAAACACAAAGTTTTTTGGCTTTCGATAGAAAATTTATTAAGGAATGAAAGTTATGATTATTTAGTTTTTTTTTTAATAAGGAACCATGACTTCAGCTAGTGTTGCTATTTTATAAGCATTGTATATACGAGTTTAAGCCGTGTCGTATCTAATCACCGATATACTATGATCACTATATTGGTTGGTTGTTGCTAGGAACAAATAAATAAGATACACATTTTAAGGATTTTATTAATACTGGTGTGAGAAACGATGACCTGCTTAGAAATCCTTTATGCTGAACTTGACAGTATATAGCATTTATCAATTTCTAAGTTGAGTATACACCAAGAAAGGTACTAAAAGCGCTTTTTAACTATTACTTTGCATTGCCTACCTACACGATAGTTTCTCACTTTGATTCTGGATAATTATATTGAATTAATTTGGCCTGTCGAAGATCGAACTGTCGCTAGAGAAATGGTGCAGCTTGTCGAGCGATCCACGATTGACAAGTCAATCAATAATTAGTAGAAAATAAGGTATCAGTTATATATTTACAATTTGTTTTTTATTCCGTTCTGATAATAAAGAATACATGCGGTATTATTTAAAGTGGGATAGCAGTTAGCACCAATTCACGTACGTTTACAAGTGAGGTTCCTACTTAAAGTGTTAGTTACAGTATGTGTTATAAATCATTCAATATTCATTAGTTACTAACTCTGGGACTTATACTCACGTAAAATAAATAGATAAAATAAATTTATAATCTACAGCTTAGAACAATAAACACTTGTTCAACTTTCAGCAAGATGTAGGTATATTATGTATACAAGGATATTGAACCAAGTTGATTGCCATTTGTTGAACAAACCCATTTGTTGTTCGATAATGAAATAGGTCATCCTCTCCCAGAGTATAAAGATTTTGCAATTCAATCTCTATTCAATCTAAATGCACTAGCACCATTTGGTTCCCAGATATGCGTCGTATCAGCATACTCTACTGTACCCTTCTCTACAATACGTACTGCTATAGAATTTTAGTCATTATCGACAAAGGACGTTAAGTCGACTTTGATACAGGTTTCAATGCAAGAACTGAGATTGGTCGAGGCTTTTAAAACTTTATGTAAATCCGGCGTAAGTGGATTAAATATCTCGTTGGTATTAAGTTACTCAGTTATGGAACAGCATTTGTTGGAGGTTTATTTTGTCTATTATAATAATTTTAGCTTACACGTCGTTTCAAACGTATGTGATTCTGATCCATCTAGTACTTAGTCGTGTGACTCTTCGACACCGTCACAAATTTCCATCAGGCAAGATGGTGATTAATACAGCAATTGAAATCCAAGTCATCATCAAAACATTTATACCGTTCACCGTTGAACAAAAGACTACCTTATTAACGGGGAGATATCTCATAATCCTTATGCTTGGCAAGCGTCTTGGAGATCGGAATATAAGGTGCAGTTCTTCAGACGCTGCGGCCCACGTACTTCGCCTCATATAATATAATTAAAGAATCTCCCAGAGGAAGATAATGCACTCTCATGTAATTTCACGGGCACCCTTCAACTCGCATGAAGAGCTCTACTGCAACTATAAAACTTCAACTTTCTTTTGGTTTGTAAATCATTTAATTCACGAGCCAGAGATCTGTGACATAGGAACGTACAGACAGACATACAGCAGAATGCATTAATCGGGGCCCGGTTTGCCGTTTGGTCCGGGACTCTAAGTGACATTTTTATAGACTGTAAAACTGCATTGCCTAAACAGACGCAGTACCTTATTGGCAGTATACTTTTTGAGCACATTCCAGTAACCAGTTGATATCTACTACTCGTAGGCAGGTACAGTCAAGGCCGCAATCAATATACATGTTAATAAGCTATCGATAAGTATACTCGACAGCTGCATTTCGTCTTTGTTGGAACAATTATGTCATCGATATCTATATTAATTACGTTTAAATGAAGTAGCTCATTTCAATCTCACAACTTCAAATTTTTTATGTATATCACTTATGTAGATATTGTTATTTTAGATTATATAAAAATAGAAAATAACATAGAATATTAATTTTAGATTATAGGTGTACTGAGAACTATTTCTCATCCGCTTGTTGGTTGGCGTTAAAAGCAACTAAGAGAACAATGCGCGTAATGAGCGTCACTACTCTTCGTCGATATGGGTGGTGTGTTGCTGTATATTTAGCGCAAAATAGGTCTCCTTTATGCCGCCCTGATTACTCGCAAGATATCAAGTAGAAACCTACATTTCCAACCTAAGCGTATGTAAGCGACTTCTGAAGAACTGATAATTTACACAGCTATCCCCAAGGCGCCTGCCAAGCGAGAAGATTTTGACAACCTCCCCCCTAATAGGGGTGGTTGTTTTCAACAAAAGACGTTTCGCTTGATACAGTACAGTACCCTTAGCATAATATAAGCAATCATATTGTGTGTGTCACGTCATAAAAAGTTAACAAATGTCTGCCATCCCATCACAGTTATCAAAATACTGTAACAATATAATTTAAATAAATATTAGTATATAATTTTTATTATAAATCGTATAGTACGCATTATATTTTCTTTTACCTACCTCTATGCTTACATAATTAGTACCTAGTAATACCTGTATGTATATACATAGGTACGTACGTATATAGGTATTCGTGCAGACAGTATTAAGAGTGACTTTCAGGCATTATGGAAGTAATCCAATAGCTAAATGTTCTAATTTGTGAGTCGTTTTCTATTCTACACTACTAATATGTTTTGTAAATATAGCTAATTGTAATTCCGTGCTGAAAAAGTTAACATGTTCAGATTAAGTTTTTATCATCAGGAAAAAATATCAGACTGATACAATATAATCCAAAATTTGAATCAGGAAAAAATATCAGACTGATACAATATAATCCAAAATTTGAAACGAATTAACATTTCTTTTAAGTAACTAACATTCCTTATGATGTTGTGGATATTTAAATATCAACAATGCTGCGGAGGTTCGTTTGGAATCGACGAATGAATGTGTTTGATACATATTTCATTTTTACACACAAAAAAATACTACAGATTATATAATAGTTAGAACTAATTTTGTGAATTGAATTTCATCACCTCATAAAGTGGTTGTACATACATTACAGTCACAAATGGCAGCTATCAGATAATTGAAAAACCAGACCAAGCACCTACTTCAAGTACTATCCATAACATCTATCTAGATGTTTTCCGATTAGAGGTATATACCTGTCATGTTTAATTACTTAACTGTTACGCTAGATATTTTTTAGTCTCGTGTTGGAGGCGAGCCTATAACAATCTACTGGACAAATTAGTCCCAACGGGAGTAGTCCATACCCTGAACTGATTGATTTTCTTTTCACCTCACAAGCTCGGAAAGGTTTAGTTTATCATTTGAAGTCTGCATGCAAAAGTGCTTTTATCTCCATTTTCGTCGCTGTAATGAGGTGAAAAATTGTGTGTTATTTTAGCACAGTTATAAGTTGTAGTTGCACTTCTTCATAAGTAGCGAACCCATCATCCTGACACATAAAGTTGTTAAGTATCATGCATCTGTTATTTCACCGAAACCCTTCAAACTGTAACACAGTAATCGAACATTACTCCATGGCGGTAGAAATTGGTATGGTGGAGTGCTTCCCCGGACGAACTCGTTCACAATGAGTTATACTGCTATTAAACTCATTCGAATATTAATAATTTGTATAGAAATTCGAATGAACACTTTTGCACGCGGATTTTGGCGTGCTAATGTGTTTTTTTATCCGCTAACGTGGAAAAGGTTATTAAAACTTGAACTTTTATACTAATTTAAAAAAAGTTACTTATGATTTTGTCATAAACTTATTTTGCTTTATATTTTTATAATCAATAAAAAAAAACGTTTTTATATGAGCTGTTTTCTTGCATTTAACGAGTTTTCTTTCTGTGTTGAGGTAAAAAGTAAGTTTTACGCTCGATAGCAAAAGTTATTTGTCGTTTCGTACCTTTGAATCCCTTGCTACGGCTTTGAATCACTGCTTGTCGGTAGAAATAGGTATGGTGGAATACTTCCCCGGACGAACTCGCACAATGAGCTCTAATGCCCTCGTCATACTCAGGCTTTATATTTCAAAAACTAGCTTCATTCGTGGTTCAATTCTAGATTTATTTGCTACCTTATAGGTTTCTGATACAAAAATACTAGAGGAAAAAAACAACTTATCAGCCTTGCATAAATATTTAACTATTTAGTATACCTCGTGATGTTACCAAATTTTATTGTCTTTAGGTATTAATTGTTTTTAAAAGAGCATTTGGAATACCATATAAGCTGGTAAGTGATATGTTGAACTAGCTTTCAACATTAGCTGCCATACTATTCAGTGACGCTCAAGTCCGCGGCAGGACTCAAACTGCGACCCGCTGCGTGGTAGCCAATAGTAATTGCCACGGACCTATCATTGCTTAATAATAGTGATAAGTGTATAACATCCGCGAGAAACCACAAATAGACTTTTTGTGACCGTTATTACAATGGACTCGCTACATCAATTATATTGGATTTAATTGCATATTTTATATCTTTTAATCAAAAAGTGGTGATTTATAGCTAAATTGTAATTCTTAGCTTAGGATTGTGGGAAATAATTCCCAAAATGATTCAATGTTTTGACCAAAGAAGCGAATAAATGATTATTTTGACTTTGCATCATATACCTACGAGATCAAAATTAAACACGTGACTTTGTGAAGCATAAAGTTACTTATAACGTACATTTTAACATGAGTATTTAGACATCTACGATTTACAGACTAGTTTTTGTGCAGCAAGACTGAAAGTTACAAAGTTGATATTTGGTCCGAGGACTTTTATTGAAACTTGAGAAAGCGTAGGACGCTGATGAAACATGAGTGAAGCTAGGGTATCAACAATTGAATCCTGAGTGTAGCGAGGGATTGAAAGGTACGAGACGCCAAATAACTATTGCTGTCGAGCCTAAAACTTAATTTTTACCTCACCACAGCGAGAAAACTCGTTAAATGCAAGAAAACAGCTTAAATAAAATATTTAATTAGTATTTAGCTACATAAAATTATAAAGCAAAATAAGTTTATGATAATATCATAAATAACTTTTTTATTATTGGTATGAATGTTCGAGTTTTAATAACCTTTTCCACGTTAACGGACAAAAAACATATTTGCACGCCAAAATCCGCATGCAAAAGTGTTCATTCGAATTTATATACAATTAATTAATATTCGAATGAGTTTAATAGCAGTAGGCGCGTTTTAGTTTGTCACTTGTGACGAAATGCAGCTGTTATAGACCGATGTTACCGATAACACTAGATAAGCCTCATGCAAAAAAAAAACCTTCCCGAACTAGTGAGGTGAATAAGAGTTTTGTCGATGGTAATATATTCCCGTTGACGTGTACGGGACCATATAAAGCACAAGTTACGGTAGATACAGAACCGTAACTGAAACCAGACCGCAACCCTGCGGTACTGCAGCTGAACTGCACTTTATATTGTACGTAGGTGTCTTACGTAATGACGTTGTTACAATGTTACTTGTTGTTATTTCTCCAATTGCAACAATATTCTAGTATTATGATCCGTACGTGTTTACGAGCATTTTTATGACGATTGTAACACAGTGCAATATATACAGTAAGGGCGTCGGTATACGCAATATGCGGCAAACAAACAAGCAGACTCCATGATGGCATATACAGGCTAACATATGCAGATGGTATGGGTCCGTTGCCAGCAATACCAAAGGTGTCGTCACCACGAGAAAGCAGTGATGGCCCAGTGGCAATACATTAATAACTGCATTGCATGGAGTCACTGGATCGAATACCGTCGTGGGTCGATAATTACAATTTGGGCGTCTTAAAGTCAGGAGATGCACGAGTGAATAAGACGAATGGCTTTAAAATGCAGAGTAATAAACACAATTATTAGAAAGTAATGTTGAGTGAACGAGGATGTCACTGTATGATTGGAAGGGGAATACCTGGACGAACGTATTCTCAACAGATTGGAGACGGTCTGGAATAGGACTAGTTAAAGAGTACCCTTAATAGACAGACGTGAACAAATAATGTGATGAGATTAAGAGATGTTAATCCGTAGTATCTGCCCCCACGGGAAACGCGTTTGATGTTGTGTAGATATATGAATCAGAAGTAAGGAGGTGCCCAAAGTATTCTATTTTAAGGAAGAACTGTGTTTATAATTACAACTTTTTAGCAGAAGTCATTCCGTATTACGAAAACGAAAACACATTTTTCTTTTAGTGGTAAATACTGCTTACAATATTGATTTTCAATAACTCACAACACGCAAAACTGTTCACCGTCAACAAGACTAGCAATTACCATGTCATCGAGGTATAGCCATTTTGGCTATTACTAATTTCAGTTATTTGAGTGTAACTTAATAACTACTTTACTGTTGTTCATGAAAGGTAAAAATACCAAAACAAAATATCTAAATCAATTTATAATTGGCGGGGTAAATGCGTAGGTAACAAATATACAAAAATATGTTGTCAAATTAAGCGTTTTTCTCAACATTTATCACTATTTTCCTTTCCTTGTAATAACTTCAGATTAAAAAACACATTAAAATGGTTGGCACTTAATCTTGTGTGAAAATTACATTTATACAACGACCTCAAGCTTTAAATGTTAAATCGAAAGTAGGAAGAAATGGATGTGCAAAATTCCCCGTACCGAAAGGGCATCCACTTTTCACCTTGACAGGTTATATGAAATTACATTGAACATTGAATATCGAATCGAAAATTACAGCGTGTCATATTGTGCGTGTTATTTTTGATGTATGTGCGCTTAAGGAAGCAAGTGGATTTTATCGATAACTTCTTTTTGAATGTACGAAGTCTTTTTGAAGATCATAATGAACTTAAACCTATTTTTTTTAAACTGAAACGAATAAAACTATCTTAGGTGATATAATGCTTTTTAAGCCACTTAGCCACTTGATCGACAAGGCGTGCATATTAAAAGTCGGCTCTTTTTGCTGCCTTCAGTTAAGTTTACTGTAAGAAAAGCTTAAATTATTTACAAAACAATTCGGAGTTAATGTGTAATGAAGCCGCAAGTTATGTTCTTGAAAAAAAGAATATTTGTAATAAAAATGTTTAAGTTATAAACTGTATTATAGTTAGCACATTTTCCAATAGTAATTATGAAACTTTTACATAACACTCTCTTACAAAATACATCATTATCCAACAACCGTTCGACATGTAATTTTGGTCATGTTTACTGGTGTTTTTCCTCGAAGCCTCCTATCACACATTCCTAGAACCTGTCCTACTGTTTACTTTATATTGTGACACAATCAGACGCAGATTAAACAGTAGTTAGTATGTAAATTGTGCTCATTTTATGATTATATCCGTCCCCGAAGTCGTTACGGGTGACACTGAGGCGCCATAGGTACACGTTCATCGAGATATTATTTTTGTTTTTCATAGTCGTTTATTGATACAATTACGACCGAAAGCTTATGACTTCCGTATGTGTCTGTCTAAATTGCTCTTCAGTTTATTTTTTTAAAGCATGACTGATTTGTAGGATTGCACTTTGCGTACACAGAGTAAAACGGAACCCTTTTATTGTCATTGTGCTCTTTTCAGAGTGTCTGGCTTGAGCAGATTACAAACATGTAGTGCATATATATGATTTTACGAAATAAATAAACTAAGAGGCGGTGTTTTAGACAATTCATGTTCAAGGATATATGTCAAAAAATATCAATGACTGAAAATACTGATTATAACGTTGTTTTTATACATAACGGTTTGTTGTGATGCGGAACCCTAATTCATAAGTCCTTTTAGTTAGTGGGCTAAATTAAGTATGATTCCGAGCTTTTTAAGACCAATCGGAACACTCTGTTTGGTGATTTTTGTACTTCAGTTCGGGGTCTGGATGGGCTAGCGAGAAAAATTACTTACTATCATGCAATCCCCCAGATGACCTAAAGTAAATTGATGATCTAGAGTAAATTATGTAGGAACCTTCATTCATCCTACAATTCTCAGGAATCCTAATGCAATGTTTAGGGTTTCGTACGCAAAAACTGGACCCTATTAAAGTTGTAATTTAATGCTGATAAGAAATTTACATTCTATATGATTGAAGACGTAAACAAGTTCAATAAGTTGACAAAAAAAATATCTGAAGTTATTAAAACTGGAGTAGATGACGTGAAAAGCGTGACATCTTAATAGCAAGAAACGTTTTAACCACTAAATACTTTCAGTCCAACAGAACTTCACCTACAATAAAACTCCTTCGAGTTCTACATTGTTTCAGCACTTAATATAATATCATGAATACCAAATCAAATTACCGGCTGAATCTGTTATTCAGTGGTGCAAAGATCCGGTTTCAGCAAATAATGCTGGACTTGTTGTGTCTGTGCGATTTCTATTACATAACTTAGAACACACATCCTGCCATATTGTTTGATAATTACTTAACTTACTCAAAAAAATCTCAACACAGAACAGGCATAACCTAGAATGAGAACTGGCACCAAAGTTCAGCTACCGGAACACTAGATGCTTGGGGATAAATTTTCTACTTGATGGTATCTAGCCAGGTGCACAAAGGACAGGTTACACAGGTTTTAAGGTGTTAAACACCTACTTAACACAAATCAGTCAGAACAAAAAACAACTGCATAGCTCTGCATTGATTCCTTGAATCGATAAGTAGTTCTTTCGCCTTATGTCTCTGCTATATTGTTGGCAACCAAAACTCAGAAATGCTGTTTGGTCACATAATTAATGCATTAGACGACGGCATCCATTAAGACCTGTTAATTTAAATATACATTGGTTGACTGTGTGTTATTTTATCACTTTGTAGTCTGTTCGTCCTTTTGTTAGTCTGACAAGATTATTTTTGTCAGGAAATGGTAGAATTTCATTCTCAATGTGCCTTAACCTTTTCGTTAGAAGAATGTTCGATGCCTAAAATATGAATAATATTAAGTGGTACAAAACCTAAATGCCCAGGATCGACTTACACTTGTCTCTTTTTTGTGTCTACTAAAGTAAAAAGCAAATAACTCACGTACAAATTTATTTAATCAATAAGAAAACCAATAATGATACCTCAAATATATATCGCTAACTAGCGCCAAAATACAAAAATAAATAGCACTACGTTAATAGAAAAGTGCAACAAACAGATCAATTTGAGTAGTGGCGTTTGAATTTCGTAGATATGTATTTCTGATTATATTAACATTTTAATATAAATACGCGAGATCGACTGGTTGGACCAGAACTAATAGGTACTAGACAAACCGGTCAATAGACAAGTCTGAGTCGAAAATAACTGTATGGACTAACAACTACGCAAAAATGTATATAGATATCTGCATAACATAGAATTTCAATAATTTATATGTTTTTATATCTGCTAAGACCCGGTTGAATCCAAGTAAAAATAACGATCGAGAAATTGGAGAGTCGCTTCCTGCCTCAAGCTACCCCGGAGGGGTAGGCAGAGATTACTAGTTTATTCTTGAAGCAATCATGTTATTTTTTTTTATTGAATACGTAACAAGACTGAAGAAAGCAATAATGCTTCCTGCACTCTCATCACATTCTTCACAGGCTGTTTCAGATACTAAAACGTTTTCTCGTCCTCAATTTTTACTCTATTAATTTCAGTATAACAAACCGTGGTCTGTCTGTCCGTCCGTCCACATGTCGAGGTGCTCATAAACGGAATGAGTTGTTAACCTGAAATTTTGATATTTAGTGTAAAACCTTTGAACCAAAGTGGAACTTTGAACTCGAAATTCAATTAAATTTTATTTCTACGGGGCTACATGTTGCATTCTAGCGTGTGGTACCTATGTCATTGAGTAGAATACAAATAATTTTCATTAATAAAAATAAGTGATGGAGGGCTGTCAACGTTGTCAGTTTTAGACAATGCCTGTTATTACTTATTACACGTGGGCTGCATCTCAAAAACATACCAGTTTAGGAATCTGCAATTTCGGAATATTTATGTATTTAATAATAGCTAACTTGCAGCATTAAACCAAAGTGTTAACTATTTTAGATTCATAAACATGAACTTTAAACACATTTGCGATGGTCCGTATTGTGTCAAAAAACACATCCACATCCTGGATCTGCGGAAGAGTTAGCGCGCGTTATATAGGTGCATTCCTGGCATAGCTCGTTCTTGAGACAGGAAAAAGAAACAAATTATGCCTACGACGTTCACTAGAGCGGATATAAATATATATATAATATGAAGTACTATATCACCTTTATAACCAATAAATATTGAAAATGACGATTTATATTGTGGTTTTGAAGATATGTTCAAAAACAACAATTTTATTTCCTATAACAGCTTTTGCAATGCGAATCCTAAAAGAGAGACCTCATCAAATGTGACATATATATAATAATAAAAGCTAATTGTTTTATTTGGAAATAACATTAATTAAATATCCAAAGCCATTATGCTTCTCTAATAAAATAATAGAAACAACACAAATATTGACACCGCTATAGACAAATTTACTTTAGACGTGGTCTGTTTTCTAATGTAATGAGTAACGGGTGTCGAATGAATTCCGACACGCGAATGAACTCACACAAGTTATGTAAACATTTCTGCTCAATTTAACGTCTGAACAACACATAATAACACATCATCAATATTGTTTCACCTCTACGTTTCAGCAATTAGAATGCTCTACAGAACATTTTGATGCTATACTTATGTAATGAGAGAACTGTGTACCAGTTTGTTTACAGCGTTGATATACCTACTTTCGCTGTTTGAATTGAAATAAAACTTCGACTTATACTTTTAAGTTTAGAATAAAGTTTACTCTTAATTGAAGAAGATAAAAATTTTTTCGACTATGATCTTAAGACCCTTAAAAAAACAGAGATGTAAACAATAGCTTATTATTTCTTCGACAAGAGCTACTAATGAAGGTAATAAACAAGGTAATAACTTTTCGCTTCTCTTATTTTCAGGTGAGAACTGCATAGAGAAGCCACTGGCGACCCTATGGCGAAACTATCAGCAGTCCACAAAGCCCGACGTGGTGATGAAGCTTTCCGTTACCAACTCCGGCCTCAAGGGGTTCACGAAGGAGCACGGCCTCACCGAGTACTGGTCCCACCGCATCACATACTGCGCCAGCCCTCCACATTACCCTAAGCTATTTTGCTGGGTTTACCGCCACGAAGGCAAGAAGCTCAAGCACGAGCTACGATGCCACGCCGTTTTATGCACCAAAGAAAACGTATCAAAGAAGATCACAGAAGAATTACAAGTGAAGTTGAAACAGGCGCTAGTCGAATTCAAAAAAGACAGAATCTCGAAACAGAATGCCAGGCTCAGCCTTGCGAATAGTGTGTATGAAAATCCCAGCATGCCTCGTCGGAAGATAATGCTAAGTGTCGGGGCTATGAATTACAGGCCCCCGTTAGAGAGATCTAAGTCAGCTCCCAAACTAGGAGCAATAGAGGAAATGTGTTCGGAGGAAGACGAGGAAGAAGCAGAAATGAACGCACGACAAGATACGCGGAGATCGTCATTCAACTGCAACCTCGACCAGCTCTACGCATCACAGACCTTGGACAGGCGGCGACCCGAAACAAAGTCTCCAAGAAAATTATCATGCCCCGAAGGCGTGATAAACAGAACACTCTCTGACTCAGGCAGCGGGACGGTCACAGTAACAGATGAGTTACTAAGTTTCATTGTACAAGAAAGTAAAAAGGATGATGCTAGTCATATTGAGAAAGAATCGAGATTAGAAGTGATTGCCGAAACAAACGAATTGAACGACAGTGGAGCGACCGACGGCAAGTTGTCTCAGAGTAACTACCTCGTCACGGACAGCGACGACGGGTCTGTTTCCTCTGGCTGCGAGACAGCCAGCTCGGCGACCTCCGACACCGAGCCATCCTCGCTCCCTTCTCTTCCCCAAGAAGACGGACATAAGGAACCTACCGATGAAGCTTCAGAATACAACGGCCTCGAAAGAGAAAGTTCAAGTAGTTTCTCGGACAACGTTGCCGATGAAGTCAATCATATACCTATCGGAGAGAAGAATGCTTTTAGGCGCAGGTCTACCTACCCACCAATAGGCGCCGACACGATGCTCGCTAATTATGACAACAAATTTGAATCTCTTATTGACAATTTGACGGATGTAGACAGCCTGAACTCTAGCACTGAAACAGAGGTCTTTAAGAACACAGGAGATAATGACAGCGCTTGCAGCGATGAATCAGGCTACTCCGAACTCCTTGATAACAAGGAAAGCATTATAGGCAATACTATTATGGTTTAGACATCACTGTGCAGCACATGCGTGTAGCTGAATTAAAGAAATAAGCATAAGCTGTAAATAACAGGGTTATTGAAGTACTTTCTACAGTAAATTACCAACTCATAGAAGTCATGATGAACATTTTACAGTGTTTAAATCCCGCGTAACGCTTAGGAAACAATGCATAGCGTTGTTTGTGTTGTAGAATCGTAGAGCTCCCTAGAATTGGACAATGTATTATTATGTATAGATGTTTGTATATAATGTAACTTAAGTTTATATTAGATGAGATCTATAGATTTTTATGTGTAGAAAAATATATTAACTGTGACATCTATGTGGATGACCATAGTTTGTTGTCTATTTTCTTGTATTTATTAGTAGCCGTCTTAGTATCACCCTTCAGAAGGTATTTAGGTACTTACGCATTCCACACATTCTATATTATGTTCGGGTCATTCATTTAAATATAGTGAGGAATATTTTCGAAAAGAAATAAAGAGATTAAAAATATACTCGATAGTTTTTCAATGACTTCCACTTTCGTTGCAGATGTAGATTTATCCGTAAACCGTGCAAATTATTTAGGCACGCCTCGGTCATGGTTTATGCAAATATCAGACATTACATAATATTTTATGAATTACGCTAATACTAATAATGATGGTTTGGTTTGAAGTTAAACTTGCTTCATGAATACAAATTATCATACCAGGAATTGGCCGCACCCTATGACGGTTAAAATAATGAAACGAGAGATGGCGGCACCCCGAGCAAAAAACGCGGGTTCGATTCCCGCCCGGGATGAAAATTTTGTACTTACTCTAAATAAAGTTGGAAATGTGATGTTCGCTCAGCATGCGTTAGTGCTTTAGTCATATTCAGAAATATGATGCGAAAACATTTTGAGAGTAAAGTGTTTGGAAAAGCACTTATTTCAGACCGACTAAGATCTGTAGTCTGGTTGATAGCCGCACAGTCCCCTATGACGGTGAACATAATAAAATTAGTGCACAAAATATTGGCATTTTATTCACTAGTCTCGATGGCCGAGCCTGAGCGGTTAAGGCATCCGGTAGGGTACGGAAACCGCTAGGAATTTTTAAAAATGTGCTCTAGAAATGTATATATTATACCCGCTTAGCATGCGATAGTACTTGGTCATATTACATTTAACATATTTAGAAATGCCAGGGTTTTTAGCAGCAATTTGATGCTAAAAACCACGCCTCGTATTACAACTGTTCATTTAAAAACTATATAACACTAAGCATTAGAATCTGAGCCGTAGCTGGATTAGACTTTTAATTTTGTGTCATAATGTTATTAGTCTTTTTTCTTTTCCTCTAAGCCTAAACACAGAAATGGTAATTTTCTAACATGACTTGTAATTTTAGCAAACAACATTGCGATTTTAGTAAATTACAAGTCGTATTATGCACTAAGTGGTCGAAATTGTAGTCAGAACTATCGGACTTGTACACGTGAGTTATCTTTTATTATTTATTACGATTTACTATTTGAAAAATTACAATTCAATATGTACAATATTATTTGTTTAACTCGGTAATCAGGTTTATTTACTTTCATCATATTCTAAATGAAAAGCAGAGTGCAGTTGAAATACCATTTTTAAGTACCTTTTATCACATGTAAATATTATACTAAATAAAGAGTTTCTACTTATTATAGCTGTTAAAGTACTCTCCAAACGTATTCTCCATATGTTCCCGAACCGAACTGGAGTAATCCGTGGAGCGAGACGACGCACCTGCCTGTTGTCAAATATGATACCGTGACGTAATAAACGCACAGAATACGTTGTATACATAGATAGAGCATAATATGACAGTATGGAGGCATGAGCACTGTTGTTCAATATACATTCTCATATGAATTTGAAGCGCTCGTAGCGAAGTTTGCTTAGCTGTTCTTAACTGATCAGCAAAGTTAAGCAACGTCTGCCGCGGTCATGAGTTGGATGGGTGACCGTAAGTGACATTACTACTGAGCTCTTCGGTGCTTCGGAGGGCACGTTAAGCCGTCGTCGGTCCCGGTTGTCGTCTTAGGATGGCAGTCGTTATAGCATGGTGGTAGGGGATTTTGCCACCTGGCTAGCTACCACCCTCAAGTAGAAAATCTGTCACCAAGCACCTAACGGTGTGTTCCGGCAGCTGTCCTTGAGAGCCAGTAATTCTAGGTTAGTCTGAACAACATCTTTGACCTCATTTACCATCAGGTGAGATAGTGATCAAAGGCTAATATTTTTTTAAGGGTTTTTGTTGTTTATTATTATTATGTGTAAAATTTGTAAATTGGTTTGCAATAAAGAGTTATTGTATTGTATTGTATAGGTATATATATATAAATAGCTATATATAGCACATATATATATAGCATATATATATAGCTATAGGTAAAGAATAAAAAAAAAATGGATACAGCCCTAAAAACTTTTTTACTACTTCTGCTCGCAAATTCGCCCGCGTCGAACTAACTTATATAACGCTATCTCTGAAAATAAAAGTAAATATAAAGAAATACCGCATTGAACTTTTTCAATGTGTTATTGTTCTTGGATACAAAACAGCAAGTATGGTCCCCAACGTCAACGTGCCTCGTAGAGCATGGAAGCACCTGGAGTCTGGTAATTACTCGGATGACCCCACTCCGCGTATTGTGTTATGGGTAAGAAATTAACTGAAAAATAGTTAAATTTGCTATACTGTCCACTTTTAAAGTATTTCCCTTCTCTTTTGGCATACTTATAGGACAACTAAAGGCAATGATAGAATGAACAGCATGCTACTACTCATGTCGAAAAAGTAGGTATTTCTGTATACATTAATAGGTACACAACAGCGTTATTTACCACCTAAAGTACTTTAAGATGTGCCTCCGGAAGTGAGCGGTTATACTACCAACAAGACGATTTCTTAAAAGAGGTTGCCGTCAGACAGGTGGCTGGCCACAAGTCGGTGCCAAAAATTTCTACAATATGTTCTTATGCTGTCTTTTGCGAACAAAGGTTAATGGGCATTTCAGACTTATGGTTTTTAATTTACAGTCATAATATAATATGTTGGCCTTTCAAGAGGTGATAAAATATTCTCAAAGACAGAACTAAATTCTGTTTAAAATGGTTACAACAAATTTGTAATTGACCTACATAAGAGCGTCGTAGACGTCTAAATTGAATAAATGATTTTGACTTTTGACTTTTTGTCTTTTTGTGGCAGTGCTAGCCGAGCCGTAACAGTTATGGACTGCCGCGCTGCATCTCCAAAGTTCGATTCCCGGTTGCCGCTGCCGGCTTAAGCTTCACGTCATGGTGGATAGGTATTTGAAGAATGCTCGGCTGGCTAGCTACCACCCTAAAGTAGAAAATCTGTCACTACCTAACAGTGTGTTCCGGAACCAGTCCTTGAGAGCCCGTAATGCTAGGCCTAGTCCGTTTACCATCCGCGACCACAACATCACATACCAACAGGTGAAGTAGAGCTATAAGATAAGTAAAAAAAGCGATTGTAAAAAAGGATGATTAAGTAAATCTCTTGATAATATCAATTCAGGTATGCATACTTATTGACTTGTATTAAAACCACAGGCCGCAGAGAAAGGAAACGGATGTAACTGGTTTGATTCCCGAGAGGGACTTCGTAATCATGGTACGCTCAAATGATTTTACTATAAAGGGTACTTGTAAGGGACTGAGAAGTAACCCAATCACTATTATTTGAATTATAGCTTCAACAGTGGACGTTATCATGAATCTGCGTCTTCTAACTCCACAATGGACGGCGACCGGTGGCCCATCTGGTGGGTGAATCAAATCCATTTTCGTCGAGATTTGTTTATGTAGTAAGTGGCAAAAATAAAATTCTACACTAAGCTGGTTTTATTTAATTGTTAACTCGCATTGGGTGAGTATAGTACTATACAAGCCTTGCCTATCCGCAATGCGTGCATTGCTGGCCACGCTGGCCATGATGGCCTCGAGCTTAGCTATGTTCTCGGCTTTCAAACTTGGCCATCATTGCAGCCCCCGCTGTCCGGCGTAACAGGTAACTGTGCATCCCTATTATCTAAAATTATTATTATATTTATAGCTAGCTGCCGCGACAGACACGGAATCTTAGGTACGAGAGGCGGGAAGCCGTAAACCTACCGGAACATTCTGCCAATATTCTATAACATTATTTTTTTACAAGTATCTACGTAAAACTAGCGCAAAGGAGATCCGGCTGGTGTTAGATTCTGTGACAATGCATCTACCAGGTACTACTACAGGTATACCTGTATCTGTTATCTACTATCTCTTATCCATTATTGTATTACTCATATAATTATTCTATGTAAAACCTGTCTGCCTGCGGACTGTGGGTAACTAACCTATTGCCGTGTGGTGCTGGTCTAAGCCTGCAGACCTACGTCTGGTCACCACGTGCATTATTGGAACAAAACAGAACAGCTTAATTTCGGGATGTTCGTAAAGCTAAGGTTTTTTCCAGGATCTTCTAGCTCATATCTAATCTTCTTTCAACACTTCGAACCCGGGCGGTGGCTAACCCACTTGCCTGTGGGGTTCGAATACTGCTGCAGAGCAACTAGCTACCAAGCTAGTAGATATCAACCACTTCTCTTGAAGATGGAGCGTAGAACTGGACCTGGGCGCACTTCCACCATGAAGCAAAAAGGCTAGTCCATACGTGTAAAATTTGTGGCCAAGCACTTAACGTTTTATTCGAGCAGCTGCGTCTCTGCGTCTTTATTTTACCACATCATCAATTAACATCAGGTAAGGTCACCATTCATAAGTCCAATAAAAACTATATATGCAGCAGATATACAAAATGTATTTGCCAATGATTGTGGACTGAATTGTTTTCTCACAAATACATAATATTTCCCACCCTCGGACAGATAACATAAGTGCAAATGAACAAAGGCTAGATTTGATACGGGTACCGCTCTAAGACATTTTCCTCTCTGCTGACAGCTCCAATCTAGTAAAGAAAGATTGACATAGGTGCTGTCATTCAATGGAATATTATATTATTCACCTCAGCAGCTCAAACAAGCAGAGTTTGCTGCTAAAAAACTGTAAGCTTGGAGAATTATATTGCGAGAGTATTTGAATTTAAAATTCTATGAAAACAAAAAGAAAAAGGTTTGAAAAACGCATATAGCCCTGTAATTTGAAAATCGAATGCGTAATTTTTCCATAACTATATTTTTTCGTTTAATAATGTAATTATTTAATTTGTAATAATTAATGTAATTTTGTAAAGAAATAAAGTAAAATTAACCGTGAAAATCACTTACAAAGATTATCATGTACATTACTTTATACTTTTACCAATATTTAATATTGAAAAAATATATATGGTTGCTGTTTAGGAAGGCACATTTTTAATGCAGTGGGTATCAGTTATAGTGAAAACGCATATATTAAACAAAATAATCACAAAATATAATTGACGCCTCTAACGAGAACAGAGATTAAAGAGCAGAGAAATGAGAATGCTAAATTGAAATTAGTTTTTATTTTTTTAAGTTATTGTGATGGAACAAGCGCGAGGCCCACCTGATGTTAAGCGGTATCCTCTGCCTATTACAGATGCATTTTATCACAAGTGACGAACTGCACTGCGCCCATCACCTTGAGACATACCTGTTAAGTCTCATTTTTTTTTTCTTTTTTTTTTTTTTTATTCCTGATCGGTTAACCTTTGACCACTATCTCACCTGATGGTAAGTGATGATGTGGTCGAAGATGTTGTTCAGCTGAACACACCGTTAGGTGCTTGGCGACAGATTTTCTACTTGAGGGTGGTCGCTAGCCAGGCGGGCATTCGCAAAATGCCCTTCCACCATGCAAACGATTTGTTCTGTGTTCGCCCCATCACGTGATAACAAATCGTAGATGTCTAAAGCCAGTATCATATATAATTACGTGTCTTACAAGCTTTAACTAATATATAAATTTTGTCATATATGGGACCAGAATATAAAAGAACATTTTATTTTAATTTTTTTTTTTTTTTTTTTCACTTTATTTGGGTAAACAAACAGTAACACAATACGGGTTATACTTAAAGTAGTGATAATGTTACACACATAAGATAATTAATTGTGTCACCAACGACATTTACCACAGCTTACCTATTGGAATTATTCGTCATATAAAAAAGAGAAACGGTAGTGCTTTTACAGAAGCTCCAAAATTTTGCGTTTAAAAACACCAGGACGCAGTGCCGCTATGTCAACTGAGTTGAAGTTATTATTAAAGGAGTGGACTAAGCGGTAAAGCGGGGAGCGTTTACCGGCATTAGTACGGCATCGGGCCGTAGCAAACAGCTGGCAAGGTGTACGGCAATGCGTTCTGGTAGGCACTCTATAGCAAATTTTACCAACTAAATTAGTACAATCGTATCTATTGTGACAAATATCATACAGCAGCATTGTTTCAAGATATTTACGTCGTTGTTCAAGGCTTAAAATATTATATTTTTCTAGAAGCTGGTCATACTATATAATTACGATGACATTTGTATTGCATTGTACGCAAGAACTTTTTTTGAATTGACTCCAGACTTAAAACATATTTATTATAAAATGGATTCCAAATGGGCACAGCATATTCCACTTGGGAGCGAACTAACGCTTTATAAAGATGGAGAAAGGATGATGTTTGCGTAAATTTTTTAGTAGATCTCATTATAAACCCATACATTTTAAATGCCTTGTTTATTACATTATCTATGTGTATATCGAGATGTAACTTACTATCTAGTGTTACTCCGAGATCTCTTATTGAATCAACATTATCAAGTTGTGCACCACACAACCTGTATGTATAGTTAGATATTAGCTTTTTCTTAGAGAAAATTATGGACTTACATTTATGGACGCTTAAGCATAGTTTGTTAGTATTACAATAAGCAGAGAAACGATCAAGATCACGTTGAAATTTATCATGATCAGAGGCATTGTCAATGGTGTGATATATTTTGAGATCATCTGCATATAACAGGAAATTACAGAATTGAAAGCAATCTTGGACATCATTAATAAATACTATAAATAGCAGGGGGCCCAAAATTGAGCCTTGGGGTACGCCAGAGCTTACAGGTACAAATTCAGACTCGTGACCATTCAGCACAACCTTCTGTGTGCGATTAGATACATAAGATTTAAACCATCGCCACAAATCACCACGTATGCCATTAAAAGCTAGCTTATCTAAAAGTAGTTTATGATCCACTCTGTCGAAAGCCTTCTGAAAGTCTGTATATACACTGTCCGTTTGCTTATTGTTATCCATATTTTCAAAAAGTTGTGTCGCATATATCAATAAATTTGTGTTAGTAGACCTACGTTTCATGAAACCGTGTTGTTGAGGTATAATGATTTGATGGATTGATGAATATGTACTGTTATGTACAAGTTTTTCGAAAAGCTTTGACAGACTTGGTAAAATGGATATAGGTCGATAGTTCTCTACTTTACTTTTATCACCACCCTTAAAAACCGGCACAATTCGTGCGCACTTCCAAATGTTTGGGAAAACCCCTTGCTGTAAGCATAGATTGTATATATGTTGCAAAGGTTCGTGTATTGCAAGTGCAGTCGATTTTAGGTATAAAGGCGGTATATTGTCTAAGCCAGATCCCTTAGTAGCATCCAATGCTCTCAACTCTCTAAGTACAGATTCCTTTGAGATGTTTATGTTACTGATAATGAGATCAGATTTGTGATTGGTATCGCATATCTTATTAATATCATAGTCATCCCCAACAGATGATGGCTCAAATACAGATTTAAAAAAAGATGAAAAAAGATTAAATATGTCATAAGGGTCGTTGGCTGTCAAATCTTTATAAGTAACATTATTAGGTAAATCAGACCTTGATTTTTGGTTTCTTATGTACGTCCAGAAGTATTTAACATTGTCCTTAACGCCGTCTTCCACCGACCTTATATATTTATTGTAACACTTTTCCGATTCTGTATGGAATCTGTCTCGGCTGTTCATGACTTTTAAAACTAAATAATTATTAGAAATAATTTTCGTACCAAAAAAAATTCTGAAAAAACGGACTAGGTTTACAAAATTTATTACAAGCACTGTTGCATACTTAGCGTTAGTCAAATTCTCAATTTTTCTTTAACAATCAGTGGACGGTGGAGGCAATCAGCCCGGTCCTTCGAAGGTGGGTAAAGCGGCCGTTTAGGTAGCTAACCTTCCGATTGGTGTAGGTGCTTTTTGGACACGGATGTTTCAGAAGGTACCTGCACCAGATCGCAAGACGGGACGCGACCCCAACCTGCCACGAGTGTGGGGCCCCGGAGGATATGGTGCTCCATACGCTGGAGATGTGTGCCGCATGGGGCCCGCAGCGGCACACTCATTCAGCTCTCATAGAAGGAGATCTCTGTATGCCGAGCGTTATAAGCGCCATGCTCAGCGGAGAGAGAGATCGTGGCGGGCGGTGGTCTCCTCGCAGAAGGAGGCCGCGGAGCGAATCAGGGAGGGCAATGTCCATGCTACCCGCTCCGGCGCAGACGAACGAGGGCGAGGAGGCGGCAGTTCGCCCGCCTCCTCCCTTCTCCGTAGTGGGGTCACTGGTGGAGAGGTGGGGGATTGTTCACCAGCTTGCAAAGCCCCACACGTTTGGGGGGTGACATTGGTGAGCAAGGTTCCCTCCACAGGCGCAGAGGCCCGACGGAGGTCGGGCCGCCGCCGGGGCAAGATAGGGTCGCGTTAGCATTCACTAGCATTCACCTTGGCGGAGGACTGCTCACGGGGCGGGGGTTTTAAGCGGGGGTTTTTTTTCAAGTCCCACCGCCCCCGTGGTGGAAGGGTAGGTCGAAGGCATATCCCCCTCAAAAAAAACATGGTATAATATATGGAATCACATGTAAGTATTAGCGTTCAATAAGCGTTAATATGAGCAGTATTATTTAAACACGCGAATTCTATAACATTGTACAGTAGTTATTAATTGCGATAACACTCTTTAAATTTTGGATTTCCCGCCATTAAAGAAGATTCCGTCTTAAGTACGCGTTTCTGGAACTCATTTGTCCTGATTGCCCCAAAAAAATTACTCATTTCGACTCTGTCGAAGCCTGTAGACTTGAGGCCATTTTTAAGGGTTCCGAGCTTGTTTGACGGCTGCGTCGTAGGTTAATTTGGACCTTCAAAACAGAAGCCTTATTTTTCTCATCTTTTGTTCTTTACGATTGCGAAAGTACAAAGAAACATTGTTACTCAATTTGCTAAATAATACCGCAGGTTTGTATTGGTATTATATTTGCGTATAGTCTTAATCTTGTGTAACAAGCTATGTAATGAATTAACGTAAATTTTTGTTCTTATGAGAAATGTTGGTGAAGAAATCATCCTTACAATCCTTACAATTTTTTCATATAATTTTTGATTGTATTTCCAACGTTATTGTTTGCCTCGACTTCTTCGTTGGCTGAGCGTCGTGTTATTCTGTAAGTGCTGGATTGAATTCTCGGCCCAATTTCAGTAGAAGAATTTTTCGCCTGTAGGTTGTATAACTGCAAATTGATCAAGCATCTTTGTAGCATCTGCAATATTTTCAACAGCTAGAAAAAGTTATTAGGAACGGGAAATAAACCGCGTTGGTAATTTTTATCGAGTCCTAGACATTTTAGCCAGTCCCACGTACCGTGTTAGACACGCCCCGTGGGGTGCCGGGCTAGAA
The DNA here is from genome assembly GCA_963890685.1 of Plagodis pulveraria. Lineage (NCBI taxonomy): Eukaryota > Metazoa > Arthropoda > Insecta > Lepidoptera > Geometridae > Plagodis > Plagodis pulveraria. The sequence continues at coordinate 1,000,569 of OY982950.1, forward strand.
TGTCACCCCCCATTCTACCTGTGGGTGTCGTAAGAGGCGACTAAAGGTAATATTTCGGAAATTGGGCAGCGCATTCTGAGGAACTAGGAAAAAAATATTTTAAACTGCGATCCCCAAGACGCCTGCCAAGCGTGGGGACTATGGCAAAACCCTCCTTAATGGGGAAGCTGTGTTCAGCAGTGCATAATCCGGCTGATATAGTACAGTACAGTTAAACAAGGTGGAAGCTGTGTTCAGCAGTGGACAATCCGGCTGATATAGTACAGTACAGTTAAACAAGGTGGAAGCTGTGTTCAGCAGTGCATAATCCGGCTGATATAGTACAGTACAGTTAAACAAGGTGGAAGCTGTGTTCAGCAGTGGACAATCCGGCTGATATAGTACAGTACAGTTAAACAAGGTGGAAGCTGTGTTCAGCAGTGCATAATCCGGCTGATATAGTACAGTACAGTTAAACAAGGTGGAAGCTGTGTTCAGCAGTGGACAATCCGGCTGATATACTACAGTACAGTTAAACAAAGAGAGTATGCAGGTGAATACTCATAAAAGTAGACGAAGACGGCGAAGTGTACTGTCTGCTTTATGTTTTTTATTTAGACGTTTCTGCCCTTCTAGGCAGAAACTAAAATAAAAAAAAGAAATCCAGAAATATGTGTACATAAATTGTTAAGGTTCCAGATTGCCAAGGCAGGGATTGTTCAGTGGAAGGCGCCTTCTACCTGGACAATCTGTTCTGAATGCTTAACTGGGCCGGCAGATTCACCGGGCTGAAAAGAAAGTCTGAAAAGAACAAGTTAAACAATATGGTATCAATTACATACAATGTTATGGCTTTCTCCGCTCCTTCCTTGAACCCCTTAGCCTATCGTGACCTACTTAATCAACTGGCCAGTAATAATTAAGTGGGACTTACGACTACAGCTGAGGGCTCGATGATCGTCCAGTCCTTTGAGGCTCCAAAGTCACGACGGCACCGTCGGACAATTACAAATTATTTGCGTAGAACAATACGCTCAAACAAAACAAAAACTATCAAGTAATTTATCAAAGGTTTTCAAATTAATTACTTCCAAATGCAAGAAGGAGAATGATTTTTCAAAAATTTCACCAAGATAATCTCTCGTACAAAAATCCATAGATCACAATAGACCACTAGCAAAGCGGCGTGTTCCAATTGCCCGTGAAATTGATCGGTCCGAACATAGATCTTGGTTAATGTTATATTAGTATTTAAAGTTTCCAGCATGTTCTGCATTGAATAATGAAAATTTTTAGGAAATTCCAAAATATAAATATAATATCTACAAACTAATAAGAATCGAAATATATATAATAAAATTATATTTGAAATTATTTACAAAAAATAGTAAGGTAGTCAATTATGTCAGGAATGTAATGTATAATTATGCATTTAAAAGAATTTGTCAATGGAATACAAATAATTACGCAATAGGCTTTTTTAGATTTTAATTAGCTTATGGTCTCTGATGTTTAATGGGATTTAATTGTATGTTTTACCAAACAATACGTATTGTTTTTAGATAGCGCCAAACTAGATTTAGGCATTACAAGATTTTTTTCCTATAGCGAGCAGAAGGATAGTTACCATCGAAATCAACAATTGTTAAAATTCTTTTCTTATGTTTACTAGGAATGTTTTGAGAGTTACGGCCAATAGTACATAGGTCATAAATTCACATTTTCCACGGCAACGTTTTACTCCGATTTATTGAGTAGTTCCCAAGGGAGCGTGATATAGCCCATTTTCCGAAGCTAGTACAAATGTGACCTATACCTATATTTGGAGTTGAACATCTCGCATTGACTTTTATAAATATAATGCTGTTCAATGACTTTGAAACTTTGCTGATTCCGTCTTAATTTTGGTCATTTATCATGGTCAGAATTACAAGTGATAACCTACATAGAATGGCGTCATAAGGATATGCTTATAAATACTTTTAAAATGGTAAGAAGTATTGGCTCCAATTAGTGACAATGGACCCATTAGTCTACTTTATTTTAAAAGTACATGATTTCTGTGACCGTAGCTCCTATGTAGTTAGGTTTTTTTTTAGTTTGGCAATAACTATTATTTGGCTTGTGGTGAGAATCTTTGAAATAAACCACCGTGAGAAGCCGCTCCTCACGCTGCCGTAAGCCCTTATGGGCTTTAACTCGATGCCATAAGGCTACAAACTCTTAAATAATTATCGGGGCAGCATTAATTGTCATTGAAATAAAGTGTTGTGGATGCTGTCAAAAGTTTTTACTATAAATATGTTGGTACGTACAACATATTTGTAAGTTAATACAGAATTTAGATAGTAATATATAATTAATAACCTCAACCTACTTGTGGGCTCACACTACCTAGAATCTAGACCATATGCACGCAGGTTAAATGTTCAAAGTTCGATAATGGTTCAAAGCAGCAACACAATAATTTTATTTCTGTAATTTTGATAGAGTTTTGTAATTCTTTTTAGCAATTATAACAAGCATTTATAAAATTGGTGTGGATGTATAATATTCACCCCTTTTTACCATAGTTGGTACCTATGGCCTGTACACTTTTAGAAAATGTCCGTGTCTCATTAGATTTTTTGTACGTACACCAGTTCACAGTAGGAACAGCGTCAACGAGCATATCCGTCTTGTATTATATCTCTATGTGACAATAATTTGCACCAAGTTGAAACCAAGGTATATACCCATAAAAGCAATTAAATTGAGGCAAAAACCAAAGATTATTGGACATCGCGTTTATTTAATGGAGCTGCCAGTAACCTTTCCATTATCCTTATTTCCCAAAATATAGTCAATCTTCAATGATAACATGCAAGGTTTTTGTTGAAAACACTTTGATGATTTTAAATTTTTTTGTGTGTTTGATTTTCTATTTTGGGATTTTACAAATTTGAGTTTTATTGAAGGTTATTTATGTAATTACGTTGTTATAGCACAGATTATGACAACAAAAAATATAAATATATTTGTGTAAAATCCTGTTACAAAATTTTATGTATATGTAATAAGTATATAGTAGTAAGTATATGCGGTACCTAACGTATTGACATTTTGTTAATCTGTATTATATACTATTGTGAATCTGTCTCAGTTTTCAATGAACACAAGTTTTTGGGCATGAACTTGACCGCGTCTTACTGTTTTTCTCTCTAGGTTCTTTATATGATCAGTTGTAGGTACTATATATGGGGTTCAAGTTTCCAGTAAGTAAGTAGTAGTTTTCAACACTGCTTGTCGCCGCCTATCAGGCACAAGTAAAATCGCCAAGCGTGACTAACGCGTGTTTTTATTGAAGTGATATCAGGTGAAGTTACTTCGAAGGGCTGGTCGAAACAGTTGCGTTGCTGAAAATGAATACAATTTTTCACAAACAACATTATTGTCTGTTTCTTGATGGGTTTTTTTAAATGTTATCATCTGTTATCTTTTGATAGTTAGTAGTAGTTCCGCTAGTATCGGACCTTACTACATTTCTTACTTAGTATATCTACTTACTACTGAAAGCTACTGTGCTTCGGAGGGAACGTCAAAAGTTGTCGCCAAGAAGCTAACGGTGTGTTTTTGCAGCCTTGAGAGCTTGTAATTCTAGTCATAGGTACCTAATGGTCAAAAACTAGTCAAATAGATTTAAAGAAAAGGTTATTTTTATTGTTTTATTACTGACTGGCGAGTCTTTGTCACTATCAAACATGATGATAAATGAAGATGCGGTCGAAGATGTTGATAATAATAATAATACACAACATTAAGCATCGAAATCTATACCTAATATATTTCAAATATAGACATAAAATGCCTGACTAAAACAAAAGAGCAATACTGTCCTACACAAATTGCAATACGTCAGTGTTATTTGGTCGTTCTCAATATACAAGCTCGGTAATATTATGACACCAGCAAATCATTATATGAAGATACTTATCTACAATCCTGGCTTCGCTCGTCATCGCACATACCTATATAACGTTTTGCCCTACACTGGTCATTTTTGATAACAAATTACATACTTTAACTAACACTTGTTGAATTCACTACACCTAGTGACCTAACACTCCTCCAACTCCTCGCTTCGCTTGTCGTCGTACCTATACCTATATGACTTTGCTCTAGACTAGTCAATGACATACATGACAATAATAATTAGTTAACGGAATTTTACCAAAAGTTTAATATATTACACTTTTGGACCAAAAGTAAGTAAGTACATAAATCCTAAAAATCCTAATCCTCAAAATCGAAAAAATATGACCTTTGAACAGTATGTGTCATTACATTAGTAATACATTTAATTATAGTACATATTACAGTTGATTAATATTTAAACTGCCGGTAAAACATTGTAAATTATATAATAACTTCTTCTTCTTATGGCGAATTTAAAAAAAAATACCAACTCTCCGTTACAGCAAAAGTTATTTATATTGAGTGAATAGTATTAATATGAAAATATGTACAAAAGTGACCGCTAACTATCCAAGCGGGCATTCACAAAATGCCCTGCCACCATATAACTAACGTGATGTCCACGATAAGCGCCAATGTATATCTACAATCACAACAGTTAGACATCAAAATTATCATCCGAAATTAATATTGCGCACCGCGCGAGGTGAACAACCGTTTATTTAGTATAAAGACCGCCAAATAGAACAGTTATACAATAGAACCTAATCTAAGTAAACATTTACATTTCATTTTGGCGTTTTTTCCCAAAAGCTTTTTAGAATATTCGAGTTGATGGTTACACTGCGTGCCTTGACATTAAATTTCAGCATTAATTTAAGCCCGTATTGCGACAATGTCGAATTTAAAAAAAGCTACTACTATATTGGTGTTGTATGTTTGATTACTCTGTACTGTACTGTATCAGCCGGATCTTCCACTGCTGAACACAGCCTCTCCTATTAAGGGGGTGCTAGCCATAATCCCCACGCTTGGCAGGCGTCTTGGGATCGCAGTGTCAGATGGCAGTTCTTAAGAAGGCGCTGCCGCCAACCTTCCAGTATAAATCCTTTAGTTGCCTTTTACGACACCCACGGGATGATATGGGGAGGTGCAATTCTAACCCGGCACCTCACGGGGTTTGATTACACAACTTACAGATTATATAATATCACTAGATATTAGGCCATTGGGGTGATGGTTCTATCCACTGTAAGTACCCGAAGTCCACTCAAGAAAACAAAGTTCACAGTAATGTGCCCGTATTCCACCTAGGCCTGGTGTATATATATTCTTTGATATAGGTGAAATAGCCCCCCGGGTAAAGCCTCAAACATAATATGTAATCATTCTCTAAAATCTCTAAATTAAGACCTAATAAACAACTTGTTTTTGTCGGCAGTTTTTTTGCAGGCGACTTTACGCGACAGAAACGAAAATCATATTTTTACAAATGATTGGAGTACAACATTTTATGTCCCGGGCGGGAATCGAACCCGCGTCCTCCGATTTCGCGCCGGATGCCTAAACCAAGCTCCAATCATATTAACCGTCATAGCGGACGATGCGCGGCCATCAACCAGACTACTAGACTTCATCTGATCGAAAGAAGTGGTTTTTCAAAGACTTAACTCTCGGAATATTTTATTTTATTTTTATTTATTTATTATAATAAGCACGGCAGTAACTATTTACACTTATTAATATCATAATTAAAAAATTGTTATACATATAAATCACACATAACAATTGACACAATACATTTAAATTAATTAACATATTATTATTACTATAGAATGTCACATAATAGAATAAATTTAGTTACAAACACTTTATATAAAAAATTATAATGTATGAATATGTCGCTACCTTTACTTCGCTCACTGTTTAGGCACCCGGTGCGAAATCGGAGGCCGCGGGTTCGATTCCTGCCCGGAGCATAACAGTTTATGCTCCAACAATTTGTAAAAATTAGAAAGTTTTTCTTAGATGTTGCAGAAATGCAGCCTAAAGCAGTAAGTAGGTAGGTAGTACGTTTTGTAAAAAATATTTTATTTGTATATAGAATAGAATAGAATAGAATAATAATTTATTGCTACAGAAAATAAAATAAATGACATACAATTTCTTACAAACAATATACAACTTATAGCAAAAGGAATACACTCAGTTTGAGTTATGGCCACACCAGTCAAGGTGCTACCATAACACTGATTTTCAGTGGATTCCTGAACTCGGGCTAAGATGTTCGCCGAGAAAAAAAGAGTATAAAAAAGCGAGTTCAAGAATTACCAATAAACCTTAATAAAACACAGACAAAACAGCAATCTATTAGTAGGACTTTTACATATACGATAGATTAAATAACATCACCAAATAATAATACATTAATTGAAAATAATAATGCGATCTATACTTTAAATACTTTTTGTGGAACAGTAAATATATATATATATATTAACTTGCGCAAATAACAATGTGGGTGCCGATGCCAGTTTTTATAATGTGTAAGTAGATGTGTGGTGTGGAATTTTTGTGTGTGCTGTGTGTGTGTGTGTGTATGTGCGTGTGTGTATGTGTTTGCTTACTTTGCTTAGACTAATCTATGGTGTGAACTGTGGATTCTAAAGGTTGCCTCGAAGTTATGTCTTTGGCGGACTAACAAATTTAATTTAACCCGTGTCTTGAATATTACACTACATCGTATTGTTCGCAAAGGTGGCGGCAGATCGTTCCAAATTTTAGCCGCTCTTAACTTGAAGCAACCCTTAAAACCTGGTTTTTTGAACAATGGGATAGCCAATGTGTTACTGTGCTTAGAACGAGTAAAAGCCTGATGAATATCTTTCGACCATGAGAATTTTTCGAATAAATATTCCGGTTTTTTGTTGTAGAGCACTTTTTGGGTAACACACGCAAGATGAAGTTCTCTGCGTGAGTTCATATTCAGAATATTTTTTTTTACTAAATAAGGCGTGACATGATCTCTCCTGGGTATGTTAAAACAAAAACGCGCGCATGCGTTTTGAACACGTTGAATTGCGTTTTCCGTCTTAATCCATATTCTCGGTCCATATACGGCACTGCAGTAATTAAATGGAGAGAGCACTAAATGGTCACAAAGTAAACCTCTTACCTCTTCAGAAATGTATTTTCTTATGGGATATGAAACTTTTAATTTGTAAAATGCATTCTTTATTTTATCGTTCACATGTTTCTCATATCTAAGTGGACTATCCATTATCATCCCTAAATTCCTTACCTCTGTTTCCAAAGGTATTTGTGTAAAATTAATTGCAAGCCTAGGATCATTACGAAGGACGTTACTGATTTGCGTTTTAGTACCTAAAATCATAAATTTGGATTTCAATGGATTTAAAACCAAGGAGTTGCGCTGAGCCCATTCGTAGATTATATAATGTTCACCGTAATCATTAAGTACCTATTACTATACTTATTGGCTCGTGGTTTTGTTTGCACTCGTTGATACCTAAGCTGGAGTTGAACAGTGCATGTATCGATGTGTAACATCAAAAATTCATCAACGGAAGTCATAGAATGGAGACCTACATTCGAGGCGAGCTGTGCCGTGGAAACTGGGTCAGAATGGGTCACAATTGTTTGGATCGATCCTCGCCACTAAACCGAGTAAGCGAGATTTGAAAGCTTGTCGAGCGCTCGATGGTAAGCAACACGAAACACGATACGTAACTTATTTGCACGTTGCATGCCCCAGCATGTTTACTGTTGAATTGTCATCGATAGTATTATTATTTTGAAGGACTGGATGCTGTAGGCCGCCGGTTTCAGCTCTACAGGACGACTAGCCAACTTTGTCCTAGTTAGCCACAACTTAAATATTAAAATGTTATTTATCTACTTCAAACTGTTACAACACTGAAATATTTATTTATTTATTAACACAGCTCTTAGAGATAAACAGTAAAACATATATTTCTTTTTTATAATTTTTTAGTTTGTCGATATCGAAGCCGTGCTAATTCAAAAACTGTGAATCTTTATAATGGTGTTTAATTTCCTGTAGGTAGGTATATAAAGTGTAACTTCTACAACAAATTTTCAGTTCAAGTTCGAGCTTGAGTTCGAGTTCATACAAGCTACACAATCAACGTTTTTATCAGCCAACCAGGATGCCGATGCCGGTCGGGACAAATTAAAGGGTTTTTAATAGTATGTTTTATTAACCAACTTCAAAAAAGGAGATTTTCAATTTAACTGTCTTACCTCATAACTCTTTACAGAGTATATGGTTTGATATTTTTTTTATTAGCTGGTGGGTGTCATGTGGTTGGGCAATGACAAACCTTTTAAATTTGAATGAGATTATTGATTAATTGATATCATTTTTTATACATGGAACTAAACTTGTAAGTTTCACATAAATTAATCGGCAAAACATGAGTGATGAAAGCAAAACGTGAGTACATTTACGGGATCGACACATTAAAGGCAACTTTCCGTTGCCTTTAATGTTAGCAAGGACTCGTATGCATCTTTATTTATTTATTTACGTTACCTCGATGTGTGACTCCGTCAAGCACGTGGACGGCCTTTTAGTTTTACTTTTCAATAAAGGCAGACCCCAGTACAAACATTTTACATAAAGTTCCTACCTAACAACTAAACATACCTATCAAAATACGTATTTAATCGTTAAAAATAGATTCTCAAAAGAAAAATTGTAATGGCATCAGTCCATTACCGAACGGCGGCAATAAATGATTCAGGATGTGGTTTGTGGTGTCGTCTGGTTGCCATGGCGACGACCCGGTTCGACTCCCGGCCAAGGAAACCCCTGTATTGACCAGTACCAGGAATGCAGCGGTGGTGACTTATACTCGTATACTCATTGTTCGTTTTTATTACATCGTAGCGCCGCGCTCTGAAAAGAACCGTTGTTAGTTTGATTGGAACCATAGAATGGAGTTATTAAGATTTTTCGTATCCTCTCATTTTAGGGTTCCGTTCCCAGAGGATAAAAACGGAACCCTATCACTGAGACTTCGCTGTCCCTCCGTCTGTCACCAGGCTGTATCTCAAGAACGGTGATAGCTAGACAGTTGACATTTTCACAGATGATGTACTTCTATTGCCGCTATAACAACAAATACTAAAAATAAAATAAATATTTAAGGGGGGCTCCCACACAACAAACTTGATTTTTTACCGTTTCATGCTCGATACTAATAACGGTGATAGGTAGACGCTTTAACTATTCACAGAATATTAAGTTTTTTGTTCTCTTTAAATATAATTAATTAAAATAAAATAAATAATTTAGGGGCTCCCATACAATAAAAGAGGTTTTCGCCGTACCAATCCAATCGGACCATATATATATACATACCCCCCTCAATCGGACACTGCGAAAAGTGTCTGTAACTTGCAAGATTAGGTTACAGATAATGGTACGGAACCCGACGTGCGCGAGTCCCACTCGCACTTGGCCAGTTTTTTATTTATTTATTATGTAAAATCGAGTAAGGGTAACTCATCAGCCTCATTTTTCTTTCCTTATTCCGTGTTTGCGGGGTCGGCACAATACTTTGTCTAAGGACCTGTTCCAGAATGTTCGAGTAAGTTCCAGATATACTAACCAGAACATATTTAATAAATAAAACACTATCTTTGCGTTTCAAAGTCATCGATTTAGCCTATCCATCGGTTAAAGCTTGAAACGCGCTGCATGTTAACTGTCATTTTTATCATCCAGTTATTTTATGATCTGGGTAGTATAACCGGTACTTACTCGAACATTCTGAAACAAGCCCTAACGTTGTAAGCCACGGGTAACACCAATATATATAATTTTATAACCTTAGTTGACTCAATAGGAGAACCACAGTAAATATGTATAATACTAGTATGTAGCCGCTTCGGTTCACTGCTCAGATCACGAAACTTCTCTGATCTGTGGTTCACTGAATATGAAAACCAATAGTAAATTATTTAACAACAAATATATAAAAAGAAAAAACGTTTTATTTAATCACCGTGCAGTGTCTACATTTTTTTTTAAACTTATTGTATTAACATAGTTTTTGCAAAGGTTTTATTTTTGGCGGGTACTAAGGTACCCGCCAAAAAAAAAACTTTTAACCGCCCCAGTAAAAAAAAAAACTTTTTTAAAAGAAACTTTTTTAAAATGGTAAAGAGTCCTGTCCAGTTTGTCATATTAATTCATTATCTACCTACAGTAATTCTTTAAATCTATTTTTGTGTCGCATACTCAGCTTAATCAGCGGTTTAATGAACAGCCTAGGCACCGTTTAACTATCGGCTTGAATGAAGCTCGACCTTATCGTCTCATACAACATTTAAAGAACTAGCTGAATGATGCTTAGGCCATTCATAATTAAAAGTCACTTTATGAATGGCCTAAGCCTAAGAGGGCAAAGTCATCTACATGTGCGATGACAAGCAAATCGAGGAGGATTTGTATAAGGTTACTGGTAACCACAAAAACGCAGGAGCCGAACGCGCGACGCCGCTACCGTGCCGCAGCAGAAGCCTGGGATGTGCACTTGAAAGTTGCGCAAATTGAATGACTAAGTTAGGCAATAAACACATATTAAGTGACTTGCCTAGGCAGGTAGGTAAATGTTAACGTCATTTACCTATTTATGAACTAAAATATCATTCAGGTTCATTACTTCTTTTACAGTGTTTTCTTAGCCGACTCACCTAATCTAGATGCAAGTGTATGCCGCGAACAAGTTTCTTGGGGAGGTCATGTTAATATTCCTACTATTTTGCCTGAGGATATTGAGCGTTGTATAAATAAATTAAAGCCAGGCAGTTCACCAGGGCCTGACAATATTCCAAGTTTTTTACTTAAAGCTTGTAAAATGCACATGATTCTTCCTCTTTACCATATCCTAAACCTTTCGCTTAAAAATGGGCACTATCCCCCACAGTGGAAGTTATCTAGGGTAACACCTATCCCCAAAAGTAGCAATAGGACTATAGTTGAAGAATATCGACCAATAGCGATTTTGTGCGCGCCAGCAAAAATCTTCGAATACATTTTGCACAGCGAAATATACAGACAAGTGAAGCAGCAATTAGGCGATGAACAGCACGGTTTCAGACCAGGGCGCTCCGTGAATACCAACTTGCTGTGTCTGGTTGACTATATATCTAGTGCTATGGATCGCAGGCTACAGGTAGATGTCATATATTTTGATTTTAAAAAAGTTTTTGACAAAATTGACAATGATTTACTATTGCGCAAGCTATCAGCTATCGGTTTTACTCCTAATCTCATAAATTTTTTCGCAGACTATATGAGGGATCGTAGGCAGTTTGTTTGGCACGGCATGTACGTATCAGAGTCATATCACACCAAATCTGGGATGAGCCAGGGATCTGTGCTTGGTCCACTCCTGTTTATGATAATGGTACATGACTTACCTAAAGTACTGAGTTCCGCAAACTGTCTCTTGTACGCGGATGATTTAAAACTATATCTTGAAATTAAATCTTAAATCTCCTAGTGACTGCTTTAGAATACAAAATGACATTGATATGATACATGAATGGAGTGTGACTAATAAATTGTTATTTAATATTAATAAATGTAATGCCATGACCTTTGACCGTAAGAAGAACCCTGTTTGTTATAATTACCGCTTGAACAGCGTATATATAAATAGGGTTGACCATATTAAGGATCTCGGTGTCACATTTGATCGGGGATTGACTTTCATCACCACATATTAGTCCTCGTTAAAGAGGCTTTCTGTCGTTTGGGGTTTGTTTTGCGAAACGCTAAAGATTTTAAAAATCCTCAAGTAATTGTAACTTTATATAACTCCTTAGTGAGAAGCAAACTTGAATCGAGCGCGTGTGTCTGGAACCCTCACCAGGTCACATATGTACGAATGCTTGAGAAGGTTCAGAAAGCCTTCTTAAGATCCTTGTATAAGAAACTCTATGGGTATTATCCATTCCTTTATCCGACAAAATTCCTGCTCGGCCAGCTCGGTTACAACTCGCTAGAAGTAAGGAGGGCCCTCGATCAACTTGTCGTCGGCTGTAAAATCATTAGAGGTGCAGTAGACTGCCCCCAGCTACTAAGCCTTCTGTGTGTATTGTTTGTTCCACCAATGTATACGCGCGGTCGTCGGCACGAGCTGTTTTATGTTCCTAGGGATAATAGTATTACGCGTTCTGAATCTCCTATAAACCGAATCAGACGCCACTTCAATGCACTTCTCGACGCCTACACCGAAATTGATATATTGTGTGACAAATGGAATCTTATTTTGTCTGTGTTTTTACAATATTGTGAGAGTCTCAAAGACCAATGGAATGCGCCCTAGCGCCCTAGTATATTGACATGTTTATTTGTAAATTTATTTTATTTGACATTATATTGTACTCTAACATTTATTCTGGTTGACATTTGATTTCTTTGACATTTGATTATATAATTAATAATGTAAATTTTACTGTGTGATAATTTGTAATTGTTACTAGTGAACGTTTTTTATCACAATAAACAAATTATTATTATTTATTATTATTATTAAGGGTGCTAGTTATGTGAGAGAAAAAAGACAAGGGTATTAATTGAATGACTGATATGATTAGGTTAGATCAGCTTTTTCGCTGCGAGTGCTGCGACAGTTAAATGACATAATGAGTATTAGTCACCCATGTTATATCTGATTTCATTTTGGCGTAAAAACAATGAGGATTGGCGAAAATAGCTGTGTCGAAACAAAAGCGGTTTATTTTTGGCATCAATTCGGCATTACCGGAACTACGGTACAGGTTATTTTTAATGGAAATTACACAGGCACGTCGGTACGTGTATAAATCTACCTATACCTACATTTGTGTTTTTATTTTTAAATGTATTAGTCATCGTAAGTCTTACCAGTAGCTTTCACTGGCTATCCCTGGCTACCCATTTGGAATATGGTTAGATCCCACCCAATATCTCGCTCCCTAGTTATAGAATGACGGTAGGGCATTTTGCCAATACCCGCCTAGCCTACGACCAGCAAGAAGGAAATCTGTCACCAAGCATCTAAGGATGTTCCCACAGCTCTGTCCTTGAGAACCAGTAATAGAGGTTTAGCCTGAACACCACACCCTCAAAGCCTTCTATCAGGAATAAACAAAATAAATACACTGGTAAGTAAATTCCGTAGGTAATTGAGTCAAGGGTCAATAATTAAAATAAAATTTCCAATAAACATCTTTTAAAATTTTATGATTCTTTTAGAAGTGTTTTTCAGCGTCACCTATTGAGGTTTTATAGTGTTATTAAAATGTTATTATTGCCATCTAGGAAATGTTGATTACACCCTTTTCAGTACAAGCTTCTGCGTTGTTACAACCTCAAATATAGCATCTGTTTACTAGGTAACCACAAGATGGCGCTGTATCACAACTAATAAAACTAATAACTCTAATCCAATAAAGCTTCTTTACAAGAAACCGAGTAAGTTAAAAATATATAAGGATATGTAAATAGTTCTTATCTATGCATGTTCTTGTAACTTGTAATTAAGTACCTAATAAATATAACTCAAGATGAATCTTGGCCTGGTTATCGCAGTTTTAGAACAGTTCCTCAGATGGCGCTGCTGCCAAACTTCCGGTATTTTTCTTACGACACCCACGAAATAAGATTAGGAGATGACAATATAACGCAGCACCCGACGGGAAAATAAAAGCAAAAAATAAAATATATAATATATATATATAAAGAAAGTAGAAGGTACTTAATAGGAAAAAAATACTGAAGAGTTAGATAAAAGGGATTTTAGTCGGTAGTGGGGTTATTATTGACACTGAGCCCGTCATAAATCATAACCACCCGCTATCCTCCGGGTGAAGCGTAAATGCATCCTCATTTAAAAAAATGGGGCCAAAGTAGGTAGAGGACATATTTTGTTCCTCGATGGCGTTATTTTGAATATGCAGAGCGAAGCGAAGGATTGTAAAGTAGAAACCTGAGCGTAGGTAATGTAGCTACTAGGTACCTAGGTATATGTTTTGGATTCCTCGGTCCAAAACATATAGCCTACATTACCTACGCCACTCGAGAAACACAATATTTTGACCCTGCATACACAATTTTTATGAGAAAAAGAAAACACTCGAGGTGCGTATGTATGTATAGACAATATTATTAATCAACAACTGTAAGCTAATAATAATATGTATATCATATGTTTTATTTATTTTACAACACTAACGTAATCTATCAGAACACTAAAATCTCAATCTCACTCAGGAACCAAATTTGAATTTTTTGCCCGCTATACATACTCTAAACCCAATTAACGTTCTTTGAATGGATGTTATGATGAATAGTAATTTTTGCATAAACCTTATATCCTATCAGCCGCGCGAAGTAAGAAACTATAAGAAAGTATATACTTATTACAAAGTTTTCATTGCTAGCCTTTGATCACTATCTAGTCTACTCGCCTTATGCTAGATTAGATAAGTGGTAATGCAGTCGAAGATGTTGTTCAGGCTAACCTAGAAATCAATAACTTTAGAAACATAAGAAGGTAAGTAAGATAGTCGTGGACACTACGAGAGTATCACAGTAACAACACGGATATTTGACATAAGATTGTCTTGTCCACGTTCATTTTATAATACAAAAAGAAAAAAAAGCATTCAAAATATCTCTAAAAAAATTTCGCTTTACTCGCAAGGTGCTACCGAAACAGTCTTTGTTCCTGCCTCTTTTAATATTGTACAAATCAATGTCTCCGCCATAAATACATCTAGCAAGGGTCCTTGTGTGCCTCCGTCGTACCTGATAACAAGTCAAAAGACACGTCGTAAAGGTAAAAGGAACAGTAGCTCATAAAAAGTAAATATTTTGGTCAGCAATTGTTACAGAAACTAAAGAGCTCTGTGGGGTGTTGACGGTTAAAATTGATTTTGTATTGAATAGCTGGAAATTGCCGTGAATGATGAAGGTATGGAACTTCCAAGTGTTTATAACAGGTAGCCAAATATAGGTATAGAAGGAACGAGCTTTAATTGTGTACAATCATAATTCTATCCTTATCCGTATAACACATTGAAAGAGTTTACATATTGAAAGAGTTCGTTTCAGTTGTAGGTGTCAGGCAGGGTATTGACCTCCTAACGTTTGGTTGCTAAATGGGCAAAAGGTATCACTTGATTCATAACTGCGTGACGTTATTGCTCCAATATTCCCATCGTGTCTAATATAACGTTTTTTTTATATTTGATATCCAGAGTAGCGGCTACCTACCCTACGCTACGTGCATAAAATAATGGACCAAAGGAATATCTATTTACGATACACAAAAACACCCCCCTAATTGGTCAGAGTAAATGGTGGCATGCTATTCATTTGGCTCGATATTTTCTCTTAGTTTGCCTTGACAATGACCCGATGAGGATAAACAATCCTGATTGTAGGTTGTCAACCTGTATAGTACTTATCTACCTATCTATAATAAAGTTGTACTGTGAAATAAATACTATTGTAATTAAATAACTTAAACCGTTTAAAGTTGTTTAATTACTATGTGTAATAATTCCGAAAACCTAAGACAGCATTGCATAATATTCACTTATGTAAAGAGTATCAACTATCCTCTATTTCTTCTTTATTCGACTGACTCGTTGGTGGAGTGGCGTAAAGTGTCGGTTTTGAGTCTCAAGGTCCCGGCCCTAGTACGGACCGAAGACATATCTCTCCGGTGAGAAAATAAAAATCTTCGCACCTTTGAATTATTTACTACTCACAGAGCTAGTGTACGTCGGGAATATTTATCCACGGTAGATAAAACCTGTCTCTCTTTTAGTATCGTCATAGATAATAATATGAATAAAACTACCCAGCATTTAGTTATCATATACACATATACTCTAAAATCATAATATGACAGAGTTGTAGCGGGAAATGCTACATAACTTATTAGTGAGTGATGAAGTTGTCGTAGTTGTTATAAAATACAATACGCACCCGACATTATTATATTATACAATTAGTAATTATATACCTACTCCTAGGAACAATGACTCTTTAATTACTTCTCTATCTGAGTATCTTATATCAGTAGGAGACTAATTTTAACCAAGTTCTGTGCCAATTCTGTAAAAAGGAAACGTATTTCCATCCACGGGATATGTCAATAGGAGATAGTTTTACTTGCATCTAATAGGTATGTCTCTCGAATGTGGATAAAATCAGGGAATAAAATTATGAGATAACTTTTTCATCTCCAGTCCATGCTAGCCCCGCTGGGTTCTAGCCCGGCACCCCACGGGCTATCATTAATAGAAGCCGTACCTACTCAATTTTACTTATAGCGCCTTAGAATAAAGTGTAGCAAAATATAACAGAGTTGTAATGTGCTCAGTATGTTAAGTAGTGTTACTGTACAATTAGGGACAATATTTATGTAATTTCATTTCGTCGATTGTTCTATGTTGCGTTTCTAAATTAGATTATTGGCTATGTCCTAGACGATTAACACTGAATACGTGATACGACAGAAATAGGTCATAGGTAATAGAGGTAGAGTGTATTGAGAACTGTGATCGATAGCCTTAATCGGTTGATGACATCAAATAACATAATTGAAATTGGTTGTGTATAAATCAGAAAGCACAGTATTTCCTACTCCATCGTTATCTCCCAACTCCTATACACCATACAACAAGTGTCGGTGTAATGTGCCTTCTATGTAACTCAAAGGAAAACGTTGAAATAATTATCTATGTAAAAAGATTTAGCTCCACAATGCTTTCGTTGATAGTACTACACTATTATAATATACTCCCTGTAAAACTGTGATAGAACTTTAGAAGGGTTATTAGTATATTATGCCTATTACCAAAGTTACGAGAGCTTTTGGATAAGAACTTAAATAATATTTTTTTCAAGACACACATGATATGTCAAAAGCTTTTTTTTTATGGTCAAAGTCAAAGTCAAAATCATTTATTCAATTTAGGCGTCTACGACGCTCTTATGAAGATCAATTACAAATTTTAGTATTGAAATATTCTACATTGTACTGCCACGTTCAGCAAATAAATTGTATAGAGCCACTGCGAGAAGAACGGGCAAGAAACTCGGGGCCATTCTTTTAAACATCTTTTAACAATGTGTTACATACTTACTATATAATAGAGTTATTACAATATTTGTTTAATTTATGTAGGTGACAGGCAATAGCTTGGCGAAGGCGGAATTGTCCAGGCATTTTTGTCGTTTATGTAATCTGAAACTGTGTAGTAGGAACTTGAATTTCCCTTCTGTGAGCGTTGTTATATGTTTGGGAACTTTATTATAAAACCGCACACAATTACCTAAGAAGGACCTTTTATTTGTCTTTGCTAATCTAAAACCTGGCACCGCTATTTTATCTTTATTCGTAGTATTGTAATCGTGATTGTCACTGTTTAATTTAAATTTGCTCAAATTTTTACGAACATACATAATATTTTCAAATATATATACAGACTTTAAAGTTGAAATATCAAAATTTAAAAAGATCCCTCAGAGATTCCCTAGGACCCATTTTATTTATGGCTCGAATGGCACGCTTTTGTATGATAAAGATTGTCTCTATCTCAGCAGCAGTTCCCCACAGCAATACACCATACGACATAATACTGTGGAAGTACGCGGTCAAGAACGGTGGTCAAAGTCTTTGACCACAATCTCATCTGATTGTAAGTGATGATGTGGTCGAAGGTGTAAACAGGCTTAACCTAGAATTACTGGCTCTCAAGGACAGCTGCCGTAACACACCGTTAGATGCTTGGCGACAGATTTTCTACGTGGTCGCTAGCCAGGGTGGCATTCGCAAAATGCCCTTTAACCATGCAAATAGCCGACTGTCTAATGACAACTGTCATTGCAATGCTCTCGTTGGTAGCATACCCGATACCTACCTGTCGGATAATGAAGGCGTAAAGATTGTAAGGAGTACTACTGGCTAAAAAGGTAAGGCATAAAAAAATTTCGTCCTACAGGTGTGACAAATCAGACCGCCCACTACTCTTTTATTTACATTGTTAGTACAATAATACAATTGCGCAAAGGTGTCTCAAGAATCGCACAAAGGAAACAAGTAGCTACAGGGGTTGTCGATTGTCACATAATCAGGAAAACAGGAGTGAAACGAATTGGGTTTTACGAAGAAAAAATGTTTTGATGTTTATATAGACAATTCATAATTCAAGACAAGTCACAATATACATCTACCTCTATTTGTAAGTTGTGTCAATTTAAATGTACTCTTTTGCTTACAGGGTTCAATTCGTTGCTTAAGTAAAGTTATATTTAATTTACCAGCTTTGAAACTACATATTTTCTTTGATAAAATCCTCCAACTTTGCCCACATTTTACACCATTCAAGAAAAACAGCAGCTCTCAGGGCAGAAGGAAAGACGATCTTCCGCAAGACGTCTTTCCACCCCGTCTCGGGGGTTGGTAACTATATAGTACTATTGTAATTTAGCAACCGGCGGCGGCGCTGTGACTCACACATTTGATTTTACGCAAAATACTGCATGGCTACCTGGCTAACTTAAAAAGTTTTATCTTATAGTAGTTAGAACTGCTATAAGATAAAACTTTTTAAGTAGTTTTTGAAGCGCTCGTAGCGAAGTTTACTTAGCTGTTCTCAACCGATCAGCAAAGTTAAGCAACGTCGCCCGCGGTCATGAGTTGGATGGGTGACCGCTAGTGACATTACTACTGAGCGTTTCCGTGCTTCGGAGGGCACGTTAAGCCGTCGGTCCCGTTCTGCCTTGAAACTGTCCTGACTATGTACTTAGATGAGTATGCCCGGTAGATGGCTTGGCAAAACACCCCATAGGACCAAAACATCTAGTCACATGGGAGTTTTATTCATCTCCGCTTACATCTGCGCAGATAGACCTGGCGACATACGTTTATTGTTACTTATTTCATTAAACAAATGGGTTACAAAACAATGATGTCAATTACGTAACTAGACATTTTTGGTCCTTTGTAACGCTTTATAATAACCGTAACATCATCTTTTGAAACATTCAGTTTGCTCCATTGTTACGTGATAGTTTTATTTGAAAATCATTTGGCCATCTTCTATTTGGCCCCACATTATTTGTTAACCATATTTTCAACAACACGTGTCGACAATGTAACGAAACAAATCACAAAAAGGAGGAAAATAAACAAAAGTTCTTTAAAAACCAATCATTGGTCTCTTTGTGGAGTAACGGAAAGTAATTACTTAGTTATTTGTTCTCACTCGAGACATTTTGGCAACACGATGCAGTGTTAACATGAAACACATTTGGGACTTTAGAGTTCAACACATTTTTTTATAATAACCGAGTATAAGAACTAAGGTTCTCCAAATGCTTCTTGAACTTGTTATGCTTGATAGCTTTAATTAACCTTTTCAAAATCATGATTATATGTATGTATGACTTCGTTAAAGCTCATCAGCTCAAAGTCGGAGTGGAATGCCTCTTTACATGCTTGCCTACCAAGGATCTGTCAAGTATTTCTCCAAATCTAAAAATCCTGATCCTTTTTGGTATCTACCAGTTTCTTATCTCATTTTTTTTTCGTATGGCCAGTCTTTACTTTTGTTAACAAACTACAATTGGAATGCGTAAACATTTTAATTTAATAGTCGTCAGCTTACGTGTGGTGCATGTCACCCCTCTATTTATAGATGTGACGATGATAATAAAACTAACAAAATATATTTTTTAATTCGACATACCTAGTGCATAATGGTAGTGCATAATTTGTATGGGTAGGCCCATAAAAATAGTTTATCATCTGTCGAAAGAGTGTTGAACACAGAGCGTTCATACTTCATAGCATATAATTTATCTGCACGGAATTAATCTGTGGTCTTGAAAAGTGTTACCCATTCGATGAAAAGTCTCTTTACATTAGTCATTACCTTTCTCTTTCCTATTTTAAGGGTGGTGTGCATTTATTTAAGAAAAAAATTATGACCTAGGTAGGTAGGTACTTTCTTGCTTACAATACTACAGCAGCTACAAGAAAGACATTTGAACTGCCTACCTCACTCGCTCTTTCAATCCGTACCACAAAAGCCACAAGGTAAAATAGATCAGTCACATTATGCGTGAGTTTTATCAATGACAAGTATAACTCTCAATCATCATCAACAGTCATAATGACTACCGTTGAACAAAGGCCTCAGCCACTTTACGACTCCCAAAGGAATATATAGGATGCAATACTAGCCCCACGACCAAAATAACTTTAAATACTCTTTAATATTGCATGTTAGGGTACATGCATGAAATTAAATTAATTTAAAAAATACCACTTTCAGCCCGTATAGTAAACGAGTTAGGTATTTTTAAAAACATTATTTTCATTTTAACTAGACTATTTTACTCAACTAGAACACTATTTTCGCCATTCAATTACATTTCACTAGCATCAACACGGAACATAAAGCAACCCAAGCAATAAAACAAACAAAAAGCTACGGAACCACCCAAAGAACTGATCAACGGTGAAGCCGGTGCTTTCAACGTTTTTTTTTTGCAGTATTCACAATGGTTTTGTTTGTTTATCTGTCTGTACAGTTAAGTAAAGGCGGTTCGGCGTTCAAAGCTATTGTGCTTTAAACTCGCGCATCGGCTTTTGGCGTATTAGCCGCTAACGGCAAAAAGTTAAGCCATTTAAATTACTGGGTGCCGATTGTCTTGTTTTGAGCAATTGTAGTGTAATTTAAATTTTTGAGGGCAAATACTACCCAGAGCTTTGTTAAATAATTTAGAAACGTATCTTTTGCAGACGTCTACAGACGATAACGACGGTAGCCGCTTTTGAGACGGTATGTTTTGTTATAATAAACTTACTGTCAGAGACACAGGTGCTGATGTCTTTCATTACACGGTGTAATCCGGTCTGATACCAAGCACTGATCCCACACTAGTATTCCGGTATTTTAAATATAATTTTCCATTCCGGCATGATATCACTATGATAATATAGCCTCGATGAAATAATAATAACTACTACGTACACTAACCGTAACTATATATTTCAAAATACCAGGGGAGCAGAAGTTCGTGGCAGTGTCAAGTGATGATGCGGTCGAAGGTGTTAACAGGCTTAAGCTAGAATTATTGGCTCTCAAGGACAGCTGCCGGAACACACCGTTAGGTGCTTGGCGACAGATTTTCTACTTGGGGGTGGTCGCTAGCCAGGCGGGCATTCGCAAAATGCCCTACCACCATGCGGTGAAGCTCAAGCCCGCGGCGAGATTCGAACCATGGACCTGCTGCGCGGCAGTCCATAGCCAATGCCACTGAGCCAGCACTGCTTCGGGTTATTCATATTAATTTTGTGATAATAGGTACTTTTGAACCATCATTGTACCGACTTCAATAAGTCATTTCACACATTTGAGTGTTAAAAATGGATACTACTTTTTTAAAATCTTGAGTATTGAACAAAACTTCACCTTTCCGTCAAAATAAAACAGTTCCTTGATTTGTTTCAAAAGCTCACTTTATTGAAGTATATGAAGTAAATGGCATCACTAAAATTTCATCAAAACCATATAAAAACATTGAATTTAGAATAGAAATACTACACTTCATATGATGCCTAGTCTTCTTGCTCAGCCCATATAGTCCATATGTCCATGACATCCTACCTCTTATTGGTGGACGAAAAACCAATCTGGACGAGGATCCACTGTTTGGTTTTATGTGATTGTGACGGAAAAAGAGCGAGGTCAACCTGATGTCAAGCGGCCTAACCTCTGCCTATAACAGATGCATTTCGTCACAAGTGACGAATCACACTGCGGCCATCACTCGAGACATACAGTTGTTAAAGTTTCACTATGTATGACTGCCAACTGTGAGGATTTTATATTATACATATGCACACTATGTACATTGACGAATCAATATGTTACAAGCACTCCTGCAAAGGTTGTTACTCGAACATGGTTATTACCATGACAAAGTCCTAAGACCTTATAACTTACAATTAACAAACTTTCCAAAATGTATCAATGCGCTTAGTAGATAATACGCGTGATCTAAACGCTGCTGGCTCCTATTTTGGTCCACGAATAAGCATTGCAACCCATCGGCAATGCTGCCAGAATGCTGGGCACGCTGCCAACTGGTAGCAGGCTGGAGCATTTGGATTGCATGGCCTTTAGGTTGCCCAAATGCTTTCGTTGCAGTAGCTGTAGTGTAGTCTATAGTTTGTATGGTTTATTATATCAATAAAGGCACACAGCACTGCCATATAATAAAAATCAATACCTTACCATTTATTCCATGACAATAATAATTATTGTTCTAAGTTTTCATAGTTAAAATATATAAAGAAATATATATCATAAAATGATCTTATTACCATTTATAATAAAACCCGTTGAATTTCTCTATCGTTATCGATCGTAAAAATGTCCAAAACTAGATGACTTTATTAGTAGCTGGCGAATCTATGGAGCGGACGTTATAAAATGACGTCACTAAATCCACATAGCGGTGTTTCGATTATTGAACTTTCTAGAAAATATGTATTACTAATGTAGAATTGATCCCGGCTTGCTGTAGTTTGGGATAAAAAGTCAACACTTCAATAATTATTGAAATAATTAAAGAAACATGAAGTCCCATGAACCCAAAGAGGGTTCATGACCAGAACAGAAAAGGTTTGAATTTAAATCCAGTCCACATTTT
The DNA here is from genome assembly GCA_963890685.1 of Plagodis pulveraria. Lineage (NCBI taxonomy): Eukaryota > Metazoa > Arthropoda > Insecta > Lepidoptera > Geometridae > Plagodis > Plagodis pulveraria. The sequence goes on from OY982950.1 coordinate 1,023,283, forward strand.
TTTTATTAATTCTAATTAATAAATAAAAATGTGGACTGGATTAAAATTCAAACCTTTTCAATTCAAGCCATCTTCGGCATTGGTTGTGATTTGCCTCTTATGGAGGACTTAGTAATAAGAACAAAACAAGAAGTTCGATCAATGGCGTCACTAACACAATTCTATAAAAATTAGATCTTTGGCGTCACTAAAACAATCCTATAAAAGTTAGATCTTTGGTGTCACTAACACAATCCTATAAAAATTAGATCTTTGGCGTCACTAACACAATCCCATAAAAAATCCACACTTAAATAGAAAATCAAGTCAAGTCAATCTGTTTGCTAGAGGCCGAGTTGTTTTTGTGAAAAACATGGACCCGATTGCAGTTCCAAACTTAAAATCCCTTGTTTTTACCCAGCCGGGTCTACAATTTTTTGAATTTTAAGAAAATTGTAGATATTTTTAAGGAGTGATAGTCCAGTAAGTATGGCTTATTGATGGACTGTCTTGCAGGGTATCCAAGGTTTGAAACCGTACTAAATATCCAGTATTCTAGGTTAAACCTGTTTACAACTCTCGACCACATCATCACTTACCAACAGGTAAGATAGTCGTCAAAGGCTGTGAAAAAAGGTAGACTAGAGCTCAGTAGCGCGTATGTAATGAGTGAAGTGTGTCGCTCGTCGCACGCACATTCCGTACGCGTGTCGGAGCGACGCGCGCGCAGCCCGACGCCGCCGCTGCAGCCGCCACACGGAGATGAGGAGCGGTGCGAGTTACAGGATGCTGCGCTTTGGACCAACTCCGTACTTTGCGCAGTAATCAACACCGAAGTATGCATTTTAATAATTATGATGACTTACCTACAGGCTAAATTGAGTTCGCCATATACGTCAGCATTCACAATAAGTAGGTATTTTCACACGTACTTTGTTTCAGTTCCTTCTTGTTTCATTATAGTACCTATAAAGACAGAATCAATTACCTATAACAATAATACTCCCCTTTTCAGCTAGTTATATTAATATTACTATTATCCATTGATATTTCATAACTTGTACCACAGCCATCTAGCTGCCTACTCTTAATGTAAGGATGGATAATTATAAATAATAAAGAGATAATTGCCAAGTTATTTATGACCATTAATCATAGTAATGAAATCTCCATTAATAAACTTTTTAATGGACAGATTCATCATATAGTTTAAAAAAAATGGTTTATATTTCTCTCAATTAATATATTGTATATATATATATATATATATATATATAATAAATAGCTGATCAGATGATACCCCTCTTTTTGACTATCTCTCAAAAAATGTCATTACTATTTACTATTTAGTCTGCAGACTAGCCATTTTGTCGACTTGAGCTACCTGTACTTACACCATCGTGGTAACCTAACGTGCAGGGGTACGATCGGTAGCACTCCATCCGGGCGGACTCCTTGACTGCTTGTAACAAGACCCTTTTGCAATGACTACAGTGCTTCATGGCACTCAGGGTAACCTGGTTATTTCATACAGACTCTTTTGATGCAGCGTGTGTCTTGGCTTGCCCTGGGATCTAGAAGCAGAAATTCTTGCGTTGGTATACATGAATACTGCCCAAGCTAAGAGTCGTGGATCCATGCAGCACCCCGATGACGCTGGTGACAGAACGCTCGCCCACCGCAAGGGAACGAAGTTTGGACGTATGCCAAGTGGCAGGCACCGCACAACTGCGCCCATCCGTCTGGTGCTGGAAGAATGATTATATAGAGGGTAGGGTTTGTTCTCTTATCGCCTAGTTCAGATTCTCACAGAGTGCGGGTGCCTTTGCCATGTACCTGTGCAAAAAGAAAATGGGAGAAATTACCGATGTGCCACAAGAGCGGTGCGGCCGTATATGTATAACAACAATATATTACCTTTATCTTATATTAGTGTACCTATATAAAATGTAATTAAACGAATGTATTTATATCATATTAAATTTTGGACTGATATTTACGTTACATAATACATAGCTATAATATAATAATATTTTTCAACACCCTTCTCGAAAAGTGAGCTTTATTATATCGTTCTTAGGGCCATAAACCGAGCTATAACACCGTCGTGCATAATAATATTATTCACTAGTGCGTAATTATTATCCCTACAAAGTTAATTTAGTACCTCACTGCAAATTATATGCGAGTAAACAGAGCATTTTCAATTTAACCGGGGAATACAGATTTGTAACATCAAAGAGGTTTTTATGTAATCAACAATCATACAATGTTGCCGCCGCAAAAAAAAAACGCACTATTTTCCCTAATTTTCGTATTGCACAAATGCGATACTGAACAATTGTATCGCATTTGGCAAAATATATATTTTTTTTCCTCACAACGGTGTTAAAAAGTGCGTATGAAACTCGTGAGCACCTTGCTCATTATACACTCGGCGGATTTACGCCCTCGCCTTCGGCTCGGGCTGCAACCCACAGCCTCGTGTATAATGAGCAACTTAGCTCACTTGTATCATAATCTACTATTGAAGCGCTGGTAGCGAAGTTTGCTTAGCCGCTCTTAACTGATCACGAAAGTTAAACAACGTCCGCCGCGGTCATGAGTTGGATGGGTGACCGCTGCCGGTGGTGTCAATACTACTAAGCGTTTCCGTGCTTCGGAGGGCCTGGTAAGCCGTGGTCGGTCCCGGTTATTGTCTTAGGATGGCAGTCGTTATAGCCTGGTGGTAGAGCATTTTGCGAATGCTCAATTAGCTAGCTACCACCCTCAAGTAGAAAACCTGTCACCAAGCACCTAACGGTGTATTCCGGCAGCTGTCCTTGAGCAGCAGGCAGCCAGTAATTCTAGGTAAGCCTGAACAACATCTTCGACCACATCATCACTTACCATCAGGTGAGATAGTGGTCAAAGGTTAACCATTCAAACATAACAAATAATATATTTCTTTTTTCTTTTCTTAATATTGTGTACTACTATTTTATGCTTTTATTAAATTGGAGTAATAACTGAGCTGGTAACATCATGTCTGGTGCAAAGAACAGAAGAGAAGCGTTAATATTTTCGTTATACTAGTTTGTAAACCTATAAACAACACCTTCCAAAACCTCAAAACTAAAAATTTAATATTAACTAATCGCTCTCAATCAAATCAAGATATATTGACACTACCTAACATAATTGCCACCTATGTACAAAACTGTTTCAAATAGTTTTCTTTTAAATATCGCCGCCATCCAATTCACCGACCTCAAAAGCAATATAAAAGGGAAAGGCCTAAAAGGTTCCAAAGACCGTTTCGTCACGGTCCTACCTAATTGCAGGTGCAATAATACAAACTGGCGGACAAACCAACTTCTGATCTATTGTACAGATACAATACAGATTGGCTTAAGGATGTGTCCAATGTTGTTTACTTATAGCAAGCTAAATTGGTTCCAATTTTGTTATCTTTGGCAATATCCAACTTAATTAAATTAAATACCAATTTAATACTTGAAATTAATAAGATATTGTTTTGCATAGTGCTCCTTTTGATAACAGATTTTATATTTTGATAAAATATTTTTATATTGCCTTATATTACACTCACTGAGAAGTTACCGGTAAATGATTATTATTCGAATAAGGTTCTTAATTATATTTTAATAAAAAAAGTATCAAATGCCGCACGCTAATATTTATCAAGCGGTATCCCCGAGGGATGTCGGGTTAGGAATTAGGAATTGCACCTCCCCATATCATCCCGTAGTTGTCGTAAGGGCGACTAGGGGAAAAACATCTTAAGAACTGCCATCTTACACTGAGATCCCCAAGCCGTCTGCCAAGCGTGGGGATTATGGCAAATACCCCCTTAATAGGGGAAGCTGTGTTCAGCAGTGGACGATCTGGCTGATACATTACCACGGTCCCTATCGCTCAATATATCGCATGGTATTTTTACTAACACTAGCGTTAATCTGATTTGTAAAGTAGGAGGCATATACAAAATAAAATACTTTTAAACGATGGATTATTCTATCAATCTGCAATGCTAGGTGCTAATCGGAATGGATGGTCATGGTGGTAACATTTGATGCAAGAAGTATATCCTATGACCATTTAAATTTTTGTAGGCACAGTGGCCAGATAGACAGCTCCGTCTTAAAATACGACAAAGATATGTTATTTCTTTTTTTTCAAACTTGTTCACTATTGTTAGGGTTGTAAGAAAGTTGTAAAATATTATTGCGCTCGGTTTCAATACGGTTTAGTTACGGTTACTTTTATGATTCTATTTGTATTGTGTTTGCGACGAAAATATTTTGGCATCTCACTCAGAAGGTTTCGACTTGATCGATACTATTGAGAATGCCGATATGGTTTGCGTTCCAATGACATCTCGTGATTTAAACTCAGATAGTTTTAACCGTTTTGTAGGAAGGACTCCTTGGGACGGTTAACATACCGGACTCAGTAAACATGATGGAAAAGCGGAGGCCTAAAGCCGGATGACGCAGATTCGATACCTATAGTGACAAAGATTACGTCATACTAATAATTAAATCGTTCATCTCCCGCCCCACTTGTAATCAGCTTGTGTATCACCTAATCAACGCGTTAGCTATTAATTATTGTTTTACCTGGGTACGAACGAATGGGAAATGGGAACGATCGAGAACGGAAGAAAGATAAGCAACATAACGTACTAGACTCGTGCAAAGAAGAAAACATTTTCGTTATAATAATTAAAGTTTTAATGCTGATCATACTTTATTACAACCAGACGCCGCCCTGGCAGAGCTATTCGCATCCATTGGCTCACAGGCAGAAAAGCACACCAACGGTTCCGTATATATAGTTAACTATTTGTTGTATGTATTTAACCACAATATTATATTTATTTCACCATTCAGAGTAGCATTTAACTACAAAATCACGACGAGAGGAAAAATTATTAGTCATTTGCGGGATTCGAACCCGTGCTATTCACCCTTATATAACTGGGGTATGCATACCTGCATTATGAGTCATGTCATGTTGGCCGTTTAGGTTGGTAAACCGTTTTTGGCGTTATTTTTTGGTCAATCTGATAACTATAGAGTATACTTTGCCAATTTCAGGCTGCAACATGTTACGCTTCAAAACAAACATCCCTTTGAAGGTAAGACGGACGAACGTGTAGTCTAAGCAATGCTCCCATTGCATTATATTGTACGAAACCCTAAAATGTTAAAACCAGCCGTGTGCACCTATAGACGTTAATAACGATGGAAACTCAATAAAACGATTAAACGTGACACAGATAATATACTATCAAGTTATAAAAGAAGTCTATCCGCCCAGAACGTAAATTATTGCTTCGTTACTTTATTATGCACAATATGGATTTGGAAAAACACCGAATCAATAGAAACCTACTTAAAACCGGCGCAGTACCGGTTTTAACCGGTTACTATGGCAACGAGGCTCTTAGATTTAACAGGTGTCAGGTTAGCACTATTCTTAACTCCATACACATATTATATTATAAATAGCCGTGTTCGTTATAAAATGTGCAGCAACAAACCTATTCATACGTCAACATGGCGTGCGGCTCATTTGGCGCGTTATGTTTCCTTAGAACATAGAAATGGGTCAAATTCCTTAGGCTCGATTCATACCGCAGTGACAGCGGCTGGCATATGGCAGTGCAGCGGCCAGCAGTTTTGCCGTCAAACCATTTTGAAGTTTGTTTTTATTATTATATTGGGATGAAAAACCAGTCATACGGCCACTGCCACTTCGGTGGGAATTAAGCAAAACAATTTGTGCTGTGCTGAAAACAGGAATACAATTTAACTTCACATAGGTAATAGTTATTCTTTCATACAATTCGAAGTTGAACTTGCTTCCATCTTTGACGTAGGAATACCAAAATTACCAAGAGATAATAAAATATCTCCCCGTGTGGGGTGTCGGGTCCATTATTTCAACCTGTGGGTGTCCTAGGAGGACTAAAGGTAAAATATCGGAAAGTGGGCAGCAGCGCTTTCTGAGGACCTGATATATATAAACTGCGCTCCATGACGCCTGCCAAGCGTGGGGATTACGGCAAACCCCCCTAAATGGGGGAGACTGTGCTCAGCAATAGACAACCCGCCTGATACAGTTAAGAAAATCTAGTTTAAGCTATAAGTTATACAAAAATCTTCTTTATAACAGCTCACATACTTTAACATAATCGTAAATCGGAACAATTACTCTATAATCCAACGTAAGCCAATCCAAGCCATCGTAGCTACGTCCATTAATCATCAGCCTATAGAATAACGGAGTTGTCACTTCGGCTTGATTGATTCCATCTGTCTCATACAAACTGGTGTATAATCTGCGTAAAGCAGTGCTAATTACGATGGGCTATAATGATGTATATGATTCTCATTTTAAATTTTTATTTTGGTGACGTATTGCTAATTACAAAAACGTGGACGGACACTTCGATTTCGAATTCTCTTCTATCACTCCGTACATTGAGAACTGCTCTACAATAGTTACGATATATAGTTTGACGAGCCATTCATCACCCGAACAATTTAGTTCTTATTTGTGAAGGCAGCAAATCGTTTGACTATCTTGCATACTTCGATCCCCCTCGTTGGCATCCCCGACATCTCTCGAACATTGCATCTGATTCCATTCCATCGCATTTATAAAGTTGGCAGCTTTGGCGTCGTCTTGTTTGTGGTTCGTGATGCGGTATCTAGTAATTACACTTCAAACACCGAGCTCGGTGCCGGGCTTGAAGCAAACTGATAAAGGTAGATTTGAATGACTTGAAGGTCCTGAAAAATTAAAAAAATATATAAGAACGCTAGTTTGATGCGATGCGTTGTCAAAATGCTGATACTAATTTGGCTCAACGAATAAGCTTGCAATCCAACGGGGAAATGCTGACTATATGCTGGGCACGCTGCCTGCCAAATGGTAGTGGGCTGGAGCATTTGAACTACCTGTGGGCCTGCAAAGGCTATAGCCATATATATATAGGTTGCCTAAATGCTTTCGTTGTAGTAGCTGCAGCGTTGTATGTAGTTTGTTGCGTTTTGTTAATAAAGTTGGCATGGCTTTAAATCAGCTTAAACATTTTTTTCGCGCTTTATCAACTGTAACTAACCCCACTTTTAATGGTACAATCTTATATTGGCGAAGTTAGTTCCAATTCGCTTTAGTACTGGTGATCCAAGTCGAGGTTTGTACCAAAGTTGTGCCCTTGATCCAGACAGTCACCAATCTCATCCCAACAGCAGTAGTCCGTTTGCAACGCTCTCATTTAGCTTTTGCCCGGCATGTTACTACGCCACCAGCTGGCGAATGCTGTTCACTCGCCTTGCAGAGTTTATGAGTACCTTCAGCAATATACCTGTCGACCTGTAGAGCTGAAGTGGCTAACACGGACAGCCAGCATCGTACTCTAAAAAAGGTGTAAGTAGTTGACATTTTTCTTTTCTTATAAATTAGGGTACGGCGAGTTACTATTGTTTTATCTTTGGCTATATAATTCATCCTAGGTACAGATGACAGAAGAAATGGTATTTATTTATTTAGACAAGTAATTTGGTTATTTCACCAAATCGCACGAATTAGAGTATTTTTATCGAGTAAACAATGTACACAGAACCACATTACACGACCTCATTGCCACTTAGACCTTTTGTTCGTGGAAAATTAATACAAACAATGAAGAATAAAAAAACCTTACAAATAAGTAACTTGTTCAATAATGTTATTAGTGAATAATAAGGCGAGACGGGTAGAACGCGTTGATGTCTTTTCTAAGAAAAAATAACTATATTCTTTAACTCGTGTAGAGACGCGAGAGCAAAGGAGATCTGAATTTTCAGATATAACGCGCTTGCAGTGGCATTTATCGAGTGAAAATTTATGTGCAGATAACGTAAACAGTGAGGAGTACTTACCCGTGAGCTGAATACATTCATGGAGAATAATTTTGGGCGAAAGGTGTCATGTTCCGGCGTTCTTCGAATACCTGACACTTCACGCAAAACTTAAACTGAAGACAAGAAAATAAACTATTTTTTGTTAGATAATTATTTATATACTTTAAGGTATTTATTTTGTGGGTCTATACACTGCCCAAAAAAACAAGAGTTATATTTTCAGGGTTCATGTTTGTGAGTTTTTTTATTCCACCATAACTTCTAAGCGGCTCAACCGATTTTAATAAACTGGTGGATTTTAGACGCCATATAGTGAGTAAAAAAATGATTTTTCTTCCAAACCCATCGCGAGTGGGGTATCAAAATAAAGGGCTTTTAGAAACGAGCCTTCAAATATATATAATTAGCAGTTTTAATTTCAATGGAACGATAAAACGCTTAATGAAAATAAATAATTTGCTGTCGGGTTTTTAATTTTTTTAATTTGTATATTCAGTTGTTTATAAATAATAAATTATTATTATCGTAAATGTTCTTACTTTGTTTGAGTGACGTAAAGTGTAGCTTTGGAATTACGAGGTTCCTGGTAAGTTTTTTTTTTTTTTTTAGGGAGGACGTAGATGCCGACTACCGCTAAGCGGACGTCCAGCTCCACCGGGTTTTAGGCGAGGGGAGGCCCTCTTATAGCCCGGGACCCTCTTATAGCCCGGGAGAGCCTGGTTAGTGAAAACATCCCCTTTTTATACGCGACCATGCGTCAGAGCGTTTAGGAAAACGTAGTAAACCCCCTTCGGTGGTATAAAGTCGTGGTGATATGTTATTTAATGGTCTGTGTTTATGTGCAATTTGTGATTTGCTTTGTCTGTTACGTCTTTCTTTACACCGATTACAATTTAATATATTCTAGGTTAGCCTGAACAACATCTTCCACCACATCATCACTTACCATCAGGTGAGATGGTGTTCAAAGGTTATCTTATAATGAATAAAAGATAAGATATAGCCTCGAGCAGCCAAAACTTAATTTACCACTATATTTATATATAGTATATTAATAAGGTTCAGACGACTTGGTAAAGATGATGATTCATCACTTCAGCCATTACATCAGGAAGCTATCCTATATATTACAAATATTGGCTGCCCAGTTTTACATTTCATCGGCACTGATAATGAACTGCTTTTAATTAAAAGTCCATCATAGAAGACCTACAAGAGCATGAAACTGCCTAACCTGTTCACTAATATATAATCACAAGTCACATCACGAATTCGCATCAATTTTAGTGCTAAATATAAGTCCTAAAGTAGTCATACTATTCCTTGACACCAATCACAAGTGAGCTACAAAACATCGCCAAACAAAGAACTAGTTTCAACTTTTAATATACAAAATAAACAAACGATCACGCTGGAGACGAAACTAGACGGATTTTTGGCATTCTTCGCGAATTTCCGGCAAAAAGTGTTCGCGGTCGTGTGAACGCGTCCCACTTTTGGACCGTTACGTGCCCAAAGTGGGTCAATATTTGGGGACAGGCAGACCCCTGTGGCCCCACGTTGGGCTTGGGACCAATGACGCCGTATTGTGCAATCGTGATTTTAACACGTAGGCCAGATTTTAGGAGAAACAGTTATTATTAATTGTAGGTCAAGTTGAATCAATGGATGATGATATCAAGGTGCGGTCGACTATCGAGCGTTATCAAAATTTTTGCAAATGTTTTGTGAGTGGATATGTGTATATTTAAAAAAAAAACTGTTTTACCTTATTGATGACTATAGACGATGAATTAAGATTGCTGGTCTGTAATGAAATAATGACCTGCGTTCGAAACGTTAGCTCTTCACTAGAATTTGTACCTGATTTTACTGTCTTACGACATCAAACACTTTTTTAATTACTATCTCACAATTTATGTTTCGAATGTAGTATACGATAGGACAGTTTTACTACAAGGAAAGTCTAATTGAATTACAATCTTGTAATACATAATTATTTGCATATACTATTCTCTTTTTCTTTCTCTCTCAAATCTAAAATATATTTGATATAACATTTATTATATTTTTATTGTATTTTTTTAATTACTGTATTACCTATTATTATTTCATTTTGTGTCATTAATGTAAATGGTTAATCCGTGTTAATTAAATTAATACGGATTAACTGTTTGCATAAATAATATGGGCCTTTGACTGAAAATTTAAATGAGCTTTCTCGAGTGTAGGCAGAAATTAAGCATAAGTCCTTTTTTACCTTCTAACTAACATGTATGATTTGGTTTAAAATCACATAGGGGAGATTCATGACTAGCTAAATGGAAGCTCAATGCCAGACATGAACGCGATTGTACAAATGTTATATCGTACGTGATAAGATAATCAAAGGTTTTAGCTAACAATTTACATTGATATGATGAAAATTATTACTATTGCTTTGGTAAAGAGATTTTATTCTTGGTCCCTATTAATCCTTGCGCACATTACGTATGACATTAGTACAGGTGATTTTTTATTCCAAAAAACATATTTTAAAATAATGTGTAGAAGCACATAGGTGTGAAATATGATTCGTACATAACAATCACTTTATGTAAGCGCATTATTCTATCACACTACCACGGTAGAAATAAAAAAGGAGTCTACCGTTGTCTCGTAATTAACAGTTCTCTCTACGCCCGCACACGGACCACGCCCCATCAGCGCAGGCGCAAACAAGTTGAGAACGAGTATTTTTTGCACGGATCTATGTAAAGACATCAGTCATCTACTCATTTATAGTCGTACTTGGTTTGGGGTTCCGCGGCCAACAGAAAATTTTAATAGGAAAATACTTATGTTGTAGTGTAGGGTTGTTTCAGTAACATTGTAACACCAAAAATTTATTGGCACTAAAATCTGTTGGGTTATTTGAACATTAAATTAGTATCACAATACTTATTTATTCAATATTGAGCATTAAGCTCAAAACTATATTAGACCACACTAGAGTGAGAATTGAATAAATCTATGATTTTGAGTGACATTTGTGAACTCGATAATTTACATTACACTACAAAAATTCTTTATTGTGCATCTCAAATGTTACAAAACATATATAGAATAATTAAAGCTAAGGGAAAATTGGCGGACTTATCATTTAAAGCGATCTCTTCCATGCGACCTTTATTTATTAATGTGAGTTAAAAAAGGGTATAACAGAAATAAAACAAGAAAAAAAACCGTAATCATAAAAAGTGCATTAATTAATAATTATTAATTTACTTTTTTCAATGAATAGTATTTATGATAAACTTTATATTCATTATAACTCTTTGATCTTATGGAATAAATAAGTGTACGTCTTCCTGACTATATATTCTATTATTAAATATATATGTAAAAACCTATGCCTTATAAAAAGTAAATAAAAAATCTCGTTTTTTGGCGCTCCGATGATGCGTCATGATTATTTGAATCTTGGTTTAATTTTGTCCAAAATATAATTTACTACGTACCTATATAAAATCAGGTGAGATTTTAGCAAATTCATTTTGGTCTTAGCCGACGGATTCAAAAAAGCTATTGAACGACGGCGGATCCAGTGCCTAATGGGCTTACTCGGCTTCTCCTGAAATGTCGTATTTTTTTAAATTGGTTAACCTATGACCACAATTTCACCTAAGGTTAAGTGAAAATGTATTGGCTAGGACAGCTTCCGGAACAAGCCACTAGATGCTTGTCGGCATTTTCAAGTAGAAAATATGTCGCAAAGCGGTAAAAAGTTCTTGCTGGCATTCTCAAAATGCTTTTAAGCTCCAGCCCGTAGCGGAATTCGAACCACGGACCTGCTAAACGGCAGTCTATAGCCATTGCCACTGGGCCATCGCTACTTACAAAACATACAGAACTATATCTCCGTTCCACTGTTTGTTACGACTACGGACCCTCGCATAGAAAATGCAACACGCCTTTAGTCGCTTAAAGTTTTTTATGCTTTTTTTCTCATAGCTTTTTTTATTTGGCTCATTGCTTTGATACTATGTAATGGTCGTATGATAGAGTGGCCATTTGATGGAGATGTAGGTGGAGATTTTAATAAAGTTGTAGAGTACTTACGCTGATGGCGATAGAGCTATAAATTCATTTAACTCTACGTGCTCAAGTAGAGCATGTATGTAGAGCTTTTTTAGATTACAGTAGCTGAATAGAATATTGCTTTTAGTATAAAGAGTGTTTTGATAGGACTTGTTTATATATTGAAATGGTTGTCTATAAAATTAAATATGATGACTAAGTTTATTTTTTTTTAATTCTGATATTGAAATTAAAACTTTAATTATTAATTAGTAATCCTACTTATATTGTTTAAGCGATATTATATGTTAATCCATCACGGTAACGGATGAAGCTACTTCGATAAAATTTAACGTAAAGGCATATTGTTTTGGTCCTAAACCTATCCACAAGGAAAGCAATAAAGGAAGCGCACTCTTACTCGCTCGGGCGGACATTAGCTTTTACTCAAAACCTATAGTATTACGAAGCAGTGATGCCTCAGTGGCATTGGCTATGGACTGCCGTGCCGCAGGTCCATGGTTCGAATCCCGTCGCGGGCTTGAGCTTCACCGCATGGTGGAAGGGCATTTTGCCTTTGCGAATGCCCGCCTGGCTAGCGACCACCCTCAAGTAGAAAATCTGTCGCCAAGCACCTAACAGTGTGTTCCGGCAGCAGTCTTTGAGAGCCAGTGAAATTACAGGCACATGAGACTTAACAACCATGTCTCAAGGTGACGGGCGCGGTGCAATTCGTGACTTGTGACGAAATGCATCTGTTATAGGCAGAGGTTAGTCTGCTTAACATCAGGTGGTCCTCGTGCTCCGTCACAATAACATAAAAAAAATATAAATATGTTAGCATTTCGTAGCCATCATGAGGATTTTTACAACTGAACGGTTAGCTTTTGACCGCGATCTCACTTGTTGGTAAGTTATGATATGTTCGAGGAGGTAATATATGATTTCGTAAGAAAATAGAGTATAAAGCTTTGACTTTGGATTTATAGTCAGCTGTCTGCCTGACCGCCAAACTTTCTTGGGACTGCTCTTGATTACTGGAAGGTACGTCCCTCCAAAGTATGTTTTGATGAGTTTGAGCAAGCAGCGTTTGTACACTACGTCTACAATAATCGATGTTAAACTCCAAAAATATGAAGGGGCGTGGCTTCCTCATCGGGTACGTTTGTACTGTAGGAATCAAAAAGTATAAAGAAATATATAATTAATTGAAAAACAGACAGAACGTGAAATAACTGTTAAAACATTATAAAGAAATGCCAAGTACATATCAATTATATTTTTATACACTGTTCAGTTTTGATATCTGCACACCTATGTATACCTATGATGTTGTGTATGAATCATCAAATTAAATCATAAACCGTTACAATGACAAATAGTATTTCTATTCATAAATACTTTCGGTTACTTAGATACCTATTAACGGCTTTGTCGAAATAAATATAACATTTGTTAACGTTAATTCGTACGGCGCTGTGTGATATATTCACACTGATTAGGTGTTAAAATAATGACGTAGGAAGTATTGAATATAATTTTAGCTGACTTATTTTTATTTCACTGATAAAAGTGAAAAATAAACTGATGATATCACGTTTATTTTATATAATGTTTATCCCAACGTGTAAAACACTGCAATGATCTTGGTCACTGATGTCCTTTGAATTGTTTGAGAAAATCATTTATATCTATCACTTAGGATATTATTAAGTAATCTTAACGTACCCGTGACCATTTTCACTGCCGAATCTCGGAGCTCTCTCTGAAACGTTAAAGTTATTTATTTTTTAGGTGTCTATTATTGATAAATACTTACTGACTTTTGCTTTATTATTATTAAGGACTTTATGTTTAAATAGTCAACATTCAATTGAACTATTTCATTTTGATTTTTGACAAAGTGATAAGATACAAGTCATTTCTGTTCTGTTAGAGGTCTTCTTATCATTGCTGAGCGTCTCATTCGTGAATGCTTTGTCTAACTACGTATCTCCAAAGATTTCTTGTTATGTTTATTGTGACAAAGTGTTACGATATACGTGTGATAGATGATTGGGTGACTTACATACATTGTTGTGGATTGTTAAGATGATAGATGGTTTTGAATTGTTAATCAGACTCGTGTTAGTAGAGGAGATAGTGGGTTTTGCATGACAGCTTAAAATATTATCCTATATTTTTCCTACTATTATAAAAAATACGGAAAGCAAGCATGTCTTTTTGTTGATACTCAACTCCGAAACGGCTGAATGTGTTTTGATGAAGTTTGGTATAGGCAAGTATGCTCTGCATTAGGATACAAAGGACATAAATAACCTGATTCTCTCTGTGATTCCCAGGGCGTGCAACATGACATTCCCAGGTGAACAATGCCGCAGAGTTAGTAAGTAAAAAAAATGTTCTATATTAAGATGAAAAAAAATTTCTATATTAAGAGGAAACGAAGGGAAAAAATAGTAGGAGGTGGGCAGAAACGCCTAATGAAAAACTTACACTGAAATTAATTACAAAACAAATACTATTCTACTACTACTAGATAATAATTTTCTGGTTGTGGACATGGGTGTCATTCTGTCTCGTAGCTTCGTAGCTCACAAACAGCTGCACTGATTTTGGTGTTTTTTTTATGTTATTGTGGCCGATCAAGCACGAGGCCCACCTGATGTTAAGCGGACTAACCTCTGCCTATAACATATGCATTTCGTCACAAGTCACGAATTGCACTGCGCCCGTCACCTTGAGATATAGGTGTTAAGTCTCATGTGCCTGTAATTTCACTGGCTACCAAGGACTGCTACCGGAACACACCGTTAGGTGCTTGGCGACAATTTTTTTACTTGTGCGTGGTCGCTAGCCAGGTGGGCATTCGCAAAATGCCCTTCCACCATGTGGTGAAGCTCAAGCCCGCGGCGGGATTTAAAACAAGGACCTGCGGTACGGCAGTCCATAGCCAATGCCGCAGAGCCATCACTGCTTCAAAAAATTGATAGACTTAGACACTTGTAACAGCTATCTCACCTGACGGTGATGATGTGTTCGAAAATGTTGTTCAGGCTAACCTAGAATTACTTTCTCTCAAAGGCAGCTGCCAGAACACATACAATTAGGTGCTTGGTGACATATTTTCAACTTGAGGGTGATAGTAAGCCAGGCGGGTATTCGCAAAATGACTTACCACCATGCTATAACGACTGTCATCCTGAGACAGAAACTGGGACCGACGGCTTAACGTGCCCTCCGACGCACGTGCACGCTCCGTATAGTAATGCTACCAGTGGTCACCCATCCAAGTAAGAACCGCAGCGGACATTGCTTAACTTAGCTAATCAGCTCAGAACGGCTTAGCAAACTACGCTACGAGCCCTTCAAAAGCAATGGAGTGCTTGAGTTTTTACATCGGAGGTTTGTTTTAATACTTTGAAGTACTAGATAACCATTGAATTGAATTGAGCATGAAGTTAATGACACGCGGCGGCACACTGACATGATTCCACTATCGCCACTGCGCTCCACTTTATTACAGCTCTTTTATTTTCACTGTCGCGAGCTGTTGATGTTTTATAGCTCTCTTTGATTCTCAAACCTTCGTCAATATAATGTTTCATTTTATTTAGTTTCCTGGTATTAGTGAGGCTTAGGAGAAATAAGTTGTCTCTTTAATTCAAACTATTAAGCGAGAACTTCTGCGATATGATTTGTTTTTATATACAAGGTTATTGGTAAAATGCTAACAACCTATTAGGGTTGACTTCTGCTAGTCCTAAGAAACATTATGAGATTCTTTTTTTGTTATGTTTCTTTTATTTTTTTTTGAAACATTCTTTTTTGTTTTTTTTTATATGTTTTTGACTGAATAAGCACTAGGACCACCTGATTTCAAAAATCTCTTGTGCCTGTAATGTATTATTTCATATTTTTATTACTTTGCTCGATGTAAATATTCAAAACTCTATTCAAAGGGACCATGGCGCGGTCTGGTGTTGCCAAAAAAAAATTTTTTTTTTTCTCAAAATAAAAAAAGATATCTCAAAATGTTTTATAGGACTAGCAGAAGTCAACCCTATGAGGTTGTTAGCATTTTACCAATAACCCTGTATAATAATCAAAATTGCTGAATCCCCTGCAAACCTACTCATAAGATAATTATTACAATCAGAGGCTTTACATTTCGGAAATTTATATTTAATGGTAATAAATATTAAATGTTAATAGCGTCATATTTAGTGTTAATTCAGACAAAATTTCCTAAAAAGGCATGACAGCATCTTTCTATGATGTACAAGGCCAGAAGGCAAGGGTGTGACATTAATCACGTATAGATTCACTCTTTACAATATATACAAGAGCAAACACTCTCGTATACTTCGTAGTATACCTTATTAAATAGTTATCCATAATCTACAGCGCCAGTACGCAAAAAATAGGATATTAAGAAATGACTTAACACTCTTTTCATTTCCGCATTTTGAAGACGTAAAGATACGGACTTAAACAAAAACAGAATACAAGCAGGCCGACCCTCATGATGTTATTAAAATGTATGTTTAAGCTTCGTGTCAGGCGTAAGTGATGTTGTATAGTTTGCAACCGGGCCGCGCGTCTACGTTGCAAACTATACATAAAAAGTACCTACATAAAAATCGTATATACATTGTATCACAGATTTAAAAATAGTATGTATCGACGGACAGTTCCCTATGACTGCGTTTTGTCCTTGTATAAATTGTAAAAACGCGACATGAAGTAAGAAATGCCTTGCAACCCATCATAATCAATTTTCGACTATCATCGATTCTACGCGAAGCTTCTTCAAATTCAAATTCAAATAATTTTATTGCATTATCACAAATTATATAAAAAAATAGTCTTATAAATTGAATGAGCGCTGTGGGTACTGGGTGAGACCATTAACGTGTGCTACTTATCATATTTTTAATAATAGTAAATATTAACTGAAATTGTTATATGAAAATTACAATAATTAAATATAAAAATATCAATATGTGAAAATGTTTCATTTAAAGGAGGTGTCGAATCTTTACGAATGCAAATAATTGTAAATTATAAAAAAACAATATCTGAAAATCACTGCGAGGCGAGCTACAAGCTAAACAAGTCTGTTTACTAAATAAACCCCAAGTTCAGGGGCTAACTATAATCACTTAATTTAGTCATATTTTATAACATAAGATTTACTATTTTATTTCGTGGTTCCAAATATCATTGCAGTAAATTTATATTAGAACTTCAACGACAAAGCGGGCCGTTGCATGTATTGAATCAAAATTATGTGTACGATAGAGATAGTTCTATATGAACACTATTGTTTCAGTCATAACGGACATGGTACGAATATCAGTATAATATTTTAGACTAGGCTAATGACGACTGTTTACCATACCAGGTTTTAAGAGGTGGAAGTTAGGATTCTGAACTTTGTTGGGGTTCAATATATGCATTTCATTGAACAAGTCTATTTATACATTGTATGCTTTTCAATCACCATAATGGAAATATTCACCACCTTCGAAGCAGTGATGGCTCAGTGGCATTGGCTAGGATTGCCGCACAGCACGTCCATGGTTCGAATTGCACTGCAGGCTTGAGCTTCACCGCATGGTGGAAGGACATTTTGTGAATGCTCGCCTGGCTAGTGACCACCATCAAGTAGAAAATCTGTCACCAAACACCTAACGGTGTGTTCCGGCAGCTGTCTCTGAGAGCCACTAATTCTAGGTTAAGCCTGTTAACACCTTCGACCACATCATCACTTACCATCAGGTGACATTGTGGTCAAAGGCTTACCATACAACAATAAAAGAAAACCTTCATTAATTAATCATAGCAATTCTCCATCAATAAAACGATCAAACCACATACAACACTACAACAGTCGACGCTACAGATAATTAAATAATGAGATTAGAAGCTAATTGCTTCATTGTTTAATGGAACGAACTTGGACAATTTGTGTAATTAATAGTACAAAAAGTATTTCAAAGCAGGTTTAAAAGTTCCAGTAAAGTGATTAGTTTATTTTCCCATATCAGTAATGAATCCCACAAATTATTATTTTCGACTGAATGATAGCATGTTAAAGTCTTAAATGCCTCGGGAATCATACTTTATGAAACTACTATTAGACTACTTATCAGTTTTAAATTCAATACATTTATTTGAATGATTAAAAAAATTAAAATGTTATTAATTTGTAAATAAGTTCTTAATTATATATTAATTGATAATTTTTCATTAGCTTATTTTATATAATCATACATTTTGCAGAGTTTGCGATGTAGTTTTTTTTCACCGGCAGTATGCTTTTATTAATAAAATAAAACGAACTGTATAAAACACTACAGCTAATAAGCTGTAGTTATTTTTTATAGTTTAGAGAACCTACAATTCATTGCAGACTCACGGGCAGTCGATATGCTCCAGCCCATTACCAGTAGGCAGCGTGCCCAGCATGAGGAAAATTGTTCAAATCTAAAAATAAGAATAAAGTGATGTTTATATTAATAAGTATAAAGTAATGAAATCACAATGATCTACAATCGTTAATATTATTTTTCTATCATAATCTTATTTTTTTTTAAATATCAGGAATTTGGTTGGTTAATGAGCAGCATGGCACGTACGCGACACGCCTCTGGTTATGATGTTGTTGCACATGAGGCGCACAACGGACAATGAGTAAATACCATCAATAAGAGCATTCTCATGGAGGGTGACAAGGGGTGAGGTATTGTAAACTGATGCTTAAACTTTTAATACAACAAATAAGTTTTTTTGTTATTCTTCATGTTATATAAAAATTGAGATTGGCATGTTTTTCAGAAGAGATGCAAGAAAATAATGTAAATTTTACAAAAATGTTTTGGAATACGATTTCGTTTATTTTTAATTAGTCATCGTTTTCAATGATGCATACTGCTTATAAGATCGCTTGTTTCTCGCTCCAGATTATATCAGTCACCATCGACAAGAGTTGCAATTACCATTTTATTCAGGTATTGGCTTATTGGCAATACGTATTTCAGTTCATTGAGTGTATGTTGGTAAAAATGGGTATGGGCCACCATTACCAGTACATCCCCGAGCAAACTAGTTTATAAAACAGTTCTACTGCTTCTATAAGTAACTCATGAGCGTTCAGAATACCGATGCCAAGACCTAATCACATTTTTGGTGAGGTAAAAAAATCTTGCACCGCCCTAACCTGGGACTGGCTAAGAGTAGAAAAATGATCAGCCATTGACATGTTGCAAAACCCTCTCACGTGTTGGTAAGTCATGATGTGTATGGAAATACTAGCAGGCTTGAATTAGCATGTGAACTATATCTGATAGGCTATCCTTCGACCACTATCTCAACTGATGGTAAGTGATGATATTGTCGAAGATGATGTTCAAGCTAACCTAGAATTAGTTGCTCCAAAGCATAGCTACCGGAACATATTATTGGGCACTAAGAGAAAGATTTTTTACTGGAGTACGAGTTACTTGCTCGTCGTGCATTATCAAAATGCACTACCACAATGCTATAACGACTCTCATCTTAAGACAACAATCGGGACCTACGGCTAAACGTATCCTCGAAGCACGTGCACGCTCAGTAGTAACGTCACTAGCGGTCACCCATCTAAATCATGACCGCAGCGGACGTTGTTTAACATAGTTTGATCGGTGAATAACGACTAAGGTACGAGCGCTTACGAATACCCTGCCGCATGCTAAATTCAGTTTATATGAAACTTTGAAACAATATTAAGGATTAGTTATAACGTTTTTGTAACGGGTAGAGTAATTTCATTTGGTAAGTAGTTAGTCGTGTCGATGGTGACGATAAAAGTGCCGGTTCTGATCCTGAGGACTGTGTTGACATCACGCCTTGTGCTAAAAGGACAGTAACTGTTATTGTTTATCTAGGGCAGATGGGATGTTACCCCAAATTCGAGCAAGAAAGAAATTGTTGTGGAAAATTCCCACGAGATTTCGAAAAGGACACTACGGAACATTTTGATATGTACTCCTTATGTGCTGATGATATTTAACCCGTGGCATATATGTCAAAACATCAGAACTGACTTCTAACACTGAAAAGTAAGAAATCACTTGTTAAAATCGGTAGTATACTGATTCACAAGACTCTGAGGTCACATTTCCATTTGACTTAATTATAATTAAAATAGTATTCACATTTTTCAATGTTGGAATCAAATGGGGTTACTCTGACGTAGGAACCCAATGTAGTTGTGGCGCTACGCAGGACATGCGTCACTTGCTGCGCTGCCCACAGTGTCCCAATGCTGGCACTTTGGGTGACCTGTACGAGGCCTCTACCCTTGGGGTGGCTACAGCCCAGTACTGGCAGTCATCTTTCTAAATGTGATTCGTCGACACGAAGAAGAAGAAGAATGTTGGAATTCAGTTTTTTTTATATATCTTCCTTTTCAATGATGCATATTGCTTACAAGTTGATTTTTTTTCTCCCCACAGTATATTAGTCACTGTCATTCCATCCATCTTCAATGTTCAGGGTTCCGCATGCAGAAAGCCAACTGGAGCTCATTTAAAGTCACTAAGATGTCTGTTTATGTCATATTAAGAGGCCATAGGTTCTACCAACGCTGACCGACAAAACTTAATCTATATAATAAATATACGTACTTATTTTGAGTCTGTCATACCGAATTTAATTAGCCTTTGAGCACTATCTCACGTGTTGATAAGTCAAAAATTGGTTGTAACTTATCCTCAATGTGCCGTTACGTAATTATTAAGGTTGTTGAAGATAAAATTAAATATTATAAAAAAAGAACAAAAAACATTAGAGATGTACATTGAAACATAACATCTCAAGAAGGGATGAAGATCGTCGTTTTAAAAATATAAAATATCCGATGCATTGATATTGAAAAAGACAGCCGCAGATCTCACCCCCAAACTGGAGCATAAAACAAAGACGTTATAAAACCCGTAAAGTACAAATTTGACCATAATTAGCGAAGTAATTAGGAACGAAATTAGCATAACACGATTCCGCGGAATGAATAGATTCATCTGTTAAGGCGAGGCTTTTTACAGTTTTACTATAATAACATTTTTGCATATGAATTTTTTTGTTATTATCAAACTAAACAATTTTGGGCGTAGAAAAAAATACGGACTGTATTTGAGCTTTTGTAATTTGAAAATAAGCCGCTCAATTTCTTCAAAGTTAGCAGCATCAATTGACACGTGTCGTTTTCTGATTTTGTACTCCCCATTTTTCGCGTAAAATATTTGTATTCCATAGAAATTATATTTAAATTATCACAGTTTAAAGCCCTGTTACATGTCCGAACAATACGGTGTAAATAACCCGTTGTTTTGTACGTCACCTAAACGTTTGTGTTTATTAAAATGTCACGATACAATGACATATAGTATAATTGTGTGACATAAATATATATTTTTTTATTTGGCTTAGACAACACACACATATATTCTACCGCGATGTCGTTCGCGGGAGATACAAATATATCGTGAGATTTTCATAATATCAACAATATTTACGTTATACGTCCGCCGTTGAATAAAGGTCATTAGGGGAAGGAGGAAATGGCAAAATTCCTACGCTTGGCAGGCGTCTTGGGGATCGCAGTTCTTCAGAAGGCGGTGCTGCCCACCTTCCGGTGTTTTCACCCACGTCGCCTTTTAATGCTCTCTGTGGAATTTTATTTATTTATTATAATAAGCACGGCAGTTACCACTTACACTTATTAATATCATAATTAAAAATTGTTATACATATAAATCACACATAACAATAGACACAATTCATGTAAATTCATAAACATATTTTATGAATTTAAATAAGGAATATATAGGTGGGTACATTTCTAGTCCGCCACCTCACGGATATTGAGATATTGCTATAAATTACAGTCCTTTTCGAACTAGATCAATCTATATATTTATTCATAGCACAGAATACAATCAAAAGAAGAAATAAGTACATGTATTTTGCTTAGATCTAGACAGTATTCCTTAACTAGGTATACCTAAGAGCTTCGTATATACATATAAACAGCTAGAGAGCTTACATCTGTGGTAACTATTCATATTCTTATTTATTTAAAGTTATGTGAAATTAAATAAATAAATGTGTTATTAAAAGCTTCTGGAATCCACTCAAAACAAAATGAAATAAAATATATCTATGTCTCGGTTTGTGACGAGAATGTCATTATATTAGCGACACATCCTTAAGATATTTATGTTTATAACAGGAGGTATTTTTTGTGTAAATTTGGAGGGTATTTACCCCATATCTAGTTCGATTTTGTTAATATAAATATATTATAATTAACGTTACGAAATCGAAAACCAGTATCAAAACTCAAAAGGGAGAGCAGGGCTGAGGAGTCTACGTGAGAACGTATTATTGATGTTGAATGTAAAACTGTTTCCAATGTGTGCCTTATATGGGTCTAGTTGCCCGAAATAAATGAATTTATTATTATTTTATAGAGCAATACAAGGTCAATAAATTTACGACGTGTAGCAAAGTGGGGTAGCAAGAAAATATTCCAGTCGTTCAATATATGATGATAGCTTGCGACTATTGCCATATCTGTAGCATCGTTTCTGGATACGTCCAATTCACTCTGAATGAACTTCATAGAAAGGAGACCAGATGGACGAGTTGTACTCAAGCAAACTTCGTTTTATTATTATTTTTTATGCCTGATAGATTGGCCTTTGACCTCTATCTCACCTGATGGTAAGTGATGATGTGGTCGAAGATGTTGTTCAGACTAACCTAGAATTACTGTCTCTCATAAAATATAATAATAGAGGTAAAGTGAGTATAAGTGTATAATAGAGGTTAATAAAGCTTTTAGGATTACGGAAGCTGTTAGTAGTCCTAGACGCAACTCCAAGTAGACGCGAACCACGTTCTATAATATAATTATAGTGATTATGAAATGTAATAGGGCTACAAGAGTCTTTCCCTCGCCCAAGTACGATGGAATTGAACAGCCAACAGAGGCAGTCTACATCTATGAAACTAAAAAAAACGAGGATTTTAGTTTATTCAGTCTTGAAGAGGTTCATATTGTAAAATCAAAATTCTTTCTGTTGTTTTTACAAAACAAACAACAGATATGTAAATAATATTTTTGTTGTTTCATGTGTTTGACGAACAACACGGCGCCCGTCACCTTGAGACAGTTGTTAAGTCTCATGTGCCTGTAATTTTACTGACTCTCAAGGACTGCTGCCGGAACAAACTGTTAGGTGCTTGGAGACAGATTTTCTACTTGAGGGTGGTAACTAGCCACTACGCGGTGACGCTCAAGCCGGCGGCGGGAAACGAACCATGGACCTGCGGTACGGTAGTCTATAAAGCTACAACAACTCAAGTTTATATGGTTTTATATACACGTTTTAAACACGTGAATTTTTATTTACCGGCGATATGCCTTTATTTACAAAATACTACGAACTATATACAACACTACAGCTACTACAACAAAAGCATTTAGTCTTTATATGCCGTTGCAGACTCATAGGCAGTCCAAATGCTCTAGCCCACTACCAGTTGGCAGCGTGCCCAGCATGCTGGCAGCATTGCCCCGTTGAATTGCAATGCTTATTCTTTGAGCCAAATAGGTGACAGCATTTTGATCACGCGTCGCATCGACCAAGCGCTCTGATAAGTTTTGGATAATAAGCAGATGTCGGCGTGGTAGCGGACGCGCGAACAGACGGTGAGATACCGTTGTCTACGATACATTTTTAATTACGTGGGGACCGGGAGCTCATCGGAGCTCCCGGTCCCCACGGACCCAACGACTCTACTCAAATATGTAACCCATACCGAGGTTAGCATACTTACGCCGCTTGAGTTGCTCCGCCGATAGCCGCGGCGCCAGCCCAACACGTGAATTATTCGCGTAATCAGTTGTATTTACTAAGTTGTTTCTTAAGACCATTGACACCTTATTCTACCCGTATCCATTATAACTGCAAAGTGTTTGATAAGTCTAGGTCAGGATGAAAAAAGAGAAATAAACGCGACTAAATCAGATTATATACAGGAGTATAATATTTTGTTTAAATAATTATCTTCATAATGTAGAACATTCGCAGTATTAGTACTAGTTAATAAATTATTTATGTGTGTATAATTAACAAGTAAATCTCGCTGTATAAGAGAACGGGTCCATGTAGCCTTAACTCTAATTAAAAATGTATCGTAGACAACGGTATCTCACCGTCCGTTCGCGCGTCCGCTACCACGCCGACATCTGCTTATTATGTGTAATCATTATTTAATCAAATATTATTATTGCAGTAGGTGATCTCCCTGCTTGGCGGCTAGATATAAACGTAAAGACTGAATAAAGACCTAATCGTGTGTTATAAACCCAAATATTTGTCATTATAAATACAAACTCACGATGTGATTGAAATTTTTCTCCATGAAGTACCTAGGTACCGAATTATCATTGCATTATTTTCTTCGAGATTCACTTATTGGTTTCTCATGGTACTACAACTACTTTAATTGATTTTAATTGTATGTTAATTCTAATCTGTGTGGTAGATGTCATTGATTCTATGTCTTTTCTATTCACAATAAACAAATTTAATTTAATTTTAATTTAATTTAACTACAACTATAAATGCGCATATACAAAGCCGCGGAGAGAAGAAATATATTTCTTCTGTCTACTTATACTATTTACAGATATTCCGTACTATGTTGATAGATAAATTAAAAGTGGTATTTCTTGATAGAGCATGGATTTCAGCGCTCAAGAACCGATCAGGTGAAGAAGAATATCATTGCTTCATCAATTGATTATAGCAGTTGACGAAGCTATGATATTCTGCAATGACGGAATTATTCAGGAAGCTTTTTTAATTAAAAATGTTTACAATATCATTGGCAATGAATTACTTATTTAAACCTATTTTCTTCATTCAAGACATGTTTCAGGGCGTGCAACTACGCGTCCTACTAATCACTGGCTTTAAGCTAGTCTTAATTATTTTTGAAATCACTTCTCTGTTCCAGTTCCAGGCAGATCACAAACCGATGTGAAAATATATAAGGATGAATGTAATATATTTTTTGTTAAAAAAGCTTATTAAACAACTAGCTGCAAAGCTGTTATCTTAGCAAGTCACTAACAAGAATGATATACTACCAATGACCTTAACATTATCGGTTTTAAACTAAACGAGGCCTTCCGAGGGCTATGGGAGGGCCCGCGAAGAAAACCATCGGGTGGCCTACTTACCGACTCACTCGCAAAATAAAAAATAAATGTCGCCATGCAAATATAGCTCCTAAGATGTTGTTAGAAAGAGTAAAGTGGAGTGAAAGTACCGTTTGTAGGTCTGTAGGCCTCACTGTGCTTGTGTGAGTGTAAGCGTCACTTTCAAAGTGTGCGTGTACGCATGGAGATAGCAACCGCCATGGACGCTCAACTTAAAGAGAAATGCGCCGCGTGAATTTTTATGGCAATAACTTATTTATTATGTTAGTATATTTTATTAAAATGTTGCAGGTTGCATTTGGTTCCAACTGCGCATCCTTACATTTAATTAAAATATTATGAGAAAGGAACGTCTCCTAAATTTGTAACATGTCAATACAAACTACAAAAAAGGGCAATATTTATATAAAATAATAGCTATAAAGTAGTTTAGTATTTTTCATTGCAAGGTTTTTTTTACTAACTCTAAATATGAAGCCTTAGCTTGTAAATAATCAAAATATATTCAGCTATATTTACGTTTCGAGGAATCGGTAGGTATAATTTCAACATCCAGGTTATCAATCTCGCAAAAAAACGGCAACGTTGCGTGTATCCGATCCTACATCCGCCGTAATATCATAACTGCGATATTAGACTGTAAGAAATAATGACTAATAAATGAACCTAACTAATAACGGCAAAATTATAATTGTGTAGTTATCCACAAGTTATGATTTTGCCACATTAGTATGATTACATTTTGATGAGTTTATTACTAACATGTATACACTAACAAAGTAGTTCTACAAATTAATGATTATTAAAATTGCATAATTGAAAGAATTTTTTTACAGCTTGTAATTCAAATTGAATATTGAAATAATTAATTTCAACTAAGTTTTAGTCAGAATTATGTATTTTATGCGCATACTTTGTAGTTTTATCGTTTAATATGTTCTGATGTCGTTAATTTTTGGTAAGAGGAAATATATTTTACGACCTTACAAAAGTGGGATATGCTGATGATGGTTACTATCGTTAAGTCAAAATACATCAAAGAATAAACAAACTCTAACATCTAGCTGTTCACTATTACTGAATACAATATTCAATATATATTTCATATGTCAACAATGTTAAAATAATGTAAAGTTTGACAGCCCACGCATGGCATAAACCAGCTACGTTGACCACGTAGCGCCCACATCGTAAACTCTACGCTCCGTGCAAATGCTCGTTGCCGTCGCTGCGTCACCGTTGCCGTAGATCGCGGGTTGCGGGCCGCGATTCGCCCGCCCTGCCGTTCAGTGGTGGAAGAAAATGTTTGGTGGGAAGTGAGTGGGGTGCGGTGCGCGCGCGCCGGCAGTCTGCAGCAACACGCGCGGCCCGCGCCCGTCCGCCCTCGCGAGTGCAGTGTAGTGCGTGCACCCTTAACTATACCACAGAGATCACAGTGCCACCCACCCTATCACCGGAAATAAACAGTGTACGTTACTAAAAAAAGAAAAAAGACACGCACTTGTTCCATTTTCAAATACCATAAAAATTCAAGTGTACGGGAATACGTTTGTAATTGGCATTAAAATAGTGACGTGACAGTGTCAGTGGAACATGGTGGAATGATTTCGGACGACCTGATTTTTTATTATTTTTATTTTATTTATTTTAACTGTGGTTTTCTCTTGTAAATATTCGTTGGAATATTTCGTTGTTCTTATTTTTATGCCAATGACATTCTTTCCTACTTTTTTCTTTTTCTATGTGTTTTTTCTAACAATTGCTCCGCTTACTAACCGCATGTATTTCTGTTAGTTTATTATCGGAAAATGTTTTCCTCGCGCCAGTATCGAACGGGTTCGCTTTTCGGCTGATACGGTAGGAAGGTCGCGAGACAGGTTTTTTTTACAGTTTTAACGGCGCGCCTGTGCCCGCCCGCGTCTCCACGCATCATTATTATTTACTTTAATACATTTCTTTGTTTTCACGCGATATTTAACGTACCTTCAGCGTTACTAAACTGGAAATAAATAAATAACGAGTTTATATATTTTAAAATTAAGTCGTAGGTTATTTGATTACTCACTTGATACATTGTTTATACTTACAAGTATATATTTAGCAAATAATACAAATTATCTAGCAGGTAAACTAACTATAGTCAATACGTAATTATGCATAGATAGTGGTATATTCGTTTGGTACTTCAATTAAATACAATTAGCGAATTCTTGGAATTCATTTAAATAATGAGGTCATTACACCTGCACAGTCACTAGGCGACCGATATGTTATATTATCTACGATTTTAAATGGCTTATATGTAACACAATTAATTGGTTACACGTTACTAAATATTAATAATATATATTTTCTTAGTTTCTAACTAAATAAAAAAAAGGATTTTTCATCCCCAAATAAAAAACTGAAAAGTGCTAAAATTTTTGCAAGAATTTAGCAATTGTTTCGGGTATTTTAACTTGAGTACATATTATATTTAATATAATTTAATTAGCAAATTAACTGAAATTATACAATAATGAAAGTAGTATTTTAATTTGATATTAACTTAAGCAACGTTAATATTATACTTAGTAGGTACTTCACATGACATGGCTCATTTTTATTTATGTTATAGTAACTTATAAAGTGCATACACAATATTAAACTAATTTTTACACCAAGGATCTATTTCTTTTATACGGAAGATTTTTTGTAAGTAGGTGTTAGTGTTTATACATGTAAAAAAACTATATACTAATCATATAATTTTAGAAGCAGTTTCGTATCCTTCGGCCTTTATGAATTGTAATTGTAATTGTATTTATAAACTATATGTAAGTAATGAAACTTTTGCTAAGTAATACCTACTTTTCAGTTTGCATATAGATGACCGTGGCACATAGATTTGGGTTAGAGATGGCCATTTGAAATACCTGGTATATCAATCAAATACACGGGATATATGTATTTATTCTAAATGTGTAACTTGATTCTATCAAGCGTAGGAGCAAATTAGTGCGACTCTTTTTCGTAGCATCTGTACCGCTGGCTCTCTGCATTATAGTATTACTACAACTGTATTTTATGAAAATTGAGTAAGTATATCTATTAAGTTCTGCTAACATATCTATAGAATACAGGAGTCTGACTTGGATAAATCAAGTATTCTAAAGATTTCTTATGAATATCCTCTCTTAGTATTAGTGTCCCTAGAAAATAGATAGCCTCGCAAGTTTCCCTTTTCCGTCGCATCACTTGGCTAGTTAACAAGCCCTTTCGCTTATAGTTAGCGAGTGTAGCGTTCTATCTGTCTCAGTCCCTGGCCTTCCCTCTATTCTGTGTGTCCTGGATTGTTCCCCGTGCGTTGTCTGAGGACAGTGACCAGCTTAACAGTGAACATTAGAATGCGGATTTGAAATTGGACATTTTGCTGATTTAATATTTTTACTCTTCAGGTGAGTTCAAATATTTTGAAAATGCTGTCAGTGTAAAGTTTGTGTGTTACTGTTATTTACTACCTACTTACCTCAGAATTGCTTAAATCTGGCGGTTTTTTACTGCGGCACTAATCGAATATCGTGTGATGTTTGAAACCAGTAGGCGATTTATGATCTGTCGTGTATATACGATAGGATATTTATTTTCATGCTGTAAAAAAAGCGTACCCCGAAAAAGTAGAAACATGATAACATATTGCTACGAAACACGCGAAATTATTTTCTTGTAGAATTTATATATTATATATCCCCGATGTGAAGGCACACATCTCTTGTTCAGACATCTATTGTTCTCATAAACTTAATTAGAATCAAACTCTTATCATAATATTAAATTATTTTTATTTTAATCTTTAAACATCACGGAAGGACCAACTTCAAGTCAATATGAAACTATTGTTGTCGTTATCTATAATGCTGAACTTTAATGTAAGAATTAATTAAGTGCATTTTCTTATTACATAATCTATTTATTTTGTTTTGTGCGTGCGCTTTTAGCCATTAATTTATTTTATTGTAATTCTGGTCATTATGTATGACAAGAATCTGATACAGTTTTAAGAATAACTCGCGCACAGTAACGCGCACCGTTTAGCACCGAATCTTGTTCAATATCATACTGGTAACTATGCTTCGGATTTGAATTGACATGTTTGTTAAGGCACGTGAATGTAGGGTTTAAGGTTATATATCGGGTGTTTTTAATTTGGTTTCATTTAAATTACGTTTAGGCAAAATATTGGCATTCCCATGCGCCAGCTTCTGAATACATAGTGAAATCTTTTGCCCCTCGCTGATATTAAAATGATTTACATGACACTGAATACCATCTGTTCAACCAATACGTCATTAAAGAAATCAGTCCTACATCTGAGTTTATCTGCCAGCATCGCAGTACGCTACTTAGCATACAAAACCTGACCCACATCGGGATGAACATTCTGTTCCGCGCCGCCCACGGCTTCGGAGGACGTTGCTTAACGCGCTCCTTGCCACTGACTCACGGCTGTCATAAACACACAGTTTTAATATATACCAGTCGTTAATACGAGCTACATAAACAATTCAAGCTTTAGAAACTTAGAAAAAATCTAATTGTACGAGGCAAATTGACAGTAGAAAAATACGATGGTATTGGCTGCGGATGGTGACGTCAAGTTGGAAGCAAATGGCAGCGTCTGATGGGTTGGAGTCAACCATTGGAAGATAATATAATATATAATATAGATAAGCACGCTAACTTCATTCACAACAATGTGTATGGCCCAGAAATCACTCAAATCATATGGCAGTTTTAAAACCTTTCAAGTGCTGATGTGATCGATGGTGGTTTTCAGGCTAACCTAGATTTACTAAGTCTCAAGGACAGCTGCTGGTTACTGCTGGTTACTTAAGCAACGCTAAGACAGTTTCAACTTCGGAAATTGCATACCTACATTTCATGTAAGTTGATCAACAGTAAATGTAAGGTCAGTTATAAGTTATATATAATACAACAAAATCCACCACACAAGCAACACGCAAGCTGCAATAAGTTAGCATCGCCAGGACCACTATGTCTTAGTTATGAATGACATTCTATTGTTATTATTATCGCCGATGGCAATGGGTTAAAAAATCAAATGTAAAGATGAATAGCTCTCAACAAAGTGTTCGTGAAAGTGTTAAAATATAACTCACACTAAGCCACTAAAGTCAAACACTAAGCTATTTTCGTAATCACCTCTCAGCGAAGCATGTATGTCTCATCTCCCGTATAGTATGCTATCGGTTCTGATGCCGTGCCCAAGACCTCGCTCGGAGGTCTACGGTGACGCTTACAGTAATGGGTATTGTGAGTCATTAACTATTGGAAATACATAAAGTTTACTAACATAATGAAATCGTCATGAAATGCTTCGTGCGAATACAATTCTCGTAACAGATAATTAGGCACTCGCAGTAGCTTATTAGCACTGTTACCATTGCTTTTCGATAAACAACTAAAAGTATAAAAAGTGTTAGATTTCAACAGCCAGACGTCCACCGTTGAGCAAAGGTCTCTCCCATCAGGAGGGTGCGGGGGTGTTGCAATAATAATCGCGCAGACATTTTGATTGATTTTTTTTTGAGCATCCCAGTGTTAGATGGTAGTTTTCCAGAAGGCACTGGTGTGTCAGTCAAACAATCAGTGTTACTCAGTATAGAATTCTACGAAACAAATCCGGAGTGTAGAGCTATGCTTGGTAGATGGCGATAAGCTCGCCCGCATGACAGCTAAACTTTAATCGAAGTGAAGGTATTTATACACCTCGGACCATCTACCCCTTCTGAATATACAGTTCATTCAAACTTATTTAGTTACAATTTTTTTTTTGTTCCTTTTCTAACCGGCGGTATGCTTTTATTAACAAATTAGTACGAACTATATTCAACACTACAGCTGCTATAATGAAAGCATTTAGACCAACTACAAGCATTTGCAGATAGAAAGATAAAGGCAATTGGTGGGTTAACATTTGTTTACTAGTAACGTTGCCTCCTAGTCTCGAGATCCATAAAAGTAAGTCAGTTGTTAAACTGAGTAACTTTTATCAAACCTTTTACCGAGCTCGATAATCAAAACATTATAAATAATACGGGTAATTGGCTTGAGCATGTCCGCATGGCGATGCTCCTCTGGCTAGCTACCACCCTCAAGCTGAAAATCTGTCACCAAGCACCGGTGGAGCCAGTTAATTACAGGCACATGAGACTTATGTATGTCTGAGGCTGACAGGTGCAATGCAGACGTCACGTGTGACAAAATGCATCTGTTATAAGCACAAGTGTTACCTTTTAACATCAGGTAGGTCTCATGCGTGTTTGGACATAATCACATAAAAAACACTGTCATAGGACGTTTACATTCTAAGCTATTTCTCCAAACTTACTAAAATCAAGCAAAAAAAACGTATCACCAATACTTTGCTTGTTATCTGAAATTCATATACAATGATTCGTCAGGGGCATTGTATAAATTGTTGTAACTATATAACCAGACAACCAAATAATCTACTATATGATATCTAAAGAGTTAATGCGCCACGCCACAGACCTACAAACTATGACACAAATCCACGGTAAAGCCGCGGCGGCGCGGCGGCGGCGGCGGCGGTAGAGACGCGCGGGGTTCGCAACTTTCACTCGCGAGAGCGCGGCAATGACCATGTGTTCGCGCATGTCAAGTGCACAGTCTAGCCTCTACATAGAGTACATTATATACTCTACATTTTATAGACTTTGTTTAAAACTTTATTAATTTCGTTGCATCGATGTCTTTAGTCGAATTAAAGAAGAGTGTCGGTGTATGAGACATGGCTGCTGTAATATAAAACAATTAAGTTTAATTTAACGCAATACTTTATTGTATAAAAAGATGTTATTATTGTCATAACTTTACAATAAATACTTTCCTGCATTATTAGGAATTTAAAAAATATTATTTACTTTAATTTTAAGTCTTACCAAATACTTAAAACTATGAGTATAAGTCGCGAAAGTCTTATATAATGTTAAATAATTTATAAAACACACATCTTGTCGGCATCAGCAAAATCATATTAGATACTAAATAAAATTCAGATTGATCCTTACGATAAGAACAGCCTGTTTTATTTCAAAACAGGTAAAGAAAACAAGTCAATTAAAGAAACAAAACTACTTGCATTACAAAACCTAAATCAGACCGTAAAATGTAAATAAAAACGAAATCATCAAAAACACAAAACGAGAAGCACAGTGACCATTGTTGAAGTTTATCTGAATAGATAGTTGCTTTAGTGCTAGGACTGTTTTTCTATACTTCTAGTTCATTACGTCATTATTGTTAATTATTCTAAAAGTATACGCGACACTAAAACTAATTTAACGGAGTTATACCGAACGTTACAAAAACGTGCTATGTAACTGTTATTTTATAAAAATACGTTTATAATACAACCGCCTCAATTTAGCGAATAGTATAGTATAGATGATCATTTGTTAACTTAAACTCAAAAAACTCAAAAATGTAATGAAATTTTCTTTCCATTACCTGTTAGGAAACTAATTTTATCTATCTCATATATTTATACGAGAAAAATGAAGTTCCGATTTTAAATTTATAATATATAAAGCTCGATTACCACTGACTGACTGACTGACTCACTGACATAAATGTTCTCCTAGAAGGAGCAGAGTAGGGTAAAAATGAAGTATGGCAAAAATGTTCGGAGGGTTTTGGTGAGTATGAGAAAAATCGAAAATCATAAAAAAGACGCCTGCCAAGTGAAGATGGATGACGTATCTAGAAAACGGTAAGAGTTAGGTAGGGGGTGTTTGAACAAATGTCATAGGGAATCGGGAGAGCAGTCGAATGACATATGTCAAAAATCCAAAATGGCGGATTTCAAGATGGCCGCCATACAAAGTGATCCGAGCCTGCTGAAGCGAGGCCGTTAGGCCGAGCTTCAGTAGGGGCGGAGCAGTTTGTATGGTGGCTGTCTTGAAATCCGATATTTTGGATCTGACCCACGTGCTCCTATCATTCTTTATACTGGATTTGGAGTGTTTTACCTTATATTTTCGACTGTATTAAGAGTTTTTGTGGGATTTTTGACTGAATTTGGAGTTACTGACCTACGATAATGTATAGCGAGCCCGAAGGGCGAGCTTCTGGTGAGGCCGAAGGCCGAACTTTCGGCTCGCGAGGCCGAAGGCCGAGCGTATGGTGCGTGAGCCCGAAGGGCGAGCGCTTGGCGAGGCCGCAGGCCGAGCCGTGTTAGTAACTTGCGAGGCCGAAGGCCGAGCTCCGACTTGAGAGTATTTTCCACGTCACCG
Organism: Plagodis pulveraria; assembly: GCA_963890685.1. NCBI lineage: Eukaryota > Metazoa > Arthropoda > Insecta > Lepidoptera > Geometridae > Plagodis > Plagodis pulveraria. The sequence goes on from OY982950.1 coordinate 1,056,840, forward strand.
ACTGGTCTCCATGGCAACTGCCCGCGGTAACCGAAGCACCTACGAGTGGGGTCCTTTAACAAAAGTGACTCAGAACCTTGGTACCATTCTGCCCGTACCACTTTTTTATGGCAGTAGGGTGAATCTGCTTTAGTGGCTACAGTATGGTTCCTTATTGTGTTGAGAGTTTATATGGGATTTCATACTTCTATCAGAGTTTTGAACTTATTTTATTTTATGTATAAAGTGTTTTTTTGACAGTTCCTACTGACTCAAGATAGATGCGGGCCGCATGCGGCCCGCACACTGCCCGAATAACTAGTTGGCTTTATAAGATTGTTAAAAAATCTGCTTTGACGTAATAAAGAAGTAATAATACTTTAAGAAGTAAATTAGAAATATCGATCAATTAGATAAAGACGAGTTGTCTAATCTGATATTAGGATCTCAACCGACAAACGCTACATTTATTACTTGAACAGAAAACTATAATTATGTTAATCTTTATCATACCTTAAATATTAGCCGTATCAAAAACGCTTTGCTTTTAAATATTCTGTATAGACTTTCCAAAGTTACTCTAAATGAAACTTTAAAACTCCTTTTTTAATACTGCCGGGCTAGTATGTCACGCTCTTCTCTTCCCGTGGGTGTCATAAGAGGTGACTAAGAAGCGAGGGTCAAATACCGGGTTGAGACAGCAGCGTCTTCTGAGGAACTGCTTTCTTACACTGCGATCCCCAAGACACCTGCCAAGCGTGGGGGTTATGGCAAACTAAGAAAGGATTTGCCAAAATCTACTAGAGCTGTGTTCAACAGTGAACAATCCGGTTGATACGGTAAAGTACATGTATAGCTCATATTATCAACGTATACAAACGTTAGGGATAGATATAGAACCACATTATCCACCACATATGACATTAGAACATTATATTTATCTCTATTAACGTGAAACGATTAGAAGATCTATGAAGATATAATAAACACCCAACATCTGGCAAAACCAGACAAACAATTGAATGCCAAATAACCAAGGCTAAGATCTGACTCCCCATCTTTCAACACGAGCTACTTAGAACAGAACATTAAGCTGTGACTCATGAGGGTTTCCTCGTTAGCCTCCAGACGTGATTTGTGTAAGTGTGAAGGTTGCTGTGTAACTCTATGACAAATAGTATTACTTGGTAATTTATAAAGAATATTAATGCATATTCAAAATGCTAATGATAGTGACGGATTTGGCACGCATTTGGAGATTCAAAACTGAAAAAATAGAAATTATTAATTCCTATAATTGCGTTTATTCAACAAAATATATACATATTTTTTTAACATTCATATCTGTAAGTTCACATTTCTCTTATACTCTTTTGTTCAACTAAGATATATATACGAGTAGAAACTCACTTCGAGCTAACCTGAGGCATTTTTATCCGGAATAACTAAAGGGATTTTGATACTTTTCCATACACACTAATAGTTCATCACCAGGTGGTAGGTCTTCAAGAAGAGTTTGTCTTGGTTGCCTCCACCGCACTATCAAATATTCTGGCTCAAAGAAGCAGCGTGCAAAAAATATTGGCGTGAAATTCACTGTAGCAAGTGAAATTGCGCACACGAGATTTAAATACTAACTTAATGGAGTGATAGGCGCAGTGCAGTGTAATGCAGAATAAGAATGGAGACACATCAATTGTACTATATATGCGTGACGTCAGACGAGCAAATTGTTCATCAACTCGCGAGCGAAAGCTAGTAGTAAAGTTTTGGAAGTTAAATCTGTGATAGTGATTTACTTCTCAAGTCGATAGATTAACTTTGCTTACATTCAGATATAATAAATACATGTATATTGTATAGTTTGCTCGCACTAAGGCCCGTGGCGTACAGGCGCGGGTGGTGCCGCACGCGACGCGCGGACATTGCCCGTCGGAGAAAGCGGACACCTGAGTACGCGCAGGATCTAATGTTCTAGTGTTTAGGTATTAACTAATGATTGCAAACTAAAGTACCCTTGGCTTGCACAGCTCTCTAAGATTATACTATTGAAGTGGGTTCTTGGCACTTTGGCATAGTCTCGTAAAAATCAGTAATTTATAAAATTTAAAAATCACTCTAATGCCATCACCAAATTTTTAATTGAAAATATTTTATTCGTTATTTTATCTAACTTATAATCATAATGGAAATACGAAACATATAATGAAAAAAAATACGTAATGTTACTATATTGCTAATATATATTTGGACTATAAAAATACAGTAAAGCCTGAAACTTATAAAATGTTTATAAAATCAAAAAATAACGCAAGAACAAAATTATTGTTTACACACATAACAAAATAAATAATTCATGTCTGCAATTTCTACGTAAAAAACATCATGCGTATATATTCCCGAAGGGCAAAACAACTGAAAGAAGAAAGCGCAGTTGAAATAAACTCATGGAGCGAGCGGATTGCTATCTATTTAGCATATTTTTAAAGTCAAAGCTGCTAATAAGAATGTATTATTCAATCCAGGAATTGGACGTAGCTCGTCAGATTTTAAAGTGACCCTTTATAGAATGCGACCCAGGATATGGTTAAAAAAAAACTACTCTATACTTTACCCTCTTAGTACTGCTGTATTTCCTTTCCATTGAAAACATACCTGAAGCAGATCGCTAATACTCAAAACACTTTTATAACAACTACAATTGTGATTTTTGACATCATTGTGTATTTCAGTGTAGTAACAAGAACAAGAAATTGTAAGTTGAAGTTCCTCGTGATCTCCTCAACCCTAAACACGATATAAAATACATAACACAAGTGATGTTTAGCACAATTTTTCCATAGTAGCAGTTACAATGTAAGTACGCCGGAGAAAGCCCATCCACCGCCATCGCCGCCGGCCTCGGACCGGTCTACGGACCTAATTCTAGACCGGACCGGATTGCACCGCGCTCCTGTGGCCCACAAACTGGCAACACGCATTAAGAAGATTAGCGACTGGACAAGCCGAACATTAGCTGCGTTCATTATGATTATCACAGTGAATCAGAAATGTTTGTTGCCATATTAACGCAATCTTCTACTTGTATTGCTGAGCTCACTCCACATTATTTGGGGACTATTTCAGCTGGTTCTTGGAGCGCTGTATGAGTTGCTGTGATATCTAAACGTCTTGGGTCGAATAATTTTTCCATTTTATGAAGTGATAGGACGGACAAGTCACTAACGTGATGGTAAGCGTCACAGAATCATAACGGTGACACTTCAATTACAATACTCGAAAAAGAGACCTAGAACCGGATTAAACATCGAGAAATACGAGCGGGGCGGTACAATTTTAATCACAATTTATTTTCACTAAGTAGCGCGTTGATGTCTTTACCTCGGCAGTAGCGCCGACTTCGTTCGAAGTTCGCAATAAAATTGCAAAAAGTAACTATGTCCAATACCAACCCATTCCTTACGTAACCCGCATAAAGTTAATTGCACACTGAAAATATCTGCATAATACAATTCTGTATAGAACACATGTTAAACTGAACAATAAAGCTCCGTACACACATGTTACCAAAATATACGGATGTGAAAGACGCGAGGGTTTGTTCATCGCGTGTGGCTTTCTCCAGCATAAAAGGCTTCGACAGATGTCTCATGGACCCTTCAATCAGTCAATATTTGAATTTGGAACGCCAGGTAGGAGTGAAAAAAGTGAACATGTGCATGTGTGGGAATATTCAAAAGATGTTTTTTTATCGAATTTATCGATCTGGTGAGAAGTAAGTAGGCATTTAAAGTAATAATAAAAATATCAAATGACAAAAGTTTTCTTTTCATGGAACTTGTTGATAAAAATGTTATAATTTGAGTTGGATATGAATTAGTTTTGTAAATTAAATACACCATGGAGAATATTAAATATTATAGACTCATTAATTCTTCTAAAATTCTTTAAATTTAGGAGCATTTACGAGTGGAAATAAATTATTAATGAATATTATAATACATATGTATTCAACTTAACGATTTATACCAAGGTCAAATTCTTAGAAAGTCAGTTTATTATATAAGTAATATTAGATATTACTTATAAATATAGATTCTATAAGTAATATTAGATATTACTTATAAATATAGATTCTATAAGTAATATTAGATATTACTTATAGAATAATATTTTTATCGGTATAAAAATTAAATTACATCGGTCATGAGCGTAGCTGATAAGTTTACTATCATTGAAAAAACCTTTTATTACAACATCCACATTTTTTGTTACAAAAAACTATTACTACCTCCTTAAAAACAGATCAAAAAATTAATAGACGAAAAAACTTACACCCCACAATCATTTTCTAAACAACCCTCTATTATCTTTAATAACTATTACCTAATCTATGTCTCAACCCTTTATTTACGTCTTGGATAAAACCGGAACGGATCTGATCGATCCAGACGATTCCGGATATTGATAGAAGACGGCGGATGTGAGATCATGTGACCGGATGTAACGTGACGCGGCCAGAGTGGGTTAAGGGGTGTGTGCAAGTGCCTTTATGATTGTAAGTAGGAGTGAATCAGGGTAGTGTGACAGGTACTTTAGAATTTGAAGGCAGCAAATAAATTTAGAAGATGTTTTTACAAACATAAATAAGTACACAGATGGTAATATGATGAAATTTCATTAAAAATAAATACAGCCCTAACGTATTTTAGGTACAGAGCCAGCTTTTAATAGAGCCGTTTCGCTCTACACCCCGGAAACTACTGAATAAATCATTTGACACTTTACAAGAAGCTAAACAAATTGTGATCTTATATAATAATTTTAATCGTTTACTTTATCAAGACAATATTTTATTATTAAAACCACAAAAAGAAACTTTATCACACATTGATGTCGTGCACAGAGATGGCAGCTAATAGGTATGCGAGATGTGAATCACTAATCAGTCTAATCACCCACATTACGAAAGATTTGCTTTTACTCCCACGTAATGGATATCTAGCTTATTGCCATCTACCCTACTACTTGATAAATTCTTTGTCACAAAATCCTAAAACTGTTCCACCCGGGTACCAACCCACTACCGCGGAAATCATATGTGCTGCTCAAAAGGCCATAGATTAGTAAGTGTAAATAACCTTTAAAGGCCCTACATCACATCACTGTATCACTTGTAAAAAATATCCAAAAAGTTCATAAACTATACCAAAGGCGCAGATGAAACTATAGTTAGTACTAAAATCCAACAGATTAATGCAAAGTTACACCTATCCACCACAGGTTTTATTAGAAGGTTGCCAAAGCGGGACGAAGTTATCAGTGAAAAGGAGACGGAGAACGGGCAATGTCCTGATTTATCAATAAACTTGACCTACATTTCATTGAGAGCGAGTATGGTCGGAGGCTTTTGACGTAAGGCTGCGCTTAGAGGAGATATGTTCTGTAAGAAGTTACTAGAAAGGAACCACATGAATAATATTTTTTCGAGGAAATTAACACTATGTATACTTACCTTCTTTTAGTGGATTAGCTATATAGACACAATACATAAATATATTTTTAGCTCCGTATATATACAGATCCGAAGATATGACAGCGCACTGCGGCTTAGACGAGTATTTACGTTCAGATGCTTTTTGGAAATGAAGTTTAGGCATAGTGCAAATTAACTTATTGATCTTTATGTAGTCATACTTACACAGAATAAAAAGACTTAGCAGACTAACTTCGTAATAATCATGAGAAGTAACTAATTTTCTAAATTATTACTTTTTGATAATTAATAGATAATTTTTTGATAGTTAATTATTGATTGAACACAGTCAAACGTTACGTCTGACACGCCACGTAGTCTAGCCGTAATAGTTTTCGTAGCGTTTAATTTTTTAAATTTTTTATGGTTTGAGTAATGTTTTCTATAAGTTACTGAGGGCGACATGATCATAAAGAGCCCTGATGTACGCCTTGTGAACTGCAACACCTTCTGACAGTGATATGAGTAATGGCATGCTGCTTGTAAATCGCATTCTCTTATAATCTACTTCAACGACATCCAAGAAGGATATGTAAATAATCTTAACTCTTAGTTCAGGCACTGTAAAATCATCAAAACTATATACAAATCAGTAGTTACTACAGTACGTATAAAATCCCAAAAAACGTAATCGAACAGTACAACAAAAACTGAAAACCGTTCAAAACTGGAATCATCACGAGATGACCTCTCAAACCTTCCAGCACGCGTGTTTACCAGGGTCCTTGTCCGAGCTATACCAACTACTGTCTTACCTGTGACCATGTAGCATACTAACTCTTACTGAAACTGCTGTTATGACACGTACCAAGTATAACTGAATCTGTGTCACGGAGCCTGAGACGTAGAGACTGTTGCCCTATCTGTGACTTATTTTCTTAGTAACTGTGTGTTAATCTATGGCCTAAATAACGGTCCGAGGGCTTTTTGGGGTCTACGCCCTTTTCTTGTATATTGAGGGACATGCATGACAGACGTATTAGGGACTCACGTTTTTTTGGAAAAGGAAGATTCTAGTATTTAACATGATAGGGTTAATTTGAGGTTACAAATATTGGAGGATGACATCTTCACGTTGCAATACTGTGGGTTACATTATGTTATTTGTCTGTGGTTTTGGTATCAGTCTATATTTTAAGATACATGTATCAGCGTTAAAAATACTAAGTTTTCGAAAAACCTTTGAGCTGAAATAGTTATTTGCTAAGCATGCCTGCAAATTTGTTCTTTGGCACGAGTATTTCTATTGAAACCTAAGGAAGCGAAAGATTCTAAGATCTAACAGAATTAGGATCCTGAACGTAGCAAAAGTTGCAAAGGTACAAGACAAAAAATAACTTTGCTACCCGCGAAGCTCACAAGTTTACCCCTCACTATAGCGAGAAAAAGCTATAAGTTATTGGCTCAGAAAAAAAATATAAATAATAATATATTAAATTATTATTTATTAATTTTTAAAAATTAAATGTTTATATACAATCAGTAATATTGAAAATTAAATTGTTTTTCTGAAACTAGTTCAAAGATAGGAATTTAAAAAAATACTTTAGATTTCGCACTGCTTAGCAGAATAATACGATGTTGTGTACAGTTTCATTACTGGCAAGAGTAGCTTCAGGAACCACAATCTTCTCATTTATTGGACAGACTTTGCACATCATTACTTACACATGACGTCTTATGCGTGTAGAATTCTAACTAGGTCTCGTTTTTAAAACAGTTCTATACGCGCAATGAGGATCTTACCATAGTTCTTAAACCACCGTGAACCTAAAAGCCAGTAAAGATATGCCTTGGTATGTTATTTGTAATAACTAAACAAATAACGGCTGCAAGCCTCCCAAATTATCTTCGAATAAGCCACCGAAACCATAGTCAGATCCTGCCTAATCTACCCGTATGCTATCCCGTATGTTTACTGTCATCATTACAAGTTACGTAGGCCGTCAGCTCGTCTCCAATAGCCATGAACTCATTATAGAGTGAGCGGTGCTCTCCAATAGTAGCAACACGAGTAGTTCGGTAAATCGTCAACACTTTCCATGACCACGTACCAACGTTAACCGTAAACCAACGTTAGCTGCGCTTAGTAACAGCCTATGTAGATTCGCGCACGTGCTACTGTTAACAACGTTAGTTATAAAAAAGCTTATATTGATCTCGTGAGGTAGTTATAAATTTTACTCGCACATGTTAAGGCTAGAGTGCTCGTGGCGCTTTCCATACAAACGTAGTTTCGTCATATTTTAAATACTTTGTGTTCCAATATCTATGCTTCTTGTTTTGCCAGATTACCGTAAAATTTAAGTATTTTTAAAAACAATTTGAAAAACAGTTTTGTATGGAAATTGTTATTTAGACATTTAAGGATTAAATAAATAACAAATCAAAAAACTGGCAAACCAGAAGCGTTGATAGGCTCAGCAATATGCACACAAAATTCCACCAGAGTTTGAACAATTGGTATTTAAAATAAGACGAAACTATTAATGTTTGTATGGAAAGCACTCCTTGTACTCTACTCTTAAGAAATCAAAAGATAAAAATCTGTATTTGGGAGATAAGGGAACAAAAATGTTTATTACTTTCCACTACGTGCTTTTTTTACAATTTCTTCTTTGTTAAAAACTATATATTTAATTATATATAATGATTCGTTCCCTACTATGCCCCATAAGCAATAAATATAGTGCCCTAATGGTTATATACTTACCTTGAACTAACCTATATATGTATATAAACATAGCAATACGTTTCCTCACTGTTACGTGCTAAGCGACATATTTTCTTCTTAAGGTTGGTAACTAGCCAGACGAGCATTCCCAAAATACCCTTCCAGCATGCAGGGAAGCTCAAGCCGGCGCGGCGATGGGGATCTAACCATGGACCTGCGGTACGGCAGTCCATAGCTATTATCGCTCCGACTATCATTGCTTAGATAGTGTTCTCTACAGGCAAAGTTTAATTAAAGAAATTTTAACTTGTCGTTTCAGTTTTATAATATTTAGTTATCTAAGTATTATAAAAGTATAGAACTGATGGTAAAGATGTTTTAATATGTACCTCTATATGAATGTATATATATATATATATATACACATTATTTGAAATTATTTTGTATCGACCTTAGGCAAAGGGCTTGAAAGTTTCAATCACGTTTGACCATTTCACCAGAGTTTTCACTGCGACCGTATCTCCGCGGTACAATGTAGCGCAGAGCGTCGAACGGCCTTGTTCGCGCTCCGCCGCGCACTCGCCGCCTCAGCGATAACTGTACACCACGTGTCCACGCCACTGCCCATCCTTTGTACTCGTATAATGTACCACTACCTGTTACTGTACATCATCAAAACACTGTCTTTCACACCAACAGGACAATCAATGCTCTCATATGAATAAATTTCCTGAAGGTATACTTTATAATTTTAACTACGTTTTTGCATTTGAATCAAAAACGCGTACAGTTAAACTCATGAAGACCTATTTTGGATTATAAACTTACTGTTCAAAGTAATGTTTATAATATGGCACCATCAAATTCTCTAATCATAAGAACTCTTTTCTGTAATTTTTTTCCATATATTATTCTAGTAATCAAGTTAACTAGTTTTGCCGCCATCAAGATAACTGTGCTAGAACGCCTGCTTACTGCGTGTTCATTGTACATTGTTAATTTGTTACTGTATCTGACCAGGGGCCACTGGGTTTGTGCATTTTTTGCCTTTAGCTGAACCTATTCTTTAAGTGGTGTAGTGCGAATACTTGCAGTAGAACACCTCCCCACACCTCATTGTCACTTCACCGAAATTTGCTTTTCCGTCACCAGAAATTCCATAACAAAAGACTATATGTAGCGTATAATAATGATAATTCCACAATTGAGCCGACATAAACACACAAAAATACAGTAAGGGCCAGCCACAGTGGGATTTACCTTTATAAAGATAAAAAGCGCAATTTAGGTTCTACCAGCGGACATAGGAGTTGGTATAGGAGGAGTCTCGACTGCCAATCGGATGGTCGTACATTTCAATTCATTCACAGGCTTGAGCTTGGTCAGCAGTTTAGTTTACAGAATATTGTAGAGCTTTTGAATGTTCTTCGCCTTGAATATGTAATTGGCAGCAGCCTCTCTGATCGCCAATAGAAGTGAAAAGCAAAGCCTACCAGATATATAAATAAAAGTCACATAAAATTTGGCATGCGGCAGGGCACGGCTTGTGTTTACTCTTTACCTAATCTCTATTAAAACTCATTCCTGTTCCGATCATCCCACTTCCGTGAAACGTACGAAAGAAAAACCTTTCAAAATTTTTGTTTTCCGTTAAAATAATCTAGGTAGTCTTCAAAGCTTAAAGTGGAAGAATGCTTCATTTCCAAGCACATAAGCATTTTTTCCTAGTCGAGCTTATTGTTTACTAAAAGTTTACTGCGGATAAAAACATGCAATATATAGCAATTTTTACAAACCAGATAAAATAGAATTATTACCATGATGAGTGATGACTACAATAAGTGATTAACCCGTGACATTGTGCGCCATAAAAACAGTACAGGTATACCTTTAAAATAAAGTTTGGGTTTTGTAGTCATTAGTCTATGTATTTTCGAAGCAATGATAGCAGGTGGTAATAGCTATTGACTGCCGTGCCGCAGGTATGGACCTGGTTCGATCCTCACCGCTGCACCCCGATTGAGCTTCACACTGATTGGTGGAAGGACGTTTTGCGAAATTCATATGTTATGGGCTAACCTCAGCTTAACCCGCAAGGTCAGTTGGGCCTCGTTCGTCTTCCGTCACAATTCCATTAAAAAGGAATGTTCTCTCTACGTATTCACTACATATTTTACAAAGTTTTCCAAGGACTGATACATTAATCATTATAAATATACTAGCCCTACTTATAAAAGTACAATAAAATAGTTACAATGATCATAATAACAGCAGCAGTGACATTTACAACTTTCGAAACGGCACGCTCGATCGCGTCCTCGAAAATATCAGTTTTCCAATAGCAGGGAAAGTCCGATCCTATTCAACATAATAACTGAGATTGGTCGCTTTAAGAAAATTTGTATCAGTTTAAAATCTGGCTTTGTATTGAAGCTTCTAGAATGCATAAGCACGGTGCTCGTAGTCTGCTGCAGGCGGAATCTTTAAAAGCGTTTCTCTTTCAGAAATTTTGAAATTAAATCGGAAAGTAATTCCGAATAGTTCGTATACAATAACATCCCTGTGATCATGAACATAATTATTGCAATTTCTTATAGAGATACAATTTTAGAATGTATTTACCTGTCGATATTTTCTGTGCGAAATAAAGATTCTTGACAAATGTTGAATCATGGCCTACTTACACTGCAATCCCCAAGCTTTAGGCCAAGGATTATGGTAAATACCCTCTTAATAGGGGAGGCTGTATTCAGCAGTGGACGGGTCGGCTGATACAGTACAGTACGTAAATAATAAACAACACGAGGGCTGTGTTCGTTTCATTCTTAATATGTAAAAAAGCTAATACAGTAAAATAATTTATCAGTTAAAAACTAGACGTTATTAAATTAAATGCTTTTATTCAGATACTCTGCATAAAATAATAAAGTTAAACTAGGCTAAAACTATTCTGAGTTCCGTTACAGCGTTAACTATACATACATGAATAAAATTTGAATATAATCTGAAAAATATCAAGACCTAATAATCCAGTTTTAATTACCGGTTATTAAGATGCAATAAAAAGTTTTATAAGCTAGATAACAATCTACCGAAACTCTTAGTTTATAATTCATAATCATAGAGCTCGAGAAGAGACTCATTTTGTATGATCTCAGAGAACAAAACTACACGTGTCAATAACCGGCGGCTACAGACGTGCGGGGTTCCGTATCGCAGGTCCACGGTTCGATTCCCACCGACCGACGGCTTGAGCTTTACCGCATAGTGGAAAAGCATTTTGCGTATGATCGCCTGGCTATCTACCACCCTCAAGTAGAAAATCTGTCCTAGTATTTTCACTTACAACAGTGTTCCATCAAGGCAAAACATCTGACACTACAGTGGTACCCACTAAGATGGACTGCCATGTGGTAAATTATAATTCGATGGCATTTGTCTGGTGACATCATCGTAGCGCACCGACTGCTGAACTATTAATTTATAGTTCCGAAACATGTTTAAATTAAATTGTTCATCCCTTATCAATATAATATAAAGGTTTTAAACACAGTTCACGCACCGTGTATTTCCGGATCTCGGTGAATATCATCACTATGTAGATCAAAATTTTAAATGAAATTTGTAAAAGATCAAGATAATTCAGAATAAATTAATTTATGGCGGAAAATTTACTTACGTCTGTAGCGGGAAATTCAAAAATATAAACAGTTTTTCAATATTTTACCTCGCGTTGTAACTTTGTAATGTAATGCGGAGCATGCGCTATTGAAAAAATAAAAATATTAAAACCTACTTAGTATTAACATATATTGTTATTAAACAACTTTAAACGATTTAAATCGCGTATATTTATCATTATTTTAGTGCGAACGTTTCAAACACTTTGCAGTGATGATGGTCACGGGGTGACTTCATCAATTATTCAGTTAATATTTCATCCAATAAATTTGTCTCGATTTTGTTCTTAGCAAGGTCTGATTGGCTCTGTTGTATAGTATTTTATAAATACTTTTGATTGTCAAGTAACCCTTTTATATAATTATTAAAATTTTCAAACTCTGGAAGATCGGAGAATGCCCGCCTGGCTAGCTACCACCCTCAAGTAGAAAATCTGTCGCCAAGCACCTAACGGTGTGTTTCAACAGCTGTCCTTGAGAGCCAGTAATTCTAGGCCTGAACAACATCTTCGACCACATCATCACTTACCATCAGGTGAGATAGTGGTGAAAGGCTAACCAAAAGGCATAAAAAAAAGAAAAAAAAAGATGTCAATACGAATTTAAAAATGCATTTAGCCAATATAAGTTAGATCAGCGATTGAAGTGGACAGGTCGCCAGTCGCCACCAACGCGCTCGTAGCCTCTTCACTTTGACAGAATGTAGGTAACGCGGGCATCGCGACGCGAGAAGCAACGCGCGGGGAGCGAAACCGTCTCAAAAAGTGAAATGTCTAACTGTACTTCTGAATCAGAGCTCAATTAAAGCCCAAATAATTGACGGTACATTTGTTTTGTACATCAAGTTAGTACTAATGATACTTTAATGATTGTTTTGTTCGCGCGTCAATTATACTCGTAGGCTGACAGCTGGGATGGCTGATGGGTTAAGTAGTGCTTAACCTGCTTAAGGTGAGTTGGGCTACATTGTTGTATTGCAATGTATGTTGCCGTTTTATATGCAATTATTGCCTGACAAGATTGTGACGATAAACCTTAAACAGTTATTTTAGTAAGCCTTTTTGACCGTACACTCGTATATAAATAACACTTGCAGTATTAGTTAAAACTATAGAAGAAATAGTTCTTTCTTAAATATATAGATGATATCTAGGACATAGAGGAGACCTTTGCTTTACCCGTGGTCTATTTAGGAATTTCTATAGATAATATCTAGAAATAGAAGTACTTAGTTACATTAAAATCCGTCCAGCCGCTTCAGAGACTGCCAACATAGAAACACTTATTTTAACATTATTAATAAATAACTGATATTTGTTAAGATCATATCATAAAAGTATAATTAAAATATGCTATTATAGACTCTAAATATTTTTATAAATAATACTTTTTATGGAATCAATAGCAATATTTATTAAGGAAAAAAGTCTAACAAAAAGATTTTACAAGTGACTCAAAATATAATCTTGGTAAAAATCCTGATTGGTCAGAAAGAGGTTTCACAAGATCGCCATCTGGTGAATCCGGTAAAGCTAAGTTACAACTTTCTTCGCGTGACGTCATCTACACAGATTGAATAATAGTCACTTCGCTAAGAGCATCTGAACATCCGCTACGAACAGGATGCTGTTAAACCTTAAAATTAGGCCGCATTCTTGGTATCCTATAAAGATGAATGCGGTTTTACAAAATTACAAATTTACGAGAGGAAACATTATAGTCATGCGGGATTCGAACCCGCGTCATCCACCCCTATAGCCAGGGTATGCTCTAGAGCATTTTGTAATATAATCCGCAGAGTATACGTTATTGCAAAAATATTAAAATAAATTGAGGTATTTAAATTTCGAATATATTTGGTGTTATGTATTACAATACTGAAATAAGACACTATCGTTTTTAGGGTTCCGTTACCCCAAAGGGTAAAAACGGAACCCTATTACTGCGACTCCGCTGTCCGTCCGTCCGTTCGTTCGTCCGTCCGTCTGTCACCAGGCTGTATCTCAAGGATGGTAATAGCTAGACAGTTTAAATGTTCAAAGATGAGGTATTTCTATTGCCGGTATAACAATCAATGCAAAAAATAAAATAAAATAAATATTTAAGGGCGGCTGCTCGTACAACAAACTTGATTTTTAAACTGTTTCTTGCTCGATACTAATATAATAACGGTGACAGGTAGACGCTTTAACTATTCACAGAAAATTAAGTTTTATGTTCTCTTTAAATGTAATTTATTAAAATAAAATAAATAATTAAGGGGGCTCCCATACAATAAAAGAGGTTTTCGCCGTTTATTTGCTAAACATAATAATAATGAAAACCAGATAATGGTACGGAACCATTCGTGCGTGAGTCCCACTCGCACTTGGCCGGTTTTTATACTATGCTATACATTATATATACTGAAATTATATTCATTTAAAACAACAGCCAAATTTAACAATAAAAAATTAAGTGTATAATTAAACTTAAACAAAAGAGAGTTACCATCTTCATTCAATAATTTAGTTCAATGATTATGTATACTTAATATAAGTAATAAAATTTACGGAATTCTTCCAAAGGGTATAATGGGTTCCGAAAACCCTATTGAGGTCACGTCGATCCCGTTAACAGGAGTCAAACCAGCTTCGAATCTACGCAAGACAAGATCACTGTGCTCGAGGTATTTCCGACCTACATCGAGGGGTGGCGGTAAATAAAGCAAATTTTGTTTCCTATAGTTATCATAAGAACCTACTTGTTGAGCTCATTCGGCGTGAATTAGCTCAACTAGTAAACGATAAACCTTATAAACGTAGACTTAAGATCCTATTTATATACGAGAATAACAAATAAAACTATAGCATATCATGAAAAATTATAAGCCGAAGCTAGAAATTATGAACTTCATATTTTTTCAGCATGCCCGTGACAAACACAGACCGTATAACACACTTACATTAACTAAAGGGTAAATACGGTTATAAAAAATTCATTGAACTCAATTATTTAAAAATAAACGATGAAATACTCAATATTGTTTTTTTGGATGGCAATTTTTTTGGGTTTTGAAATATTAACCGATTCTGATCTATGGGACGAATCTAAAAGTATCCCCTATGAAATAAAAACAATACTTTCCAAAACTCTATATAAATGACGCAGTTCTCAAATAGCAAATTTAAAAAAAAAAACAAATTTTTCACCTCCTCCTTTTCAGAAGTTTGAAAACAAATGCCAATATATTTGCCAACTCCTCAATAAAATTATACATTGCAAATGCTCTTGGCTATCAGGAAAAATATATATAATTGTTACATGTCTAATTGATAAAGACCAAAATACGGAACATGGCAATATTAACATTTGCAACGACTGATAAGCGGTTTCATTAATCTTTTCCATTACGGCATTGTAACAATCGAGAACAAAAATCTAAGCTTTCGTGTTGCCTTACATCGTTCCTTATTTAACTACGGCAAAAACCATAAGTAGAGCCACTTCAACTATTAATTTATTCACATGCCTCAAGTTATCTTCTCGAACATAATCCGCAATCGCTTCATCATATCTGTTCTACATTTACGCTCCTCTGTTAAGTACAGCCACAGAATACATTACAGTTAGTACACGTATTTTCAAGCCGCCCTACATTTAATACACATAGTATCAGCCCGCCTACCTTGTCATAGATAAAATAGAAATAACTACGGGCTTTGCACACAATTAATCATTTGAACTTGAACCTAACTGGACTCTCAGATCCACCATGAGTTATGGCTTGGCCGATCTAGGCCCCTCATTGATTGGAATTCTACTATTAAGTTGCTTAACGGTGCGAACAATTGTCTACGATTGTTAAAAGATGCTGGGTGTCTGGGGTCGGCTGCTTAATTAATGATGTTTCACACATTAATATTCAAAATAAATGTATAGGTAGTTATTAATTACATTTGGAAGCACGAGTACTGCGATGATTCTGTATTGAAGCCGGAACTTGCATGCAAAAGTTTTGTTGGAAGGCATCTGAATTCACAGGTTCTTAAGACTATAAACTTGATGATCAAACAACGACTATAAAAAATGGTATCACTCATATATAGTCTTGTTTTGTCTGAACCGAGAAAATCAATTTTTCCCCCAATCTATCTGTTTTATTTTACTCCCGTAAAAGAGTCCTAGAAAGAGGCGTCTAAGCACCCGCACGTTTCACCAGGCATCTGTGGTTCGATGTAATATGGGTAACAGTCTATTGATACTCATTTATACCGGGTAACATATTTGAACATGACATTTGAAACTTTGGACTACTAATGAAAATTTCAACAAACAGCTTGTTCGAAGTGTTTAGTTTTTTTCCCTAAACCTATCATCTTCCTACTTTTATCCTGCTTGTGTGGCATGAGTGACATAGGATCATCAGACGAGCGTGTAGCGAGCATCACCCTAATAAGAGCCCAGCATTGGTATGAGACACGTCGTCGCTGCGCGCGCGCCGGCTCGTAAACCTCTTTAGCGTCGTGACGCCACATTTTTGTGGCTAAATTACAGTTCGTTTGTTTTAATTTAGTACTTCCCACTCTGTTAGATGTGCTGTCCCTGTCAGGAGATAGGTTTTAATAGCTCGATTAAGTTTGTATTTAATTAAAAGCTCTGGTTTGCTCATTTTTGGTTTAAATATTAACGTACTGAGACTGTGTTCACTTAAAAAAATAGTTATTCGTATAGGATGTAAGAAGTAGTGTTTAGTAGTATTATTAGCGATACGTTACTTTTTATGAGAAATATTTAACCTAACAAATAATGTATTTTTTACACTATATGTATTGACCATTTTTTTCTTATTTTCAGGAACACAAGACTGGTTTCGCTTAGCTCAACATCAATCACCTATTTCAACCACGTCGTGGCGCGCACCCTTAAGGTAAACAAGTTATAAATACATACACATAATATATATTTACATATATTAACAGGCATCTATGCCTACGAGTAAAGCTACGAATAGTTTTATAAGCATAGCATAGTTCACCTCCTTTCCGTTAGCTTAAATACGTCTAGAAAAGTTACGTGTCAGATGACCTAATTTTGGTGTTCGCCATAGCTACAAACACAGAGAATGCCTAAATTTGCAGCAGTGCATTTTAATAAAAATGAAACTCAGTAATCGGAGTTATATTTGGATTTGCGAGTTATGTTTATTTAACTGTTATTTTATTCGCCACTCTGAAATAATAAATTAAACCACTAACCGACTCCGTCCCGCCACCAGACCCGACCTACCATAGACAATATAAATATCACAATAAAACGGATGATGTCCGCTCCGCTACTGGACCACACACGTTTCGTTATCTATCTATAAAATGTAGTAAGTATGTAACTGATCCCATGTCTGTACATTTCTTTTTACAAGTTGTACAAGTTTTTTTATCACTATTTATATGATGAACTTGACAGAATATTTGATAAGAATTTAAGAAGTAATGTTTAGGCTGAGACTGCTCCACTAACCTTGAAACACTATTCATGACCAATCGCAGAATGCTTTAGAACAGATTTGAAGTATCATTCGTATTATTAATTGATAGTAAATAAAATTGTATACATATTTAACAAGCGATAAAACCATATATTGTATTGGTTATTATTTTGGTTTTATGCTCTGTCGATAAATAAAGAAATTTTCATGCTCATTATTTAAGTAAAAATAAAAACATTGGCATAAAAAATAAAAACATGGTTCCAAATTTAGTGAGAACTTTAATATTTATCTAGGCCTTGCTTGAGTCACAAAATAACTTTCAGGCGAAGTATACATAGTTTACATAGACGGACTGAACAAAAGAAAATCTATCTCATTTTTGATCATACCTTACATTTGTGAAAAATACTTCTGCTGTATAATCCTGATGTGATTAAGATAACTTAGTCTTACCTAAGGTTTTTTCCATGTGTAAAACTTCTATAGACACCTACATAGAGATATGACCAAACGAATTTATGGAGCCTCACAATAAAAATAGTTTATCTTTTCATTCAACGTGTGGAGTCACAGGTAGACGCTAGTATGCTATGTAATTACGTTATAATGATTACGTGTATCAGGGTCTCGGGACACGGTCGAGAACGGGTCTATTTCCTCTGGTACTTACTGGACAGCAGGTCGCATACCTCACGTGTTAAATACATAGGGATATATGGACTTGGATATTATATAATTAAAAATTGAAGCCCTATTTTTGTATTTTATTTAAGTTTGAGTCAGAGCTTTATTGATACATCACTAATATAAATTTATAGAAATAACATGTTTAGTTAAAACCAGTGAAAAATAAAAACATGGAAAGGTATTTAAATAATTAGAGAAACAATATTTTGAATTATTAATGAAAATTTAGCTTTTAGCATTAATTAATTCAACTGTTGTCAATATCTATGATAAGCAAATTAAAAAAAGTACCAATATGTTCCGTTTAGAAACATATTTAAATATTAATAATAGCTTAAATTTATTTTTTATCTATGACTTTTAAATTACATGGTCATAATTTGGAATAAAGGCTTATTATTATTATATAATGTCACTACAAACATATATGGTTTCAGTTTTATTTTAATTTTGACAAAAAACAATAGGCGTTTCAATTATTATATGTACGAGATATCATAATGGTCACATAGCCTCATTAAATTTCACATATATAACACAAAAATGTTGCATTACGCAGCACTAAATACAGCTAACAAAATTACAACGAAAATAACAATTTTAGGTAAGGATATGACTGAGATTTGCCAATATCGTTACTAAATCACGGTACTCAAACAAAGTTTGGTAAAGTTGTTATTACTAATGTCAATAAAATATAAAGTAATATATTCTTAAAAATAACATTTAACAGTAATATTGTTAATTTTAAATACCGAATATAGAGTAACATTTTCATTGTCATAGTGGAATGCCACTTGTGCTCGCCGCCGAACTTGGTAGTAAAATTTTGCAAGTTTGTTTTGTTTTGCATTTATTAGTTGTAGATCACCGTACAAACCGTTCGGAGGTAGCTCAAGCGAGTACCATCTGTAGTACAAACTGGTAGACGTCTACAGCATATTAATTTATAGCATTAGTGGTATAACGGAGCACATATCTCATGTAATTGGGGTGCGGTGGTAATGGGCTGCTACTGCTGCTCAAATATTTGTTCGGTAGCGTGTGGATTGAATTAGAATCTCCGTCATCTTCCTATCCTTGTCCCGCATGTCTGGAGTTGGTATAATGTATTTTCTTTAAAAACACAGAGGACATCACAAGAATGAACAATAATCATTTTTTAATTTGGTTAAATGGCCACCCGATTATTCTTGAAATGTTCGTTAGTAGTATACCTGCTACTTTTCCTAGGTCTTATTGTACGCCTAATATACAGCAACGTTATTACGAGTAACAAGTCAACGTAATTAGTTGCATGTCGCTCGTACAGCACATTATTATCCTAGCTCTGTATCATCATTATCAACTAATAGGCTACTATATAAAACAAAAGGGGACTGCTATAATCCCATGCCTTGGCAGGCGTTTTGAGGATAAGAACGCAGTTTTTTGGAAGACACTGCCAACTTTAACAGTTAAATATGGAGGGGTCAAATTTGAGCTTCCTTATATGTACTAAACCTTTCCGTATACTTAACGAAAATTATATTTGATCCGGGATAAATGGTATAAATCTGATGTCTATATTTACCAGAAAGACGATCATTCGATATTATTATGGTTACAAAATAAAAGTATGCCAATAAGAAGATTTAATGTTAAATATTTTCGAATATACTCGTACCATCCAATTAGCTAGAAAATTAGTTTATAAAAACTCAATCATTCGTTAAATAAAAATATTTAATTAAATAAAACGCTTGTCTTAAAAGAGCGGTTTAAAGACACGAGAATAATAAATCATAGATGAATAATTGCAGAGTTCCGTTGATCCTCAGATAATGCTAAACTGTAACCGACTCCACGACTGTAATAGCTGAGATACGATCACAACTTTGCCTAATTGAATGTTATCATATATTTATCTATTTAGAGTAGTGTGCGAATTGTGTGGGCTTCTTGTACAAAAAACGTTCTTGTTTACGTTTAAATACATTGTTATCTGAAATCGCTCACTTAAAAATTCTATGATTGTTTGAAAACAAATTTTTTTCTATATTTCTGGTAGTAATTCAACAAAAAGTTTAAAAATTTGGTATTTAATTAATGCTACTTAATTTTATGATCGTCCTTCCTATGATGCCGATCATAAAATTGGCTTACAATTTTTAGTCTGCTCGTTAGTCATTTGTCCGTTGAGTGCCGAGCTAGGATGTTCCTATCCCACTGCCCCATCCATCTCTACCAGTTCTACCGTTTTTAATAAAAAAAATTGTTGAGCGGCAATTAGTTACTTACTGCTCTAATGTCCTGACGGTGATGGGTGATGTATCACATGCCAAATATTTTTCGGGAAATTTAGCACCAAGTAGGTTTTGTAGTAATTTGTAGCATCCCCGATGGTGGTTTAATTACTAACCTAAATTGGGATTTCTGAAATAAACCGGGATTCGGTCCGTGAATTGACAGATTCGTAGAGAACTCACTCTCTAAGTAAAACTTGTATAATTAATTTGTAATTGTCAATTAAGTTCAATCTTTAAGTTCTTTGCACCCGCAAAGCTATCGCAAGTAATTAAAGCTTAAAATGTACCGTAAATCTACACGGCAGTTAAACCACTTATAATAATGTAACGACTAGACACTGACCCAGACAGAAACAATATTTAATTGATATTTTCATTAAATTACCCGCGTCAATAGGCTGCTGTGTAACCATTGATTATTACTAATATAAACTCCTTAATTAGCAGGTAATTGTTTTATTTCTAAACATCAACACTTTCGACACTTACCGCCTCTGATCGTGGCCTGTGTCTTAATCAAACAAGAATATTACAAAATAATAACAACTTAAATATTTATGATGGAAAACTATTGAATGTTTGTAATTTTTTTAGTGGCGACTTTTGTACGACAAATACCTTTGTAGAATTCAAATATCACAAGTCATATTACTTTAAAAAATCCTATTTGTTTTCGTTATAAATAGTCGGTCGTAAAACATAGAGCGCATTATAATTAAAGGGAAATACACAAGGAACCAATCAATTTTTTTTTATAATAGTTATAAGTAAGCATTTGACCACTTGGTCACGCTTGCTTCGCAGATACCTATTTTTTATTTACTTCAATACTCCCAGATTATATCTATCGGAAAATAGGGACGCTGGTAGGGTGTTTCATACTTCAGCTGTATGCAAGATTTAAAGCGCTTCATGCGTATTTTTGGTATATCGACCATGTATGGATGTCGTGTTTCTGTGCATCTTATTATCTGATGAAATATTGGGAAATAAGGTTGTGTAAATCAATCTCACCTTTTCCGAAGTGAAGCCAAATAAACTGGCAAGTTTGCGTCTATGTTTGAAGCTTTGGAATCTATCCTCCACTAACGCATTTTCCCATATGACCTTCCTTGCTTAATCCTCTATGGAGTCCATTTCCATCTCCATAAAACACAAGTTTTAAACATATTGATGTGATTTTATAACAAATATATTTGTATAGAATACTACAAGATAATTGATCTATAGGTGCGATGGTCATGACTTTCAGATATATTATATACTTCTTACGATTTTTTTATGATTTTTAACTGATTGATATGAATGACGTTATACGCAGACAGTCGTACCAACAAATTTTGAAAACTTCTCGCTATAAAGTTATAGTGCAAGGAAAACCACTGTAAACATTGTATACTAACGTAATATGTACTTAAAAAGTAACGGTTCAAATCTAGTTTTGAACACTAAAAATAGCCGAAATTGGTTGTAATTTGTTGTAATACCGTTAAATTATAGCTTTTAGAGATTAATTAATTTGTGGCTTGTTCGTGTCATTGTTTGGTAGTTTTGATAGTTGGGTTATGATTTATGAGTATAATAGTATGTTTCTGGCTGGTACACGTATATTAAAAAGTACTTAAAACTTAAAAGTCTAAAGATATAAAAGCTATTGTAATAAAACATTATTTTAGAAGTCAGAAATTTAAAACTGGTAGAGATACTTTTTATCTTATAGGGTTTTTTTTATTGCTGATAGGTAAGCCTTTGAACACAATCTCACCTGATGGTAAGTGATGATGTGATCGAAGGTGTTAACAGGCTGAATCTAAAATTACTGTCTCTCAAGCACAGCTGCCGGAATACACCGTTGGGTGCTTGGCGACAGATTTTCTACTTGAGGGTGGTAGCTAGCCAGGCGGCATTCGCAAAATGCCCTTCCACTTTGCGGTGAAGCTCAAGCCCAAGGCGGGATTCAAACCATGGACCTGCTGCTCGGCAGTCCATAGCCAATGCCACTGAGCCATCACTGCTTCAAAAGGGGCATTTGTAATTAAGGATACCATATAGAACTAAAAGTGCGTGTCAGACTTACTGAACGATGGTTGCATACTACAACCCTTAAACTGTGTTTATTTACGACCAAAAAAGAGGTTTTCCCACGTTCTGTTTAAGATTCTTAGCGAGTGTCAGATTTGTACGTTTTATGTATTTAATGTATTACTTTAAAGCTAGCACTATTATAAAACCTGCTTGTAGTTGTAGTAATCACTATTGTTATGAAAAAGAAAATAGAAAACATTAAAAATAACACCCATTTTTGTACCATTCATTTACATATTTATTGCTAATATCTCAGCAAAGAAAGTAAATTAGTCCATTTTTATTTATTTTATTTGTTAACAATGATAATGTTTATTTTGAAACATTACACAAAAAAATACAGGCATATGAGACTCAACAACTGTGTGTCTCAGAGTGACGGGCGCAGTGCATCATTTTGTGATGAAATGCATCTGTTATAGGCAGTGGTTACCGCTTAACACTAGGTGGGCCTCGTGCTTGTTCCGTCACATTAAACATAAAAAAAATATTAAGAAAAATTTGGATATCTAATTCCGAATATATTTACTACTTGCATATAGTCTCGTAGTCTCATATGAAAACATAAAGTAGACTTTTCATTACGTACTTTAGGAAATATAAATAAATTGTAATCAAATTCTGTGCTGCCGCATAACAGTTTGTTTCTTCAATAACGTTAACTTCGGTCGTTACTCATCAGTTTCATCACGTGACGCCTTCGATCGAACAGTAACCGAGTCTCAAGATTAAACTTAACTGTCAGTATTACTTCAAAATAAACAAAAACTCGGTTATAATTATCTCTAACAATAGGACCTCCAAAACAATTATTCAATAAATATAAAGCCGAAATTACAATCTGAGTTCATCAATGTTACAGTTATTAGTATTAAGTACAGTCATCACCAGTCTTGTCTGATGGTTTTATTTGAAGAAGGGTTTTAGGTACTACGAGTTCTAAACTAACACAGACTATTCAACTTCCCCGTGAGGTGCCAGGATAAATAATCATCTCTTCCTGAGTCTCAAGAAGCAATGAAGAGAAAATTACCAGGAGGTGGGCAGCAGCGCCTGTGATAACCTAGATGCCTGCCAAGCGTCGGGGATTATGTTAAACCCTAGGGGGTTATGGGTATGGGTCTGTTCCATGGTGGACGTTATGGCTTTTTATGTATATTGTGCGTTGTTTATATAACTAAACCTTTTGAAACAGATAGGGTTGATCATGTTTGGAGGCTAAGGAACTTAATGAAATTCTCGTGAGTTTCACATACGTATTTAAATATTACAATTATATGTCCATAATTATTATTTAGGCAGTAGCTAGGACTCGTGTAATATTTACTGGATATTGCTCCGACCAGTTTCGAACTTATTTGAAGTTTTTCGTCGCATATAATTATAACCGGCAAAAGCACGGGCTTGAAACCCGGGTCGACGTATTCGATCCCCAAAGTGAGTGTTTTTGTCGGTTTAATTTATAATATTTAAACTTCATTTAAGTAAGTGTATACGAGTATAATTTTTGTCTCATTCACTTCTTATATATAAATATGTTTATTATTCCGGATGTCAGCAAACTTGGAGACTACTGAAAATGTCATATTTGAAGGTTTAGACATTATTATAAACTAATATTTACTCTACAGTTGCAGCTATATGTTGGTTATATATTAACGATTGTCTAATGCAAGACATTATCTGGTTATTAAAATTTGCATCTCTACATAAACTTGGCATCAATTTTGCAAAATTGGTTATAATCTTTGAATCGATTTTATTCCGAAGTGTACGTTATTACCATCAAAATAATTAATGACAATTATTCGGTGAAATTTTAATAAGCTACATATACAGCCTTTTACACAACTGGCGAAAATCTTGTAGATTCTCAGTTCCCTGTATGGAACCCTAAAATAACAAGTACAGCCAGCTCAACTTAGATCAATGATAACCATTGCCTTTGTATTTTAAATTGTGTTAATTTTGATAAAAATCTAAACGAACCTGCAAACAGATATACTAGTAAATCAAAATTGATCATCCTCTGACAAATGAACATACAACAAAGAAGCCCGCGAAATGAACAATCGTATAGACGCGTCACTCGTATCTATCATCTGTAGAATATCCCTTTATCTTTCAGATTTGTAGGTAACCATAGATTATGAAAATTAAAGAAGAGCTTTTGCGTCAAAATTTGTGGTAATAGTACCATTGTAGATGTTATAGGACAATTTGGACCGCGAAAAAGATCTAGTTTTCTTTTAATAAACTATTGTATAAGAATCGATTTAATTGAAATGATTTTGCCCTAACCATCAGGGATCGTCATTTGAACTCATCACAATGAACTGACAAATTGGAACTTCATTGTTCGTAGGGCTTTATTTTCGTTTTTTTATGATATTGTAAGCCTCTTCCCTTAGTTTAGTTAAATCACAAATACAAATTTGAAAAAAATTTGATTAATGTCTGCTTTATTATAGCAGTTGTGATGCATGCTCCTTTAGATCGCGACTTACTATTATTTATATATGCTTATGTATATGCCACAAATCAGTGTCATATCAAATCATTTAATTGATATAGTATGACAGTAATTCAGACCTTTTTCCATATCTAACCGATTACAACAACTAGGTTTCTAGTTTTGATCATCAATAATTTCACAATAACTTTTTCAATTTATTTGTGTCCTGAATTGAAGAAACTTTTCAGACTCAGATTGAAAAAATATGATAATAAATTACTAGTTGTACACTTTTACATAGATGCAGCAACCCTTGCCTTGTCCGTTTGGCCATTCTACCACTACTTGGATGTTCTGCGATCGTTTCTTGTGAGGTCAGATGCGTAATAAAGATTTGCGGCCGTTTTGCGGCACCGTTCGAGGATCTACGCGATAAATATGAGATTATAATTTGCTGTGAAGATTTCGATTGAGCTATTTAGATAATGTTACGGATTAGAGCGGAGGAATGTTTGCTCAAACTAGCTATGGCATAAAGTTTACTGTATAATCATGAATTACTGTATAATCATGGTTAAGTATAAATAACAAGTATTTAGAATTTACTGTGGGTGAATTCTATACATAATCGTTTTAATAGATCATGAATAAATGAACTTTAAGAACTTAGGGTAGCTTGTATGACTTTGTTTTTAAATTTTCACCGAATACAATTTTTGAATATGAATATATATACATATATTCTGATGGGATTCGTACGAGGCAACGTATGGGAAAATATCGAAAGGTGGGCGGCAGCGCCTTCTAAAGAACTGCCATCTTTCACTGTGATCGCGAAGACGCCTGCCAGTCGTGGTGATTAGAGCAAACCCCCCCCCCCCTAATGGGAGGTCTGTATTCAATGGTGGACGCCATGACTGTATCACTATCGCAAAGTTGGTTACTATATACCAACCGGATAGTCCACTGCTGAAAACAGCCTCCCCAATTATGAGGGATTTGCCATAATCTCCACGCTTGGCAGGCATAATGCACTGTGATCGCCAAGAGGCGATCACAGTGCAAGTTTGCTAGCTCAAATTAAATTACTATCATCTTGAACGAGCTCGATTTTGCTATGATTCAACTAAACCAACATAAACGCGGCAAAACCAATATTTACGTTTAGTTTCACATCTTGTATTGTCATTCCATCTGTTTTATATTCCTACTTAATTTTCATAATATTAAAGTCAATACTGTTGTTTGACTACAATCCTTTGATTATGCTTTATATTATAAATAAAATAAGATACAAAAACTTAAGACAATCAGACATTAAAAAAGAAACTAAACACTCAATCTCATTAAAACAAATAGTGACAAACAACAAGACAATAATGCAAATAACATGCCATTTGTTTTGTCCATCCAAAGTGAAATGTAGAACATATCTATTTACAAAAGTAACTATTAACCTTGACCTACTAAATATGAAAAGACATTTACTAGAATATATCACCTAATTTCGCTTTCTACAGAGCTGAAGATTAATTACAGTCATCCGTTTAAGATCCTTTTCAGCAAATGGGTATTTTGGAGTCACAGTATTTGCCCGATATTTGCATCAAACTAAACTACAACCTTATTTACAATCAATAAAGTTTCTTTTACTTTGACGTGAAGTTAATGTTTAGACGAGGCGTGGATCGTGCTTAGCAAAAACTATGAATGCGCGTGCGTCGCTACGCAAAAGAAAGTTGTGCACGCACACAGACGCCACTGCTACACGTATACAAGTAGACACAGGCGTGTGTACGTTGTATTTGCAACAAGTTTGACGAGTGTGCGTAGCATTCACCTTGATAGTGACCTTTGCGAAGAAAGCTGACTTATTGAAGTTCTTTTTAATATATGCCCGTTTGATATTCAAAGAGTTACTTTTATCATATTATGTCAAATATTAATCATTTCATGTAAAGCATAATAAATATAAAAAATATTTAATTGCTAACTTATTGAAATAAATTGTGATAATGGTTTAAATGAGTTACTTTCCTTTTGAAAATTTGTAATTAAATTAGATAGATTGTCGCATAACAGTTTACCAATATATTGTTTGAAGTCGGGCACAGTTAATTAAGACAAAAAACCAATAACACGTACGGTAAGCTCCAAATTAACAATACAATTATTTAATTGCTATAAAACGCTTAACGTATATCTCACGTTACATTTCGTTATTTTAACATTAATGGTTGTCCTCATCATTTCAACTTAAGCTATTCCCCATCTGAAATAACCTTCTATAATTTGCTTCCAAGTTTTACGAGATGGATTGCTGTCAGTAAACAACACATATACTCTTGTATGGCATTTTTTCTAACCCTTATTTAGTAAGCATGCACTTTCTACGTGAAATAAAATTTATATATGAAATCATGTGGATGTCTAACTCGAAAATACACGTTTACGCGTTACTCACACAGACCCACCCTAATCACCATAGAGTAAATCTACACACACTACATTACCTGAATAGCTACGTGCGCCTACGTCGCATCGTAGTGACGCACACATACAAAACTTGAGTAGGTCACTGTACCGCCACAGCTTAGGCATAGTTATTGAGAACAGAGCGCGTTGATGTCTTTTCTATTGAAGTTCGCGGTCGTGTACTCTCTCGATATGTTTTAAGTATACCTAGGATTTTCTATTTAACGCGCTTCAACCAATGTTCGATCACTTTAGATTGATAAAAAGTGTAACTATAATGAGAGATTAATATTATACATAGTGCTTTCAGTGAAAAAAACAACTCACAAACATTTAGTGATTTTCATTACTATATGCATGTCACAACCGATACATTAGACTGATTTCATTATGTGACAGAATTGCGGAAAGCACTATATCACCTGTTGGTAAGTGACAATATTGTGTAGTCACAGACGCAGGCGCAGGTTAAAACTAGGAAATAGCTCTCAAGGATAGCTGCCGGAAACACAGGTACTAGAAGATATCTTTATACTGGATACGAGGAAGAGATCTTTGACACTGTTAGGTGCTTTAACATTCTAGTTTAAACTTTTTGATTCCTGGTAGATTTAACTCTCTACTTAAGAGTGGTAGCTAGCCAGGCGAGCATTTTTATAATACCCTATCATCATGTGAAGAAGCACGCTTCAAAAATAATTTACTGGTTTTAAAATTCTTCATGATATAGCAAATTTCAAGCAGTTTATAAAGTTATTTCAATAATCGTTGTGCCATTTGATACTATGATAATTTTACCTATTTAATGCAAAAATTCACTCTATGGTTTACAATATATCATTAAACTAAATAGTAGCTTACTTTAAGTTAGAATTTTAATAGAGCCGGCGATGATAGGCAATCATTTTAATCACTAGCTATCGATCAGGTGTACTATTTTTGTAGAATGAGCTATTAGTTGAATTAATAAGTTTAAAAATAACATAATATAAGCTGCTGTTTTAAAAAAGTTTCTTCTGGTGTTTGAATATAAGATAATATTACTACATGCTTATTATAAAGTAGGTTTAAAATCGAGTTATTTTGGTTGCTATTGATAGGTATCATTATTACCTCTATGTATGATGATATTTAAGATTTGAACCTAATATGAAAGCAAACTCTCAAGGAAAGCTACTATAATATCAAAATTAGGTGCTTGACGACAGCTTATGGGAGGCAAGTGGTATATTGCTGTAATTCAGGTTAAAGAATAAGCCAGTGCGGCATATTATATGTTTGCTGCGGACATATGTTCTCTATAAAAGAAAGGTATATTTTTTTATAATAGCCCCGCGTTATTGCCCGTTCATATAGCAGTGACCTTATTACACCTTTCTTTGCTAAATTATACGTTTATAAAATTAACAATTTCATCTCTAAAGTTTAAAAAACAATGACATAACTTTCGCAGTAAACATTTTAGTTTAGAAAACTGTATTAGTGAGACGACGCCAAATGTAAGAGTTGACAAACTCTATATGTAAACAGAGTATGAAAGGTCCCAAACTAGACCTTATGCAGTTGTGACAAGAGCAATGGAGAATCACAGTTTTCTATTTGCCAAGTAAAAGTTCTGTTACACTTCTGACAGCTGCAAATTTCGTAGCACGTGGTTCACTGACTGAGATGAAATGAAAATTTGTGATAAATACTCTATTATGAGACTTATCCTGTGGGGTGCCGGGCTAGAATGCCACCCTCTCCCCAATACAACTCTTGGAGTACGTCGTAAGAGGCGACTAAGGGTAACACACCAGAGGGTGGGAAGCGCTTTCTGAGGAACTGATATCTCACACTGCGGTCCCTAAGCCGCCTGCCAAGCGTGGGGATTATGGCAAACCTCCAAAAAAGGCTGTGTTCAGCAGTGGACTTTCTGGTTGATACAGTATAGTCATATTTAGATTCAGATTTATTAATTGTTAGACTGTGTTACGTATAGTTTTAAAATATTATAAATAGTACCAACAGCTAAGTCCATTCGGATATACAATAATAATGTGTTTATATCTATATATGTACTTCTGTCAACTATATTGCAATAATATTAGTATGTAGTATTCAGAAAAGAGATCGCAATACATTGCAAAAAATATAGATACTAAGGTTTATTAGTTTATCTTAACATGTTTTGCGTTATCGGTACTTCTATATTTTTTATTTATAGACTTCCAAAAAGGAGGAGATTCTCAATTTGAATGTATTTTTTTATGTATGGTAGTTACGCGATTATTCCGCCAATCATTAACTGATTGTGATGATAAATTTAGGTTGGATAGAGTGATAGAGTGACAGTCTAAAGGATAATATCATCAAAATCAGTTATGTAGTTTTGAAGTTGTAGTCGATGTGAACAAGTTTAAGGAACCAAATTGTGGTTTCTTATAAAAAGAAAATAAATTAAGCACAACACTAAAAATTGTGGAAGTCGGATAATGATAATGTGAGGTCCGACTTCCACAAGTTATTTCATAATGTTTAGTGTTGTGTTTAGTTTATTTTGTTTTTTTTTTTGTGTTTGTTTATTATTTCATAAATCTCAGGGATTGAAGTCCGTTTTTTTTTCAGTAATATTTTTTATCACTATGCCACCTGTTTTATGTGGTAATGTGAAGGTAGCGAGTGTTTGACAAGTTATTTCAAAATGTTTAGGGCTAAAATTCGCCGGCAACATTAAATTTTTTTAGATGATTTATTTTTCATACCTAGCCGTAATAGTTATGTTTTCTCCACACACTAGGAACGGCTGCAATAATATTATTTTTCTGCTAGCGAGAAAAAGATTATTAAAATTCGAATATTTATAACGTTTCATAATCATTATTATTGAATAATTGAAGATATAAATACGTAACTTTTGTTACTATTATTATTTTATATGAAATTAAATGAAATATATCTTCACGTGTCAGAAGACCTACATTCGCCAGGTAGGTTTTGGTGAACTTATTGCCATTTACTGTCGGTCGGTCCCCTACTATGTGGACTGACGTTATTGGCAGAATCGTGGGGAGCAGAATATATAATATGCATGTGGCCAATAGACGTTCACTGTGGAGATCTCTATAATTCGGCTGAAAATGATGATTGCTACCTATCGGGTACAGATCTAGTCTACTATTGAAATTTTATCAGAACATTTGTTAGAAATATACAATAATTGTCCAGCTTGGGACAAAAATCATCCAAACTAGGAACTCGATATAACAAAGCGAATATTGCACCATTTAAACCACGACTTCCCGATGTTATGTCGCGATATCTAATACGTTCAAATCATCACTGCACCTTTCTCACTTGTAAAAATAAAACATTCATTAACAATATTTGCAACGAACAAATAGATTCAATTAATTTAATATGTTGCTTATAAATGAGACCATTCCAACGATAGATCTAGAACACAAGTTCTGAACAACATTAGTTTTATGTCACCACATTGTCTATAACATTTCTTGCAATAAATATTCCAATCTTCATAATCAAGTAACAGGCTTACAGTCTGACCTTTTATTTATCTGATAAAAAGGTTTTAAAGAAAGAAAGGATTAAGTCTTATACAAACATTGATAAATTTAAACTGTCTATAGAAGAATTAGTAGTTATGTTGCTCCCCAGCTGTTAATTTAAACCATTTATTCGACTTGCAAAACTAAACAGTTTAATGTTGGGATATTTTTTCAAAAGTTGGCACATTTAACCTTTTAAACACCTTTAGTACGATAGTTGTTAAGTTGATAATTAACAAGGTACTTAATAGATTTGGTATTGATAGGGACATTTAATTTAGTTGTACGTTTTCCTTTGTCTTTGTTACAAGCTATCTTTCCCATTGATTTGTTACCGGTTGTACCCGTGTGGACTATAGATGTAACAAAACTGAAATACGCTTAATTCTTTAAAGTACCCAACTACCTTACAATTTATATTTAAAAAGCTGTTCCTTATTCTATCAAATCGAAATTTAAAATTACACATCGAATTTTGTAGTATTAGTAAGATTCAACACCTCTCATTATATGTTTATCTTTTTTTTTATACTAAACTGGGTAGCACTTGACTACTATCTCACCTGATGTTAAGTGATGATGCGATCGATGATGGAGTGCGCTTACCCAGAAGGTATCTATTCACTCGCGTTTTGAAAGCACTTACGAAGATCTCATACGAACATTGAGAAGCTATTCCATTTTTTTTTCAATATTATAATACCATTGATATTTATAAACAAAATAATATGATCGACCTTTTTTACCATAGACGTCCGCTGATGTTGCAGAAATTTAACAATTGCCATGGTATTGACTCTTATGAAGTTTTACATAAGGAGAACGGTAGCAGCAAAATAAATGTCAAAAAAAAAATATACCTTTATATGTTACTACTTACTATAGTCTGGTTTTTAATTCGAGATCAAAAATGTAAACAAAGAAATGTCAATATATGTCATTGTCAAACTGATAGTCAGGGTGTTCAATAGTTTTTCTTCAAAAATATTCTCACAAGTGTGGCTATTAAAAACAAAAAAATCTTACACTAATTTTTTCAGGCTTGAATATATGCGTAAATATGTACGCGCATATAAAAGTGTTTTATTGTTTTATAATAATGCTATAAATTATAGCATTAAATATATTTTTTACATTATAGGCTCCATCCGTTCCCAAAATTAGAAAAATTACCAAGTACTTGTAATTTTTTTGCACGGTTAACACCTTTGTTTACATTTTTGATCTCGAATTAAAAACCAGAGTATAGTACTGTAAATTATTATGGACTCCAAAGTCTTGATATACCAGCACACTACCAGTCTATATCTATACTAATATTATAAAGAGACTAGATTTGTATTTTAGTATGTAACGAATTAACATAGAAACTACTGAACCAATTTGAAAAATTCTTTCACCATTCGAATCCTACATTATCCCTGATGAACATAGGCTATAGAATAATCGTATATTATCAAAAAATATGTTTTTTTTTTTAATTTTTGTTAAATAACCGTGTTGAGGCCGCTAGTGAGATAGGAATCTCTATCTCAGATATATAGATCTATAGATGTCAGAAAGACGTATTCTTTTACTTATGAAATGATGACTCATGCTGCTGAAGAAGGCATGTGAGCGCAATTTAGCTTACGAGTAGTTTGTATCTAGAAGCCAATAATTTTGTATAAGTACTATGGTACTTATATGATTGTTAGGAGCTCAACAACAGGCGAGCTGTCTACTTATTTCGTCCACTTAGTTCTTAAAACTTGATCCCAGCAGCTAATGAGAGTGTAATGTAAATAACTCTGACAATGGCTAACTGTACCTCAGGCCGGGCCAGTGCGTGCTGGAGAGGTACTCGAGTTACAACCAATTGTACTAAGGACACTAGTACTTACTACCTTTTGTCACAGAACAAACAATAGTTGCTGCTTTGAACTTATTAACGGTATAAACTATGTTATAGTCGAGTACATTTGGTAGGTATTAAATCAATTATAGATCTACACATAATATACATATAGATAGTAGGTATCGTGAAATTATTCATAAATTCATAATAGATTACTCTAATCGTCATCTAGAATCTAATAATTTTTCGTGATTTTTATCGTTTTGCTACTGATATTAAAAAGATAAGAAAATTATTTACGGCAATCGGTAATCAGTGAAGAATAAGTAATTGTAGGTTTCGAAGTTGCTCTCGTTAAAATTTCATCAACACCAGTCCAGTAGTTACAATCAAAAAATTTAGAAAAATAGAAAATAACCTTTGGGAAATAGAATTTAGAAAAAAGCCTTTAGGCCTAACTCGATGACCTAGTAATTGCATTTACTGCTGAGGGCGACCATTATTGTGAGCATATCAACAATCGACCCTGTACGCGGGCATGCATCTCTGAAAAGTATAAAAAAATCTTTAAAAATATTATGAAATTACTTTGTGATTTGGACATGAAAATATGTACCCAGAGTCTTTAACCAGCACGATACCGAGTTCAGCAAGTTATTTCATATTTTTCTAACATAACAATATTGAAATTATAATGTTTGAGTTCGTATATAAAACGACTCAAGCATACTTCTATCATTTTATCTCATTCTGGGCACATAATAGGCAACAGGTTAAAGACGCCTATATAGTATTCAGTCATCCATGCCTATATATTTTACCGTAAAGCGGGAGTGTCGGCTACGTCACAGCTGGCAGCGGTCAGCAGCGCCTGCGTCACGTCGTGTTCACTCTACTCACGCACACAGGCGCAGCTGCTCATTGTGTCTGCGTACGCAGGTGGACGTTATACACGTATGAAGTGACTGATACCTAATCTGTGGTTATGCTCATTATCATCTACATAAATGGGTAAAGGTATTATAAAAATGATAGGCACTACATATTTAGAAATTGTAGTTGGTGCATTTTTAAACGATTTAAATATGCATTGTATTAAATTTAAAGGGTTTGAAATAAAACGAATATGTTATGAGTAAAATAAAATTAAGCATTTTTAAAAACAACTGCTCAAGTTTCAAAGCCTTAGAATTTAAGTTTTTTATACACCTTAGAGTTTATATTTTTAGGTAATACTTTACCAGGGTTCACGCTAGTTAAAATTTCAAGGATATGCAATACATTTTTTCTAATTTTTCACTACATTAATATTTATTTAGACACAAATTTCTCATCAAATAATCCTACAAAGAATACTAACATAATTATATCCCCGAAGTGGACGCAACATAACTTCCTTCCTCACTCATGAACAAAACTTATACATCTTCCTTCAATATCACTACTATTCTCTTTACACCTGGAGAAAGATCCAACAAAACATGCATCCTCCAACCCAAAGCGAGGTATTATGGCCTCTTAACCTATCGCAGGCTCGAATACTACTCCATAAAAATATTGGAGGTCCACTATAGAGTAAATGACCTCTAGAATGCTGTAAGTTGAATGAACCATCCGAGCGCACGGTAATCCTTGTTTAACGATATTGCTCATATTTTACAGATGTGAGGGAATTGGGTAAGTTCGTTACCCCTAATCCATAGATGTAAGGCAGTAAACATATATTTCCTTTAAATTAGACTTAACATTTTTATTTGATGTTGATAAGCAGGTGCTTTGCCTTTTTGAAACTTGAAGAATTATAACATATTCTATAATATAATTCGGTCAACTCAGGTCATTCCAGCAGACAATAGAAGCATAGTAGAAAGCTTTCTACTATGATAGAAGGGTGGTTATTTCGTGACTGTAGTAAAGTAGTAAATGTTTGTTTTTTCACGGAATCAGTTCTAAAATGTGAAAAAGAACGAAAAACATCTTTAGACAGTTAAAATGGAGCTTACTTGTCTATATAATATAAAATTGTATATCGAATGGAATAGCTTTTTTGATCAAAAACCTTTAAGTTATTTTTTTTTTTTTTTTATGCCTGATAGGTTATCTTTTGACCACTATCTCACCTGCTGGTAAGTGATGATGTGGTCGAATATGTTGTTCAGGCTAACCTAGAAGTTAGTTGTAATAGGTATATTTTTTTATTTTGTGGTAACTAGAGTGCAGTTCCAGTTGTTGTCTTAGGAAGGCTGTTATTCAGGCTGTCGTCGTCGTTAGCCTTTGTACAGCCTAAACTCAGACAATCGACACTAAATAATTATATAAACTAATCATATTATTAAACAATATATATCATATAAAACTACGTTATTAAAACGTTTTTTTTTTTATAAAAACATCAAAGTGACATGATATATATACATATATTTTTAGAATACAAAAAATCAATTCCGTACCGTAATAAAATCTTGCGGGTAGTTTAAATATTGTCTGTGACAGTACCATTAAGAAATCAGCGCGTACACGCAAACACATACTCCCATACCCCATTAAAATAAACCTCACTGCACACACACATTAAAGCAAAACACCTGAAAAACAAAACACCATCACAATAAAGCCTGATTCACATGCCGGGCGCGCTCCCCAAGGCCACAGACCACGTGGCGGGCGGCGCGGGCCGACGAACCTAACTGTACAGGGGTATCCCGGCCCCAAGGCAGGATAACGACCCTCGCCCACCGGCTTTTAGGGTCTCTACACTACTCGAAGTTAGGGGCACTGACCTCTTTTTGACCGTAAATAAGTTATGTGTAGAAGCTGGTTTATTTTTATTTGCAATTTGTTCTAAATTAAAACTAGTTTTAAAACGCTACGTCTATATGAATAAATAGTTAATTTATATTTATATATATTAAGATTCTTTTGTATATTTTTCTATAGATGTCGATCCTGCACCGGGATTTTAAAGTAAGGGGCAGTAACCTCTTTTTCGACCTTAAGTAATGTATATAATATATATTATTCATAAGTATTTGTGGAACGAACTTGGTTTGTTTTAATTTGCAATATGTTCTAAATTTTAACGAGTTTTAAAAGCTACGCCCAAGTGATTAACCAACAGTTAATTAAAACGTTAATAGTTTTTGATATAGAGTCTATAACAAAGACTATTAACATTTTAATTAATGTAATATAAAATATATTGGTATTGCACTGAGATTATTTTAGGGTCTGTACTCGACGACGTGACGTGGCCTCTTTTTTATCTAAGTATTTCATGTGTACAATACTGTACTGTAGTGTATCCGCCGGATTGTCCACTTCTGAACACAGCCACCTCCATTATGGAGAGTTTGCTATAATCCCCACGCTTGGCAGACGTCTTGGGGATCGCAGTGTAAGATAGCAGTTCTTCAGAAGGCACTGCTGCCCACCTTCCTGTATTTTACCTTTAGCCTCTTATGACACCCACAGTTAACGATGACATTCTATCCCGGCACCCCACAGGGCCATGTGTATATGTAGAATTTAGTGTTAAAGTTAAATTTAGAACTAATTGCAAATTTTAAGCATTTTTATTACCTTAAGTTTATCTATCCTTTCATTAAAATCTCACCCGATAGCATGTGAAATAGTGTGATTGAATATGGCAGACAGGAGAGAAGATAAGTTTTGTAATACGAGAATGTTTAACATAAAAAATAAAAAAATCAAAGTGTAAGATCCCTTAGAAATAATTTGCTATCGGTCAGTACATTTTATGGCCGAACTCCGAAGACCGTCCTAATATCAAGGTCTGTTGTCTTTGTCGCTAGTTATAATTCTTTTGTTTGGCAACCCTTTA
This sequence comes from Plagodis pulveraria, assembly GCA_963890685.1. Taxonomy (NCBI): domain Eukaryota; kingdom Metazoa; phylum Arthropoda; class Insecta; order Lepidoptera; family Geometridae; genus Plagodis; species Plagodis pulveraria. Next base: position 1,093,395 of record OY982950.1, read on the forward strand.
AAAGGATCCTCAAATTTACATATCAGAAACATTATATTTCTTGTTACAAAAGTAATAGTTTTAACAAACAGTAAATAGTATTTCTGAAACAATAGGCCAACCTTCTAAGAACTACTTGTAATGCAAAAGGACACTACAAAATATTGAAATTGAAGCCACTTCCATAATGTACATGAGACTTGCATACATTTAGCAAGCGGAAGTTCTCAAATTGTGGAGCACTTGTGCAATACAATGCACTGTTTTGGGGTTCTGCACCTAAAAGGTATGGACAAGACCTTAGTATGATATGCTACAGCACTATATATATTTATATACATAGTGTTAGCGCTGGTTATTTGTTTCTCCATCATTTCTTACTAAGAAACCTTGTAGTCCATGGCTTTCATTTATATTTAGTAATGAGCTATATGTGAGAAATTCGACTCCAAAGACGCCTGCCAAGCATGGAAATCATGGTTAACCAACGGGTAAGGCATTTACTAAAGTAAGGACGTTATGGTTGTTGTTGATGATAGATGAAGCAACAATGTGGTCGTTAATATGTTTAAAGTTAATCCTTTTAAAGGCCATATACTTGTAAGGCATTCAAAATTATTTACTTATTTGAAATAAAACTGGAATATGGTTACAAAATAATATGAAGCTCTTTTTCCATTATAGTTATTTTTTCATTTGAATGTTATGTTTTATATGGATAACGAAAAAACGTATTTTGTACACCTCGAAACTTAAACTAAGTTGCATTTAACCTATTTCCTTTACTTGAAACCAACTGAAGAAGCTAACTTAATTATCAATCAAACATATAATTTTGTTATTATAAAAGCCATAATGACATAATATTCCATATAAGGGGATAAAAGACAACGCACAAGGATAACTTCCGCTCCGTATCAACGTCCCTCATCTTCACAACTACTCGTGAGATTGTCCCTAGTCAAGACAATCCCAATTCATTGGCGTACACTGTTTATATTTTTAATTAAATTAATAAACATTAAAATGCATTCATTTCAGATATTAATAATCCATATTGTAGTAACAGGTACACGTTGATTTATTTATGTTGTTTATTATTTTTGTAAGGAATAAATAAACAAAAATTAAAAAATACAAAAAAGCTTGAAATTAGTATAATGTCGATACGGTGCCGTTGGCTAGATCTGTGGTTTTTTTATGTTATTGTGACAGAACAAGCTCGAGGCCCACCTGATGTTAAGCGGACTAACCTCTGCCTATAACAGATGCATTTCGTCACAAGTCACGAATTGCACTGCGCCCGTCACTTTGAGATATAGTTGCTAAGTCTCATTGTGCCTGTGATTTCACTGGCTCTCAAGGACTGCCGCCGGAACACAACGTTAGGTGCTTAGCGACATATTTTCTACTTGGGGGTGCCAGCTAGGCAGGCGAGCAATCGCAAAATGCCCTTCCACCATGTGGTGAAGCTCAGGCCGGGGGTGGGGATCGAACCAGGGTACTGCGGCGCGGCAGTCCATAGTTCGGTCATCAATGTCATGATTGCTTCACAGTGTGCGCCAACCTTAGGCGTAAAAGGATGATAGGCGTAAAAGGTTTTCTCTGAACTAGGACATATGCCGACAAAAAAGATTTTATAATCCATTTCTATCCCTTAATTATGTCGCACATATAAACATATCTATACAGAACCCCGCATGCACAGTGCTCCCCTTCTCCTGGCGGGTCTTATTTTTATTGACAATTTATTGTAGCTATTGTAAATGTTGTGACAGTTTATTGGTAGCTTGTAATAAGGCAATCAGCATTGTACGTTTTGTAAAGCAAGTTTCTTAATATTTCATGTCCAGTTGTGTTGTTCGAGTCGGTAATATCGGCACCTGCACTGTTTACATTACCAAATTTTTATTTACAACTTAATTGCATTATTTGAAATATAAAATCTAAATATCTCAAACAATAATATATCTTACAAAATTACAACGAGAGAAAGAAAATCTACTCATGTGTACAACACAAATTTGTCCATCACTATACATAATGACGTACAGATATTGACCGTTTTAGGGGTAATTTACGAAATCATGTGTTCTATAACTTTTAAAGATAATACGAGCTATTATTATTTGATTTGAAACTTGCGAATACATTACAGTAAACCTAGTTATACTTAGCGCGATCAAGCTGTTCAAATCATACATTTTCCGCCATAGTAGAAGATTCTACCTTGATCTTGAATTAAAAAATAGACTGCAGATCATGTAACAGAAATTAAACCACATAAAGCCACCTCTATATATAACCATGTTTAACATAATAATTATGGATGCTTATCTATATAATTTCCCTTATGAAACCAAAGCGGCGTATGTCCTCAAACCATACGACATAAAACGCACACACGTATTGTTGTCAAGTGGTCCAATCCGCGCCCATCACCAAACACAAACCTCATTACCAGTACAAGTGTACACACTCACGCATTCCTTCCATGGCGCACGGCCATGGCCGGTCCACTCCCAAAAACCCGTTGGTAACCTAACGGGACCCCAGCCTTGACAAACGGTCAGACAAACACTTTTATATCAGGCAATTAGAGGTACAGGATCTTCAAACGCGCCGCCCTATTGTTACATGAAAAAACACGAAGATATGAGTAATAAAGTAGGTAAGAAATTGCTTTAGTGTTCACTTTACAGTGCTTTAAATGCTACTTTGTGATCATACCGTTTTAGTAATTAAAGGTAATTGTTTGTTACCGGTGTTATGGCAACAGTAGGTTTGGTAGTGTTGCTGTTGCTAAAATGTACAAATAACTGTTTTTTAAAAGGAGGTTAAATTGATTCTCTTGATGTTCTGCCGTGATTTGTTTATGATGGTGTAACAGTTTAGTCACGTGTGAGTGATTATTGCTGATATAAAATAGACTCTAGTCTGTTCAGAAAGACAGGTAGGTATTTGATTTTGCGACTGCGCTTCATTGATAATAATCATTAATAATATCAAAGTTTGCCTGAATTATATAACGATATCGGGAAATTGGCTATAGTTATAGTTCAATTTTATATAAACATCACTTTTTTAACATATATAGGTACTCTTCCTTCGATAACGTTTTACTACCTTACAAATTTTATTACTGTTAGTTAGTATTTTGTTGACAGGCTCAACATTATATGAAAGTATCATCATCAATTTTAATTAGCATGCATTATTTTCATTTAATTCAACAAACAACAGTCATTGTATGTTTTAATTTTGTATATATGTTTTTATTTGTGCAATATTCACATGCAAGTAAATGCCAAAATAGAGTAACACAATATTTAGTAAAATCCTATGTTTTCCTTATTTCCATGAAATAAAATAATGTGATTTCATTTCCAAATTCTCGCCGCACACATCTAAACAAATACTCCAATAAGTATTAGTTTAGATGTGATCGAACGTGTTAATGTGTTATAAAATGAGACTCAACGACAGCTACCAGAATACACCTCAAAGTGCTCAACAGATTTTATACCTGAAGGTGGTATATATATCTAGGCGAGCATTTTTAAAGCCCTCTCCCCATGTGTGTAAAACCAGTGGGTTTTTAATTGGTTTGAATTTTCAAACTTTGAAATAGAGACTTTCTACGCGGCAGTCCATAGCTATTCCAACTACTAACTACCTAGGTATAACTATATTAATGTAAAGTAAATGTATACATGTGTAGTAAATGCCTTATATTATATGCTAATAATATTAGGTCCTTACATATGAAATTGGCGTTTTGTATGGGAGGAACAAAAAGTCGAATATTTTTTAATATAATATATTTAATTAATCAAAGTATGAACCATTATTTTCTATGCACTTTTGCCATCTCATAGGTAGTTCATTGATCCCTTTACTAAAAAAACCAGTCGGACGGGAATCAATAAAATCTTTGAAGGCGATTTGGACTGCCCCATCGGAGTTGAATTTTTTCCCTTGCAAGAAGTTATCCAAATTTCGAAAAAAATGGTAATCTGTTGGAGCAAGGTCCGGGGAGTACGGAGGATGTCTTAGACTTTCCAATTGAAGCTCTTCTAATTTAGTAGCCGTCTGTAGCGCAGTGTGTGGTCTAGCGTTGTCGTGAAGCAGCAGTGGCGTGGAGCGATTGACCAGCCTAGGTTGTTTAGCCGCTAGCTTTTCCATCATGGTTTGCAATTCCTGACAATAGACATCAGCCGTAATAGTCTGGCCAGATTTGAAAAAACTGTAATGAACAATACCGGCACTAGTCCACCAAACGCTTACAAGTAACTTTTTTGGGGTTAATGTTCGCTTGGGGCAGGATTTGGCTGGCTGGCCAGGATCTAACCATTGCGCTGAGCGCTTCCGATTATCGTAAAGAACCCATTTTTCATCACAGGTAATGATTCGGTTTAAAATACCTTCATTATTGTGCCGGTTTAGTAATGTAACGCAGCAGTCGACGCGCGTTTGCCGGTTTGTTTCAGTCAATTCGTGAGGTACCCACCTTTCAAGCTTTTTAATCTTCCCAATTTGCTTCAAGTGAATTAAAACAGTTTTATCACTAACATCGCAGCCTGCAGCTAACTCGGACGTGGTTTGCGATGGATCCGCTTCCACAATAGCCTTCAACTCTTCATTATCAACTTGAGTCTCAGGCCGTCCACGGGGCTTGTTCTGCAGGTCGAAATTTCCAGAACGAAAACGTTGGAACCAAAAACGAACTGTGTTTTCTTTTGCAACACGACCGCCATACACATCATTCACCCTTCGAGTTGTTTCCGCAGCACTAGTGCCACGGCGGAACTCGTACTCGTAAATAATGCGATATTTAAGGTTTTCCATTTTGTAAAATGAGTGACGCAAACAGAAAAAAACAGAAGAAAAAAAACAAATGAATGACGATCATCGAAGCACAAATACATGAGTCTATAGCTGTACAAATTTGAATTTGGAATTCCTTACCAAAGAGGAGAAATTCGTGATTAAAGTGGCCAGTACGAAAAACGCCAATTTCATATGTAAGGACCTAATATCTGTATAATACTGCCTATGATTCTGCAATGACTAATAGGGATCTAAATGCTTTTATTGTAGTAGCTGTAGTGTTGTATATAGTTCGTAGTATTTTGTTAATTAAGGCATACCGCCGGTAAATAAAAAAAGTAAAAAATTATAAATATTATATCATATGCCAATAATACATATATGTAGACATGCAGGTATACTGTTATATTGTATGTACTCTAAATTGCAAGTAGGTATATTTATACCGTATGCAAGGGCTAGAACTGCATCCCTCCTATATCTTCCTGTGGGAGTCCTAAGAGGTGACGAAAAGAAAAATATCAGAAGGTGGGCAGCAGCGCTTTCTGAGAAATCGTCATCTTACACTGCGATCTCGAGACACCTGCCAAGTGTGGGGGTTATGACATACTCCCCCATGGGAGAAGCCTTTGTTCGGTAGTAGACGTAAAGCTGATGATGGATGATATTTTACTAACGAATTAGTAAGAATTAAATTACAAGTACCTATATATAAATAAATAGAGGTAATTAGCTAAGAAACGAATACTTAACGGTAGGTACTCTTGTAATAATGTACCGTGTGTAATTTTGTATTTTACGTTGCATTCTCAATCAAAACATCCATAAAATATCTCATCATATATCCAATCTACTAATAAAAATGCTGCTTCATTAATTTCATTATTAAATGTTAATTTGACAGCCGCTTTGACACCCCGAGTATAAAGTCATTTGTCATTAAGCCTCGTCGGACCATTAGAAGGGGTTGTCAGACATGTCAACATTTGTTAACCTCTCGACGGCCGGGCCGGGGCCTGGGCCGAGGCCGGGGGGCCTCGCAAGCTCAAGACATAAAGCACCAGTGACCAACATTCCCCCACCCTCTCACCCGCCGCCCAAAGTCGATCCAAAAAAATCGTATCATGAAAATTAATTTTTAGGCCAACCTACACGCGCACCCGCATCGAAATTTGTCGCGAGCATAAAAAGAGACAGACTATCTATTTCAAACGAGAGTGAAAAGGACGGCCGCAAGCGAAACAGGGACGACTAACGGTACCCATACGGAAGTGTGTCAGTGGCGTAGATCCCACTACGGACGTATAGAGGCGTAACTGAGCGCGCTCGCGCGGTGGAATCCCAACCTTGACCTCGGGCGTTACGGTCGGAAATTGAATAGCAGCCGGCTGGTTTTCGATTTTCACGGTGGTGAATCACGACAATAGAGCCATGTCCGCCTCTGTTTGATGATAGTAGTCCAGTTTCAAACCTACCTCAAGGATAGATTAATGTGAATAATGTTCTTTTTACAAAGTTGTTCTTTTGAAAAATTGTTTTTTAGAATTGCGTAAGAGGCGAAAGTGGGGAGATTGATGATGACTGGAGAGAGTATTTCGCAAGGATTTAAAGAAATTGTATTGCTTTTAAAAACGACGCGGATCTAATTTTGCGACACAAGGTACAATATACGGTTGACCTACTGCTAGAAAATAAGTTTGTACCTATACCTTAATTTCGACATGTGTGATTCTACTTTCTAGTTTCTGTATTTTCTCTGTGAAAGATAATTCTAAAATGAAGATATATAAATGATTTTAACATTTTCACTTTAAGGCCCCAATAAAAAATATTATTCAATAAATCTTATTACATTTAAATAATATCTCATGAAATAGCCTTATTGCTTGAGCGTTGTGGCCTGTTCCGTTCTCAAGGTAATTTATAGGTTTAATAAGTTGGCATCGTCAGGACCACTATGTCCTAGTTATGAATAAAATTCTATTGTTATCATTATCGCCGAAGCCAATGGGTTAATTCTTAGGCTTACGTACTTTAAGGTAAAAACTTGTCCCACTCTGCGGACATTCTATCTGGACTCATCTACCCGTATATCGTTAGCGAAATGTATAACAAAAATATATAATCAGATATTAAATTCGTTATATTTCATTAGAGAATACTACATACTTACTACTAAAATGATGATCTGTCAGTGTCCAGACAATCTAAATTGTTTTTATTCAGCCGTTATGGAACGATGACGAGGCCGACCTCTGCCTATAACAGTTATCTCAGGGCGATGGTTGCAATGCAGTTCGTCATAAATGGTGAACTGCACTGGTTCCATCAACTTGCGCTCTGAGACAAAAAGTTGTTAAGTTTCATGTGCATGTAATTTCATCGGTACCCTTCAAACCGGAATACAGTAACGTGTACATTAATGCTTGGCGGTAGAAATAGGCATGGTTGCTGTACTTCTTCTGACGAATTCGCACAAAGAGCTCTATTGCTACTAAATATATACTCTTAGAAACTCATATATTATGGTCATTATTTATAAATGAGTTTTGGATTAAATAATATTATTTTTCAAAATAAATGTATGGAATACCGTCAAGTTTTTCCAAAACTATATTTGTCACAGGGTCTCTTTCTAAAAATAAACTTTAAGAAATTGTTATTGTAAGTTTACATAATATTAGATAAAAAAAACAACTAAAATTGATAATGTAGTTTGAAACTTGTACATTTAATAACCACATTGAACCTTAGAAACATTTTAAATAAAAGATAATAACAGAAGAAGAAAACCTTCAAAGTTTTGCTAAATCTACGTAAAATACTTGCCTAAAACAAAACTAACGCTATTACAAGTAAAACGCAAACAAACTTGAACAAAAGCTACTACACAGTCTAGTAATTAAGCCTAAAGCCTATCGTCCTACTTTCAGCCGAATAGAAGAATAACACAAAGCAGGAGGGCAATTCTGTTATTTGAGTGGGCACACAAATCATAATATTTGTTATTTTTACAATTAGCTTATAATAGATGCTAGGGTTTTATTTGACCTCTCACCTCCATTTAGATAAATTATGACTCGTTTGTGGATGGTATCAGCACACTTTACATGGAGCAGGATAGACTAAAAATAAACAAATTGGCTCTCAAAGACAACTGCCGAAGTACAACCGTGATTGATATGTCTTAGCGCTACTAAACTAGGCTTAATTTTGTATTCTTAAGTCGTACTTACTGACTAGGATAATTTTCTAAATATGTATTTTCAATTTTAAGAAGAGCTCAGTTGTGCTTACGGAATCAATTAAGTTAATCAACTGCCGCTGCTGTCATGATTTGGATGGGTGACCGCCAGTGGCATTTACTACTGAACGCTTTAATGCTTAGGAGGGCACGTTAAGCGGTCGTGTCCGGTTGTCATCTTAGGTTGACAGTAGTTTTTGCTTGGTGGTAGGACATTTTGCCAACGACAAGTAGAAATATATATATAAATAATGGTGTAATCCGGTAGCTGTTCTTTAGAGCCAGTATTTCTAGGTTAGCATTACCACTTGTCATCAGGTGAGATAATGGTCAAAGGAAGGCTTTAAGCACTTATAAAAATCTAAAATAAATTGAGATACAGATGGAATAACGACAGAATGGAGGCCTTACAGCAGCCTACTTACAGAAGATCTACTTTAATGTAGAGCATAAAACGTATTACGACTCGTACTTTCACTGAGACGAATCACCGGACCGGATAATAAACGAAACTGTCACAATTTCAACAAGAATTTGGAAGAAATGCTAATTTCGCTAAACAAAAACTTGAGCGCGACTAACTACTCTGTGAATGATGACAAATTGCTACGCTGGGGTAAAGCGTCGAGTACTTTATGTCGGTAAAAGTGAACAAGTGGACCACTAGTCTGACATCTTTTGTTATTTTATAGTTATTATACACTTATAAAATAAACTAATACTACCTTAACTAGAGGAAGGCGTTACTCTGCGGATATAATTAATAATAACATACTATTTGAAAAAATATTTGAAGAATGTCATAATCATGACAATAACTTCTGCTAAGGAGACGTGACGTCTTAAACGCCAAATAACTTAACCGAAAGGTTTTTCAACGCGTTTCGCTTATACAAAAAGCATCATCAGGTGGTCTTGAATCATGCGCATTTTCAATGTTGCGCTCGTTGCTAGGAAAAAATATTTAACGATCATGCCCACATATATTAGACCAAAAAGTCTGAAATATTCTTTCAGTAGCAGCGTAGATAATAAAATCTACCTATCATCGAAACGGCTGTGAAGTCCTCAGACTAAACTGACTAGTTATCTTATTCCTTTCCTTGTCGGACGCGAGTGGGGTCGGCACAACATTTATGTAGGCACTTATTATGCTTCTAACCCCGGGGGGGGGGGGGGGGGGGGCTAGATTAGAATGTGACCTCCCCTAAATGGGGGAGGATGTGTTTACCAGTGGACTATCCGGCTGATATAGTAGTAGTATTCTGCTTTCGTTCTTACCTTTACCTTTATACCTTTCATGCACATTATCTACCTTCACGAAATAACGTATTTCATCTGTGTTTTACACTTTAGGCTTTGCAGGTCAGATGATGATTATCGCTGTTACATATTCATCCTGCATTTATCCTTCTCCACACGTTTTTACTACTTTTACTTACTTTTGGCCTCTGTCTTTCACCTGATGGCAGGTGATAATGTAGTCGAAGATGTGCTGCACGCTGACCTAGAATGATGGTCACAAACACCACGCAGACAGATATGTATCGATAGTGCGCTCGAAGAGTTAAGACCTCCTGAGGAGACTTCGTGTAGAAGGTTTGACTGCGTGGAGTTTGTGAAGTCAGGCGGTATTGTCACTAGATACATTTATAATATTTTTTACTGTTTTATTTATATATTAATTTATTACGTGTTTTCTTGAAACATTTTTAAAATATTTGTTATTATTGAATATGGATTTTCACAAAATAACTCCTGAATCTATTCCTTATTTCTAAATAGTTAATAATATACATATCTTTCCAAATTATATAACTATATACACGTAGTAGTGCTATTTGGGAAATAATTTACAGTAGAATTAATATTTCTACCTCGTCTTTGCAACGTCTCTGTTGCCATCGTTCTTCGTTTCCAACCTCCGCCACTGCTGAGGCATTGTTAGTTTTGAAGAGGCCTGGACTTTGAATAAGTAGTGTGGTAAGTATTTTTTTTCTGTTTATAAGAAGAATATTCGTAGGGTATGGTCGGTTCTGAGACGCGCCTGTACAACTCGGACTCATACAAGTATATCAATATAAAATTTTCATTTTCAATGTAATAAATACAAGTATATCAAGAAGTAAAAATATTTGTAGGAACACCTTATTTTGTTTTCCATCCATCGTACCCATCAAATACCGAAATGGTGGCTTTCCTCATACCATTTTGGAATTACAGATTATTCCTAAAAGTACAGATCTAGAATCTTTACTAAAATATTACCCTAAACTATTTAATTGCTCTCCGGTCACGTTTTCCGCAATCAAGTGTCTTGGCAATTTGATTTTTTTCACAAATTGCAACACGAGACACGGGCCGTCGCCTGCCGATATCCACTGCTTTGCGAAAACTAACCAAGGCCGCGATCTTGGCAGCGAGACCAATCCACCTTAATAAATAAGTGAACACTGTCGCAGATGAAAAACTACCTCAGGTTATTCGTGAAGTTATATCAACTTCATATAATATACTGACTTACTAGTCGTAGGAACTAACTGTAGGAATTCCTTAAGGACAAGTAAACTGGACTACTTGTTCTCAGGGCATTGTAAATCCAGGAAACGATGATTTGACCACTCAGAAAATGCCTTATATTATATTTCCATTCAATGGACTTCGAGGTAGGTAATCTTTAATACCGATATAATGAGGGCAAATGCATGTTTTTCTCTTAAGATAGTTACATAACAAATCAGGAAAATCGTCTGTTATATTATCATAACAATGATAGGAAAAATTATTTTGTGATAAACCGCACCGACTTGTTGAAGTTATTTACCATGCTGTTTTAGATCACTGTCCTTACAATAACATGGTCTTTTCTTTTCATGAACTGCCACATGTTGTTTCATAGTTTTCAGTGTGAAAGAAAGTGCAGATTTTTTATATATGTATATTTTAACCTCGCTTTAGTAATGCATACAAATAATTCACTCGCATAAAATAATATTCAATCGACGAATTGCAATTATCATTCAATCATCTAGTATACAAATATTTTTTTTAGTTAATTGAGTCTAACTTATAATCTACTCAACTGATTTTGATAAAGTTTCAATGGGATCAATTTAGAGGTAACATACTACAAAAACATTTCACTAAATTTTTTTCATGAATTAACGGAGTAATCGCGTAAAAAACATACAAAAAAACATACGAATAGGAAATCTCCTGCTCGAAGTGTCGGTTAAAAAATCGAGATAAGAGGCGCTTGTACAAAAATTCGACTAACTAACTATTAGTTAACCTTCCGTAATGTTGATAGTGCTAATCATCTATGAGACTTATCCCAGGTTCAAGTATGGGCTAATGATGGTAATAGTATGTATTCTAAGAAAATTATTAAAATCTAATGACATTAAGTGGAATTTTAGACTATTGAGTCAATATAATATTACTCATATCTTTTAAAGAGCTACATTTGTATCCAAAAACCGACCCAATATTAAAATCTATTTTGTTAGTTTGCCTATCTCAATAACGGCTCCAAGAGTTTCGAAAATATTAACAGTTCATAGAGTTTTCATTCGATTGATTACTCGAATTACAGGACACTTGGATGGTTCATCCTTGACCAAACTAGTTTAACATCGGTACTGAGCGGAAATCTACGCGCAGTGGTACTTATATATGATATCTTCATCAAGTGTATCATCATCATATTATTTCTAGGTTAGCCTAAACAACATCTTCGATCACATCATCACTTACCATCAGGTGAGATAGACGTCAAAAGCATAAAAAAATAACTTATCATGCAATCCCAAAATTCTGTTCACTGTTGACTGTAACCATTTGAAGAGGTATTGTTGTTTGCTGATGCTATAGAAGCAGTGGTCTTAGTAGCAAGTATTATGCTTGTTTGTAACTTTTGAATTTTAAATTTAGTATTAAGGTAGTTGATAATTATACAATTTAATATTCAAATATTAGTTAAATCTATTGAGAAAAATCAAGCGAGCCGTTCACATTATACACCACTAATCAGACTACAGTATAATGCATTATTTTAACAGTTTTCACGGCCCTACCAGGATAAGAAAATTTTGCCACATCACCAAACATAAATTGTTAGTATAACGTAAAAATTAATACTTCATCACCTCAAGGTATTCTGTCATCTATGCCTCAAGTTTTCGTTATTGCATCGCTACAGCAGCGGCGGCGGAGCCCCTGTTGCAAAAAATACTATTACAGAATTAGCTTCTCATTCTTAATGGATTATAACTAACTACAGTGGTGATAATTTTTTCGTGGGATAGGAGGGCAAACACGCATGTGGCTCACCTGGTGGTAAGTGATCACTTTCGCCCATCTCAAGGGCGCTTTACCGACCTTAGAAATTAAAATAAAATTACTGTCCTCTTTTGTTTTAATTTTAAGTAAAGGAGAAGAAAGGTGAATAATTTGTTTGTTTTCTATCTATTATTTGAGGGTCAGGTAACAAATACGGAAACCATTTGAAACCTCTCTTAAATAATTATATTATCGTAACGCGCTCAGTTTTCCTGCAATTGACGTTGATTCAGTTTTGCGTTAACCTGTCTCTACTCAACAGTATCTATTTTTTCATAAAATATTGCAACTAGTTGCGTGCGGTTGAACAATGTGCGTGGTTCGCGGTTTGTTGGTAAAATTTTTTCGGTTGTTATGAAAATGGCTGTCCGTTGAACTTGCCGATTGATAAGTGACAGTTTTTTTACCAATTGCAGTTTGTAATGACAACCTTGAGATAATGTTTGTAACTTTTTGGAATGTGAATTGTAAATGGTTTTTTCTGGTGCCGTACGAAATGGAAGTTTTGTAATGGAAATTTGAAAGCTTTTAGGTTAATAGAGTGTTTAAGAATAGGTTTCTGCCGTACGGTGGCAATGTGCCAATGTAAAATAAGGTTGGTAAAACTGTACAATTATAGTTTGTTGAAATATAGGGTCTAGTTATTAGAAAGATCTTTTTATTTGGAAGAAGTTAAAATGCTTTAAGAAATGGTGAGGGAGTAGGAAGCACCTAGATATTCCTATCTCAATATTTTATTACTTCAAAAAGTCTTTAAGTCTTTTTTGAGCATAGTTCTTGGTTACGACAACTGTGTTCAGAGGTAGGTACACTATTTCTAAACATTGGACTCCCCGTAGGCATGTTACTTCTTTATATTCGATATCAAATAGTAAACAATTTGTGGAAGGATTTGAAATTTTTGTTATTTTATAAAAGTATATATAAATTTAAAACTTAATGATTTGACATAATATGTGAATGAATGATTTAAATTTTATTTTATTTAGTGTTAAAATAATTATGTGGATTTAATAAGATTTTATTATATGATGGTGTGGAAAATTATGTAAAATATGGATGATTTCTGAAATAAATGATTTGATTGATTGATATCGTTGGTCGAGTGGCACAAAGCGTCGCTATGGAATACTAGAATCCGTAGTCTGAAACTTCTTCTTTTTTATTCCAATAGTAATTAATCCTTTGACGACAATCTCACAAGATGGGAAGTGTTGATGTGCTCAAGGATGATAAATAGGCATTAAATAGAATAGCAGCTGGCTCTCAAGGACAACTACCGGAACACACCGTTAAGTGTTTGGAGACAGATTTTCTACTTGAGGGTAGTAGCTAGTCGAGCATGCGTAAAATTCCGTAACACCACGCAAATGTTTGCGTGGCATTCTGCTCGGCCCATGACCAAAACTGATGCTTAGACTACCGCGGTACCATTGCACCGTCTAAGGAAACACACATACACGCGCAGGAGACATCAAATTCATTCAGTGACATACCCATGTCGGCGCAGACCTTACATGTTCAAATGAGTTTGATGAATGCGGCGCGTACGGATGCTGCAGCGAGACTAACTACACGTACTATGTTGCAACAACCTATAAGCAAGTAATGCATGTACGCTGAAACATTTTATACAATGAACATATTTCAGTATAATAAATATACTAAAGGCTATACTTTTAATTAAAATTTACTTCTAATATTCCAGAAACCTCCACCGATAACCATATATACTCCTCTCAAAACTACTTACAGAAATTACAAGGATGGCATAGCATTATTCTCTAATTCTAGGAGTTACATAAAGATTTTAGATTTAACGATTTCAAAAAATAATTATCTTAATTTGCTTTATGTAATGAACCGATTTAGAATATCATTGTTTTTTTATTTGAAAGTATATAGTTTTAGATTAGTCCCATAATTTTTTGGCTCAATAAACCAACGTTATAAAATCGAAATCACTGGAAAAAATATGTCAATCAAGTCTATAAAACTAAATTTCTTTTTAAGTAATTATTGACTGTTTTATTAGCTTTTGTGATAATGACAACTGTCAGAAATGTAGTCGTAGATAACACGGGCTGGACTTGTACTTAGAATAGAAACTGACTCCCAAAAAACAAAAAAACTTCCGAAATATAAGAATTAATATCAATACTATTACGTGTTTTGCGATAAATTTTCTACTGTGTGGTGGTTGGTAGATAGTTGCTACGAGGACATTAAAACTGCTTTATCAGCATAGTTTATAGAGCACCAGTTGTATATAAAAGTATGTTAAGTCTTCAATCGACCCGCATGCTAATTCCATTACGATTTTGCAGCTTTGCTGAAGAACACGGTCAGCCTAGTCGAATAACTCGGCTAATTGTACACTCCACGTATTTCCTCTTTGCCACACGATATTATTCTTTTTAACTAGGTGCATACAGTTTACAATTTTCCTACAGAATACATTGTATGGAGCTCTTGTTACACTATATTTTATCTTATAGCAAAGGTATTACGGTTCACGTTATGTCTTCTAAGAAATGGGTACGTATTAGTAGCATGACCGTTTCAGTGCTTCGTTATTTTGCCTAACGTAGGTATTATTCTTAATAAATATGTAGTTTATAGAGTGTAAAGTTATCTACTATTTGAAAAAAGAATGTAACGGTTTCGATATTTTTAGAAACATGGTTTAAATAATTAATGAACGGAATTTGTCATTGATAATATTAAGAAGCTATTTAATATAATCACTGTTTAATCATAATATCAGCTATTGAAAACAAATTATCGTAACGGTTATTTATTTACAGTCGTTTTAAAGAATATAATATCAACTCGTTAACGTTAAAGCAAATTTAAAAATCATGATATTTTCATGATTACAAAACAGTTGTATGTTTTGGAATAAAGTCAACGTTGAATTAAAACTTTACAATTAATAAAAATCTTTTTGAAATAAACGAAACGAACTACTTGACAACTAACTTTTTGGAGTTGGTACCTTGCAGATTCGACCACCACATGTTATTTCAAAGTTTTCAGTATATAATATTTCATGTAACAGTAGTCGGTCCCTATTTAGCAAATCCTTCTTGTTAGAGCACAAAAGATCAAGCAGCTTTTAGGAATGAGGTAGCAGTGTATGTACATATATTAAGTAATAAACTAGTTCAGCATGTATACTTATCTGTTAATAGAAAATCAATACTATTCTCGCTTGTTAAAATATTTCTAAATCACTCATAAGTAAACATTTTTAAGTTTACGCTTTGGATTCGACTGTAAGCATTCTATTGTCATCTAACAAATTAATAAAAAACTATATAACGACAACTAATTATACACATTGATTAATATAAGCAGTACCTATTTACTATTATATATATTATCTATGTATTATTTCACCCTAAAGTATATTGTATTACCTAAATTGAGATATTTACTGCTCTGTAATACATTTTTTTCATGCATCAGTTATTTCAGTATATACGAGTATTGTATGTGCAACTCGGACATCCCAAATATTCGACTATCCATTGTTTAAATTAAACCAATAAGAATTTCAGTTCGAAGTTTGAAATAACACAAAAATAAAACATCCTCAAGACAAAAAGGTTTTTACATAAAAATATCGATGAATATATAAAATAGTCCGCGTGATAATTTACCGGAGCAGCGAGCAGCCGGTAGCCGCAACACGGATGCCCGTTGAAGCGGAACGACGCGCCGGCAACACTTACCACGTTGCACATTCATTTGCCTGCTTGCATGCCAATGTTTTTCTGAGATACAAGATTGCATTTTGAAATTAATAATATTTGCAACAGCGTCGTTGAGATTGGTAGTAGGCACATTTTTATACTGAAGTAAGTACCTAACGGTATGTTCGGATAGCTGTCCTTGTGAGCCTGTTACCGTTTTAGGTTTATAACAATAACATCTTTGACCTAATTATTTCTAATCACCGCACCTAGGGTATGGGAAACATCCATAGGTGTAACATAAACATTGCAGTAGTTATACTTATTATTTTTCAATTATGTGTTCATAATTATTGGCTCAGGTGTAATTTGGTTCTAGGAAAGCAGTTCTTTGTCAAATAAGTATAAACTAGCAATATGTATCCATTTATATTTTAAACTTACACAACACTGAAATTACCTAAATTTATTCACAATGAATGCTCTTATGCAACTTAAAGGCCAATGCAGGCCCACAGATAGTCCAAATGTCCAGCTCCCTACCAGTTCGCAGCGGTAAATAGCAGCAACAACCCAAAATAGGTCATAAAAAATTAGCGAGTCATTGTTTGATGATGATCATTTAAATCATATTAAATTTCAATAGTTCCTCAAACTATTCACAGGAACTTGTACTAATACATATCGAATAATCGATAACGTATTGTTGCAGTGACATTAACGCAGCCATTTTGTTTGTTACAGATAGCGCGGCAGGGTGGCGACGTCCAAGTATGGGTGTGGTGGGGTGTCAGTGGGCTCGAGCGTCGCGGTGAGGCGCGGCATGAAGTGCGCAGGCGTCGCCGGCGGCGGTGACGAGCTGCTGCTCGGCACGTGCTGGCTCGATCCCAAGTTCGATGCCGCCTCCTCCCCGCCCTCCTGCCAGGAGCTGCTCGACTCCCTGCTCGCCCCTCCGCCCCTCGCTGAACTCAAGCCTCTCCCTCCCTTCACCGGCTACACCGGCCATCTCTCTATCAATGGCATCTCTGGCCACCACTATCACGCTATCGCTCAGCGCCTTCCGGAGGAGAACAACAACTACCCAACGCAGTCTGGCTACGGCAACGACCACGACCACGTGGTCTCTTCGTCGACGTGCGCCACCGACAATGAGCCCCCGGACTTGGAGGATGTCAAACCTTTCCTTGACGGTGACTCCAAGCCCTTCCCTGAGGCGTGCGGTGCTGCCGACTCTTGCGCCGCCTCGTGTTCGCCTCCTACGAAACTCTTTGAAGATGCACAGAATAAGGAGATGTATGATGTGAGCTCCATTGAAGACCTCGCCGCTATCATTGGTCATGCGATAGGCCCGACTCCGCCGGAAAACCCTGAAAGAAACGACTCCAAAGACAGCTGGCTGGATATTGACTCCTGGTTCTCAAATCAGACGGGTGAAAAAATCGTGTCCCAAGATCTCTCAGAGTTCTTACCGAGCTCGCCTCCACCCGTGCAACAAAATCATCATTCGAGCCTCGACTTTTCGTCTTCCTGTAAAGGCCACGATTTCTCTAAGAGCCAAGAGTTTTGTAAGAATTTGGGGCAGGCAGGGTCGACCCTGCAGACGTTACTGACGCAAGGCTATATGCCTCTGCTCCAAAACAGATTGCAGAACGGTCCTCCAGTAAAGCAAGAGGCGAGCTCAACGAGTTACAGCATGGACGTGATATCTACGTCGTCTCCGCCAGGGAACGCCGTGTCCACCACAGACGGTATCGGCAGCCTACTCAACGGCCGGTATGCTTCTCACTACGGCCTCAGTTTGAAACCAGACGGTTTGTGTAGCCCGGATAGATTGATGGGTTACCCTCACGCTCACACGACAACCTCCTCGACGTCGAGCAAGAGTAAACGGAGTAGAGCGAAGGTGAAGCAGCAGAACAGCGGTCTGCACAGCAGCTCGCTGTCGTTCCCTGCGGCGACGGCGGCCGAGCTCAGCGGCCTGCTGGGGAAGGAGAAGCCGGTGCACCGCTGCGGGATCTGTAACCGCGGCTTCCTGAATAAGTCCAACATAAAGGTGCACCTGCGCACGCACACGGGAGAGAAACCTTTCCGCTGCGACGTGTGCGCGAAGGCGTTCCGGCAAAAGGCGCACCTGATCAAGCATCAGCAGATCCACAAGCGGATCGGCAGAGACTGAGTCCGACTCCACCTAGCTCAAAACGAAGCATTTCCTCGTTTGTAAGTGATTAGTGCGCGTGTGTATGTGAAGCGTCGCGTCGCGTGTGTGTGCGGTGCGTACTCTACTATAAGAACTCGTATTATTCTCTAACCCATTTAGCGTAACATTCCTAAGGACAAGTGCAATGTTAACTAGTTTTAAGCTGTCTCCAGATTTATTGTAGATACTCGTATATGGTTTATTGTTATATATTGAATCTCTTCTCTTATTGCTATCCTTTCGCTAACTTAACGCGCTAAGTTTTTTTTTATATAATTTCTATTAGTGGAGATAAGTTTATAAATTATGAAATTATCACAATTTTGCGGTACTTTATTAAATTTATGATTATTTTGCAAATTTTGTGAATGGTTACTCCGATTACCTATATATTAGTCAAATTATTATTTAGTTATTTGTTGTATAAAATAGGTACTTAATTATTTTAAGGAACAAATTATGACAAAGCTAACGAGGCTAAAATTAACAGTTTAATACACATTAAATCAATTAATAAAATTGTACTAAACTATAAGATTTTTTTTCACACGTGAATAAATTCTAAATAATCTATGTCAAACTATTCTTATATTCATTTTAAACTTATATAAAACCATTTATTTACTGTTTTTATCATTGTCATTTTAAACGAATTATCTCATCACATCACTATCGCAACAGTTAAAAATTTGTAAATATTGTATTTGAATCTTATTATTTCTATTTGAAATAAAATCACAAAATGTTTTCCACGCATCAAACATTTTTGTGTCATTTTGTTTCAAAATATTAGGTACACAAATAATTTTTTCGTCTTATAATATAATTTGTGACAATTTATCTCTGTGATGTAAGTACTACAGATGACAAAAATAGGACTTGAGGCTAAAATATTGGGTACTAGATTTTTTTTACATACTGTATGAATAGCGTGGAAAAAAAGAACTGAATAGAAACTGTTCATACTATATAATTTGTGACAATTTATCTCTGTGATGTAAGTACTACAGATGACAAAAATAGGACTTGAGGCTAAAATATTGGGTACTAGATTTTTTTTACATACTGTATGAATAGCGTGGAAAAAAGAACTGAATAGAAACTGTTCATACTAAAAACATGCAAAAAGCACAGCGATCTTTATGTCATGACTAATTGTTGTTTATATTGAGCAATATAACGAATTTCCAAGTATATTTTGCCTCAATTCTGACATAATAACGTATTATAGGTACGAGTGTTATCGGAAAAAGTGTCTGCTGATATCAGTTCAAGGTAAAGTGGCGTGCACACGCGAGCGGCGGAACCTCTGCCGTCCGGGAAACGGATCCACGGAAAAAATCTATAAAACAGAGCTCTAATAGTATCGATCCGTTGTTGCACAATATTTTGTAGCTTTAATTACGTTCAGTATGTAGGACACAGACCCAAGGATACTTTACAATGATGCTTGAGGTTATGCATTTTACATCAAGTTTTTTAATAAGTTTCAATTCTTAGTTCAATAAAAATATTAAGTATTAATATGTAATGCCTATGTAACCAAAGTAATCAGCATTTTTTTCCATAAAGAAATTTAGACTAACTTGTCTACTGATTTTCATGACACTAAAATGGGTTCACTTCAAACAATTTGTAATCGCTACTAACTAATGCTTCACCTATAGCTGCGTACTCCAAAAAAATCATTATATTTAATTTTGTCATGTACTTATGACTGGTATATAAACGTAATATAAGACGCACAAAATAGCTCGTTTGCTGGCCCTACCCGAGACGTGACGGGACCGGTCAGACGGACGGTTGTGGGTGACGTCACATGCTGTGAGATGAACGCGCGTCTGCGAAACGCTCAATAACAAATTATGCAAAGCTCTGCCGTATAACTTAATGTAGGTTAACTATAATCATGAGTGGCGTGAATAACAATTGATTGCATTTAAAAAGAAAGCAAAAACTTGAATCTAATTCAAAGCTTTCTCCTATAAAAGAAAGGTTATCAGGCCAGTTGCACATTCGGCAAACTTTGTATGCAGATTGAAGAATATTTAAATTAAGAATGACCTGAAAACATAAAGGCACTTGATCCCGAAAATATTGCTTGTGTTGCGCACGCTGCGTTTCCCACAGCATGTGTAAATAGATATTAATAAAAGTACCTTTTATAGAAATAATTGTAGCCCTTAAGTATTTATTGGTAAATATAATTAAGTAACATTATTTGTATTATAAACACTTCCATAGTATAGCCTAGTGTTTAAGTATGACTCTCATAATAATGCTGTAATTGTAAGAAAAGATGTTATTTTTCTAAAGGTTTTTTTCCCTATAAGTAAACTGTAAATTAATGTAAAATAAATTGAGATTTTTGTTAATGATAAATTTGTATCTTATTTCCTACATTACTTTTTCTTACAGGAAAATGTTCTCGTTCAAGTAATTTCTGTTAATTCTATTCAACTGTAGTTTTCTAAAAATAAAAATGATCATGTAGAAAAACTTAGTGGGCCATACTAGACATCGATCTCGCAAACAAAGGTGCGAACCGACGAGTGAAAGATCCGTCCAAGTATAGTTCACACAGCTCACGTAATGTTCCCGTGCTTTGAAGAAAGTCGGATGTGAAAATTGTCATAATGCACACAGATCGTCAAATCGGCTTTTTGCGACGGCGACGTGCCGCGTGCTCTGCGCAGGCGCAGCGCTCGTACTCGAGAGAAAACACGCACACAGACGCGCGGAAAACTCACACGTACACTCGTATTGTCAACCGAGACACTCACACTAGCGCAGAGTACGGTGTACACAAAACTCGATGCGATACCAATTAATTTTTCTATTCAATCATTCGATCGCGCAATATATTTCAGGAAACTTAATGCAAGAATATTTTTTTAGTATGTTTAATCATTTTAGCCTTTGACCACTATCTCATCTGATGGTAAGTGATGATGTGGTCGAATATGTTGTTCGGGTTAACCTAGAATTAACAATATTAACAAATACTTTGAAATGAATATATATCTATTAAATAACAATAATAAATATTTTTAAAATATTTGTTATTATTAAATATGGATTTCCGCAAAGTAACGCCTGAATCTATTCACTATCTAATATATAGTCAAATCAGTTGCGATTAATTTCACTTACGTACAATAAGTACATTTTTCATCAATATTAATCAGGAAATTATTTTTAATATTGTTAGGTTTGCAATAACGCCTGCTATAGGTTTAAAGAACTTTATTTCTCATAAGAACTAGTGTTCACTTACAATGAGATTCTCTTATATATGCGGATTACATTACCATCCCAATACGATGGTTAAAGAACGATAGGAAAGATTTGATTTATGACGTCATGTCATGTTAGCTCAATTGGTTAGAGCATACCCCGGCTCAAGGGGTAGATGGACGCGGGTTTGAATCCCGCACATGACTTATATTTTTCCTATCGTATATTAGGAAAATATTTTCAACAATTAATCATGTTTCGATTTATTTCCTGATTTTATGATTAAATGATGTTATTTACGAATATCGTAATAAATACTTTTAGCTCCGATAATCATAGGTAAGTAGGTACGTATATATATATATAATCAGAATTAAGTATCAAACTTCAAAATGACAGCACAAAATCCGGTTTCCAAAATAAAGTGTCGCAGCATAAATGCCAACCTGCGTTGCTGATCGTACGCTCGGAGAGATTCTTTCACCAACCTACTTACCGCGGGTTGATTTCACCGCGCGCCGCCGCGAGCCCGCGCCCGCAGCGACGACTCTACCTTCTGTGATTTATTGCTAATTATTCATGTTTCATCATTTTATTATTCGAGACGATTGACTAAAAATGAAAATGATGTTAAAAGAACATTAGATTATAAAAGAACTCATGTGTCTATCAAGGTGTTTTATCACAGGTGGTTCAGATGCATATATATTGCATATGAGAGAGCGCAACAAAATGTTATCCATCGAAAAATATTACATTAAGTAGGTATTATATTTATGAGAAATGTTCAATGTCATGTTCAAATGTTCAAAAATCATCATTGATGACTTTTCAATATCCCGAAGGGTGACGCCGTTAAATAATTGGCTAAAATCGTTGTGGTTGAAAATAGTGCTTTTAAATAATTTTATATGACGATATTTTCTTCCTTGTAGCAGCAATGCTGGTAGGTCAAAAAAGATTGATATAGGGCAAACACTCTACTTTTGCATATTTATATAAAGATTATCAATCTAAGATAATTAATTTAGATTCATTAATAAATAATAAAAGATTATCATTCAAGCATTTTAAAGTTAAAGTTGACGGAAACGTTATTGTGATTTCTTTGATGAACAACTAAAAGTTTACAATATAATTATGGTGCTACTAGTTAATATATGTTTTAAGCTCTATATATATTTCATATTCAACCTCAAAGTTTTAGGAACCTTTATGAGGTCAAATAACATAAAGGTATAGAAGAAACAATCATCTTTACCTTGCGCATAAATCGAACTGATAAAAAATTAGGTGTTCCCCATTATTGCTAATTACGACATCTGCATTGCTAAGTCAGCAACTGCTACGATTACAATGCAAATAAAGACTAACGTAGGTATAGCACCTAGAAAGTGTTATCCAAAAGGACAAACAGTGCCCGCGGCGCAGCAGAGTCAACAGCCAACAGCGCCTCCGACTGAAGATGCCGCCGCCAGCGAAAGGTGAGCGGCACCGACCTTTGCGAAGATCAAGTGAAAACCGCTCGAATTATGTATCGCCTCGCCTTGCCCTTCATACTTGAACTTGCACGTAAACTTACTGTGGTACAAGCTATGAGCGACTCGAACGACTGAATAGAGCAGACGGTAAGGGTACAAACACAACAAGAATAAAAGTTAATCATAAATATATGGATGTTTTTTAAATTGTTATTTTGCGGACTGTTTAGCCTGTTTTAATATATTTAAACTTGTACAATTTGCTATTATTGCAATAGTTATTTATACAGAAGTAATGACAAATAGCAAGTTCTTTGAAGAGGAATGTATAAGGTGAGGATAAAATATAACAAGTATCTTGGAATTATTACGTTGGACCCCCCGTGGGTTCAAGATATATACAAACTTGTATATCCTACCCCCAGAATGTATTAAAAAAGACCCGAAACACAGATGACAGAAAACTCAGTTTTCTAGCAGCAGCCTACGCCCGCTACAAAAAAATAGATAAGTCTAGTTGTCTAACGCGACACAACAGCCGAAGCTGCGAAGGTGGGCTTAGGTGGTAGCACTTAGTTCCGGCAAGGCAAAGAGATTGCACTTCCACAACAGTTGCAATTACATACACTACTATCACGTGAACCAAAGTTGTCCAAAAGTTGTACGTACGTTTTGTTTCGTAAAAAATACTATATCACAGCTCCCACAAGCGTGAGCAATTTAGGTTTGCCTAAATTGGCTTACGTATCTAATAAGGCTAAGAATAAAAGATTAAAGTCGCTGTTTTAAGGTTCCTAGAAACTTTAAAGTCAGAAAAGATAACCTTTGTTTATAAAATTGATAAAATTAAGTTAAAAGTCATTGAAATCTGAATATCTGTCTTGGTCATTTATCATTTCTTGTGACATTAAATTATGCCGTGACATAGCGACCACCTAGTTAGGGGTCAGAGGAAGCAAACGTAACAATTTTGTTCTATTAAATGGCAATGATAAAATAGTAACCGCATTACCCGCTGCCGCTCGCACTTCGGACCGGCGACCTTTATGCATGATGACTGGGATGCTGATTCTGGGTCAGTGTGATTAATTACGCAGATTCGAGTCTCGTGCGCGCGCGCATTTGAATGACTACTGCAGTATATTGCAAGTGAACAGTATATCCAGTTATTGCTATGAGCGTCGCTGATCTACTGGCGCTTATTCTTATATAGTTAACAACCTTCATGGTTGTTTTTCAACATCGCCAGTTTACTCAACGTAAGGACTAAAAACATAGTTTTGTAAAGTGAGGTCAAAATTTATTTTAAATCTTGAACAACACTCGTACCTATGATTTTTAATCTTTCGCGCATGTAGCATATAATAGAAGTTGTCATTATGTGAAGGATTGGTCTGTATCTGTATTAATGCCACTGCCTGTTGTTTTTGCTTGTTGGCGGTTAAATAAAGTACACAATATTTTTAACCATAATGCCAATTACTAATGCCAATCAGCATAATGTTCAATACTGTTTTTTGGATCATAGAAAGTAATAGCTTGTGAACATCATATTCAGAGAGTTTTTTTTAATAGTTCTTGGGTGGAGATTTAATGATGTGCTCTTACTTTTTTTAGCCTCCACAATCTAGTATATTACAGCTTCTCCCTTTCAATAAACTCATATTGATAGGGAAGATCAGAACATTTTAGCATTCATGAAATTTTCAGGGTAGCTACCTAATACATAGAGCAAGTTTTTAAAAGCCAAACGGTAATTTTTTTATGTGATTTTATTTTTTTAAGGGCCCTTGAAGTTGTGAACCTAATGGGTAATTTTATCTTCCTTGGCATTTTTTTTATTCCATTCAATCTAACTATAGTAAATGTTACCATACTGAATTGGCCTATCTATCAGCTTAACACACAAAAACAAAACAAGCATCTTCCGCAATAATTCACGTCACTGTAAATAAAAATCTCATCGTACTCGGCGATAGGTGAAAAAAAGTCATAACTCCGAAATCACGAAAAATCGCGGAACATACATGGGGATGATTCAGATAGCCTTTTAGGTCCTCTACCTCCCAGTTTCAGTATACCACTACTTCTTGGGACACCTTGTATATGACGACATCAAGTCGTCTATAAATAAGAGGGTTACATTTTATGTCATTACACTATTATTAAAAATACGAAAGAAAGTAACTTTCTTAGGCGTAAAAGCGCGTGCGGTTACTAGTGCTTTAATAAACAGAGTAGTTAAATGAGTAATCCACTTCTTGGCAAAATTACAACGTGAGGAAAAATTATAGTCATTTACGGGATTGAAACCCGCGCCATCCACCCCTATAGCCCGGATATACTCTAACCGCTAAGCCAACATGACATAATACGATGTATAACGATATTTTTTTCTTACGTAACCAACGTATGGTATGGATGTTCCTCATATTATATGATTTGTCACAACCCAGTCCTACCATCAAGAAACCTGGACGTATATAAGTAAATAAATAATAAGTTATATAAATAATACCTAACCTAATAATACCTAATACGGGTATATAGATATGTATATACCTGTATTGTAACGACAATTAAAGCTATAATTTGAAGAGTGGACCCATGAAGTAGACTACCTTCTCTCTCAGGGATTGTTGCAGTAAAATGTTGACAACGGGGTCAGTGGGTCAAACGGTAAGCTTTGCCAATTTTGTGGAGCAATTTAATTGCAAAAGTATCAATACAAATTGTAACTGAATTTGTAAATTGTAACTTTGGTAGAATGGGCTCGGTAAAAGTATCCTAAATTGATTTGGTGTAATTGTTAAAAAATTACAGTTCCTGGCATAAGTATATAAGAACAGTTCCGGCATATCCGGGCCACATGACATTATTCACGTTGAGTTAAGTGGGGTGTTGCTGCACACGCAAAATGTAATGGTTTTATTACCTACGTGAGTATTGCCAAGGACGGTTGGCGTCAGGTAGGCGGTTGGTTAAATACATTATAAGTGTTAAGACTTATGTTGTTAGTTATGTCTTTACGTTGTTAGAGCACAACTTTATTTATTCTTGATAGGCTTATATCGTTTGAGCACTATCTTATTTGATGATAAATGATTATGTGGTCGAAAATGTTCTTCAGGCTCACCTAGAATTACTTGGCTCTCAATGACAGTTGACAGAACACAAGGGGTTTGGTAACAGATTTTCTATTTAAGGGTGGTATTAGTAGGCCAGGCCGGACACAAAACGCTACGACCGCTTCACATATTCTATATGATCTTGAATTGTTCCATATTGCCCCAATTGAATAGGTTAAGGGAACAAAGAAAATACAAATAAACCACATCCATGAAGCGCAAGATATTCGGAAGCTGCAGATAATGAACACAACACCAAAACACAAGCCAAAAAGCATCTAACCTTGACCATCACCTCTGTCGCGCAGTCACGGTCCCCCTCCCCGCTGCTGGCCCCCTTTGCCCCTTCCTTCCCCCCCTTGCGAGAAAGTGTGCCACTGACCCAGTTGCGGCGAGTGTGCCACATCCGTAAACATGGTGCGGCTTAGAGGGGGCATGAATTGGCGGACGCTCTTGGTTCTTAGAAGGGATTTGAGAGGCTTAATCTTTCGACTAAGGAAATTAACTTTTTGAATACTTTACCTCGCAGATGATCTGTTACATGCTCGTATGTGCGTTATCTGTATCTATGTGCGGTTAATTTTGCATACATGCTTTAGAGTTCTCAGTTTGGTTTGAATGAACTGCCAGTATATTGACATAATTTCCTTGAAATAAGAAACAGGAGTATTTTTCAAGCTGAGATAAATGTACTTGATTCATTACTTTTATACATTTGCCGTTCGTCAATTTTGCACAAGGTAAACTTGCTTAAAATTTGTAGAAGTTATGTAGAAATTATGTCAATAAGTCATCTTTTAGTAAAGTTGTGCATAACTTTATAGAGAGTTTTGGCGAGAACACGAAAAGTAGCGTATCTTGTTGTTGTACTATTCACTTATGCACACGCACGTGTACGAACACTTATCGATAATTTTTAACCAATATAATACACAAGAACACTAAAAATAAAAAAGGTTTTAAAAAAATCTAAATATCCTAATGTTCCGTCAATACTTGTATCGCCTTACCTTCAACAGTGCGATGCATTTGTACCATTAGAAAACGGGATCCTTTACTCATCGTGTCTGTCCGACCTTTGCAGGGCTGTATCTCCGCAAAAGCAGGTATCCAACGGAAATTTTCATAGACTATGTGTATGTATGGCGGATTGCCGTACAAATAACAAAATGTAAAAGCGGATCCCAACACAAGAAATGGTTATATAATAGTAGATTATGATACAAGTGAGCTAAGTTGCTCATTATACACGAGGCTGTGTGTTGCAGCCCGAGCCGTAGGCGAGGGCGTAAATCAGCCGAGTGAGTTTTATACGCACTTTTTCAACACCCTTGCGAGAAAAAAATATATATTTTGCCCAAATGCGATACCAACAACATACGAAAATTATGGAAAATAGCGCGCAAGTTTTTTTTTTGCGCGCGGCAAATGTATGATGGTTGATTACATATAAACATCTTTGATCTTACAAATCTGTATTACCCGGTTAAATTTAAAATGCTCTGTTTACTCGCATATAATTTGCAGTTAGGTACTAACTTAACTTTGTAGGGATAATTCTATTACGCACTAGTGTATAATACTATTATGCATGAGGGTGTTAAAGTTCGGTTTATGGCCCTAAGAACGATATAATAAAGCTCACTTTACGAGCAAGGGTGTAGAAAATTTTTTTTTTTATTGCATTTACATTAGCTTAAAACTGAAACACACAATTTAAGAGCGTTAAATTTGATGTTCTTATGAAGTTCAAAACTTAACATAATAAAACAAACAATACAAACCGGCCAAGTGGAGCTAGGAATCTCAAACTATAGTTAAAAATTTCTTTATATATAAAGAAATTTTTTTTTATATATTTTATGTTAGTACGGAAATCTCTGGGTGTTCCAGCTCAACTCACACTTAACCTTTGTATATGCAGAGACACTGTGGGGTGGTAATAGTATAACTGCAGCCCCGAGAGTTTCAGCATAGGCCATGAGCAAAGGCTCGACGCCTGCTACAGCCCCGCCAAAGGCTGAAGAAACACGTAATAGTTTTTTTTTATGCTAGATAGGTTAGCCTATCTCACCTGATGGTAAGTGATGATGTGGTCGAAGATGTTGTTCAGGCTAACCTAGAAGTACTGGCTCTCAAGGACAGCTGCCGGAACACACCGTTAGGTGCTTGGCGACAGATCTTTCAACTTGAGGGTGTTAGCTAGCCAGGCGGGCATTCGCAAAATGCCCTACCACCATGCTATTACGACTGCCATCCTAAGAAAACATCCGGGACCGACGGCCTAACGTGCCCTCCGAAGCACGGAAACGCTCAGTAGTAATGTCACTAGCGGTCACCCATCCAACTCATGACCGCGCGCGACGTTGCTTTGCTGATCGGTTGAGAACAGCTAAGTAAACTTTGCTATGAGCGCTTCAAAATTATATGCATTCAAACATGTGCTACGCTAATTATTTAAATCTTAGCTTAATCTATTATAGCCTCGCCTTGCCTACGGCTGGGGTGTTCAACTTTTGTAATACCTCGTATTATTCTTGCTATCCCGTAGCCTCAATTGAAGTTATTAACTCTCTGTGCTCATAATTTACTGTTTTTAATACATGATATGACAGAGTGTCCTTTTTTTCTAATAGGTTAGTCTTTGACTACTATCTCACCTAATGGTAAGTGATAATATGGTCAAAGATGTTGTTTAGGCTAACCTATAATTACTGGCTCTCAAGGACAACTGCCGGAACACATCGTTAGGTGCTTGGTGACAGATTTACTGGGTGGTAGCTTACCAGGCGGGCATTCACAAAACCGTACCTACCACCATGCTGTAAAGACTGCCATCCTGGGCAACAACTGAGACCGACGGCTTCACGTGCTCTCCGAAGCAAGTGCACGCTCAGTAGTAATGTCACTAAGGTCACCCATCTAACTCATGACCGCAGTTAACGTTGCTTAACCTAGTTGATCAAGAATGATAAGCTTTAGTACAAGCGCTTCAAGTTACTTGGTCATTCGGACTATACGTTGCTACTTTCAGTAGCAGTTTCTGGAATGGTTTACAATCGACGGCTATTAGGTCCACGCACTATACAGGGAGCTAAAGATATCTTGCGGAATGTCTATAAAACTTTATAGACGTTACTGCCCACCCCTTCGGGATATAAATAGGCGTGACGACATGCAGTTTCGGTGCCGCGAGACTCACACACGGTGACTGAACGACACATTGATTCAAACTTGTTTTCGTTTCTCACTGGTGTACAATTCTAAGAGGAAAAGACATCAACGCGCTCCTTTGAGTTCTTCAAAGTTATTTTGTTTTCAGGTCGATAGATACGCTTGTGGCGGGAATATAATTTTATTATAATTGTAGCTAGATTTCGTATCCACTATACATGAACATGGTGTTCTCAAGTTTTAAATAAATTCACGTATTAACTTGAAAAGTTATTAAACACCAAAGCATGATTCAATGAAAAAACAATCAATAACATTAAAAAATGCGTTTCCCGGTAGTAAATTTTATAAAAATTACAACTTAAGGGATAACTTTAACCACGAGCAGTTTGTTGTAATTTTGTATTTGCATATTACATTGTTAAAAGTATTAATAAGTTATATTCTTATGAAACAGCAACAAAATCAATATATATACCATTTTAAATTTCCTGCCATCGTGGTCAGTTTTCTCCTTAAGACAATAATACTTAGGTGCTTGGCGACAGATGTTCTATTTGAGAGCTTAGCTTGCTAGGTGGGCGTTCTCAAAATGCTCAATCACCATGAATAACGGTAACACACCAGAAGGTGGGCAGCAGCGCTTTTTGAGGAACTGATATCTCACACTGCAATCCCCAAGACGACTGCTAAGCGTGGGGATTATGGCAAATCCCCCCATATTGGGGGAGACTGTGTTCAGCAGTGGATAATCCGGCTGATACAGTACTTAATTAAGTTGCACGTACAACTTACACTTATTAAGTATAACTTACACTAATTATGCACAACAAAGACTAATTTTGTTTATGCGACACTACTCAATCAACCCCTCCCCTTTTTCCCATTTTTGATTTCCTTCTATTGTACGCTATTTCATCCAAAATTACAAAGTAGATATACATTCTCTATCGCACATTTGTTAACATACTTTTTAACAGCTATTTTTCTGACACAATACAATGTTATAACTTTTAGCACCATAAACAGGAAATTACAAAGAAACAATAACAATAGATAGGTAAATAGGTCTTATCGCTAAGAGCGATCTCTTCTAGACAAGTTTTGGATGGACAGCGAATACATTTTTGAGCAGGGATGGTGGTGTATACACAAATACGTAATATATATATAAATTGCTGAAGACACACAGTATAAATAAACTACATATATATCAACTTAATATATAATATAATATAATAATATAATATGTTTCAATTAAGCAAATCAGTTTTTCAGGCGCCTAGCATGGACGTGATTTTAACTGGCAACCATCCTAGCGGCACGTACGCGAATCCTGCAGTTTGCTGAACAACGCCGCGTATCGCGTATGAAACTCAAACTAGGCTGATAGGATTCTGTTTTATTTCATTGGTCAAATCATTTCATATGCCTGCGTTCACAGAAACTCCGATCATAATTACATTTATATTGAGGTCACATTTGCATGAAAAAATCAAACAAGGAAAATTATTTTCACAATTTCCACGCACTTTGCCCGGTGCGGACGATAGAGGGGGGATGTGAGGCGCGTGGGAGGGGGAGGCAGAAAAGTAAAAGTCATGGTATCAGGGCCCGCATTCACTCTCACCGACACACTTGCGGGCCGCAAATTCGCGACTAACTGTTGTTTGATAATGTCACGGTGCCGACTGTGTTGAAATGGAGCTTAGGTGATTATATTTTGAAGCGGTGATAGCTTACTGGTGTTGACTGTCGGCTGCCGGTCGCAGGTTCGGTTCACACCAAGAACTTATAATAAAAGTCAGTTACATTGAGAAATAATAGTTTCTAGCTTGAGACCAATGACACGCGCGATGACGCGTTTGAATCCTAGACCGAGCCAATTATTTTTCCATGTCCAATGAATTCAACTTCACTTGATTACATATCTAGTGGGCGAAGTCTAGCGTTAAGAGTTCGTTGTTGGTAGTTGTGCTAAAAGCCTGACATCTCCAACGATACAAACTACTTTTAACTAGCCATAAAATAAATAAATATTTTTACAAGCATAGTATCTTTCAGGGTGCGTAAATACGAACGATGAAAGAGACCATGCAAAGAAGAGCATTCTGTTAGGTGTCAATTTAATATGCTACATTATCTGTATACTAAGCCATGACATGACTCCATATTGCCAGCCCCGTCGCTTTACCCCCTAAGCTACAGCAGCACTCGTCTGTGACCTTATTTTTTTAATTTGTTAATTTACATCTTTTTTCTGAATTGAATCCCACTAGTCAGCAATTATTCTTCTATTTTTTTTTATCCTTGACAGGTTAGCCTTTGACCACTATCTCACCTGATGGTAAGTGATGGTCGAAGATGTCGTTCAAGCTAACTAGAATTACTGGCTCTCAAGGACAGCTGCCGGAACACACCGTTAGGTGCTTGGCGACAGATTTTCTACTTGAGGGTGGTAGCTAGCCAGGCGGGCATTCGCAAAATGCCCTACCACCATGCAGAGATGTAACAGAAATTGAGAGAGAATAGTATTTTCTACATCGAAACCTTGGAAAAGTTTTGTATATTATTCGAAATCAGCATAGAAACGTGCTTTTTATCCACTAGCGTGAAAAAGGTTTGTAAAATTAGAATTTACGTAAAAGTCCCAAAAAATTGTTTGGTCCTTCAATATGACCAATTGTAGAAATTTTAATTTACATACTAGCTTTCCGGCCGCGGCGCTGTCTGCGCGTATGACGGTTATCGCGCAAAACCATTAACC
Source organism: Plagodis pulveraria (assembly GCA_963890685.1). NCBI lineage: Eukaryota > Metazoa > Arthropoda > Insecta > Lepidoptera > Geometridae > Plagodis > Plagodis pulveraria. The sequence continues at coordinate 1,125,471 of OY982950.1, forward strand.
TCTTTTGCATAGTTGGATGTAAACTATCCTTTGTCCTTCCCCGGGCCATCAAACTATTTCCATATCAAATTTCATCCTAATCGGTCCAGTAGTTTTAAGTACTCGTATATTCGTTGCATACAAAAATACAAAAATACAAATCTTTCCTCTATATATTATTATTAGTATAGATGTAGATATTATAGGTCAATGTTTGGACTGCAGACAATCCATAGTTGTAATCCAAAATTTACAGAACACAGAATCCTTACACTTCGTCACTCTATATATATGAAGTTGTCACATTTGTAGTATCTACCAGGCATCATTATCCCTCTATTATCTGACACAATTGAACGTAGTAGACGTGATAAGTATATACTACGAGAACACTCAGCAAGAAAGACTTTTATGAGTAATAGCATTTTCTGTATGGGACCAAGAATTTACAATAAGTTACCGAGATCTATACGGGAGCTAAATACTATCATGAGACCTAATCAAAATCAAGCTATAGAACATTTTAAAGCCCAAGTGCTAATTGTAAACAAATTTTACACTGATAATAATCTGACATAATCTATACTTTCCAATCCCATAATAATGAAGCTTGACATAATAATTACGATATTCTTTGACATTTATGGACAAAACCAGTGACATTAGATTGCATGTAAAATAATGTGTGAGTATTTCATCTGCCTTAATTCTTGATGGAATCCAAATTCTATAGGATTAATTAATATTGAGAGTTGCTTTTTTGGTTTGTATTATTTTTTCAAATTGCTAAATAAGTTAAAAATTATGTACTGAATTGTTGAATATCCATCTATGTGCGTACCTACCTTGTGTGTGTATAATACCTACATATGTTTAATGCAAATAAACGATTATCTTCATGCATTTTCCTCCCTGTAGTGGGGTAAAAAAATGTTTGTTTCGCTCAACAACAAAGTTCTTCTTGGTCTCGTGCCTTTGAAGCCCTCGCTATGCTCATAGTTTAATTCTAAAATACTTCGCTTCCTTATGTTTCAATAAAAGTATAAAATAAAAACTTTGCAGCCTTCCATAGCAAATAACTATTTGGCGACGGTAGAACCATACTGATCCAAGTAACGTTTTCATTATATTGAAAAAAAAGAACGAAGAGCGTATGAACTTGTTTTAAAAAAAATACGTGATTTATTATGCTTTAATCTTTATCGAAATGATGGCTAATATGTCAGACAAAAAAAATCTATGTTAAAATATTTTGATTAAGACTAGTCAAAATGTTGGTTTCTGCAGAAAAGAACCAGATAAAAAATTAAAATTGGATCAGTTTAGCAGGATACATTTTTGAAAGTAAGTATAATGCTAAAGTGAAAAATTGAGGTCCTCTAGCAATATAAGGCGCTTTTTGTACTTTATTCATTCAATTGAATACTTTTTCTTGCATTTGTTGCATATAACTCCAATATAGAAAAAATGACACTTGGATCAGTATAGTTCTACCTTCGCCATTTATTGTCTATAAATGGATGGAACAATTTTTATGTTTGATCTGATTACGTATACCATTCCCTGGATAATCTGATTTTAATGTTCTTTATCTGCGAGTTGGTCCCGTTACATTTTATAAATTTTGGTTTTGCTGTTTTTCAATCATAATGAAATCAACGGCAAAAGTGTACGCCAAAATCCCAAAATATGTAAAGTATCTCGTCGACCTCGATTGATATTTCTAATATTTGTATATTTTTATAGGATTGTGATGGAACGAGCATGAGTCTAATATTAAGCAGTTACCTCTGCCTAAAATACATGCATTTCACCAATAAGTAACGAAATGCACTGTGCCCATCACACTTAGGCATATAGTTGTTAGATCTCATGCGCCTGTAATACTGGATCTCAACGACGGCTGCCGGAACACACTGCTAGGTATTTGGTGACAGAATTTCTACTTCATCAAACGTATTGTTTTCTATATATTAGTTAAAAAAATAAAAATAAACTTGTAGGCGTCAGAACGTGATTAACACAGAAACGGATATTGAATTCAAAAAGTTCGAATTAGCATAGTACTAACTTCAACTAATACTGTAATATATTTTCATAAAAACTAACGTGAGTTGACATAATTATTGACTAAATATACCGGCTAGCACTCACGGGGTTTGGTCGTAATCTCCGACCGGTGTTCGAGCAGTAAAGAGATTACGACCAAACACCGTGAGTGCTGGCCAGTATATTTAGTAACTAATATTCTAATATGTTTAATTTGCAGTCAGTTTAATTTAGTTCACACCTCTTTATATGTATAAAGAAAAATAACAACAGACCAAATGTTGAACTTACCAATACTTCAATGGCTTAGCTGCCAATTTAGGTATTCCATATTTTAGCTCTAGCATTTGTGCCAAGGGTTCCTTATCACTTTGTTAAACGACTTTAACCTTTTCTTTCAATATAATATCACGCTTCTTTAAGCTAGTTTGCAATGTGTTTGGATAAGCTACTCGTATCATTTTTTTTTAATTTCTTTTTTACGTCTTTAAGACTAGCCTTTGACCACTATCTCACCAGATAGTAAGTGATAATGTGGTCGAAGATGTTGTTCAGGCTAGCCTAGAACTACTGGCTCTCAAGGACAGCTGCCGGAACACACCGTTAGGTGTTTGGCGACAGATTTTCTACTTGAGGGTGGTAGCTAGCCAGGCGGGCATTCGCAAAATGCCCTACCACCATGCTATAACGACTGCCATCCTTAGACAACAACCGGGACCGACGGCTTAACGTGCCCTCCGAAGCACGGAAACGCTCAGTAGTAGGTAATGTCACTAGCGGTCACCCATCCAACTCATGACCGCGCGCGACGTTGCTTAACTTAGCTGATCGATTAGGAACGGCTAAGCAAACTTCGCTTCGAACGCTTCAAATCTAGATATAAAAAGTTTTCAGGCTAAGCATCTCTGATTCACTAAGTCACGATCATATTGCCTTTAGCAACAGAGATATACATAATAAGACCACTGACCTAAAATGATCACCTACGTAACAAGTTATCCGGTGACACGAGACTATCCGAAACCGATGCCAACGGTACAGACAACGGTGACCGTCCTTCGCAATCGCTACTTTTGGATTCTGCATAATGCCTGTCGTTTTTGTAACTGTATCCACAGATTTGAATTAAGATACACATTCTTAAAAGATATGGATTTTAAAAGCAGTTGATGTTGATATAAAATCTAAAGCCACGTCTTTATGCGCCTTAAAAGAAATCAAACTAACCAGAAAGTGTTCTAAATTTGATTTTCACGTTTCTACTCGTCACGACAAACATTACAGTGACTTAATAATTACTTAATTCTCTGACACATTACTTTTTTCTCTAAATGTTTAATTTTAAATGGTAAGAACTATTCTTTTGTTATTTTATTTTATTTATGGCGGATTAAAGAGGGAATATGGTAACATTTATTAAAATATTGTCAAAAAGTTATTGGTCATAAAATAAATATACCTAGTATGATATAATTTATGTAATAGATGAAATATTTTAATATGTTAGTACTGTATTATTTTTAAGCTCATGAATTTTTGCATGCCAAGTGGCCAAATATGGCAGAACTATCCTATGCACTAAACAGGTTTAACACCTATATTTGCAATAAACAATTTGTTTTGATTTAAGATGGAAACTGACGTCGATGGTTAAAAATTCTATTTTTTTGTATCAGATATCGCGATTGTATCTAGGTGTTGTAATGATCATGGTATTCGCGAGGGATATATTATTGCTCATATTTTCTTGAAAAGTTATTGAGCACCCCATATGATTCCATAGGTTATCCATAATATAACCGTTCTATAATGAGCTGTACCTTTTGAATCACAATTATAGGTATCCGGTCGAAATTTTTAAGAAATAAGTAAAACAATTCCTAACTGATGACGCTTATTCAAACTTATATTATAAATCTGGAAATTTGTGTGTTTATGAATGAGGTATTTTTATTATTCCTTCACGCTGAAACGGCTATTTTTTTTTATAAAACTTGATATATAGAGTATTTACTTTGGTTTATTATATATCTGTAAGTATATTATATTTCACTTATAAACTGTGCCACTAGTGGTAATATCGTCAGCATCCACATCAACATCCCGAAAATGTAAATAATGAGCATAACTTAAAAAAAAAACCTCTCGGATATTTGTACTGTAATCCGCATAGCAGGCGTAATTGCAAACATAACAATATTTTAAGAAAATTGAAAATCATTCGCCAAGCACCTAACTGTGTGTTCGGGCAGCAGAGCTTAAGAGCCAGTTAAATTACAGGCACATGAGACTTAACTACTTTTGAAGCAGTAATGGCTCAGTGGCATTGGCTATGGACTGCCACGCAGCAGGTCCATGGTTAGAATCCCGCCGCGCGCTTTAGCTTCACCGCATGGTGGAAGGGCATTTCGCGAATGCCCGCCTGGTTAGCGACCACCCTCAAGTAGAAAATGCCGCCAAGAACCTAACGGTGTGTTCCGGCAGCAGTCCTTGAGAGCCAGTGAAATTACAGGCACTTGAGATTTAACAACTATGTCTCAAGGTGACAGGCGCAGTGCAATTCGTGACTTATGACGAAATGCATCTGTTATAGGCAGAGGTTAGTCCGCTTTACATCAGGTGGGCCTCGAGCTTGTTCCGTCACAATCAGTACCTTTATGACATCTGTGTTTACAATTGTGTACTGGTGCAATACAGTGCAAACCTTAAAGTAAAACATTAAATAATACAAACTGGCTAAGTATAAGTCGGACCCTGATAAGATAACCAAACTGTTTATAAAAATATAGTATTTTATAAATTGAATGTAGTTAAAAAAACTTTGGAGGGCAAGTTCGGCTCTATTTGACCAGTTTTATTATTATTCATTGACTTCCTTAGCTTCCTTAGCCTTTGGGTACTTGCTCTCAAGAACGATAGCTGTTCCAAACCGTGCTGTGACAACTGGTGGTAGCTATCATTATCATGAATAGTCGTTGCTATCATTATTATGAATAGTCGCAATTCTTCAGTGAGCGCTGCCGCCCACATATTTGGTATTTTTCCTTTCGTCACCTCTTCCAAATCCCACAGGATAGTACATATGGGGAGGTGCAATTCTAGCACGGCACCTCACTGTCGTAGCTAGCCAGGCAAGTATTCCTAAACAGTGCTTCCTCAGTGTGGTGAAGTTCAAGTCCGTGACAGGATTCAAGCAAATGTCAGGCTTGTTGACAGTCAGCACTAGCTCCTTACACGATCTCAACGACAGGTTCTGAACTAGTAACTTTAAGACTTTCGCGAATTGAACACATATTTAGACTTATGTTTTCAGTGTTGTGTGTGGAGACGAAGACGTGTTTTAAATCAAATGCGGGTAGTTGGAGAAAATATCCGCCTTTCAAGACATTGACACCCGCCTCTTCAAACCGCTCGTGACCACGACCCACTGCCACAATACAATGCCACTTCGTCGAAACGTGGAGGTAAATAAATTTATACATATTTTTTCGCGATTAAGTCCTGTTAAATACTAATATATAAAGGTTCTGAACTGATCAGCAAAGTTAAGCAACGTCTGCCGCGACATTAGTTAGATGAGTGACCGCTGTTGACAATACTACTGAGCGTATCCGTGCTTCGGCACTTTAAGCAGTCCGCGTCGGTCCCGGTTGTTGTCTTAGGATGGCAGTAGGTTATAGCGTGGTGGTAGGGCATTTTGACATAATTATTATTGTTTTAGAATCTAGAACATGTAGGTATGGCACGTGATGATGGGAAGAATCCCGATGGAATTATAGCGTTGTCTAATGGGCGTAATTTTTTGAGGGGAATACTAGGACATAGTGGTGAACTAAGCAGACAGATTTTTTTAAACACCAAGGTCGCTACAAGCTTTAGGCGAATACAAAGTCTTGGTAAGTTCTCTGCAAAACGTCACATCAAATCCAAAACGGCCGACTAGAGGCAAACATTATCCAGTCCCTATAGTATTCCTTTTACCAAGCTATTATAAGTAGGTAGTGCTCTAAAAAACTTACAAATAAGACTACTTGTGAGTTCGTCGGAGCTCTATTAGGTACGGTACTTCATGGCGCATGTCATTCAAAATATTTGATGATGAATCTCATATGCCTGTAGTTTTAGAATACCAAGAATTATTACCTTAATGCCTATCTTAATCTTACTGGAACCTTTAAGAATGCTGGAAAGTGGAGCACATCAGTGGATTACAGAGCCTTAGCTGCCTAGCCTACTTGGCGAGGCGGTTATTAAGCTATAACGACTGCTCGGCTGTCTGCCATTAACGACGCTTAAACGGCAGCTTTCCTCACCCACACACTCGAACACAAGAAGTAAATAATAGTTAGGGTTGGTAATGGGAAAAATTTTAACGTATATAAAAACATTTTTTTATTTAGATATTATATAAAAATAAATGAAATCGCACATAGATATCATGAAATTAATTAACACGTCAACAATAATTCAGTAATTAAACCCACAGCAATTACAGTATTCTATATTTTTGAAGCTTTATTGTAAAACACCATGACGCCATGTGTTATAGGTTTATTTTTAACTGAAGTGTCAAGAAATAACAATGGAAAGGAAAGCCTTAGCATTAGTAAAATAAAAATAATCAAGCTTACTTAGTTAAGCTGCTTGGTAAAATAGATAAAATTTCATAAATAAATATTATATAAAAGTAAAGTAATCTTAATTGTATCTAGAAATATGGTATTTATCTAAATAACAAAAAAAAACTCCTTCTTACTTACATCCTCGAAGTAGATAATTTGAAGCTTTAGAGCAGCTAATACATAATAAACTTTGTAATTGTATGTTACTGTATTACAATAACATCACCTTAAAACCAAGACTTTCCAAGACATATATAGACCCACACATATGCAAGCTTACTCAGTGAAAATCTCAAGCTTGCCAACCCTACAGTTCTCACACTCGCACCACAAAGCCGCACACATAGATACGAGCACGTGCATCGCTGTGCGCAGAGCAAGTCTAGATTGTAGATAGTACAGGACATGACTCGCTTAATGAACGCCGCGCTGCTCCTGACCCTGACAATGCCACAGCTGATCAAAGTCATCGCTTGTTTTGCTAATACGGCACGGTTTGATAAATGATGTTGCGGGCACATTTTTTTGACACGCTAGTATCGGTGCCTTTTTTTTTTTTTTTTTTGAGGGGGGGAAATGCCTTCGCACTGCCCCTCCACCACGGGGGTGGTGGAAGGGGATGTGTGGGACTTGCACCCACTAAAACCCCCCCGTGAGCAGTCCTCCGCCAAGGTGGGGCAAGATAGGGTCGCGTTAGCATTCGCCATCTTGCCCCGGCGGTAGGCCCGAACTCAGTCGGGCCTCTGCGCCTGTGGAGGGGTGGCCTTGCTCACCAAGGCCACCCCCCAAACGTGTGGGGCCGTGAAAGCTGGTGGAGAATCCCCCGACTTTCCACCAGTAGCCCCACTACGGAGAAGGGAGGAGGCGGGCAAACTGCCGCCTCCTCGTCCCCGTTCGTCTGCGCCGGAGCGGGGCAGCATGGACATCGTCCTCCCTGACCCGCTCCGCGGCCTCCTTCTGCGCCATTACCGCTTCGCAGAAGGCTCGTATCGGTGCCTGCCTAGCCTTTCTTAACCGACTAGACTAAGCAATGCTCTATGCGATCGTTATTTCTTTGGGAAACTCCTTGAGGTATTTAGTAATCAATGGTTATACAATAAGTTGGAAATACAAAAACATTATGATTCATAATATTAATTCTAAAAAATTTATGAATGTATTCACTATGCTTCTTGGAAATTGCGACCATTACAACGTAAAATAAAAACCATAGAAGTGGTCTTATAAAATATAGAAATCTGAAAACAACGGCGATATTTACGTCCTTACATACATGTATGTTACTAAATATTTTTTCAGATATTTACATAATATAAAAAAAATGCAGAGAGGCTTTGACAACAATCTTACCTGATGGTAATTAACGGTTTTTTTTTTTTTTTTTTTATGCTGGATAGGTTAGCCTTTGACCACTATCTCACCTGATGGTAAGTGATGATGTGGTCGAAGATGTTGTTCAGGCTAACCTAGAAGTACTGGCTCTCAAGGACAGCTGCCGGACCACACCGTTGGGTGCTTGGCGACAGATTTTCTACTTGAGGGTGGTAGCTAGCCAGGCGGGCATTCGCAAAATGCCCTACCACCATGCTGTAACGACTGCCATCCTAAGACAACAACCGGGACCGACGGCTTAACGTGCCCTCCGAAGCACGGAAGCGCTCAGTAGTAATGTCACTAACGGTCACCCATCCAACTCATGACCGCGCGCGACGTTGCTTAACTTTGCTGATCGGTTGAGAACAGCTAAGTAAACTTCGCTATGAGCGCTTCAAATGTGGTCGAAGGTCTTAAGCAGGCTTAAGATAGAAAGAAAACTAGCTCTCAAAGATGGCTTCTTAGACATGCGGTTAAGTGTTTGGCAATAGATTTTCTTCTTGAGGATGGTACTATTCAGGTGGTCATTCGCAAAATGTCCTACCACCATGGAACTTCCATTGTATGACGGTTTAGGGGACCTGCCATTTTAACGTATCTAGCTATAGTTACCTATCCTTCTATTATGTGAATTCAATGTATGTTATTTTGAGGTCAACTTAAAAAGGTCACCTTTACACCGAATTTACGAGACATTCGCAGGCTTGTTGCTTTATGTATACAGCATTTGACTTTATTGGTAAAGTTTACAAAACTGTTTGTAAATTTAATAATGTTGTTAATAAATTTACGATAATTATAGCAAATTGGCAGACTGCATTTTTGATGAGAACGACCTTTGAACACTTTAAAAATTAAATTAATTTTGCAAATTGCTATGAAAGTCCAGTATGTAACCATATGTGTACATTTTGAAATATGTACACTATAGCTACAATGTTACTTCCAAATGTTTAATATTACATGCTTATCGAAACAATAAACAGTATAAGTTTTAATTCTTTTACAATATTACGTTTAATGGATTAACATAATCACTTTTAAAATTGTGTTTGCGGATAGACTACATGAGACCACGATTACTTCCAAGTTTTTGAAACATTGGGACAAAAATAATGTAAAATAACGCGACATAAATTTTGTATGAGTAAAGAGGTAAACAGAAAGAACGCAAATTACCTGTGTCACATCAAATTAATTTCATAAGTTTTCGGAATATAACTATGATATTTGGATATTGTGACCCATTCCTCCATCAACGTGCAAAGTGAACCTTTATTCAATTGTAACCTATACAAGGACAGACTCGCGAGGTTTACAGCTCGGAGAGCCACTAGTTTAATATTATTTTACGGATAGACTACATGTGACAATGATTACTGCAGTGTTTGAAACGTTGTAACAAAAAATATGTTAAAAACGCGATTAAATTTGTTGAAGCTGTTGGAGGTGTATAACTTATATGTGGAATATTTGCGAAAATTAAAAATAAAGAACCTGTTTTGTTGTAACGGTATAAACGTACAATAAAAATGAAGGAAGCTATCAAGCTAGCTTCCCTTAAATGAACGTGTTTTGGATTCAAAAAATACAATAGTACATTCTGATACAAGTGCGAAAGGTAAATCATTCCTTAGCTGTAGCTTACAACCACACCATGAGTGTCATACCTCTATTTCAATACACTTTTGAACACGGTGATCTGTCTTAGACAAAACAAATATAGCTTTAAATTAAAAAAAACAAAGACAGTTGCTCATATTTTTATCATGTGATAATATGTCATTCTCTCTTTTCACCCCACTTAATATGCCCCTCTCCGTATATTTACCTCCAACGTTACATTATTCTGGTGTTTGAAAATGTTGCACAAGCAAAGTCACAATAATAATTGTATGAAATAAAATCATTGTTTTATGTTATAGTATTTTATGAATTCCAAGGAAGGATTTATGATTTCTAAAAATATTTTTATTCAGTTCCAATATAGACACGAACTTAGTCCGACTACCCTTTGGCAATTTAATTTTGTATATTATTTATTTGTGTACTGAATACAGTTTTGTGTTCTGAAATCACAAAAGGGTTGACTTAATATTTTTTTCATTTGTTTGCACAACGACCCAAAGCACACCTAATCATATTTTGATTAGGACCTCACCCCATGTCTTATATGTTTTGGGATTTTCCAACACGCAGGTGAAGTTTTTTGCGACGCATTACTGTAAACTCCCATGACTTATTTTGGGAGAACAATGCTCTCAATCGACTAGTAACTATGGAAGTATCAATAACATTTTAAGCTGACTTTTTGGATACTATAGGTGGCTATAGTGTCCAAAAAGTCAGCTTAAAATAATATTGTTAAGTTTAAGGTGGTCCAAATATCCACCACTAACGAGACCTATGTTGACTTATACTCGACTAAATAGACTTTCAATATGAGACAAAAAAATAAGCTGTCAGCAAAAAGTTACGAATATATGAAAATTTATGTGATAGTAATTGTGTGGTACTTTGGATGGGCGAGACACCAACCCACAATTAGGCTTCCAGCTGCGAATCTATACAGTATTATTGTTGATGATGGTTGAGATATATAATGTTCATTTTTAATCATGTCAGTTTTATGTTAATCTGTAAGACACGAATAAAACTGTTGTGTAGCATTGTAGCGTTTTCTTTCTTTCGGGCCTAAACCAAAGTCTATTTCAGCGAGAACCTAACATAGGACACCAAGCGGCATGACACGACATGCGTAGATTAGTTGCAAAATGTCCAATGGATAGAATTATATTTACGATATTTTCGCATAAAAAGGTAAAAATATTTGGTTGTAATGACTCAATATATAGTAGACTATTTTATTACATAGGTTTCGTTAGTTGTGGACATTTGGTCCAAGCTCCATACATATTTGGTCATTCTCCTTTAAATCCATTTTATCTCTACACGGTGGCAGTAAGCATCAACTGCTGTGCGGGGAGTGTCCACTTTCCATAACCCTACAGCCGCAACGCGCTTCTACTTTACAGCATATTATGCAAGGCATTTAGTTAATGCTGTGGCTAGCTATTACACTCAAGTAGAAAACTTATCGCCAAGCAACCTTACATTGTGTTCCGGTAGCTATCATTTAGGACCTAGTAATTCTCAGTTAGCCTTAACATCATGTTCGACCATATCTTACTATCAGAAGGGACAGTGTTCAAAGGCTAGCCTACCAGCATTAAGATAACACATGATTCACCAATAAAATGACAAAATAACATATAAAAAAAATGTTAGAATGCAATATTTTTAGCTGTGCCGGATTCGAACCCACATCTGGCGGTTATATGAACAGATTTAAATATGGGGATATAATATTCACTAACCATGCTATAGTGCTTAAAACCTGCAGTCAGTACTACAACTGTAACCCACTATCACCTAAGCTGTGGCACTGCAGGTCTGCCTGTGTGCATTTCTCGGTGTGGGTCTGTGCTCGGCTGCGACGTCGTCAGTAGGTCAAGAAACAAGGTCGGAGCATTTCTCTCAAGGGGGGAGCTGGAAGGGGGGGGGGACGTAGGGCTGCGTAGGTGCAGTGAGTAGATTAGCAGGGATTTTGCAATTGATGGGCTTAGAGGGCCTTAGTCATGCGGCACGATGAATTTAATACAAGATATTATGTAGGGCGATATGAGACTGCTTAAGAAATTTGTTCAAAATTAAACGTTAAGCAATTCCCACGTAATGGAATTATCAATTATATATATTTCCGGAAGAATTTTACAAGGTACACTATATGAGAAACAACTTTTTGCGAAACTATTACTTTCGAAATAGTTTTGAGTAAAATTATAGTTATTTTACTTGTAATTATATATTAGATATACTTACACTTTATTTGTAAAGAAAAGCGATGGCTTATACAGTGATTCCCAAGTTGAATGGTCCGCGACCCACCTAGTTATTATAAAGTTCCAAATTCAAGACTCGCTGAATGAAGGACTGTGTAAACAAAAGAGAAATAATTTCGATCCAAAGTGCTTATATTTATATAGACACGGAATGCTTTATTTAAATGATATCATACGTTTTCTATTTTTGTTATTAAAGCCTTTGCATCAACTTCAATTTTACTTACATTTAGTTCAAATGAGTTTGGTAGGTCCAATTTATTTCGTTATTAAATTTTAATATCATAAAATCCCGCCTCACATAATTATGTATGAGGTAGAATGAGAAGGAGGACTTCCATAATTTCATCAAATAGGGACAAATCAAATAAGGGCCCACCCAATATTCGAACGGGACCCATACTTTGAGAACTACTGACTTAGAAAACTACGAACTGGGTGCTTTTGTTTGGAGGGAGATCAAGCACGAATAATAAGATTATAAGCCAATGGACGTAAATAGTACCACACGCCCATCGGTAGAGGGCACGCCTCCACTCGATTTCATACACTCTACCGAAGAACACACCAACAGAGACCTAAATTTGGCCTAGAAGGAACTTAATAAACTTTTGACCTGTCTAGGTTATTGGCAGGATTATTTTTATTACAGATAAGATTTTTTTATTTCAGTAAAGAATACAGGGAAATAATGTCGTATAAACAACATCCCCTAATATTTACAAACCGGCCTCTCGGCTTTTCCATTATTTGTATAAACCGGGATCCCGGTCGGCGTTTGATAGTCGTGTTGAGACGAATTACCCTAAAATCTGCGTAATTCTGTTACATTTTGCCCCTAATACGGGGGAAATCACAGCTGTTTTAAAAAAATATATGCTGTGCAAAATTAAACCGACATTTTGATTTTATTTGACATGCATTTGATAAAATAATATAATATCTATACATACAATTTGGTATAGTCCTTAAGCTTGCCAGGCGTCTTGGGTTTTCCTTAAAACCCCTTTTACTTTTCAGGTTTTGTTATTATGATTATTTGTGAGGCAATCCGCCATACTAATACATATTCTGAATATTTAACCAGCTACCTCCTATTACGGTTCCAAAAATACAGTCGTATTGGACGGACGGGGGAGTATTAGAAATAGGGCCCCGTATATACGAATAAATATCTTTTCAATCAAAATTATGAATATATTATGTCTCAGAGTGATGAGCGCTGTGCAGTTGGCTACTTGTGACGAACTGCTTCTGTTATAGGCAGAAGTTACCGCTAGAAGGCTTCAATTATAGCCGAGGCTTTTACCACAATCATATAATCCTCATGCTTGGCAAGCGTCTTAGGGATCGCAGTGAAATGTGGCAGTTCTGCAGACAGACAAGGTCCCTGTATGGGGACCACCTTATAATTACAACACCGCATATTCTATGAAAATTTATTTCAACTGCCTACCTCTTACGCTTTCAAAGATAAGGGCCCGTATTCTAATACGGAACCCTAATATGTAATATTCCTAATAGGCTACCTTTTCACCACCATTTCACGTGATGGTAAGTCGAAAACGTTGTTCAGACTTCAGACTAACCTAGAATTACTGGCTCTCAAAAACAACTGCTGGAATGCAAAAAAATCTACCTCAAAGCTGGCTAGTAGCTACTACTACTAGCCAGACGAGCCTTCACAAAATGACCTACCATCATGCTATAACGACAGTCCTCTAATAACAACCGGGACCGAAGCACTCAGTAGTAAAAGCCATTAGCGGTCACCCATATTGTCTACGTAATGACCGCAGACGATGATCGCTTTGAACGATTATAGGCAAACTCCACTACGAGCACTTCAAGGATCAAAACAGTATAAAATCTATATAAATGAATTATCGAATTCACAGTTAGTTGAAACAACACACCCAATACAATTAGTCAGAGACTATCAGTACCTTAGAACTGAAAAGTAGAACTCATCAATAATCTCCAGCCTTCACTTATCGAATACATAAACATAGACAAGACTTGAGTGCTTCTATATTTATATCTTCAAATTGAGAACTTGTAAGTCTTATACCATAGATAAATAATACTTATTACTGACACTACCAGAGACAATAACTTCCTATTGATTATGAAAGAAACATGGCCATACGTACTACTACAGATGATAAAATAATGTCATTGGGAGATAGGCTGTTTGCCTAGGGCTTATATTTTTTTAATTTTACAAACTTTTTCTAATACAGTTCCAAACAGGGCTTGCGATAACGTCGCTTTAGAATCTTGTAGTCCTGGTCTAATTCCCGGAACAGACAACTGTGTAGTTCTTTTATATTATGAACTTGGACTCGTCTGCGCACTTCGCACACACACCGAGATGACCGCAGAACCAACGATATTGACGAGATTGCGTGTATTGTTTCTGTACGCTATGTATTGTGCTTGTAAAGACATTGGAAAGGCGTGCATTTTGAGACTGAAAGTTCGCTTATATGATACTGTGGAGCTGGTTTGATGATGAATTAATGGTTCACCAAGTGGCAGACTTTAACCAGAATATTTCTTGGTGGATATCGCTGCAATATCAGACAATCTGCCTTGAAGCAGAATTGTACAACATTATGTTTTATGCGGAAGAGCTCTGTAGCAAGTGATATGATAATTACGGGGTGAACGAGATAATACAAACTTATCGGCAAAATCAGCAGCAGGGCAGCCTAAATACTCCGATACTTTGCGTGGTGGTATTACAATATTTTGAAAATGCCCACGTGGCTATACAATATTAAATCTGTAGCCTTGGACCAAACCGTGTATTCCGGCAGCTGTCCTTGAGAGCCAGTAATTACAGTTTAAGCCTATTTACCATCCTTGTCCTCATCATCACTTACCAAAAGATAAGATAGCGATCAAAAGGTAGCATTTCAGCTGTAAAAAAAGGGTCGATCTCTATCTGATGCTATAAGTTTAACTTGTATTTTCTGACATAGCTGTTGACTATTATGTCAAGAGATGATTTTTGATGCATGAAGACCGTGCTTATCAGAAGCTTCAACTGCACCGCTCAGTCTACGTTAGTGGTAATCTCGTCTACGTACGAAGGGACCATAGATATCAGTCGTACATATTTTATGTAAGTACCAAGTGCTCCTTGAGCTTATTACCATGCTCTGCCAATTTTCCGTAATGAAGTGTTGAATTCCTGGATAAAAAGTATACAATAACCTTCTTCGTAGTATGAACTCAAATCGTGTTAAGTTTCATGGAATTCCATTCAGGAGTTTTGGAGTGATGCGCAGCCGGGATACAGACAGACAGAAAAAAAATTAAAAAAAATATAGTTTTGGCATCAGCGTCAGCTAAAGAGTGCTCTCAAATACTTTTTTTCAAAATATCTGCCATGTACAGAATTGGACCTGTTACAGTTTTATTATAAGTATAGAATAGATGTACAGATCTGTTACACTGTAATTATAAGTATAGATATTTTTATTTCAAAAAAGATTTGTTTATTTCAGAAAATATTACAGCGTAATAATTTTGTATAAACAGCATCCCCTAATATGTACAAACCAGCCTCTCAGCTTTTCCATCATCTGTACAAACTGGGATCCCGCGTCGGCGGTCGATACTCGTATTTACAGAATTACCCTAAAGTCTGCATAAGTCCTGTTACATTTTGCCTCTGATACGGGGCAAATAACAGCTGTATTTAAAAATAACTCCTGTGCCAAATTGAACCAACATTTTGATTATATTTGACGTGCATTTGATAAAATAATATAATATCTACACATACAATTTGGTATATTCTCCAAGCTTGCCAGGCATCTTGGGTTTTCCTCTTTGTTTGATGATCAGTGGATGGGTCACCGAGAGGCAGGCTTCAGCAAGAATACTTCTTGGGGGATATCACTGCAATATCAGACAATCTGCCTTGAAGCAGAATTGTACAACATTATGTTTTATGCGGAAGAGCTCTGTAGCAAGTGATATGATAATTACGGGGTGAACGAGATAATACAAACTTATTGGCCAAATCAGCAGCAGGGCAGCCTAAATACTCCGATACTTTGCGTGGTGGTATTACAGTATTTTGAAAATGCCCACGTGGCTATACAATATTAAATCTGAAGCCAAACACCAAACTGTGTCAAAGTCAAAGTCAAAACCATTTATTCAATTTAGGCGTCTACGACGCTCTTATGAAGGTCAATTACAAATTTTAGTATTGAAATATTCTACATTGTACTGCCACGTTCAGCAAATAAATTGTATAGAGCCACTGCGAGAAGAACGGGCAAGAAACTCGGGGCCATTCTTTTAAACATCTTTTAACAATGTGTTACATACATACTATATAATAGAGTTATTACAATATTTGTTTAAATTATGTAGGTGACAGGCAATAGCTTGGCGGAGGCGGAATTGTCCAGGCATTTTTGTCGTTTATGTAATCAGAAACTGTGTAGTAGGATTTTTTAATCAATATGTTTTTCACATGCAACTTGAATGTCCCTTCTGTGAGCGTTGTAATATGTTTAGGAACTTTATTATAAAACCGCACACAATTACCTAAGAAGGACCTTTTATTTGTCTTTGCTAATCTAAATCCTGGCACCACTATTTTATCTTTATTCCTAGTATTGTAATCGTGATTGTCACTGTTTAATTTAAATTTACTAAAATTTTTACGAACATACATAATATTTTCAAATATATACAGACTTGGTAAAGTTAAAATATCAATTTCTTTAAAAAGATCCCTCACAGATTCCCTAGGACCCATTTTATATATGGCTCGAATTGCACGCTTTTGTATGATAAAGATTGTCTCTATCTCAGCAGCAGTTCCCCACAGCAATACGCCATACGACATAATACTGTGGAAGTACGCGAAATAAACTAGGCGAGCAGTAGCTACGTCTGTTAACTGTCTTATCCTAAGAACTGCATATGCAGCAGAACTAAGTCTTCCGGAGAGATCACGTATATATGTGTGTTCCGGCAGCTGTCCTTGAGAGCCAGTAATTCTAGTTTAAGCCTATTTACCATCCTAGTCCGCATCATCACTTACCAACAGATGAGATAGCGATCAAAAGGTTGCTGTAATAAAAGGGTCGATCTCTATTTGATGCTTTAGCTCATTGGGATCATCGATAATGATAACAATAACATTTCATTCATAAATAGACCCAAGTGGTCCTGATGACGCCAATGCAATGGGTTAAGCTGAATTTGTATTCTCTGACATATTGAACTGCGCTGTTGACTTGACTATGATGTCAAGATGATAGAAACTCAAAATAATATACTCAAATACATTCAAACGCTTGGTATTTAAAATATGTCAAACTTCATTTGTATGGAAAGCGCTACGAAGGCAATTAATTTCGGTGTTCTTAATAGTTAAGAATGTGTTGTAAAATGTGTTAGATGACGAGCAACGAGAGCAGACTGGAGGAAAAATACATGGTGTGCCGACTTCACTTACCGTGGGAGAAGGACAGGAAGAAGAATTATAAAAATGTCATAAAATTGGAAGGTTTCTCACCACTAGCATAAGATGAAGAAGTGCTGCCCTTCTGTCAACTCCTATGACTAGAGCTGGGGCATTGGGATAAGCTCGGCATCATGTAAATACTTTAACAGTTCAAATCGTTAACAGTTCAAATAAATGAAGCGCTCGTAGCGAAGTTTACTTAGCTGTTCTCAACCGATCAGCAAAGTTAAGCAACGTCGCGCGTGGTCATGAGTTGGATGGGTGACATTAGGTACTACTGAGCGTTTCCGTGCTTCGGAGGGGACGTTAAGCCGTCGGTCTCGGTTGTTGTCCTAGGATTGCAGTCGTTATAGCATGGTGGTAGGGCATTTTGGGAATGCTCGCCTGGCTAACTACCACCCTCAAGAAGAAAATCTGTCACCAAGCGCCTAACGGTGTGTTCCGGCAGCTGTCCTTTAGAGCCAGTACTTCTAGGTTAGCCCGAACAACATCTTAGACCACATCATCACTTACCATCTGGTTCGATAGTGGTCAAAGGATAACCTATCATATATAAAAAAAATAAAAAATATATAATATTCACATGAACGTTCTCAGCAACTCACAGGTGCATCTGTGTGCGAGTCAGCTATAGCTAGTAATCTAATCATATGTAATCGTGTCTCAGTTTCGTGGGAGGCGGTGATTAAACCTCCGACCTAAATATTAAGAAGTCATCTGATTTTTAACACCTGGCCATAATTATAGCTGTGACTAACGATGGTTATGTTAATGGCGACAAATTATAATTATCATGTGACACAGATTTAAATATAGGTGTTTGTTATCTGTGACTGTGATTAGCAATACCGACTGATCGATTCTTCAGTAACTAATAACCGGCTGAACAAATTTTAATGAATGTTGGCAAGTACAAAAATTCTTTTAGACGTGATTCGGAGTCATTAGCTTAGCAGCTTCATGTATGTTTACACTGTCACACAAAGTCTGCATCCATTCACATTAAGTATTCAGTCACAGCAATTGCAGTTTTGTTTTAGTCGCAAATCATTCGCAGATTCCGTAACTGCCTTTTTTTTATAGGATTGTGACGGAACAACCACGAGGCCCGTCTGATGTTAAGCGGACTAACCTCTGCCTATAACAGATGCATTTCGTCACAAGAGATGAATTGCACTGTGCCCGGCCCCTGAGACATACATTTGTTAAGTCTCGTGTGCTTGTAACTAACTGTACTGGCTTTCAAGGACTGCTGGACCACACTGTTAGTTGCTTGGCGACAGATTTTCTGCTTAAGTGTAGTAGCTAGCCAGGCGAGCATTTGCAACTTTGGCACCATGCGGTGAAGTTCAAGTCGGTCCCGTGGTGGGGATCTAAAAATGCACCCGCGGCACGGCAGTCCATAGGCATTACCGCTCAGCCATCATTGGTTCGTGCCTAATATAACTTCATCCTAACCTAAGTTTTGGAAAAACAGGATATTATATTTCATATCGTTTTTTCTATAACGTTACAATTTGCAGTCTGAAAGAATGATGTTATCGAACCCCTGGTAGGCGAAGCACGCAGGAAAATAGCTGCGAACGTATTGTTGGTGAGATGTGAAGAAATTGGAAGCGTTCTGATGAAAGACCTATTCAAGAGTAGACATCACAAAAGAACAGACATGGAAGAAGAATTTTCAAAAATAACCGTCTTTCAGATATACCTACAGCTCTTCCAGACTATTAATGAGCAAACACTAGGTACTTTGATCAGGCGTCAAGTGCACTGTTGCAAGTGAAATTATAGGACAACCAAGGCATATAAGAAGTGATGTCTCGGAATGACGAGCGCAGAACGCCACCATTGGATAATTATTGTCGAAATTTCAACACGTCGTCGTCAGTCTACTCAGACTAAGTTAATCCACCACAAATGTATATCCAAACAATGAAGGCTGCATGTCGAACTCGTCTTCGGTGCCATTTGCGCTTCCACAGATTACGCACCACTTACTAACGGCTTTACTCTCAATGCTCGGCCACTAGTAGTAAAGCATTATTCAGACGCGCATAATCTTGCAGCCTCACCTAACCCCCTCCCACTTCCCCCTTTCACCTTACCTCACCGCCGCAGCACACTTCCGTGGCACACATTCCCCAAATCAACCGGACTCTCACCTACATATTTTGGAACTCTGTTACAAACCCAAACAAACCTTAAAACCAACGACATAAGTCACAAAATATTTTCAAGACCATCTGCAGAAAGAACTGGTCCTTGTCGCGCAACTAAATAAGGTTTGAATTGGTTTGGAAACGGAATAGTCAATGAATTCAAAACGGTATGCAGCGCGGGCGCTGCGATGCGTGAGCTCAAATTCGGACGGTTTTTAAAAGCATATTTTGGCAACACAATGATTCAAAATGGAACCTTACCAGTTTAAGTTAAGGCTGATAATAAAATAGCATGTTTAGTAGGTTCGCGAGTATGTCACGTCGGAGTTTGCATACTGAAGCGCGGCACATTCGTGAGACTTTTCGTGTTGTTTTGTGTTAACGCGATCTTTGCCCGGATCGTTGGAGGTAGGTATCTATATGACGCGACATACTTATTTGACTTTTACTATCTTTTATTGTTGTGCAAATTTTGGGTACTTGGTAGCTGCTAGCACAGATGACAGAGGTGATGGTTAAGGATTTATCTTATTGCTATAAATAACACCCATGGGTTGAAAAGTTGTTAGTATTTTGTGTGATTTTACAGCTAATTTCATTACTTTTTACTGTCGCGTTGGTGCCTCTCTGATTCAAACGTAAAGTCCGATTTCAACGAATTATATCATGATTATTTTATTTTCTTAATTCCATTCACTCAATTTTTAGCAATGCACCTTGCGTTGACCTACGTTTACACAGACCAGATTTCGACACAAAAACAGCCAGAATGCGAGGACTTTGCGACCCGTAGCTAGGTAACTATACCTTTTCTGGTTGTTAATTCGATATAGACAAAGAAATGTCAATATAATATCATTGTCAAACTGACTGGTCAGGGGTATTCAACATCATTTCTTCAAAATGTTTTTACCTAATCCGTAACAGCGCTCCCTGCTGTAGCCCAGCAGTTTCACACAATTTTATTAAATTGAAATAATTCCACACCTTAAGACACCCACGGGAAGAAACGGGGGTGACATTGTAACCCAGCATCCCATGGGACGTTGGGCCACAAAAATACCGGAAGGTAGGGAGCAGCACCTTCTAGAGAACTAACAAATTCTACTGCGATTATCAAGACGCCTGCCATGCGTGGGGATTATGGCAGAACCTCCAATGGAACCTTGTTCAACGGTGGAAGTTTCGGATTTGATTGTGTGACTTGTGCTTGAGGAGGTATATGTTTTCTTATTTTGGTGAGTAAGTACAATAGTATTAATTACCTTTACTAAATTATACCTATGAGTTTTGCAGTCTTGAAAAAATGTTGAACAATCTGCCGTACCTATAGCTTGAAAAGTGATCTAGGTGAAGTGAACTCACAGCTTCCCTTATTTTTGCGGACCATCCTTCTGACTGAAACTGACGATATTCCCAACATGTCCGTTTTTTATGACACTTGAAGCAGTGATGGCTAAGTGGCAATGGCTATGGAATGACGCGCAGCAGGTTCATGTCCCGCCGTGGGCTTGAGCTTTACCATATGGTGGTGGGGTATTTTGCGAATGTTCGACCACCCTCAAGTAGGAAATCTATCGCCAAGCACCTAACGGTGTGTTCCGGCAGCAGTCCTTGAGAGCCAGTGAAATTACAGGCACATGAGACTATATAGACAGAGGTTAGTCCGCTTAACATCAGGTTGGCCTAGAGCTTGTTCTGTCACAATACACTGAGCGAAATTTTAACCAGATTTCAAGTTAAAGGAACAGTGTTTAGCATATCACTTTAACAAGCTGCACACCATTATTTTGACAAGCTCAGTTTGTTCATTCAAAGGTTTGCTTGTTACGATGTCTTATTAAATGTAAGTATATGAAATACTTGTAGTATCTACAGTCACCTTGTTATGTTATCCCGTTGTTTTTTTTTATTTATATGCAATTCTTTTAATCGATGTAACTTTGTTTTAATACGATATTATTTAAATATAAACACAGTATTGTCTCAACCCAATATACGATTATGAAAATTACACCATTTAGTTAGCTGTACTTACTGTATCAGGCCGGATCGTCCACTGCTGAACACAGCCTCCCATATTTAGGGGGTATTTGCCATAATCCCCACGCTTGGCAAGCGGCCTGGGGATCGCAGTGTAAGATGACAGTTCTTTAGAAGGAGCTGCTGCCCACCTTCCAGTATTTTTCCCTTAGTCGCCTCACGACACCCACGGGATGATATGGGGAGGTGCAATTCTAACCCGGCACCTCACGGGGAAGCCGTACTTAATACTGACTAATTACTGTGGCAACTTTATCGTTGTAACTTTATTTTAACAAGATATAATTTACAGTAAAACACAATGTTGTCGCAACCCAACATACGATTGTGGCAATTACACCATTTAGTTGACTGTACAAGATATTGTCAAAACTTTAACGTTGTAATTTTTTTTTAACAAGATATAATTTCTAGAGTACCTCAATGTTGTTTCATCCCGATATACTATTGTGATAATCACACCATTTAGTTAGTTTTACAAGATAATAACTATTTCCTGCTACAAGTTTATCTTTTGATTGTAATTACTTGTCGATCATATTGAATTAATGTTAAGCTTGTTGTTTTGAACATAAGTTTGATTGTTTCAATCCTATACCTGTGAACAATTTTTTCCTTGTTCCCTGTACAAAATCTACTTGTGAAAACAATATTTTATTGGTTTCTTATTACAAACATAATTTTATTTCAAACAGATAGCCACTTAATATGTCGAACTTGTTAGAAATACAAAGCGGATTTCTCTCAGTGTAACATAAAAAAGAGCAATACTCGTGTTTTGGCGCTATAGATGTGTGTTTATACGCCTTCATCACCATCAACTTTTCGGAAGCACTCTAAGATTTGCGAACATGTTTCATATTACGAAAATAAATAGTTCGTAACAATAAACAAAAACTGAACACAACTCTTTAAAAATAACTATAAACGATAAAAACAATAATATATAACAAGGAAATTCACGATAACAAGAAAAATTATCGGCGAGAAACACATTCGAATCTAAATACGATTTACAAACTAGCAAAAATGGCGTCAGCTGGAAAATGTCGACGATCCCGCCAGTGTGGCAATTAAAAACAAAAAATATTACACTATTTTTTCCAGGCTTGAATATATGCGTAAATATGTACGCGCGTAAAAAATGTGCTTTATTAGTGAATACTAAAGTAAGTAATCAATTATTACTTAAAATATTTTTTTATGTTAAATGCTTCAGGGGTTTCCAAAATTAGTATAATTACTAAGTAGGTACATGTAATTTTTTGCACGGTTAACCCCTTTGTTTACATTTTTGATATCGAATTATAAACCAGAGTATACTAATATATAAACGATCTTTCCATACAAAGATTAGCCGATTCCACGATCTCTGAGAGACACAAAGTTAGGGAATTCAGGTTTGGACAAGCCAATACCAATATATTTTATATAAGTAGTACTTCATCAGCTAGATTGTCCACTGCTTTTTAAAGGCTGCAAAATTCTTCCGCTGCCTTGCATGTACATCAAGGATATTTGTTTATTTAGCAAAGCCCATCCAGATGTTTTTTATAAAACGGAGCGACCTCATTATTAGACAAAAAAGATCACAATATGAAAATTTATTATACCAACTTCCGTGCCGCAGAGACATTTATAAAAAAATTTAAACAATATGTGTATATCAATTTATAATGATTTACCAAATACAATCAAAATGTTAGAAATAGTTTCAAAAACACAATTATCTTTTCTATCTTACTATATTACGATCAGAGTATACACAGTCCACTTGGATTCAGACTGGGGGCGATTCTCAAAATCGAGGTATTTATCAGCCATCGAGCAATAATATATTGAGTAAGAATAATAGATGAAAAATAAATTAATGATTTATAATAAAAATAAATATTAAAAACATTTCAATTATCATCCAATCGGAGGAATTCGCACTCCAAGCTACCTTAATGTAAAAATTATTTATATGTGCTTACTATAATTTACTAACTAACCACATCGTCTTTCATCACTTCAAAGCCAGAAGACGTGACAAGTTCTGACGCTGTTGGAAGGGTATTGCCTTTTGCCTACTCTCCACACATGTCGGAGGAAGTCACAGGAAGATTAGACTTGCGGCTTCCTGGATTCTCAGATCCAAAGGCAGTGTTCCCAATAGTGCTACTGGCGAAGTGAGCGATACCGTGCGGTACGCCTTACAATTTTTTGTACAAAGCCCCTTTGAGGTGCGTTCAGACGATCACGGAACATAAACGGCGTACATCATAATTGGCTCTATGACTGCTAAGTACGTTGGATGGTTCTGATTATTTCGGTGTTCAAGCCGCATGTGACTTTTGTAGCACATGTGAGTTGCTAGTATATTTCGGTCAAATAAGATGCCTAGTACAATGCGATTAAAATAAGAATAGGACGGGCTCTCGGCTAACTTCACTCATATTCACTCTAATAAGTACGGTCAGCAGAACAAACTTAAAAATAGAGCCGTGTCATATATTTATACGTAATTTGAAATGAGTGACCCGAAATTGTTAACTTAATAAATTCTAATTTTTAAGGTTGACAGCACAGACGCCATCTTGGTTTGATGACAACGCGGGTGATAGATTATTAGAAAATGGGCTCACTGTTTATTGAAATATTTGTTCATATTCACTTTTGGCTTTAATCTTAAGATTTAAAACACTGGTATAATATGACATTCTAATTTCGTTTTAGTAATACTCTGTGGTTTTTAAGATATTCATCTTAGTATTGGTTTAATTATCTATGTGTATATTTTATCTGTGGTGTGAAGTTAATACTGTACCTAATGAGACTGTGATTAATAATCCATATAAACATGATAATCCATATTATATGGATTATCCTGTTCACTGGAATCATTATTTGATGATATTTTCACTATAAGTATATTTTATAAGTAGTGTAACGGAATGTGACAGTTGTAGAGATACTTATTTAAAATAGTTTATATTATGTACTTTATTTTTACGTGTATAAACATTGATGATTTTATTATAGTTATTGCCATATGTATAAAGCTTGAAATCAGACAATTGTCAATGTTAAAGAGTACTGTGTTTGTGACGGTAGTCGTTTCGTCACCTTGTTTGTTCTTTCCTATGAAAAAGGGTAGTGTAAGGAGAGTACATTCACTTTCTGTCGGACTGCCGTGCCGTGCAGACCTCCAGTGGTGTGGAAATAGTGTTTGACGACGAAGTGCTGCTTGATTCACTTTCTGTCGGACCGCCGTACCGAGCAGACCTCCGGTGGTGTCAAAATAGTCTCTAAACGACGAAGTGCTGCCCGATCAAGATGTTGGGAAGTTAAGTAATTTATTATTCTCTTTTCTAATATAACGTAACGACAAATCTCGTTTAAATGTAATGGTTCTTAAAATGGTTTGTTATAAAGGTTTTTGACAATTATATATTGAATAAAATATCTGTTTAGGTAAAGCATAACTTTATAGGTATGTTAATTAATAGTTGTTAACCAGTGAAGGTGTAAATAAAGTGTACTTATACAGTAAATATGTAACACATTGTTAAAAGACGTTTAAAAGAATGGCCCCGAGTTTCTTGCCCGTTCTTCTCGCAGTGGCTCTATACAATTTTGTTTGCTGAACGTGGCAGTACAATGTAGAATATTTCAATATCAAAACTTCATAGGAGCGTCGTAGACGCTTAATGCTTAAAGCTAAAAAAACGCTAAATGTTTAAAGTTTTCTTTACCAAATGTTCCTTTAATGTTGAACCAAACATAAAGCTTGGCCCAGATAAACTCCCTATTGACAAAGCGACAGTCTTCCTGGGAATCAAAATGGATTCCACTTTACAATGGGATCCACATATACATGATCTCTCCGGAAGACTTAGTTCTGCTGCATATGCAGTTCTTAGGATAAGACAGTTAACAGACGTAGCTACTGCTCGGCTAGTTTATTTCGCGTACTTCCACAGTATTATGTCGTATGGCGTATTGCTGTGGGGAACTGCTACTGAGATAGAGACAATCTTTATCATACAAAAGCGTGCAATTCGAGCCATATATAAAATGGGTCCTAGGGAATCTGTGAGGGATCTTTTTAAAGAAATTGATATTTTAACTTTACCAAGTCTGTATATATTTGAAAATATTATGTATGTTCGTAAAAAATTGAGTAAATTTAAATTAAACAGTGACAATCACGATTACAATACTAGGAATAAAGATAAAATAGTGGTGCCAGGTTTTAGATTAGCAAATTAAGACAAATAAAAGGTCCTTCTTAGGTAATTGTGTGCGGTTTTATAATAAAGTTCCCAAACATATTACAACGCTCACAGAAGGGAAATTCAAGTTGCATGTGAAAAACATATTGATTAAAAAATCCTACTACACAGTTTCTGATTACATAAACGACAAAAATGCCTGGACAATTCCGCCTCCGCCAAGCTATTGCCTGTCACCTACATAATTTAAACAAATATTGTAATAACTCTATTATATAGTATGTATGTAACACATTGTTAAAAGATGTTTAAAAGAATGGCCCCGAGTTTCTTGCCCGTTCTTCTCGCAGTGGCTCTATACAATTTATTTCCTGAACGTGGCAGTACAATGTAGAATATTTCAATACTAAAATTTGTAATTGACCTTCATAAGAGCGTCGTAGACGCCTAAATTGAATAAATGATTTTGACTTTGACTTTGACTTCACTTTAAATTGAATAAATGGTTTTGACTTTGACTCTGTTGTTTTTAATCAAACTAACACGGGCGTCAGGGTCTTATTTCTCCGACAGTGTACTAACTACGCGACACGTTTCCGAGTACTTATTGATTGGTTTCATTTGTTTTTGGTGATTGTTATATTTGTTTTTATTACACTTTACGATGATAACGATGAGTCTAACTCAGTTGACCATCAGGACATGCGGCATCGAAGAGCTAAGTGGTTCAAATTAAGATACCTAAAACAAAATATTGCCAAGAAATAAATTCAATTCAAATTATTTCTGTGTTAGCTGTACCTACATACAGTCACCTACAACTTCGTTTACCTACCTACGACTGCTTGTTTTTTACACGACTGCCCACATAAACGTGTGTTAAGTTTTCAGGGTTCATGTATGTATGTTTGTGAGTTTCTTTATTTCTCCATAACTTTTTCTTAACCGATTTGAATATACATATATATCTTGAGATTTATCTTGATGGTTCAAGTGACACTACGTACTTAAGAAAATGAAATACAAACTGGTGGATTTTAGACGCCATATAGGGAAAAAACAATTTATTTTTTCTTCCAAAGCCATCGTGTTGGGTTTAAAATGATTGGCTTTAAAAAAAGATTCCATAAATATATTAACTGGCAGTTTTAATTTCAATTGATCGATAAAACACTTAACAAAAATAATTTATTTGCAGTCGGGTTTTTTTTTTTATTAATTTATACATGTTTTATCATTTCTTTTTTTGCACACTGTACCATGTTCTAGTTTTGACGTCTCAACATGGCGCTAGGCCGATCCTATTCTTATCTTAATCGCATTGTAGTTTGATTTCGTCTACTAGGTTCAGCTTGCAGCCCGACTTCGGCTTGCAGGACGAGGCGGATCATAATTAAGTTTCTTCATCAACAGCATCACGTTGGTTTTGTGAGCTGTGAATTTTAACTATTGTTTTTTATTTTTTATTCATGATAGGTTAGCCATTGACCACTATCTCACCTGATGGTAAGTGATGATGTGGTGAAGATTAGTTAGTGTTATTCAGGGTAACCAAGAAGTACTGGCTCTCAAAGACTGCTGCCGGAACACACCGTTAGGTGCTTCGCAACAGATTTTATACTTTAAGGTGGTAGCTAGCCAGGCAGGCACTCGCAAAACACCCTACCACCATGCTATAACGACTGCTATCCTCAGATAACAACCAGGACCGACGGCTTAACGTGCCCTCCGAAGCACGGAAGCGCTCAGTAGTAATGTCACTAGCGGTCACCCAGCGGGGGTGACGTTGCTTAACTTTGCTGATCGGTTAAGGTCAGCTAAGTAAACTTCGCTACGAGCGGTTCTTGAAATTGTTATATTTCCCCCCCACTTAACTACCGGCCCTTTTTATTATGATCTAGGCGTTTAATTTCATTATTTGGTCTGCAGCTTGTGCTGTGTTTGTTGGTGCTGGCCTATATCGTCCACACCAAAATTCGAATTTCCCGGCCCGATCTGGGCAATTTTTTTGTTATCAATGATTTCGTGGAGCGACGATTGGTATATTTAACCGTATTAAAAAATTTAAATTTTATAAAATAAAAATTTAAATTTTATATAATGGTATGTTCCAGTAGCTGTCCTTTTTGGCTGCTACCATTTCGATCATCACTTATGAAGTATAAAGGTCAAATGTCTGCGATTTTTTATGCTGAAGTAGTGACGAGGTGGACAAGTCGCCCACCTGTGTTATTCCAATGGTAGGCGCCACGCTTGCCCGTTACAGTTGCAGCTTGCAGTGTCAACCTTCTGTGTGACACTGCACTGCGAGTGTTTTGTTCCACCCAGTAATGTCGCAAGCTACATTCAGTACCTACACTTCACATCTAAACAAATCTATTTGAGCACCTACTGGCTCGAGGCAGAATATATCAAACGTGTGAACCCAACAAGAGGGACTCATGCTGAAGAGAAAAAAAACAAAGGGAGGAAACTTGCACATACCTATCACATAAATCACGACATACGAGTATCATGAATAGGTTAGATTTTTAGTCTCTTCGCAGGAAAGCCAGTATGGTATATTGAATTATATATATTCACCCATGGAAGGTAGTTTGTTATTTATATAAAATAAAACTAAAAAAATTAGATCAATTATGTTTAATTTGGCCCACCCCACCACCAAATACAAAACAAAATAAAAAACAATACTTATATGTAAACTTCTTCACAAAATCAACAGTAATATATATTATGAAACAAACATTTATGTAGCTATTTATACTTTGATCCAAAATTAAAGTTTTCTTTAGAGTACCTAACAATTAAAAAAAGCATTTAATACATTTATCGTTTCTCAGTTGCGTTCTGTAAATTGATGTTGCAATAAAGTTGTGACCATGCGCAACAATTGAAAATATGTATGTACATTTCGAATATTTTATTTATATTTTATTGTATAAAAATAAGTTCGATAATATTTCTCCAGTATTACCAACTTTATTTTAGTAATAAAATATACTAATAAATAATTTCTATACATTTAATTTTGCGCCATCTATCGAAATGGGTTTGAAATAAATAGAAACCAGCTTGATTTAGAAATAAATATATATGAATTCATGTGGGCATCATTTACATTAACAATGATTCAACATTGAAAATGGTAAATGTAGAAATACGCTGATTTCAAAGTTTATTAAACAACGATACTAGGTATTAGTTTGCGCTAAGTCACATTTTATAATAGTATCTAATTTTATTTGATATGAAAGAAAGCAATATGATGGCTGGTCAGAACATACTTATAATAAATTCCCTTAGAAAAAAGGTGCCATTCTATCAGTTCTACCTGAGCGAGTGTAGTAGCAACGATGCGATAGAATAATTGACCAATGGGATCGTGGATTTTCTCAGTCTCGGGTTTGGTCAAACAACACCCATATATTAGCAAATTTTCAAATGTCATATCTTCATTAAATATTTGAAAATGTGAAATTGATTACGATAACGCGCTAACATTAATGCTCCAGTCTCCATTAACACATTCTATTACTAATCTATTTAATAATTTGACATATTACACATAAAACATTGGTCATAAGAAGTAATTCTGAACGCAAATACTTAAATATAAAAAGATATATCGAATACCACGATTTAATACTTTGTCAATATTATAAATCTATTAATGTGTCAGTCAAAGCTTATTTATTAGTTCTACATAATTAAAAAGTAATAAATCTACAATGCATTGTAGAGATATACAAAATATCAAAACACAAACGACTTTATTGTTTCACCAACGTCATTTACTACTGCGTTCAAAAAGTTATAGGACGCAGTAATAAATGTCGTAATAAAGCCCTTTAGTTTACATAATATACGATTATAAATTAGAGCGCCATCTTGTAGTACTCTTAATCAACTCTTGCAGGGTCATACATAGTAAACTACATAATTTTAAGACACTAAACTCTAATCTGTCTTAGTTTAAAACAATCACTGGAAAATTGTTAAAACTAATGAATGACACTTTGGTAACAGTGAATTTTATGAGTAACTACGAAAATACTTAATACTATAACATTGTAATTGATAACTTCTTCAAGCTGCTCAATATCATCGAAATGTCTAATGAATTGGTAAATAGGTACTGAAACCTGACTTGCTACACCTGAGAAATCGGGATCTGAAAATACGGCAAAGTTCGTCAGTAAACG
Organism: Plagodis pulveraria; assembly: GCA_963890685.1. NCBI lineage: Eukaryota > Metazoa > Arthropoda > Insecta > Lepidoptera > Geometridae > Plagodis > Plagodis pulveraria. Next base: position 1,155,521 of record OY982950.1, read on the forward strand.
CCATCTATACCTATTCCACACAGAACGCGTAGACATCCATGAAGAAAAATTATCGTTCTATTATACATCCATATCTACATATGCAATAAAAACATTCTTAGTTCTTTTATCTATGGATGTAACTAAACCTACTTCATAAAAATATCAATAAATTCAATAGTAAGTGTTCCAGTTGTTTGTTAACACATACCAAAACGGCTGAATGGATTTTGAGGATATTTGGCATATAGATAGATTTCTTGTATCCTGAAATTTAATCCCGATTTTAATCAGCAGCTCCTATACAATCAGCTTTCAAGCGTATAAAATCGCCAGCGAAAGCCAAGATATATTTTAAAGAAGTAATTTCTGTTCGAGCGCGGCCCACAGCGGGTCTAGGGGAGTTTCCCCGTAGTTATTATTGAATACGTAGTTGTCTTGTACGGCAGATAGCATCGTCTCGTCGACCATCACGTATTCGTTATTGGCGACGACCGGGGCCATGGAGTGTCGACGACGGCCTGACGCCATCCGCACGCTGCGTAGGATTGCTGCAGATTGGATGCGCTCTGTGAAAAGCAATATATAATCTGAATCACCTTTGTTTTGAAGTTCTCATTTCACATTATGTCATCACATTATGTCACCGTCAAAAATAGGAGAATAAAATTAAGGTTTTCTAATTCCGTTAACATTATTCCCCATGAAATAATTTCCCATACATAGTTTTAATATATATTATATCATCATCATCAGCCAGAAAACGTCCACTGTTGAACAAATGCCTCCCCCATAGAGCGCCACAAATAACGGCTATTAGCCACTTGTAAGGATTGGCTACCCGCAACTTTCACGATGTCCACGAGTCTACTTAGTGGGGGGCCTACTAACTCTACGTCTTCCGGTGTAGTGTTGTAACCATTCGAGAACGTTTCTTCCCCATCGGTTATCAGTTCATCGAGCAATGAGGCCCGCCCATTGCCACTTCAATTCGCAAATTCTGAGAGCTATGTCGGTGACTTTGGTTCTTTGGCAAATATCCACGTTCCGGATTTTATAGCGCCCAAAAGAATCCCCGAGCTTGCCCATAAGGGTCACAGTTAAGGACCACGTCTCAGTGCCATTTTACTGGCAACACACACTGGTTGAAGACATTGGTCTTCAGGCTCTGTGGGATGTTCGACAAGAAAATATCGCGTAACTTCCCGAACGCTGTCCATTCGAGTTAGATGGACATTAGCCATAATTTCGTCTTGTCCATTTTCATTTTAAGTCCCACCTGGCATTTTTTTTACACCTTGGGTAACATTATTGTAGTTTTAAAAGAGATTCTTATTTTTCTATCTTGCAATTGAATTATCCTATATTAATCAGTGATAATAAAGCATTCAAATGGTGAAATAATTTTTAAAATCGGTCCAGTACTTTTTGAGCCTATTCGTTACAAACATACTTACATATATATGTTTTGCTATTCATTTTGCTTGCAATATATACGGACGGCTATCGTCCGAATAGGAATTTATGACTTTCACCCTTGTTAAACACTCTATTTTTCACTACGAATATGAGTAATATAAAAAATGTTTTTCTATAATATTTATTGATAACAAGAACATGAGTAGAAACTATTTTAAATGAATGCACTTATAGTCAAAATAGTATAACTTACATCCGTGTTAAACACTCTAATTTTCAAAAAAATATAATAAAAGTGAAAAGAATGCACGTGTCTCAATGTTCAAGTTTGGCGTAGATACCTTCGTTAGAGCTGAGCGGGCAGTACTTGATGGTGTGGGCGCGGTCGCCGCTGGCGCCGCAGCGCTTGCAGACGAAGGCGCGCAGGATGGGGCACGCCACGCGGCCGAAGCTGTCCTTCAGCACGTGCGATCTGTAGAACGTCTCTCGCTCGCGGTTGTTTTTGCAAAACCGACACTCCTACAATAAAAGTACTATCGTAACAATGCTTAGTAACAATATAAATGAATAACTAGAAGTAAATACTACAGTTTTCTTTTTTGCACTGTCACATTGAATCTAATGGTCAGTTGACAGAAGCTAAAGTTTAGTTAAAATTTCCTTCAAAATTAGCATCTACATTAATGTAGTGTAGTAACCTATATAGGTACTGTATCGATACCCTTTTTTTTGTGGGTTCTGTGCCGGATTGAAGAATATTTTATTAATTACCTATGACATGTTTCTCTAAAACGCGTAACTGAATGTCTTAAGTAGTGAACAATACAGTTTCGTCACAGACTATTCTGTGACGAATATCATAGGTAATTAATAAAATATTCTTCAATCCGGCACAGAACCCACACATATATGACAGAAGCAGTCTGCGTGACACAAGATTTCTATTGCCATTCGACACTTTTTAATTGATTAATTTATCTGTAACTGTATCCCATATATATATATATATATATATATAACCTATCTATTTTATTTTTTACCGGCGGTATGCCTTTCTTCAAGAAATACTTCAAACTATACACAACACAACAGCTACTACAATAAAAGCATTTGGACTCATAGGCAGTCCAAATGCTCTAGCCCACTATAAGTTGGCAGCGTGCCCAGCATCCTGTATTACCTATCTATTATATATACTATATATGTACCATGGGGTACAACACCCGCATTCCGGACACAGAGATACAGACAAGCCACAGACCAATCACTTACATATTGTTCTCTGCTACCAAGTACCAATATGTGCATTCGGTAAGTGGTCCCGCCCAGAAGTTGGCTGTGCAATATTATACGCGGTGTATCATCCCATTCGTTATGTACATACATAAAGAGTAAATATTTGACTTTAAAAATAATGCCAACGTCAAAAAGACGTGTATTCAAAACGGATGGAGAACTTTCAACTGTCCAGCACCCGCTTCCATGGCATAATTGGTAGTGCACCAGGACGGTATTCTGGGGGTTGCGGGTTCAAGTCCCGCTGGAAGTTATCTTTTTCCATCCGTAATAATTTCTTTAAAAATAATTATTTTATTCCAAATGCGAAATGAAAGAAGGTCATGAAAGTTGAAACATCAAAGTTAAATAAATTAAATTGAAAAGATAGGTGGAACTTAACGCCTGACAAAAATCTCTCGCAATATCATGTAAAGTGCAGTTGCTATATTTATAGTTCAAACACATGAACATTTTATACTAGAATGTCTAGCTAGAGGCTTTAATAATGAGTTTCTGTCCTTATATATTTTCTTATTGCTATTTTTATAAAATAAATAGTAGCTAGACAAATATTACAGAGATAAAAATTGTGGTCGATGTAAAAGAAAAATAATATTTTGAGTTACCGACACTTCGACTCTATTACAGGCGCTATATTTACGGGCTTACTGTTAATTCCCCAACATATGGAAATATTAAAATATAGAAACATTATGGCTAGGTACCTATATTAAAAATATAGTTCATCCTCCTAAACCTAAGCCTAATTTTATTTTTAGCGCCACCTAAGTCGTTTTTGTTGTCGTTTTATGTTATTGTGACGGAACAATCTCAAGGCCCACCTGATGTTAAGCGGACTAACCTCTGCCTAATCGTCACTCGTGATGGATTTCATCACAAGCGACAAATTGAACTGTGCCCGTTACCTTAAGACATAGTTGTTTAGTCTTATGTGCCTGTAATTTCATTGGCTGTTAAGGACTGCTGCCGGAACACACCGTTAATTAGGTGCTAGGCGACAGATTTTCTACTTGAGGGTGGTAGCTTGTTAGGCGGGCAATCGCAAAATGCCCTTCCAGGATGCGGTGAAGCTCAAGCCGGCGGTGGGGATCAAACCAGGGACCTGCAGCTCGGCAGTCCATAGCTATGACCGTTCGGCCATCATTACTTCAAGTTATATTACTTATTAAGATGCGTTGTTTAGAATGCTTTATTTTCAATATGTCGAATTTCCATTCTTCAGCGCCAGTTGCAGGCCTTTCTAGATTAGTACGTTGTTATTACGTAGACTACTCACATCAACCATCACTTTTTCATTCAGGTGAGATCGTGTTAGAAGGGTAGACTATTCTGTAGAAATATATTATCAACCGTGCTTTTTTTTACTGTAATATCAATTCGCGATTCCGATATATACGAATCCGTGTTATTTTACTGTAAATTTCCTGTACAAAATATAACCCTATAATACCCTTCACGACTCGGGATTCGAATCCGAGACTTCGCAATTCATACCTACGTGGCGCTTATACCATACATGGACGATTCACAAGGGATACAAAACTGTAAAGGCTCGGGGTGGAGGAAACTTGACAACAGTGAGCAGCGAGTAGAGTAGGAAGTTGGCATCGGACTGGACCACTATGGCCAATTTATGAATGAAATTCTATTGTTACAATTATTGCCGATGTCAAGGGGGTAGTAGTACACATTGCGAAGACCCCGCGCGTACCTGCGGCGCCTTGTCCCTGTGGGCGTGCAGCGCGCGCAGCAGCGAGTACAGCACGCGGTCGGGCAGCGCGCGCACCGCCACGCGCTGCGCCTCGCTCGCACCCGGCAGCGCGCCCGGCGCCGGGGCCACGCCACCTTCTGGCAACACAACACTCCAACATAAATGTTATACAACAATCTCATTGGAAAATAAATGCTCCTTTAAAATCAGAGACTTGAATGCATCCTTGTAAATTACAAATAACAACCAAGGAAGCCTCCCAGTTATTCCACTTCCTATAGAGCTCTTCAAGTTCCGTGTCTTTGAACACTACAGCTTGGAGAAATAATATCTGACCCGGCGGATTACGTGACAGCCATTGCTACGCGGATATCATTATTTACTCATCGAGCACCTCATCGAATGATCTTTCAAGACTCCGTCTTTGCATCGGTTCCGTAGGATTCCCTACGTGTTCTGTGAGCAGGTTGTCCAAAGACACCACAACGATATGGAGGGGGGTGCAGTTCGATATTCGTCCCGACCGACCGAACAAGTTAAAGATTAATAATAATTAAGTTGTCCAACAAGCCTGTCTGTCTAACTGTCGGCGTCGGCTATTCGATACGATAACTCTTTATTGACACCAAAGAACAGGAAATTACAAAGAAACAATAACAATAGTAAGGTAAAAATAGCGGTCTTATCGCTAAAAGCGATCTCTTCCAGACAACCTTTGGATGGCTAGAGAATAATTTTTTAAGCAGGGAGGGTGGTGCAAGTCTCAAATACATAAACAAGTACATAATATAAATTGATGTATTACAGTATAAATGAACTACATAAATACAACCATAATATATTATATATAGTATAATATATATTATATGATATATAGTTTGACACATACACAATAAACATTTAACAAATTAGAGAAATAACGTTATATAAAATAAAAATTAAAATATGAATTAAAATAAGGGAAAACGTCAGAGAACAATATTAATTATGAGTGGAGAGATAGAAATTGGTGACCTGCCTGATTCGTTCGCCAACAAATTGTGACGTCTATACGGTTTTACGCAAGAGTCTACTGCACCGCCTCAAACGACGCACTTGCCTCTGGTGCCTGGACCACGAATTCCCGTAAATTCTTTGTGAGATAATAGGTACGGAACTACGACATGTTCATGGGTTTTTAAACGTGGCTCGTAGTTTGAACACTCATAAAGCCTTATATAAAGTTACCGTGAAACATAGGAGCTTCGTGTTGAATCTCTGTCTCGTATGCAGCAGCATCATGCATGGAGCGCGGCCTCGGGCGGGGGCGGGGGTGGGCGTGGGGCAGGCGCGGGGCGGGGGAGCGCTCGGCCTCCGGCCACGACTTCTGCCGGAGGTACGCGCTCGCAGGACCCATGCCTGACAACTCTGCCACTGGAATTAGGTAACCAACATGAAAATTAACGAGCATTCGTCTATGTATGCAGGATGATTGAAACTAGACATTTTCAACCTGACCCAAAAAAATCTATTACATTCTTAGGGTTCCGTACCCAAACGGTAAAAACGGGACCATATTACTGAGACTTCGCTGTCCGTCCATCCGTCCGTCCGTCCGTCTGTCACCAGGCTCTCAAGAACGGTGATAGCTAGACAGTTGACATTTTCACAGATGATGTATTTCTATTGCCGCTGTAACAACAAATACTAAAAATAAAATATAATTTAAGGGGGGCTCCCATACAACAAACTTGATTTTTTTACCGTTTCTTGCTCTATACTAATAACGGTGACAGGCAGACGCTTTAACTATTCACAGAATATTTAGTTTTATGTTCTCTTTAAATATAATTAATTATAATAAAATAAATAATTAAGGGGGCTCCTATACAATAAAAGAGGTTTTCGCCGTACCTTCCCAGCTCAATCGGACACTGCGAAAAGTGTCTGTAACTTGCAACATTAGGTTACAGATAATGGTACGCTTCGTGCGCGAGTCCCAGGTTTTTATCGTGTTTTTTTTTCAGAAATAATAGCTGTGGGATTACCGTACAAGGTATCCCTGGATTCAATACTTTACTAATCAATTTCAATACTTTACTAATCTATCACCCTAATGTAGAAAATCTGTTAAAAAACCAGGCGAGCCTTCGCAAAAATATTTAATGCCCTATCACCAAATTGTGTGTGTGGTGAAGATTATCATGGCGCCAAGGTTCGAATCATGCCTTCTATGAAGAAGCAATGCCATTAGGTAAGTACTGATTTACAGGTGAAATTCTAGTCAAACTATGCAAGCTGTGCGCCAAGCGTGTGCCAAATGCCAAACGACCAAATCAGCAGTAACCTCGCCAAGATAACCAAGTTTCTCATTCTGGGATCGCATCTTCACTCGATCCCAAGAAAATACCTACTAGTGTAGAGCTAAAGTAAGAATGTCTCACTTGGCTTACGAATCTTGTCTTCGTCAGGATTGTAGGGCGAGTCGGACCCGTTCATCCGGAACTCTTGCATGACGTCATCGAGCGTGCACTTGCGCATCAGCACTGTAACATACATAGTTGTTTTAATGATTTGATGATGACCGGTCAGCCGTTGGTAAGTTATAGTGTGGTAGAAGGTAGTTAATAGGCTTAACCTAGAACGGGAACTGCCTCAACGACATCAGACAGAATTCAACGTAAGGTGTAGGTAACAAATTTTCTACGTGAGAGTAGTAACTAGCCAGGCGTGTATTCACAATTGAAATACCCTATCATCATGCATCGGGCAGTTAGAAACCCAATGAAAAAAGTACTAACCATCCGCAACTATCTATTTATTTAACTTTACTGTACAAAAACTATTATTTATTTATACAAGGCTGCGAAGTAGTTATTTGACACGAGTGTTTGTATTGAAACCTAAGGAGCCGAAGGATAATAGGATTGAACCAAGTGCGAAGCGAGTTCCAAATATAGAATCCTGAGCTTACCGCAGCAGTTTCAAAGGTATTGGACGCAAAATAACTTTGCTACTGAGTGCATTAAACAATTTTACACCTGTTAAAGCAAGGAAAATTATATAGGTGCAAGGTGCAGTTTTCCGTTACAAGTCAAAGTGGCCTATATGGGTCACTCCGAAATTCGAATGATAAATTTTCGTGTCAAATTTAGGCAATTTAGGTATTTTTTAATGAGTTACATTATTATCGTAGTTAGTTATATTGTTTTTTAGAACTGTTCTAAAGGTTCGGATTTCAAAAACCACGTTAGCGGATAAAAAGTACTTTGTGCCGCGGCAGCGGCCGGCGATGCGCCACAAGAATTTAATTTTGGTGATCATATACTACTTTTGGTGATAATTTACTACTTTTGGGTTAACAATGATTTATTTTGAGTAATTTTGCTTAAATAGGATAGCGAGATGTTAAAACTTTGGTTATAAGATTACATTAAAATGCTGGTTTAATTTTGGGGATTTTTTTTTTGGCTGTTATATGTTACTCTACTATATCTGGTGGTAAGTTAAACATAAGCCAAAAAATAATACATTAAAAACCTGTACCTATATACCTATTTTGCTTATGGCCACTGTAATACTTTCGTAGATCTAAGGTAAATTGTTGTTGATCCACATTATTACAATTTGACGGCTGGAAATGGTCAGTTTATAATCTTACGAAAATTTAAACGTTAGATTGTAAATTTTAGTTTCCGTTTACAATCTATCGACAGTTTATAATCTAACTAGATTTATTATAAACTAACGGTTAGTACAACAAAACGGTGACATATACAAAGCCTTTCCGAGCTTGTGAAAAAGTTTTTGTTGCTTTTTTGACCTCAGCAGTCCGATTTTGAGTAACTACCTGTAGGTAGTCGGAATAAATATGTATTTCTTTATGGTACATACCAAACTGATATTCGATGACTAGTTTATGAGATAGATCATGTGATTTTATCTTTCATTTGTAACTTGACATATAGGTAGGTATACACATGGGGCACACTAACCCCCTTACTTATAAAAAATCCGCTATGTAGTTGCTAAGTAATGGATAACTAATAATGTTTAAATATTTCTTACTTATAAACGCTACTTAGCAACTATTTAGCTAAGCAATGGATAATCAGGTCGAACGTATTTTAAACTGACAACATTGAACTAAAAGGTGTTATATGAAAGACCCAAATTGCCAAAAAGTATGTATCTAGTGCTGAAAATCTTAAAATTAAAAAGTAAAAAGATACCATTCTTTGTAGATACCTACTGATTTTTATACATAATATGGTTAGGCGTACTGGAGACTTCTGAAGCGAGTTTTTTTTGCAATATGGTAAATTCAAAGCGCCCCAGTGTTCTATGAATTCGATCCAGCAACCTATTCCATAGCATACTTGGAAATGCATTATGGAAGCCCGAATACCGTCAAATCCCGCTGGAAGTTATCTTTTTCCGTCCCAAACAATACCTATACCCAATCATGTCTACGTTTTTTTTCTATGAAGCCAAGAATCCAATCTTCATATTTTTTTAATAATTCTATAGCGATTCCTTAAATCACAGTAATATTATAAAGGCCGTAATATGTTCTTGTGTTTCGTCTACTGTGTTGGAGAAATGATTTTGTATGACCCTGAAACTGTACCCGGTGAATGGCAATAGGCTCGCTGCCTATTACATGGGACCAAAACCTCTGCCTACCCCTTCGGGGAATACAGGCGTGATTATATGTATGTATCTAAAGTTGATGTATGTGTTTTTGTCTTCTACGTGTATTCACGTTTTAACAGCTTGAGGGTTTGGATTCTATACCTACTAGTATAAGTATAATAAGTATTATATATACAAGTATTATATATACCTACAGTTATTAGGCTAGGGAGATGGGTATATCCCCCTTATGTAGGGTCAGTACTACGAATATTATTTATTCGTAGGGTCAGTATATATCTCTGCTATATCAATACAAAATACAAAGTAAAAACCATCAAGATATTATTACTAACGTATAGAGTCGCTATTCTAAACAATCGTCATGTTCCATTCTGTTAGGAATAAACTTAAAGCCGCTGCAGCGCTGAAACCATAAGTAGTGGTGTCTAATTAGACGGTATAGGAACACTGTGCTAGTACGCTTTTAAGGTGCAATTTTCTCGCGCCCAAAAGGTCATAAAAGCTGGGAATTTTCGGGCGCTTACGCGTTTCGTTCAATTGTCTACTACGATTTGTCGCTCTCACAGAGTGAACCGACTACAGAAGTGACATACATAGCTAAATACCTAATACGCTTCAATTGTTTTTTAATAATTAATTTACGTTAGTATGTATCACCCCGTGGGGTGACGGGTTAGAATTGCCCCTCCCTATATCATCCCGTGGGTGTCGTAAAGTAAAAGGCGACTAAGGGAAAAATACTAGAAGGTGGGCAGCAGCGTCTTCTAAAGAACTGTCATCTGACACTGCGATCCCCAAGACGCCTGCCAAGCGTGGGGATTATGGCAAATACCCCCCTTTATAGGGGAGGCTGTGTTCAGCAGTGGACGATCAGGCTGATACAGATCCAGATATATCAGTAGAAAATATGATAATATTGAACACGTGAGCGGGCGGTGTTAGCTGTCATAGACAACAATCAATGCGCGCAGATGCGACATTTTTTAATATTCGGCCTACTTGATACTGTGTGTACTTACGTAAGGAATAAATAACAAAGTATTTAAACTGATTATTTTTAGTATTTTCTATTTAATATTTTACTGTTCGTAATTAATAACTTAACATTATACGTCGATAGTGTCAACTCTGCGCATTCAAATGTTCTTACTCTTTGACATCCACCTAAAAATGGCCGCCATCCCGCCACCGCTGGGATGCGTCATAACGAGTTACAATAAATTGATAAAATAGAATTCAATTAATCGTGTTTTAGAGATAATATGTTGATCTTACTGGTGACAAGTCACTCCTTGACTTTTAATTAAGTTTCTTGAGTTGTTAGAACAATATCTCAATACACACGAAGGCATATTATGAAACAAAACTTAGCCCTCAAACGTGTCACGATGCAGCAAGCGCTTGTCACAGACTGAGTGAGTTTGTGCGCGCGCGCTCTAACTCGTGTTACAAACAATCGAGTTGAGGTGTCTCCTCTAGTACGTAGTACCATATCTCAATGGTAAAAACATATTTAAAATATTCGCTAACAACGCATAGAACAACACACGAACAAAAATTTAAAAAGTTTTGTCTTTGATTTTATAATCGACAACCAACTTTATTAGTAGCAGGTAAGTATAGTAGTATACCCGCTACCTTTCCGGCCATAATCGTGACATGGAGAACTGTTTTCCACCCAATGTTCAGCAACACCCTACTCATATATTATATCAATGTGAATAGTGGTATAATACTGAAAAACCTACACCACTCATTGAGCGTATCTTTTTCCAAGTTGGCTTTTAATATATCCAATAGGAATATACGAGTATATTCTTATATAAGGATTGTGCCACACTCGTTCAGGAACTCGCATTCAGGAACTGTACCTGCGGTATACTCTTCAATAAGATCACGAAAAGTAAGTAGGTTACGCATATTTATTTCATCATCCAATGTATGTTTCTACTTGCTATATTTTTACGATTTATTAACAAAGTATGTCGTGTTTATTGTTTTGTATGCCTCCTTGACAATAACCTCAATAGTAACTAAATCAGCTGATCAGTTAAACATTTAAACATGGGTTGGTCGGTGTTTAAATTGACAGCTGATTAAGCAGTACTTAGGTACTGGATAAAGTTATGTAGCGTTTATGAGTAAGGAATTTTGCTAATCAGCGGCTAAGTAATGCCATATTATTTTATGTTCTATGGTAATGCTTAAAATTTAAGTAGCGTTTATAATTCAGACTGTAAAAGTTTTGCACTTCTAGCTAATCGGAACTATTTGGATTTCGAATGTTATATTTTTTGAAAAGACTTGCAACATCTTTAAAAATAAAAAATAAAATGGCGAGAAAACATTTGTCAATTGTTTTTTTCACACATCAAAGATCTACGCACGCAACGAAAATAGAATAAAGCGATGATTTTTATAATTTTAAAAGTGCTCTCTCCCAACGCAAGAAAGTGCCGCCGCTCGTCTTCAAAATGCTTTTGGGTGGGAAGCACCTTGTTTGAGCACTGTGGTGGCGATGGTTTGCCGACTTTGAGAGAGGTCGGGTTTCTTTACATGATGAATTTCGTAAAGGGCGGCCTTCAACTACCGTCAAAGAAAATAATGTTGCTACTGTACAGCGGCTAATTGAAGAAAAACCGCGGATTACCTATGAGACAATTCGAGGACTATTGGGGATTGGTTTGAGTAAAATTCAGAAATTTTTTCACGAAGAATTAAAAGTTCGGAAACTTTATTGGATCCCTCATGAACTGACAGAGGAGCTGAAGCGGGCTCGCGTGGAATGGTGCTCACAGATGCTACTGAAGGTCTTGACCACGGACATTCTAATGATGTTTATGACATTGTCACAGGAGATGAAACGTGGATTTATTGTTTTGAACCCGAGAAAAAACAGCAATCTTGTGAATGGGTGTTTGAATATGAGAACAGGCCAACAAAAGTGAGGCAGGCGAGAAACGTTGGTAAAAAAATAATCGCGTTTTTTTTCAGCTACGGGTCCCATCTGCACAATTCCACTTGAAGATTAAAAGAGTATTAATGCCGAGTGGTATTCTAACACAAGCCGCCCGCCCGGCTTTGCAAGGGTATTTAACAAAAGTTTGAAATTGCAACATGTAAAAAGTACTGTAATATTTAGACATAGGGTCTTACAAACTATTTTGTAGATATTGATGTCCTCTATAAAACTGTAGTACTTCACTTTGTTCAATTGTCACAATTTCATTTGCGCAGCGTACGAATTAACGATGTTTTGGGAATTTTTTACACGTCATTATCGAAGTTTTCATACGGATCCCTTAGTCTTTGAAAATATTCTGTAACCTATGTTCGTCAGGGAATTCGTATTTAATTCGTGTAGAATTCTAATAGTAAAAGAATGTTTCAAATCAATCTAGTAGTTTTTAAGTTTATTCGTTACATACAAACATATAAAAATACATAGCCTTTCCCATTACAGGGGGATTTGCCATAATCCCCACGCTTTGCAAGCGTCTTGGGATAGCGATTCCGCAGAAGGCGCCGCTACCTATCTTTCGGTAGTCTTTCCATCATTTTGTCCGTCCGTTCACTTGTCTCTGCTCTGCACATTGCCGAATCGCAATTGGCAGTTTCCCAGTTTTACATTTTGAATAACAGAGTGAAAACCTAATAAAAATAGGTGAGAATTTTGGACTTAGGAAGCTTTCATTCTGTGCCATTATTTATTTATGTGGTGGTACCAAACGCGGCTTGCCCGCACGCACGTGCCACATAATGCACTTAATGGCCAATATCTAGCGTGTCCAAAGTGCGTTAATTTTAAAAGGAAGAAAGGATTTCGGGTTTGAAAACTCCCGGGTTGTATTTTCCAGAAGACAGTAGTTAAGTTACTCGGAGATTTCCGTCGCGGTTCGCACAATAAATGTTGAAGCAAAGTACTTTGTTGCGTTTCATTGGAATTTCGATTTTAAAACGTCTTTTTACCGAGGTTCTCCTTGTTTGGCGGTAGAACGAATCTTATATTAGAGTGCGCACTTCCATTCCGCAATCTCCAAAATGTATCCGGCAAAAGATAGATATGTAGTTAAAAAACTGATTGTGGCGAAAGTTCCAGATTTTAGAGTTTTGTCTTAGCAAGCTTGCAAAACTAAATAAGGGTGCCGGGCTGCCCGTGGGGGGCCAAGCTGCCCATGGGGTGCCCGGCTGCCCGTGGGGTGCCGTGCTGCCCGTGGGGTGCCGTGCTGCCCGTGGGGTGCCAGGCTGCCCGTGGGGTGCCAGGCTCACACGCTAATATTCTAACAAAAAAGAATAATTGAAATTGGACTACGCGTTACTGAATTACGTCCCCTTTCCCGAGGGCACCGTGATGAGCTTTGGGATAAAAAGTATACAATAACCTTCTTCGTAGTATGAACTCAAGTCGTGTTAAGTTTCAGTTGAATTCCATTCAGTAGTTTTGGAATGATGCGCGGCCGGGATACAGACAGACAGACAAGAATTTAAAAAAAATACACTTTTGGCATCAGTGTCAGCTACAGATTGCTCTTAAATTTTTTTTTTTTTAAATATCTGCCATATACAGAATTGGTTCTGTTACAGTTTTATTATAAGTATAGAAGATTTGTTTACCCGGGGTGTTAGAAAAAGTTCGCGAAAGACGACCAAAAAGTTCTCCTACATCATGACAACGCTTCTTCACACACGGCCAACAAAACAAAGTCATTTTTAACTTCCGAAAAAGTACAACTCGTCACCCATCCCCCACGGGGCACATAGCCCCGACCTAGCACCCTGTGTTTTTGTATTTTTCCCAAAATCAAAGATTTGATGAGAGGTTTCACTTTACCAACTCCGAAGAAGCAGTGATAGCGTTCAATCAGCATGTAGAAAACATGCCTTCAGAACTGTGGTGGAGAACCATTTTTTTAAAACTGGACGTTTTAAAAAATGGTTCAGCACCATGTACCATAACCACTTATCTATTTTTTAAAACCGGACGTTTTAAAAAATGGTTCGATCGCATGAAAAAATGTTTAAAATATAAAGGAGAATACTTTGAAAAGCAACAAACATAATATTTTGTTTATAACATGTTGTTTTTTTAAGTTACGCAAAACTTTTAGTGTGAACTACGTATACCTACTCAATGAGCTGTAGACTGATACGAAATGGCACAAAAATATTTTGTACGCCTAGGTACCGAATCCCATTTGAAATTTTCTAATATTTAGCTTTGTGTCAACAATCTATACAAAATACTAAAGTAACTCACACAGTTTATGAGCTAGATATACCGGTATCATGAGGACAGAAAGCAGAGTGTCAAATTATGCTCCATTTTTCCCTTTTCTTACGGATCCCTAAATAAAGGTAGATAGGTACTCACGATCCAGGTAGCTAGAAGATTTTTCATCGCCGATATTGGAGTTCAAAGTTTGTTGCGACGGCCAACTGCCTCGACCCAGGTTCCAAAGCGACGACTGGAATTAAACATATGTAGGTATAATTATTAAGGGCTCAACACGTCTAGAATAAGATAGACCACCATCTCACCTGATGGTAAGTGATGATGTTTAGGCTAACCTAGAATTACTGACTCCACAAAGACAGCTGCCGGAACACACCGTTAGGTGCTTGGCGACAGATTTTCTACATGAGGGTGGTAGCTAGGCAGGCGGGCATTCGCAATAATGCTCGTAGCGAAGCATTATTAGCATGTCTGTCGAACTCGCGGTTTCTTCATACGACTGATTCCTTCCTTATCAATATTGGTACCTGTCAGGCCTTCTCGTACCCTCATTCTTTGCATTCACTGGAAACGTACACTGCTTATGATGATATGCCACGTGTGCGTAAGATTTTTTCTGCTCCCAGGATGTCGGTGGTAAATCAGATGAAATAATAATTTGAGGGGGAGTCTTGATAGTCAAGATCGGTTGAAAGACTGGGTCAATGCCCCGCGGTGAGCCCGATGCGATGACTCCGCTGGACTGCTGAGTGGCGAGTTTTGTCAGTCAGCGCATCGCAAGTTACAGTCACATTTTGCATTGAAAGCGGCGACGGCAGTTTTTCCTGTTCAGCCTTATTGCGCAGTCACAATTTCAGTTTCCAAACTTGAAATCACACGTTAGAAATTCCTAGTTGTTTCATCAAATCGGTGATATGGGCCTTCTGTCACATGATATCCTTTAAAAGGCAGGTCAGATCGGCTGAGAAGAAATCAACCAGTGGTGGAATATTGGTATGTTATACGGAGGTACCAGACGACATAGGACCCGGCAATCTCATGTTCTGATTCCTCGGACACAGAAAATAGCATGCAGGTCTTTCTTGCCGCCTTCATCTTTCTGATGTGTTCTTAGCTGAACAGACGGATTGGCGCTGTCCGCTTACACCCTTTTGGCTGCGAGTATGTCTGCCACCTTGTAGCTGGATAGACAGATCTGCTGCAAACTCAGTTCGTTCATGACGCCAAGCTTGTCCAATACCTAATTTGTTTGTTAAATGTAAAAAAAACAGCTCATTCCGATTACGAGCTAAAGACCTGTGACATAGGAACGCACATACAGACAGCCGAGTTTCACTAATATGGTACAGATTTGCCATTTGGGTATGGAATCCTAAAACTTGAGACAGAGCTATATCCAAAACAGTCGAACACGGTCACCTGCTGCACCACAAAATAGATACTTCATCAACAACTATTAGTAACATTTTTATATAAATTATTTTTGAAGCAGTGATGGCTCAGTGGCATTGCCTATGGACAGCCAAGCAGCAGGTCCATGGTTCGAATCCCGCCGCGGGATTGAGCTTCACCGCATGGTGGAAGGGCATTTTGCGAATGCCCGCCTGGCTAGCGACCACCCCTCAAGTATAAAATCTGTCGCTAAGCACCTAACAGTGTGTTCCGGCAGCTGTCCTTGAGAGACAATGAAATTACAGGCACATGAGACTTAATAACTAGGTATGACGAAATTTTGTTGTGACGAAATGCATCTGTTACAGGCAGAGGTTAGTCCGCTTAACATCAGATGGGCCTCAAGCTTGTTCCGTCACAATAAAAAAAAACTAAGTTATTGACGGGGGGTGCCGGGTGTGCGCGGGACATTTTAATGTCCAATCGAGCAAGATCATCGGCATAATATGGCTCTTAACATTTTTGAAATAAATATTAATAACTTTTTTTTAAATTTGCTACTAAACTACCTACCTATCTGGGCTGAGCCTACGGGCAAGTGCAGTACCAGTAACTCGTCAGACCACGTGATTGTTCTGCGTGGTACTGCAGGTACCTATGTAATCAACCTACCTAAGTAAAATCCTTATCAGCTTACATTGTCCACGTGTAGCCTAGCACCAGAAGCGTGGCGTGATTATTTTGCGTATCCTACCCTACAAACGCAAGTAGTCGTAAAATATTCGAGTACTTAACTATAACAACAAGTTTACCTACATAGGTAGGTAAGTATAACAAAGACTTTATTTATATTAAAACTTAACTAAATCAATCTATGAACCACTAGAAACAAAGTATCGACTTCTCAAGTATCACGATTCGAGGATTCGACAAAAAAGAAATACAAGTCAGCACTTGCTTGTTCCACACGGCTCGAGCATAGCAAAAAAATCTTATCAATGATTGTTTCTGGGTTAATAACTATGCACTTACTGAGCTCGTAGAACCCGTGGAAGTCGAAAACCCGCTGTCTGAACTGTTGTTAGAAAGCAACATTTTTACCACTTATTTTATTATTAAATTATTATTTGTTTTCACTGCGCAAGCGTGCGTTTTTGTCCTATTATCAAAATACTCTGTGCTGTGTCCTGTCGTGAGTGAGTCGTCTGCACCGCGCCGCGTGACGTCTCTGCCTGAAACGGGAATGCTGTTTGCTGATTGGCTGAAAAGTGGATTGCTCAGTGATATGCGTAGGCGCTACTCGTTCGGGAATATTTTGTTAAAGGCACAGTAACTAAGGTGTACTATTAGTTATTCTGTGGGCACGTGCAGAACATTTGAACTATAACTTGTGTGTTATTAATAACTATAGTTAGGTTATACAAAATAAATATTAAATATTATGATTAGAAGAGTAGGTCCTGCCAGTTATGCTATTTTACAGATGAAAGACACCGAACCTGTTTACTTAGCGGGCGTCATGTGATATTGACATCGTATTAGGTAGGTACGAGTAACTATATTTTATTCTCTTTCCATGTGGTAGGTATATAGGTGTTGGTATTCTATTGTATTTACTAGGTACTGATGGGCTAGCCTGCGACCACAATCTCATCTGATGGTAAGTACTTACCTAACTGATTAATCAATTTACAATCTTAAGAAAAGATGCCACTTTTTTACAACATATATTTTCTTTGGCTAGCACTGTCTCTAGCATCATCACTTACTATATACCCATATGGTAAGTGATGATGTGGTCGAAGATGTTTTTCGGCTAACCTAGAATTACTTACTAGCTCTCAAGGACAGTTGCCGAACACACCTTTAGGAGCTTAGTGACAAATTTTCTACTTGAGGGTGCCCCCTCTACCATGGTAGCTAGCCAGGCGGGCATTCGCACAATGCCCTTCCACCATCCTTTAACGACGGCTTGAGGTCGAACTGGCCGGTCACTTCTCCATAAAAACGTCGAAGGATGTTTACTCCCTTATAGTATATATGAGGTTTTATGAGGTAATCACCCTTCACGTTTGTATGGAGAAATGACCGGCCAGTGCGCCCATCGCAGCACGGAAATGCTCAGTAGTAATGTCACTAGCGGTCACCCATCCAAGTCGTAACTACGGCGGGCATTGCGTAACTTAGGTGATCGGCTATCACAACTTCTCTACGAGCACTTGTTCAACACCTTTGATTGCTACCACAATATGCTAAGCATAACGATTGCCATGCAAAAAGCAACAGTTCTGTTCAGTTGTTTTTTGCGATGCGTTACACCACTTTTTAACCAACTTTTAAAGAAGAAGGAGGTTCTCAGGTCGACTGGTAGGTGTATTTATATGTATGACCATGCTTAATTTTTTGTAGAGATGTCCGATGTTTATACTTAATTCTTTTTTTAATTGGAAAGGGTACACCCCGAGGTGTTCCCATATAAATTTCATCAAAATCGGTTGAGTAGTTTATAAGTTATAGGCAATTAACTGAAAAATGTTTTCGCTTACCTGGATGGTACTGGCCGGTCAGTTCTCCATACAAACGTCGTAGGGTGATCACTCCCTTGTTTGAGGATTTAGCTCCAAAACAAACCATGATATCGATTAAACACGTCATTATCTAGGTTTGTATCGTAATGAAATTTTGAAAAGATACTTAACTTGAGAGTTATGAGCCTCGAAATATTTTCATATAAAGTTTTCAAGGCTCATAACTTTCAACTTAATTATCTTTTTAAAATTTCGTAACAATATAGATAATGACGAATTCAATCGATATTTTGCTTAATTCGGGACCTATAATCTCAAATAAGGCAGTGATCACCCTGCGGCGTTTGTATGGAGAACTGACCGGCCAGTTCAACCTTAACAGTATTTACTGTTGTCGACGATAGACACTATTATAGATAGAATGATCTTCTAAACAGTCTTTGTCACTAGAAATAGAAAACCTAAAATAAATAAAAAATGCCCGACTTCCAACACTAAAAAGACTTTTCACGTAGTATATGAGTTAGGATTTTATGAATTTCCACATGACGTGAGATAAGTTGTTTCCTATAATTTCATAGGTACCTAATATGTGCATGAATAGAATAGAATAGAATTATTTATTGGCCTTATAACATCAACAGCTACACTAGGCAAGTCAATTAACAATATAAATTTGATAATGGTAAGATATTTAAATAATTAAACAATGTATTGTTCACAATATTGATATAAAATAAAATATTAATACAATTTCAAAATAACTTAATAGGATTAATAGTAAAAAATCATAGAATAGAGATGTCAAAGTGTTTAATTTAATTAAAATGTCAACAATACATACTTATTATTATGTCATACTCGTACAATACATTATAGTAATTTTAATTCTGATTTACGTCAAATATACGTTATTACTACTAATCCCAATAATTTACAAATTAAATTTAAATCAATCATTTCACAAGGCTTATTTATGGCGTGAACGAAGATTCTACAAGATGCGTTTTCAGAAATTCATTTAAAGAATAATAAGGGTTCAATTCGAAAAATAGCTTTATCTTTCTTTTAAAGTGATTTGTGGGTAATTCTCTGATACTAGGAGGCAATTTGTTGAACATGCAAATTTTGTTATAGATACCCTGCTTTTTTACTTTTACTAGTCTAGTACTTGGTTTAAATAGATTCATGTACCAGCCGGATCGTCCACTGTTGAACACAACCTCCCCCACTATAGGGGGATTTGCCATAATCTCCCATTGACCTATATATACTAGACGCGACATCTCAAACGAGGATAGTCGACCAGTGCAGGTATGCCGGCTGGCATACTCTCCCCTACATGCAGCTGGGCACTCGTGGAGATTACACGCGCTATACATTCGAAAATTGTGTATTATCAATTGTGTATTTTGAATACACAATTTTCGACCGTAAAGCGAGTGTAATCTCCACGAGTGCCCAGCTGCGTGTGGGGGAGAGTATGCCGGCCGGCATAATTGCGCTGGTCGCGACTATATTCGTTTGAGATGTCGCGTCTAGTATATATAGGTCAATGTAATCTCCACGCTTGGCAGACAGCTTGGGAATCGCAGTGTGAGATTTCAGTTCCTCGGAATGCGCTGCTGCCCACCTGGTGTGTTATCCTTAGTTGCCTCTTACGACTCCCAGGGGTAGAGAGGGGGGGGGGGTGACATTATAGCCCTGCACCCCACGGGCTTTTTATTAAATATTCTTATGTAGGTAATATCTACCATTAATAAGAATATTTAATTTGCATTAAAATGGAAGTGGGCTGGACACTTAGCACGCCTGCAAGATCAAAGGTGGACAAACAGCGTGACAGAATGGAGGGGGCCAGTGGTCAAAATAAAGAAAGGAAGACCTTGCAACATATGGGACGATGAAATTAAATGCACAGCGGGTCCATACTGGATACAAACAGCGCAATCCAGGGAAAACTGGCTCTATTTGGAGGAGGCCTTTACCTGTAGAGGGGTTCTTTCAGAATAATTTCACTACATTAGTAACATATCTAAATTCTTTTATAGAACTGTAACTACTAACATTTAAATATTAAGTTGATAAATTTTGTGATACTAACGAAACTAAACTTAACTTTGCAAACAATCATTATTTGCAAAGTATCTACGTAAGAATATTTAATAAATATAAATTGTGAGACGTCGTCGCCGCGTCGATAACTACAAGCGCCGCACCGCGCTGTAGGCTGGTGTTACCTATATGTTCTATGCTGTAGATACCTATATTACCTATATGCTGTAAATGCTGTAATATGATAATTCAGAAGTCTCAGAACCTTAGATAATTAAGAATCTAACCTCAGAACATAATTTTGAAGCAATGATGGCCGAGCGGTAATAGCTATGGACTGCCGTGCAGCAGGACCCTGGTTCGATCCCCACCGCCGGCTTGAGCTTCACCGCATGGTTGAAGGGCATTTTGCAAATGCCCGTCTGGCTAGCTACCACCCTCAAGTAGAAAATCTGTCGTCAAGCACCTAACGTTGTGTTTCGGCAGCAGTCCTTGAGCGCCAGTGAAATTACAGGCACATGAGACTTAAGAACTATGGCTCATGGTGACGGACGCAGTGCAATTCGTCACTTGTGATGGAGTGCATCTGTTATAGGCAGAGTCCTAGTCCGCTTAACATCAGGTGGGCCTCGAGCTCGTTCCGTCACAATAACATAAAAAAGTGTGAGACGGTCTTTTTGAACCAAAAAGTACTTATGTAACACATTGTTAATAAAATACGTTTAAACGAATAGCCCCGAGTTTCATGCCCGTTCTTCTCGCTCGTGGCAGTACAATATTAAAATTTGGAATTGGCCTTCATAAGAGCGTCGTAGACGCCGAAATTGAACAATTGTCATGGCACATGGGTCCGATTTGTTAGAAAACCCTGAATATGATAGGGCGTTATTATAACTGTCATCATAACATAATTCACTATTCTACCTACTTACTACTTAATTGCACTTTTGCTGATTTTTTTTTACTTGTGGTTTTTTTTTATTTATTAATCTACACTCCACAGACTCCAGGGTCCGTGCCTTTTTAGCGTGCGTGCGGGACGCTCTCGTGCAGCTTCATGCTGCTCTTGGTCTTGATGGCGATGACCGACTCGTTTGTCAGTCCTTGCGCTTCGTGGATGGTAAGGGTGCGTGATCCCATTCCCTCTCCTTAGCCCTGGATTGTTAGGGCCTCCTTTTCTTCCTGAGTGTGAACCAGGAATAAGGTGTACTCATAAGTGGTTTGTAACGGTTTTAATTAAATTTGAAATGTGCTTAAATTTTACATCTTGAAATGATAGGTAATTTGGACCCATGTCCGATTACACATTTTTAGAGCACAGAATTTTCACCTTAATGGGATTTAAATCCCGTCCCTCGGTTTACGCACCAGGGATAGGCGTTCGAGAATGACTGGACTGATGCGAATTTTGTGCTGTCGCTAAATCAGTCATTACCTACATAAGTAAAGGAGGGTGCGACGGAACATATACCAGGGGCATTATTGTGTAACTAGAATGATAGTCAAGATAAACATACTCGTAACTTTGACACTTTCCTTGGAAATGTCAATTATGGAGTTCGAATTTCAAAATGAAAATATGTAGGATACCCTGAGCACATCAATAAATACGGTTATTTTATTCATGTGCCCTAAGCATAGAACATATAACAACTAAGTGTGTGAGGACTACTTCACTTCCAGGGTGCTGGTAAGTAAGTCCACGATGCAGTAAGTAAGTAAGCCGTGTTTATGTCTTACAATTACCCAATGTTTCGTGCCCGTTCTTCTCAAAGATTATTATGTAGCATGCAATCTTTTAGCGTAGAATAATAATATCTACGATGCAACTATTCATCTACATCATCACTTACCATCAGGTGAGATAGTGGACAATGGTTAACCTATCACGCATAAAAAAAAAAAAAAAGTATTAGCGCCATCTGTGATTCATTCTAGAACTTACGAAGTTTGAATCGGCCTGGTTGAAGACGTCCTACGATGCAGATGGCTAAAGCTTATAGGTAGTGTTGCTTGAATACCGCACTAGGTGTCACTGTGTACGAATTATTTTTACTGAGAATCTTGCTGGGTATATTACGTACGAACAGGCTTATTCCACATTAATAAATACGGTTCTTTATTCATGTGCTTATTCTATATAAATATAAACATAAGAATAATAATTATTTATCTACGAATAAATATGTATTATTTAACAATTGAAGTATGTAGCCTAAGTACTTAATCTCACTGTTTCACGAAGTTCACAATATTTCCGCGAAATGAGTGGTTATCGAAACATGCATCAGAGTATATTACCGTCACAGTGTGCGATTACTGTGACTTTCGTAATTATTATATTCAAATAATGAAACAATTGTAAAATACTATGTTATGGCTCTTTAAGCTAATTAGATAAATTTGTGTAACTAAATTACATTTTGTTGCTTTTGCCTATTTACACTAAATAAGGATTATGTTTATATCGCTAACGAGGATAAAATAGTTTTAGTCTGATATATAATTGGCATAGTAGTGAACCTAAGAACCTAGAAATAATAGAATTACCTTCTTTTTTCCTTTCCCTGACAAAAAAATATTTGCTATTACGATGTTATTCGGGGCAATCGACGTTTTTATTGAATTGATATTTCTGGCGCTTCACCGGCCATTGCCGCGGCGTGCTCGCTCGGCTCGCGAGTTGTCTCCCTCCGGTAACCTAACGATCGAACGTATCTATGACTGTCCAAGACTATTTATCTACAATAATATCATAAAGTGAAAATATTTGTATTTTTGAATGATTAACAACTACTGGACATTTTGCAAAATTCTTTCACCATTAGAACCCTACATTATCCCTGATGAAACTAGGCTCGAGAATATATTAGACATTGCTTTTTCTTGACTCTTTTGAAATTTTTGTTTTATACAGTGCAAAGCCGGCGCGGTAATACATAAATTATACAAATATAACTACAACAGAATTTAATGTGACTTTTTTTTCAAATCAGGCTTACCTATATAGCTACAGTTAAAGATATTGCGAATAGATCAAATTATTGAATTCTGCTAGACTAAATAATGTCAATCTCAAAATAAAACACAACAAATTGAAACACAGCTTTTATTACAGCCTCAATACAAGTATAACTAGGATCTCTGTGGAATACTGACGTGTCTAAATGCGACATGATAAGTATAATATAGTAATGTAGTATGTGTACAATCAACATACCAACAGTGCATACTCACATACAATAGTTATATATAACAACAGCGCTAGTTACACGACTTACCACTTTAATTTATCTAATTTATTTAAAATTATAAGACTGTTACATTACCTCGGCAATTGTATAGTAGTTTAGGCTCTAAATGCATTTCACAATTTAATCGCTCATCAATGTTAGTTTTATCAATCGAGTGTCTCTAGGATGGTATTTTTTAATCTATTACAGTAAACAAACTCACGGAACGAATAATTCTCCTCAAATTAAACAGTAATATGAAAATATAAGGTTTTAGCAAGAGCTACTAATGTATCCTTTGATGATGATATGAGTATGCCTTAGTCAACAAATATTGAAAAATTGTAACAGATAAACGTGCCTCTTCTGTGAGATTCGACCACTAACTGCTGATAAATTAGCAATCAAGAAGAAAATATAAAAAGAATGATTGTAATGTGACAAGGATTGTCACCATGTGATTACTATAGTCTAAACATAACAAGCCAGTATAATTCCATGTGATTAGTTTTATCTATAAACGTATTTTTAGAGATATTTGATATTTTTTAGAGATATTGTTTACTGGTATTCTCTAAAATACTCCTAAAACACACATAATCACACTGGCATCAACATTCTACTTTAAATAAGAATGATCCCTGCATTTCATATTGAGTTTTATAACTGTCCATGATTATCTAGACCACCAAATTACTAAGAAAGACAAAATCTTACAAATATCAGTATAATAATTAAATTATGCAGCAGCCTATAAATGAGTTTTTGATAGAAACGAGGGATATATCCATTTAAAGTAGAGTATGGAGCATTCTAATACAGTTTAGTTAGCGTCTACGAAGTATTCCTGCGCGGCTTTAGTGTCCGGCTTGATGGTCTTCGCTCCCGGCCTCCACCCGGCGGGACACACCTCTCCGTACTTGTCGGTGTACTGGAAGGCCTGCACGAGGCGGAGGGTCTCGTCTACGGATCTGTAAAGATAACAATGTTGGTTTACTTTCTGCAAACATACAACCGATTGATTGGACGTCAAGCGTCCTTGGAGTCTGGGAGGCAACCAGTCATAAAATCAAAGCCTACAAATAATGTACGTTCTTCTATATAACATTCTACTACCCCACAAAGTAGTATTATTAAGTTAGCGTAGAGTTTGACTAGTCGTTCTTAACCATTAAGCAAAGTCCGCTGCGGTCATTACTTGGACGGATGGGTGATGTTACATTGGTAATGAGCGCTTTCGTGCTACGGAGGGCAAGTTAAGCAGTCGTCAGTCCCGCTTGTTATCTTAGGACGGCAGTACTTATAGTATGGTGGTAGTGCATCCATCTGGCTAACTACTACTCTCATGTAGAAAATCTGTCGCCAAATACCTAACGGAGTACAAATATACGATAGGAAAAATTTAAGTCATGTGCGGGAAAAAAAAATCCTTTCTTATATTTGTAATTTTGCACTGTTATCCCCATAGCAGGCGTTATTGCAAACATAACAATATTAACCTCTTGGAATCGGACTGGCCCAATATGGCCAATTTATGAATGAAATTCTATTGTTATAATTATCGCCGATATCAATGGGTTAAAAAAAATACCTAAAGGTGTGTTCCGGCAGCTATCTTTAACTGCTAGTATTTCTAGATTAGCGTGAACAATATCTTCGACACCATCATCACTTACCATCATGTGCGATACTCGGGATAGCTAGATAATAAAAAAAAGGAAAAGGGAAAAAATCTCAAGGTGGATCACAACACAGGCAAGAAATCTTTCATAGTGATTTTATCAGTTAAGACGCTTACAAGTTAATACATTGTCCATTGTTAAACTGGAAAAAATTGCCAAGCAATCTTGCAACAATATTTCATGTAAATGAATGGAACAAATACTAAATTTACATTCGAGCACGTAGCGATAATCAAAATGCCGTAAAATGACAAGTCTCAGATACGGACCACTTATCAGTTACGTGTTAATGTTGAGTCATACCGCAGGTACTCTATTGAGGAAGGCCGCGACAACAACGTGCCAATGTAATGGAGCGGTGCGCGATCTCGTGTTTTACTTATTTGTTTTTTTTGTATCCAAGGAATAGAAGTATTACACAGCGGCGAAATATTTGAATAAAACAAAAATAGTTCCTCTGTGAGCCAGACTTTGCGACCGATATGTTTCTTTAATTCATCATCCTAAAAATGGGAGCTACTTTTTGAAAAAATCCATTTCATAACCTATAATAAAATATACATTATCGTACCTAGTCACAAAATGCGACCCTGTAAATGAAAACATCCGGACATAAACCCGACAAACATACGAAAGCATTTTTAGCTCAGATTGAAACCGAGGCGTTTCACACTCGCTTGGTCATCAATAATCAATGGAATATAAGCTAAGTTATATTGAAGCATTCATGCCCACTGGTTATTCACATTCAAATTGTTCTTCGAATCCCGCCGGCTTGCGCGTCGACGCATGGTAAAAGAGCATTATAAGAACTCGCCTAGCCTTTAAGTAGAAAATCTATCGCCAAACACCTAACTGTGCTTTCCAGCACCTATCCTTAAGAGTCAGTTCTTATTCCAGATTAAAACCGCGTTTTAAGAAAAACTGCTAATATTCAGTACATCTCCGGTGCACACGCAGTCCAAAACTTTTTACAATCTTCGACCTCATCATCACTTACCAGGTGGACCAGTAAAATAGTTTATTACTTACAAAATCTGATTGAATTCATAGAATAATGCCGGTTTTGGCAAGCCTATCAACTATAAAAAAGAAAGAAATATGTAAATCCCATTCAGGGATCACATGATTCGGTAATGATTATACAATTTATAAGTAAATCACATCCAGGGATCACGTGATTCGGTAATGATTATACAATTTATAAGTAAATCACATCCAGGGATCACGTGATTCGGTAATGATTATACAATTTAAAAGTAAATCACATCCAGGGATCACGTGATTCGGTAATGATTATATAATTTAGAATGCGAGTAGTTATCGGAGATAGTACTCAGCCGGCACAGACAACGATAAGGTGAACACGTGTACTACTAATGATTACCTACTAATGCAACAATGACTCACTGTAGATAAAACTGACCTAATCTATGGTAAATAATGGACACCAGTGGAGAGAGCTTAAGGAGGTTGTTAAATTGACACTGCCCAATGTATTCGAGTGTTGTGCCATTGAGCTGACCAAATATAACATTTTAATTGTAGTTCTATACAGAGTTCCAAAAAATAGAGAAAAAAAGAAGTATTTTGATATTTTCTTTAGTAAATTGGAACAGCTATTACAACTTGTCCGTAAAAAGCAGTATGAATGCATTGTTATCGCTGGCGATTATAATATAGACATGTTAAAATCAAATAATATTACCTTGGAATTTGAATGTATACTTCTCAACTATGATTTTAAATTAGCATTAAAACAACCTACAAGACCTGTAAGCCAAACATGTATAGAAAACTTTGCTTATAATTACAAAAATAAAAATAAGTGTACTACAGAAGTAATCGAGTACGCCTTGTCAGACCACACTGCACAGTTAATAACATTTCCAATTAAAAAGCACTTAATGCTAACACATTGGCGCAAAAGGCGACGAGATTACTGTCTAGAAAATATAAAAAAAATTAAAATGTATATTAGTAGTTTATCGTTTGAAGATATGTATAACTCGACTGACCCTGATACAGCCTATGACATCTTTTTGACAAATTTTAAATTAATTTATGACTTGTGTTTTCCAAATAAACTTATCACAATTAGCGTTATCAAAAAACCAAAATGGGTATCACGCGGAATCAAAATTTGTAGTAAGGATTTGGGATTTTTTGTGGAAATTCAGGCTAAATCCTACAAAAACTAATGAATTAAAATTTAAAAAATATTCCAAATTATTCAAAAAAATCATCAGTCTTACAAAACGAGCACAAAATAATTATAAAATAAAAACTTGTGAAAACAAATCAAAAACAGTTTGGAAAATAATTAATGACTCGAGATTTAATTTACCGAAAGAATATATTACTAATGTTAAGCAGGAAAACATAAATATAACAGACCCTGATATGATTGCAAAGGCCTTTAATGATTATTTTGTGGACAAAGTAAAATTGAATTCTAATGCTGAATCTAAAAATGTAACGTCGTTTATTAAACGGAATTGTAATTCTATGTTTATGGCTCCAAGTGTACCTAAAGATATTGAAGAAATTATAAAAACATTAAAAAACACAGACAGTGTAGGTCACGATGGTATTTCTACAAAAATAATTAAGTCTGTAGGACATCAACTGAGCGCACATTTGAGTTTTTTGATGAATTTATTTATTTCAAGCGGCTCATTTCCTCAAGCCCTAAAAACTACTATAATTAAACCAATTTATAAAAAGGGAAACAGAGAAGAAATAGAGTGTTACAGACCTATTGCCCTAATATCTATATTCTCAAAAATTTTCGAGAAATACATCTATAGAGAAATAAATACATACTTTGAAAAAAGAAACATGTTCTGTAAGGAACAAAAAGGTTTCCGTAGAAATAAAACTATAAACATGGCAATCTATGAATTTGTTAAAGTAAATCTTTTAAGTGTTGATAAAACTTCTCCCATATGTGCCATCTTCTGCGACATGACCCAAGCTTTTGATTACGTAGATCACAGAACCTTAATAGGTAAACTAGAAGCTTATGGAGTTCGAGGAAATGTCTTGGCACTAATTAAATCGTATTTGACGGAAAGAAAACAAATAACAGAAATAACTAGAATAAATTTTAAAACTAAGCGTGAAAATGTATTTACCTCAACAGCGCGTAACGTTATATGTGGAGTTCCGCAAGGAAGTGTCTTAGGACCACTTTTATTTCTCATTTATATTAATGACCTGCCAAATGCTGTTAACCAACCCATGACTCTGTTTGCAGATGACAGTACTATAACAATAGCTTGTGATAAGTATGATACATATGAAAATGACATAAATAATTCTTTGACATCCGTAATTACATGGCTTAATAATAATAATTTGAAAATTAATTTGACTAAGACTAATATTATTCACTTCAGCCAACGTTTTGATAATCCATCTGACATCACCCTGACATATGAAAATAACAAAATCAACGCAGTAGACAGTGCCAAATTTCTGGGAATAATCATAGACAAAAAGTTTAATTGGAAACCACAAATAGAAGATCTTAGTAAAAGACTTAGTAGCTTAGCTTATGCTCTATATAAACTCTCCACTACCTTAAATACTGACGCATTACTCTGTGCGTACTATGGCATGGTTGAATCTGTCCTCAGATATGGAATTATTTTCTGGGGAAATTCTACTAATAAAGAGGTTATTTTCAAAATGCAAAAGCGATGCGTTCGGGCTATGTTTGGGCTTAAAACCATGGATTCTTGTAAGCCATACTTTATCGAGCACAAAATTTTGACACTTCCATCATTGTATATAATAGAAATGGCGATATTTGTAAAAAACAATCCTAACATGTTTCCAAAACTATCTGACCTTATAGAAAGAAACCGCCGCGACAATAACATAGCATGTAGACAAACAGGCAAAACCGCTCTTCTTCAAAAGAGTGCAATCTGCATGGCACCACGTATATATAATAAAATCCCAAAGTCCTTGAGGGAGTTAAGTATTAATATATTTAAAATTAAATTTAAAAAAATTCTGCTCGATAAATGTTACTACACTATCCATGACTTTTTAAATGACAAATTTTTATTATAATTGACATGATATTTTTATTTTACACTGACATAATTGACATGACAGTGTTATTTTATTGCATGTACTAGTGTCTGTATATTATTTTATCTGATGTAAATATTACTGTAAATGACATTCTTATAAATCTATGATTATATTGCAAATAAGGTTCATCATTCAGATGTGATTTTTGTGATGTCTTAATAATATAAATTTTGAAAATTAAACTAATTCATAATTTTCTACATAATTTGGTCGCTCCATCTCTTAAATTGTACGCCTACATAGGCAAAACATGGTGGGACTAAATATTTACATACATTCCATGTGCTTAAATTTAATTTTATGTATCATGTACCCATGTTTTGGACAATAACATATCTTTATCTTTATCTTTAAAATCTAGATTGATTACTATGGTTTCATCTTTAGGGATTAATTTTGATTTGTGTAATTTTATTTAGGTCAGTAAGTATATATCTTTTTATATTTTCCTAAATAGACTTTTCATTAATAACTACATAAACATGTCTGAAATAAAATGGGCAACATTCTGAAACAGGCCCTTAGAAGAGTATAAAGTTATGATTAGTATTTTAGTGGCAGATTGTTTACAGTAGCTTGGCTTTAGTCTAGCTTGAAGATTCTGAACCAATGTATGTACAAAAAAAAAACTTTATTTTCATACAGTTCGAGATCCTTACCGGGACCCCTACCTGCACTTGGCTTTGTACGTTTGATATTACACTATATTCCTACCAAGTTGTATGTGTTACCGTTTTTACGTTAAGACAAAAAGACAGCAGTCGGGACACACCGTTAGGTGCTTGGCGACAGATTTATATAGAGACAGATTATACTTGAGGGTGATTGCTAGCCAGGCGGGCATTCGAAAAATGCCCTTCCACCATGCGGTGAAGAGTAAGCTGGCGGCGGGATTCGAACCATGGACCTGCTGCGCGGCAGTCCATATGAAGCCAATGCCAATGAGCGATCACTGCTTCAGTA
Organism: Plagodis pulveraria; assembly: GCA_963890685.1. Taxonomy (NCBI): domain Eukaryota; kingdom Metazoa; phylum Arthropoda; class Insecta; order Lepidoptera; family Geometridae; genus Plagodis; species Plagodis pulveraria. Next base: position 1,185,760 of record OY982950.1, read on the forward strand.
ACTTACCTACATTAATTCTGCAGTTTTGATCTATTTCAAAGAAATTGTCCCACAACATCACACTCAATATTATAAATGTGAATATTTTATGAGTATGTTTGTTAATCATTCACACTGGTGAACTGATTTGGATGAAACTTGGGAAATAGATAATTTAGGTATTGTATTATTGCATGCATATTTGTTTTGTGTCGAAACCTTTTGTGGTTGATAGGTAGAAACTCAGTGCTAAGTACAGACAACAAGCTATTAATCTATAAAGTCATACTAAAGCCCATCTGGAGTTATGGCATCCAGCTATGGGGATCAGCCTGCAATACAAATATTTCAATAGTACAAAGAGCTCAGAATAATATCCTAAGAAACATATCAAATGCTCCATGGTTCCTGAGAACTGACGAGTTGCATGAAGAGTTGGAAATCAAAACAGTCAAGGATGAAATAAGACATTTTTCAGCTCATTACAAAAAGCGACTGACCATGCACCCAAACCTCTTAGCCACACAGCTAACTGCCATCAGCTATCCAAAGAGGCTACACAGACAACACATCATAGAATTGGACGGAAGTGATGACTAAGATAAAGGAGATCTGCTCATTGGATCACTTCTCCTACATGCCGAAAACCTTATAACAAACCTGCTCATAGTCTGGGGACTGATCGCAGATTAAAACATAACACAAAAAAAAAAAATTGTTTTGTGTGTCGTGAAATCTTGTTGAAACTTGGTGAATCGCGTCTAACAGTGGAAGGGTTCACTTGTGGACTGGCTACAATATGTCTACAGTCTTGAAATATTTAAATTATAACTTATTCGAGTGGATTCAAGTCATTGCTCTCGCTGTCAGGTACGTTATTGACACTGACATTTCGTAGCTGATGGACCTCTTATTTCTCACCTATTGTTAAGCGATGACTGAAGATCAGATATGGATCAGATATCTAGAACGTGAACTGGCGGCTTTCATATACAGAACACGTTAGGTGCTTGGAGACAGATTTTCTACTTGAAGGTGGGAGCTAGTCAGGAGGGCATTAGCAAAATTATCAAGCTCCGTGCAGAACTCGAACCATTGACAATCTGTGGGGGCAGTCCAAGTCCAGACCTCAAAAAGTGCATTGTTCCTTTTAACTTTGTAGATGTTCCTCCTTTCCCTTCAACATAACTTATTCAAAAAGATAGTAAGAAGTAATCCTCACCGTCCAACAGGCAGGTCATTGACAGTGATCTGCCTCAGGTTCTGTTTGTCATCGATAATGAACAGTCCTCGGAAGGGGATGCCAGTCTCCTCGTTCAGGATTCCATAGTCGCGCGCTATCTTGTGGGACTTGTCGCTGATTATTGGGATGTTCATTGGGCCCAATCCGCCTGGAAACAAACAAACTGAGTAATTATACTTTACTGTATCAGCCGGATCGTTCACTGCTGAACACAGCCTCCCCTATTAAGGGGGTATTTGCTATAATTCCCCAACTTGGCAGGCGGCTTTGGGATCGCAGTGTAAGATGGCAGTTCTTTAGAAGGCGCTGCTGCCCACCTGCCAGTATTTTTCCCTTAGTCGCTTCTTACAACACCCACGGGATGATATAGGGAGGTGCGATTCTAACCCGGCACCCCACGGGGTAATTATACTTTAATGAATATTATTTGACAACTGCATTATGGTGATGTGGTTCCTGATGCAGCTAAAAGCATTAAAGCGCAAAATTCAATTTTCACTTGGTTACAACACTCTTACAATATAAACTACATTCCAATAACCATTTTAGTAAATAATATAGGATAACTCATCACGTGAACAAATCAGATATCTCCGACTATAGTTTCGACCACATCCGGTGGTCTTTTTCAAGGAGAGCTCGGGACGCCCGCGTTGACGTCTCGCTGAGCACTCGGCACACCGAGTATAACCGCGTTAGTTTATATAATAAGATTGCAATAACCCATAAAAGTAAATAATGTTTGCTGGTTTACATCACATCTTCGTTTGTTAGTTAAACAGAAGATATGGTACTTAATATATTGAAATTTTACAATATGAACTAGTTCAAGTTTTGAGATAGACCCGGTAACAAAAATGGTGTAAAACTCACAATAATTATGGCAGCCCCAATTTTTTTATAATATAATTTTAAAACGTAATTAAAAATTATGTTTGAAGTGTACTCCATAAGATACTGTGATCGAGACGGTGACATTATATATTAGGGTGCAATTATAAGTGTTGGTGAATCTAACCGCGGTCGTTTTTTTCTTAGGCAGGTATTCAAGATGGCGTTTATTATGTGCAACAGTTCGTTACCTTGTTTCCTGGGCGTGTTGATCCAGGCGAGATGCGTGAAGTGCGAGTCTGTAGAGGCCGCTATCACCTCGCAGCCCAGCTTGCGGAAGTCATCCGCCTTCTCAGAGAACGCGATGATCTCCGTCGGGCATACGAACGTGCTGGAAACGTATAGCAAACAAACATACGTACATAATCATCATGCCTATATAATATAATGGATATGCAAAGGCCAACTATCAAAAGTTATGCCTTGATATCTTGTAATAGGGGGCGAGCTAGTTGCCGTCTGCTGGGAACAGTTTAAGGCTGAAGACAGCATTATTTGTCAGAAAAACTCAGTAACTTTTTCTCATGGGATAGGAAAGCACGGTTTCTTTTCTTTTCATGGCAGTTGTTCAGGCGCTGCTGCTCACCCTATAATATTTTCACTTCATTATCTCTAACGACTCCCACAGCATAGAGAAAGAACTAATAAGAGTAGCAATCGCAACGTACGCCGGAATAAGCTCAAATTTTGTATTATATCCAGATGGCGCTGACTCGTAGCCTGGAAATTTTGGTTTCGACACGTAAAGCCGATAAATTTGAAGTTCATCGATGGTAAACAAGCCCAAAAGATATCTTGTTTTTTTTAATACGAAATATTGTGTTAAAATGCTGCTCCAATAAATTTGTTTATTATGGATAATTTACCACGATTCATAAATTTATTGATAGATGGCGCTGCACCGCATGTAAAATATATGGCAAATAACGCCATCTAGCCATTTTGTTTCGTTCCAACACGAGTGCGAGTAGCCTAAGTGAGATTTAGGACGGCCATTAAAAATGTAATTTCGTTATGTTATGTGATTTGATACATTAAGCGACATCTTTCGCCGAAGCTGGTATTTAGTTATCGGTGTACGCTGTCATGTATGGTCTTTGTCACTCTTAATAGTGCTTTCTCTATGCCCACAGGAAGATATGGGGGTGCAGTCCTAGCCCAGAACCCCACGGGTACACGGCGCCTTTGACGGCGTCGAAATCTCCTTATATTTCTAGGAATGTAGGTATGTGAATGACTTTAGGTATAGTGTATGTATTATACCTGGAGTTTACAGAAACCTTGAACTTTGACAATAAGTTGTTGACTCCAAATAAAATCATTATCAAATGACATGTAATGTTAAACAACGATTTGCCATAAAATAATCGCCATCAAGTTAACATATATATGATACGTTATCAATAGCTAACCTCTGGCCGGAGGACTGATCTTCGACTTTGATGATAACAGAATATATATTTACTAAACAAGCTGTTATTATGGATTGCATAAGACCATGAATTCGTGGTCTTTGCCGACACAGCAGTATCAGTAGCGTATAGTTCTTTTTTTATGCCTGATAGGTTCTTTTGCCTTTGACTACTATCTCATCTGATGGTAAGTGATGATGTGGTCGAAGATGTTGACTAACCTAGAATTACTTGCTCTCAAGGGTGCCGGAACACACCGTTAGGTGTTTGGCGACAGATTTTCTACTTGAGGCTGGTAGCTAGCCAGGCGGGCATTCGCAAATTGCCTTACCACCATGCTATAACGACTGCCATCCTAAGATAACAACCGGGACCGAGGGCTTAACGTGCCGTCCGAAGCACGGAAGCGCTCAGTAGTAATGTCACTAGCGGTCACCCATCCAACTCATTACAGTCGCGGACGTTGCTTAACTTTGCTGATCGGTTAAGAACAGCTAAGCAAACTTCACTACGAGCGCTTCAGACAGTGGTCTTACAACCACACAGCTATTACGGCTTCATCAACAACCGTAACTTCCATCATTGAACAGTGGTCTCCCCCGTTGGTAAGGGTTTTTCACAATCACCACGCTGCCTGGCAGCGGTCTTAGGAATCGCAATTACAATGTCAATTCATCAGAAGCCACTGTCCTCCTTCCAGTATTTTTCCCTATTGCTATTTTTTCTTGGCACCTCACGGGGAACTTTAGTTAACTTTCCCATAATGTGATAAGACTTACAAGTCGAGCGGGTAGAAGAAGAGCACGACGTATTTGCCTTTGTAGTCGGAGAGCGAGACGTCCTTGAACTCGCCGTTAACTACGGCTGTGGTCTTCCACTGAGGGGCAGCCTTCGTTAGTTGCAGAGGCATTCTGTTGAAGCTGGAAACGTACATTTTGCTTATTAATATACAGATAAGGGTCATTATCCTGAGACATTGTATATTTGGCAGGAATTTCTAAGATAAAATTTTTGTTGTAACAGTAAAATTAAACGTCTCGTTTGCCATATAATGTATACTTTGAACCCTTCTCGTAATGTTGTGTGGGCACTTAGTATTTGGTGTAAATTATATTTTCATAGTTAAGAGTGAAACGCTTTAACAAAATGTTATGTTTGGTGGTAGAGTTCCATATTTTTATATACATTGGTAATGAAGAGCAGGGCTTGTACACCGACTGGTTCCCACTGGGAGTTAATCAGCCACGTGGCCTGAAAAGACGAGCTTCACTCTCTTCGCAAAGGTTAGTCTGCCAAATCCGTAGAGATGTGAAGTAGTTGGAAGCAAAGAAGGGAGGCCTTTGCTCAACAGTGGGAGAATTCCGGCTGATGATAATAATAATAGGTGGCACAGGTGTGATATGACAACATTATTAGTTAAAAAAAAACTAAGTTCAAAAATACTTTAGCTACTATACCTTAAAATAAATGTACTAAACTAAAATTACCTAAGTGATCTACATACGAGGTAGAAAAGACTTCACATAGAAATGAGGGATCCAAATATAAAGAAAACTGCCTATCGTCTACAATGATCGATTTTATTTGTAGAACAGATATATATTATATCTTATCACACAATAAATCCATATACGTAACTCAAAACTGTTCTGAACATCTGTGTAAAACAATTGTAAAAATATATACGATATTACTCAAGAACATTCTGAATATGAATATTAATTGAGATAAGTACATACACGCATAGGAAACGATATCATGGCACAGAATAAATAACAGTTGTAGACCATGATAGTGTTAATTATAGTTATGGCTGCATTAAAATTGCAAATAATTACGAGCATATTTAATTAACAACTCAATATTCTATTCACTTAAAACTCGTTTGATCCCCTATGATCCTACTGAGTATTCAAACTTAAGTCTATTTTACATACAGAGGATTCAAACTCAATAAAGTTGTGTACCCACCGTTATATTTCTAGACTAGAAACCTCTAAGAATGCCTGTAAGGTTTCTGGTATTATAAAAAATGCCGGTGTAATTGCAAAATTGGGTTGCAGTATTAGTTTCCCGTGAAGTATTCAACGTAAATTAAAATACTGATCCCACCGAATTTCACCTAGACATATACTTTAAACACGACTGTGTTTAAAGTATATGCTATAACTCATAATACTAATTTGTAATATTGAACCTACCTAGTTCCACGCGTCCACAGTCAACACCAAGAAATGACTAAACGGATACGATACGAACGTCAACGTTTATACTACAAACTGCGAGTTTATCATTCCTTATCTACTCAATAGTGTTAAGGCACATAGGTCTTTGAAAATACTTTAAACGTCAAGATAATAGATACGCTTCGTTTGATCCAGAGAGGCCACGGATCAAAAGGAACATCTATATACAGATCTACAATAAGGCTTAACGCTATCAATTACCAAACACTTCAAGTCTTCTACAGCATTGTTTGAAAATACTCGAACTAAGTGTTTTCAAGTGTCTAACATAAATACTTCAAACCGAAATTTTCCCAAGAAAAAAACATCACAGATAAACGAAAAGACACAAAAGCAAATTCGCGTTAAAATGTATAGAAATTCTAATTTACATATAAAGAATACATACATAAAACATGGTAATATTAAGTTTTTGGCGGCCATTCTAGAATGTTCTCAGGCGGTGAGCATGGGTATTGTGTAATATTTTATCGGTCAGAGAGGTTAAGGTTATAATAGCTTTTGTATGACTGTGTATCGTACGAGACCAGAGTTTTTGCGAATCGCGACATTTAAAGACTGAATTAAATTTTTAAGCCAGTTCGAGTGGTAATTTTATATGGAATAGTGTAGAATTTAAGTCAGAACAAAACGACAGAATAAACCTATAATTATGACCCACTTTAGAATTCCCAAAAAAACTGTGTGTCGTAAGTCGCGTCATGAGTGAATTTGGTTATAATAATCATGATTTATTATCAACTGCCAGCGATCGTTTTAACTTCGGGAGAGATAACGCTAAATGCAATCCTGCCTAAGTATAGGTACAAAAAATACGAATTTATTTATCATGCCAAACAGGCACATTATATCTGGGTTAATGTTTTAATTTATCAATAGAATGTCTGATATCACAATGAAACTGATAATTATGTCTCGGACGAAACTTATGATATTTGATAAGGATAACTAATCATAATCAATTTTGCCAAAACCCAGACTAAGCGATCACGTCATTCCTATCATCATGATCATGCGCTAAATCGATTATAAGTTATATCATCATTTGATCGATGGTGATAGACAGCGAAATACTTTGTATCAAACTCGGTGAAAAATTTGAGATCAACCCATGTGCTCATAAATGCCAATGATCATAACATAACTTTAAACAGAACATTTAAAGATATTATCTGTTCCTGCTTTACAAGTAGTTAATCACAAATACTGCGATCTTGATTTACTTTATGGATGCAGCTGAGTCTAACGAACCAATGGTTAAAGTTTAAACATGTTAGGTGACATTGCTTTAAAAATCGTGTATAAAGATACAAAATCTGCAACTAACTAATGTTAACATAATTCAAATAGACTACTTTCGAAATGATACGATTGTATTCAAACCTAACGCCCAAATCGATCAACCGCCTAGGGTCCATTTCTTGAACCCCAAGATTAAGGAAGGCCGTCTTTCTCCACAACCTGAGCAGTAGGTTGTTGTCACCGTAGTACACGTAATCCGTAAGGATCCCGCATGTGAACATGTTAGTTATAATGGCCTCGAGGTTCGTTATCCTGAGAACAATGAGGTAACTGTCATTTATTTGGAAGGATAGGAAAACTTGATGACTTGTCTGTGATCTGATTATTGATTTTGCAGGAGTTGCTGCTAGTAGCTGACACTAATATTGCGCTATCAACTATAAAGAAGTATGTATCGGATTTAAAGCGTGTATTAAATAAAATATTAATGTTATTCCACTACATTAGGAAGAACATTTCGTGTTAAGAATAAATTAGTATTCATTTATTTGCGTTCAATTAACGAGGAGATTATGACTTGATTTGAAACCCTTACCTAAATTATCATACAACATAATCAAGTTCATAATTATTAACATCTTATTGGTTTTGTACCGTTTAAATTGTATTTCTTAATATTACGCAACGTTACGCAATACACATGGTCTATACTAGATCAATCAATACAAGGTAAGACAATAAGGTAAACTGAAACACGAGGCTCTAGATCCATTCACAGTCAAGGCCCATTACATACGTCATGGAATATCATCTCAAACCTGTTCATTGAATGTGATTCAATTGTAGATGCAACCGGAGCAGGCCATTGCACTATAAGACCTTTTGACATTTGTCGGTTCGTGTGAAGTAAAGACCGGTTTTTAAGTAATTGAATAGACAATTACTCAGCTCGGAATGTTATATAACTGTAGGGAACCAAGCGTGATGAATATCTCCCAAAGGCAACTACAAAACGCACGCCATAGCAGTATGGTGAATGAATGTATTGTTACGATAAGAAATTATTAATATTATTGGTTAATATGTTGGACCATACAAAAATAAATGTAAAAAGGAATTTAAAGTTTCCCATTTCGTTGCTCTTTTTCTTGAAATACCTACGCGAAACCGACATAAAACAATAAAATTTGGCACAAGAAGCAAAACAATGGGAGCTGGCGTACGACACCGAGAATGAAGGCCTAGACTGGTCCAAAGATGTGCTGGACGTCCAATCCAAAAGATGAAGTGAAATTATGATAAAGTAATGCAACTCGCAAAAATGTCACACAAGTGGATTGTGAGCCGCGAGGTATTGAAGAAAATTACGGCAACGAGGCGGACGGGAGGCTTGATGAGGTACCTGATGATGGTAAATGTAAAGGTTACCTACTTAGTTTCTTGACTTTCACTTTTGGCTACAGAAGGTCGTTGACTTGTAATTGTAATTCTGCGTACGTCTTTGGTGATTGAATGTTTTTCGCTGCATTGACAGCACCATACAGACATGTTCAAGAAATGTTTCACTGAAAATTCATTATTTATCAACCTTCACACGATACTTAGGCAAGGACTTTCAATAGAAATTAACAAAATGCATAAAGATTTCCCAGTGAATATTTTGTTATTACCGTAAGTGTAATAATGACTTCGAATACTTACATTTTGCAAAAATATTTAAATAAATATGTATTCGTCAAAACCTTGCTTCCACTAGATTACTACAGAAGGAACTGAATGTGAATTTACGCACTTATCGTGCACACTTGCCTCGCATTTTTTGTATAAGATTATTGCATTTATCGTAGCCATCAATTTTTTTTATCGTGTATTACTTATCATAAAGTAATCCGTACAGTCCCCACTTTAAAAACAGACAGGTCTATAACGATAATTGATCTCGTAAGGGACGGCTAAGGGCTTAGCGAAGAGTAAACTACTGTTTATCATCCTCCTATGCTTCCCACAGCCGCGCCGAGAGGTTGAAGTTTTACCACTACTGACTATGCGAAAAATATAGACATACCTTCGATCATAGACATACACACAAAAGCGTAGTGTTCGATGAACTACAGAAAGCGACAATTAAATAACAAGTAATGAAACGGACTAGATGATAACTACAATTCTACTTTCAAATACTAACCAAAAATAAAAAGTCATGTCATTTTTTCACGATTTACTTGGAGTCGAGCGCTTGCAGTTTTCACGAACAGGTTTTATCTGAGATCGTACATAATTGTTCCAAAACAACGAAGAAGGTTCTCAGGACAACGCGTATATATTTTCCGTTTGACCGCGCATTACTATTTACTGGATCATCCGATGTTGAAGATTATTTTGTTGTTGGGTAGGTATTATATTTAACTCTTAAAAATGTAGCCGTTTTGAAGCAATTATACCCCAGTAGCAATGACGATTATGAATTGCCGCGCAAGGTTCGAATCCTGCCGCGGACTGGGGTTTCAACATGGTTGAAGATAATTTTGCAAATGCTCGCTACCTTCACATTATCACTTAATCAATTTGTCTTTTTTTTAACTTGTTGAAGTCAGTACCATGCGCACAATATTGTGATAATAGGTACTTTTGAACTATCATGATACCGACTTAACAAGTTATTTCATACTTTTAAGCGTTGAAATAGGTTCAATTTTTAGATTAAAAAACAATCACAGTATATTGTGACCCTTGCGACTTAAGGGATCGATTGTTATTCACTGTCAACGACTATATCATCAATATAGGAAAATATTTTTCAATTATTGGATTGGAACTCAAAAACTCCTTGACTGAATTTGATGATATTTACATGGGACCACACGACAACCATCAGCTTACAAATATAAAAAAGAATTATCAAAATCAGTTCACACAGTCGAAAGTTCTGAGGTAATATAAAAAAATAGCCGGATTAAGGACTTCTCCCTTTTTTGAACTTGGTTAAAATACGGAACCGACTTCCATCACTGAATTAATGCATATGAATAAGAAGTCTCAGCCATGCTGATTGCTGGTTCAAAACACTGACCTGTTATTTTTCATGGTCCGACTTCCACAAGTTAGGTATTTCATGTTACTCGGTGTTGGAAGTCGACCCCGTTTTTATTTCAGAAATATTCTTTTTCTTTTTAGTAATGCATACTGCTTACAAGATCATTCACTGAAAATACCGTTTCATCATCAACAAAGAATTGCAATCACCATTAAATAATCCAAATACCATTAACATGCAGTTAATTGACTGGAACATAAACGATTTTGATGAAATTTAAATGAGATAAACTGGAAAGGATAACATTTTATCACAAAAAAAAATTATGTTTCAATAAATAACTTTGATGTTAACAGATTCGAACACAGAAATGTGACTTAATTAATGTCCACTAAAGTTCAAAGTTCAGAGTTCAAGAGGATCAGTACAGAAGTTTGTATGAAGTGTTCAAGGATCAGCATACCCTATGGTTATATGTAGTTATTTTAAAGGCAATATGTTCTACTAAGTATTAGTAGTCAAGATAATGATCAAACAACAAATCAGAAAATCCATATAGTTTAGGAGTACAAGATCAGCTACCCAGATAAGATCACAGCTTCGAACTGAACTTTCTAATAATTTAAACACCTAGTTCACCACAACACGTCCTAAGATAATCTATATTCGAATAATTCATTTCAATGCCATGACGTCATAGGTTTTGTGAGACGGCAGTAAGTAGTTAGAAAAATCAATAGACATCGTTGAATAAATGTTGTAACAATGGGAAATAGTGTGGTATAAACATATGATACAAATGACTAATATTGAATACAAGAGTCCATCTAGAAAACAGCATATCAAAGTAAGTAGTTATTTGCATTCTAATATTTCTCTATTTGTGTCATCATAACTTCTAAAGTTTTATGTATGGGTCATTCTAAGTTAAGAGGTAATCTGTTGTATGAAGTGACGGCATGGCATTTTTTTTAATATATTTACTTAAGTATACATTTTTTGTATGGGAACGTTTAAGTTGAAAATGTTTACAAAGTGGCCAGTCAATTTGTTGGTTTTATCTCGTTTTATAAGTGACCAGGGTAAATACTCAGTACAGGGTAGAGACACTATGCACAGGGGAGGATACTATATGGACAGGGAAGAGAGAAAGACATATTAAAAACAGGGTTATTTTTATAAATCACCTTTATTTATTAATTTTAATTTTAATTATGAATTATTTATTACCAGACTTGTCATTCTTAAGCAGTCTTTGTTTATAAAATTAAATGTTTCTTAAGCGCTAGGCACAAAACATAAAAAGGTTCTTACTTTTCCTTTTCGTCAAAACAAAAATATCTATAACTTTACTATTAATAGTCAATAATGAAATAAAAAGAAACAAAACGTTCTCTGAGTACACAGTATTAAATTTTCTTGTACATAAACTCTAAAGACATTTAAAATAAATGTTAACTAAAAAAATATTTTCTAAAACCCGCATTCAAAGACATCAATAGATTCATTAAATGCATGTAAAATACGCTGCCCTCTCCTTTTTAAGTTAGGAGAGGGTAGTTTTTTTGAAAACTTGATCCCTGGTGGTGTAGGAAATATCACAGATTTTACAAAATATAACTTGAAGTTCATAACGATATTCTGTTTTTTTTTATCTAGTTAGAAGTTTAATCAGCACAAAGTCCCCGTTGCAGAATGTTTTCTTTCCAGATCTTGAGGGCTTCATCTTCATCATTCTTTCATCTTTGTGCAGTTTGGTTTTTATACTGGTAGGAACAGAATGCTGTAATGTTTCTTAAGGCATCTTACTGTGTTCTTAAGATGTGAAATTGATTAGTGGTTCATCTTTTAAAACGCTAGCTCCGTATATATCTTTAACTTTTCAATTTCAGGCAATAAGGTATAAACACGTAACCGGTAGCTTGGTGAACCTTTAGTGTGCCTGAAAAAGTCTATATACCTTCAGTAGATCCTAATTTTGCTGCTTTTTCAGATATGTCTGCATCAACTACGGTAAAATTTTTAATATTCGGGCAGGTTTTCTTAAGGGCTTTAACTAAGTCATCTATTGATGAAATATCGGTGCCACTCGCAACTAATCTATCTGCAGTTCAAGGGAACTGCAAGTAGCAGCCACTCCATCAGGAGCTTCCTTACCGTGACCTGCTTCATGAAAATTCCAAATTGTGAAATTTTGAAGTTTAGGGTAGAAATCTTCTAGTATTGTTGCCAGTTGAACATCATTTTATTACGATATTGAGGGGTGACTGGCCCATCGCTCAAGAAATGTAAAGTCGTGACAGTAGACGGCAGACAGACAAATATGGGCTGTAAATGCGCCCAAATTGCTGGAGGTGAGTGCAATAAATTTTGTGACAAAGTGCAGTAACATTGACTTTTTAGCTTTTGGTCGACATCTTTAGTAAAGACTACAACAGTGTGCATACTAATTTGTTGTCTCGATCCTCCGAAATGAAAGGATTGTACTTCTTCAGCATATTTTGTTGGTAAAATCTACGGTTTCACTAAAATCCAAGTAAAGGTTCAGAGAAAAATGTAGAAGTTTTCATGGAAACACATACAAATGTATCTCCCCTGGACATTAAGTATCTCCCCTGCCATCAAAAGAGCCAGGGGAAATACGCCAGGGGAGATACCTTTTCGATTGATATCTAAAATAGCTGTAAAAGTGTTTCTCGTACGCAATTAACAATCAAACGTAACAATGTATGCACTATTCATTGTTAATATTTAAGTCTATATAAGTATTTTAACAAACAATTGCTAAATAAAACTTACCAGAGGAAAGACTGCATTCACTCAACATTTCTAAACTGAGCGCGCGGCGTGACTTAAATGGCCGTTAAAATGACTGCGCATTTGGCTTATGCACCGCTTGCTGCTAGCTTCACGATACATCCTATGCACTCAAAGTGACAACTTTCACAAACTAGCAAAACAAAACTAATTTTTAAAAGAAAACAAAAAGCCAGGGGACGAGACACGAAACATGGAGGACAAATTTCGGGGTTGATATTGTTTATGAAAATTTGGAATATAAGTAGTTTTACTTATAAGTCACTGTGACTCAGTTATTGTTCTGTATAAAATTAACGATGATAAAGTAATTATTAAATTTTAAAACATTCATAATAACTAGTTTACAAATAAAGTCGGTTTGGGGACAGACCAGGGTAGAGACTTTTTTCTTACATTAGAACTTATTGTGACTAAACTACGTACGTTTCTCTAATAAATTTAAGTGAGCATGAAGAACACATTTAGTTTTAAGTAATGAATAGGTTAATTAGGAAGTTGGTTTAAAAAAAAGGTATTTTTTTGTCCTGGCCATGGAAAGTACCTCTTAACTTAGAATGACCCGTATATTTCTATTGAAATCGGTTTAGATAGAAAAATTTAGAATGAGTCGCCATAGGATAATTACGGAAGAGCCCGCCGTCATAGGAAAAGAGCTTATTGCCACAGTATTTTCAAAGAGAGATGGCTCTGTGAACTGAATAACACGCGACTGAAATATGTTATCTTTTACAATTTCAACCGCCATATTTCCGCTGATTTGTTTTTTTACAAAAACTTTATAAACAGAAAAACAATTATATATATTGAACCCGCTCAAAAAATTTCACAAGAATCGGTTGAGAAATGCAACTTGTAGAGGAGAACAGCAGGACATATGAAAGCATTTTTGCGCAAGCTGAAACGGAGACGCTTCGCGCTCACGACATCAATCAAACCATACTGTGGGGATGCAATATCTTTTGTGAAATTTTCATCATCTTCCTATCCTTATTGAGGGTTGGCACCATTAGTTATCACTAACACACAACATAATGCAGCACAGTAAGTTTACACTGGCAACACAAAAGGTTTAAATTAAATTTAACTATCCCTATATTGTCGACCAGCTGCCCGACGACAGTCCTTAGATCTCCTAGAGTGCTCTGGTTTTGGTAGTATACCCGCTACGTTCACCCCATTAATAAGGGCATTAAGAGGGTTTGTATTGCCCTGTTTTGCACCCTAATGAGCATAAAGATCCGATTATCGCCTTTTTGTGTCTTTGGTCATTCGGCACATTTTTCTCATAATGAGCTTAATCCAACTTGTAATTTACCTTCATAAAAATTCATAGACGCAAAAATGAATTCGATTTTGACATTGACTGCAATATGTTAATCAGCCTTTATAAAAACAATTCATATTTAACATAATTTTCAGAGCATTACTACCATACTCCTCAGATAAGTATCGAAGACTGTGCACGATACAAGGGAAGCAAAAAATACATCTTCCTATTATACTGTCCCTTTCACGCTCCATGGGTTTGTTGTACTGTTGAAAGGGGCAGAATTACTGCAGCATGCATTTTTAGGTTCACTTGTATTGTGTACCATGCTCCATCCAAACTTCATTATTTATCTGAGCCATAGTCATGCTTCAGTAAATACAATCACTGAATAGAACGTCCAAAATAATCCTCAAGGTTAAAATTCCTAAACACTCAATTATGTATTACAATGATATAGTTACTCGTCACTATGCCAATGTAAAAAATAACCAAGTCTCATGCTGTGTATCAATGCTATCTAACTTTCTTTTCCCACTGTGCCATGAGATCCGACCGACTAAAAGACCCATTGAAGTTCTTTTGCTATTGTATCATGAGATATAACTGACACAACTATTAAAGTATGAGCCACCATGTTTCTGAGTAGGTTACATTCATAAATTGCTTTAATTACTGGTGTTAATGTTCTGGCTCGTTATCCAAGTTTAATTATTTTAATTCTGTCATTGAATCAAAGTCATTTGTGCGATAGAGATAGCACTATATAAACATTATTGTTTCATGGCCAACAAATCTTAGCATTAATATTTAAAGTATGAAATAATGACGATACATATATTCAAACTAAGGATGAGTTAAGTGTTTTTTACAAATTATTGGAGCACAATCAAAATTATGAATATAGAAGGCTACATCATTCCGAAAGTAAAGTGTTTGTAAAAGCACTTCTTTCGATTAGATATCTATAACGGTTTAAGTAATACAATTGGAGCACGAAATTTAAGATAAAATAGCGTGACCATGCAGGTGGCCGAGCGGTTTATACATCCGGCGCGAAATCAGAGGACGCGGGTTCGATTCCCGCCCGGGGCATAAAATTTTGTGCTCCAACAATTTGTAAAATATGATTTTCGCTTAGCACGCGATAGTGCTTGTTATCATATTTAGATATATAAATTAAGTGTTCATGAGAAAAACTAGAAGGTAAAGAAACAATCTATTGGTATTGAATAGAATATAATAGCGTTTATTTGCATCACACTCAAATATACACAGACCAACTAAAACAAACAAGAAATTATAAAACATTGTGTTTCACAAATTCACAAATATTGGTCAATCTATTTATGTGGTATGGTGGTTGAGAAGAGAGTAGGGGTGTGCAGATATTTGGTGCGATGGAAGGGAAGGCTATTGCTGAGACACATTAATTAATGCATAGCAGTGGTATGCTAAATCTTAAAACGTAACAAACAAAAGTGTTAGATACAGAATCAACAACATATGATAGCGATAATGAAGTTCATATAGATGGCCATACATTCCCCAAATAAGTGGCATGTTACCCTGAATTAAGGTATTAAAAAAGCAGTCTTGAACATCCTGCGGTCAAAGAGATTGTGAGCGTCGGAAATTACGCGACTTTATGTTACATAATAATATCATCCAAAAAGGACCATACGCACGTAACACCTTGCAATACAATGTGCGTTTGTTCCAAGGTTGCTGCTTGTCACCAATAGCATTTAATATAGTAGGTAAATAATATTTAAATTGACAATCATATTAGTCATGAAAAAAAGTGGGGCTATAGTTTTAAGATCAATAACATATACAAAGTCCATCTTAGCTTTTGCTGACAACCTTGCAATACTGACACGTAATCCAAAACAATGTCAGGAACTTTTACGAGAAATGGATGAGTTCTGTGCAAGGTTTGAAAGGTTGAGAACAAAACCAAGTAAATTCTACTGTCTGTGTCGACAGAATACCAAATTTACTTCTTATGATCCGGGACTCTTGATAGGAGGAGAATTTGTTTCCACAATTGCTGAAGCTATGCCATTTCACTTTCTAGGTAGAAAGATAGATCACAAAGGACGCACACCATCTCTAGACGCAGTTGTCGATAGCTTTCTAAAAGACTTTAGTGTGGTATACCAATAACCAATAAGTAACATTAAAAAAGCTTGGATATACGACAACTACTTAAAGTCACGTCTGGCTTGGCCTTTTCTTCACATCGACATGCGACAAAGCGAATGGCTAACTATGTAAGTTTGTATCCCTCTGGCATTAAAGTGGCGCACCTTGATATACGACTGGTCTCCTGACTTATTAAAATTCTATAAAAATGCCTTTCAGATGACCCTCCCAGACCAAAGTAACTTAGTAAGATGGGGAAAAGCCACCGAAAAGTCTTGCGGTATTTGTCAGGAGGCGGTCGGTATAGCAAGGCACCTGCTGGTTGGATACAAGGTGCTCCTTGATAGGGGTCACATTATTCACGTCGCCATGATAGAGTCCTCGAAATCATACGAGAAGCGGCGAGTCTCTTGGTAGCTAGAGCAAAAAAAAAGGTTTGACAACGAATAAACGGTAGGTTGAAAACTTAGATTATTGATGGGTCTCCGCGCGCGCTCCGACTAGATACCGCCGGTGTCTTTGTAAAATGCGGCAACTAATACTACGCCGAAGTCGGCGTACCCGAGCCAGTTTCGCCTTTCATTAACCTTTATCTTTCAAACAATGTACGCCTACTACCTACATATAATTATAATTATTTTTAATCATATTATTTAAATATTAGTTAAGAGATGTAAATAATAAAATAACTGTTAAAAATGAGGCCTTCAACTAATTAAAATCTTATTTAATTGCCTTGAGTTGCCGCATTTACGGATCTATTGTTTTCAGGTAGCGCGGTATCTAGTCGGAGCGCGAGCGGAGACCCATCAATAATCTAAGGTTGAAAAAAAGGAGGGTAAAAGTTTAACTTAAAGTAAAAGAAGGGTCATCTACAAAATCTAAATCCAAGCCTTACTCCATCTTAGGCGCAGCTCCCGATTGGACTCTTTTGATGGACACAAATTTCTTAAATTTGTTTAATAATAATATATCAGTAATATTAGTTGGTAAAATTTATTTGTAATAGTGGGTACTATGGGTACTTTAAATACAGCTGCTAACTACCATTATTATATATGACTACCTAATTTTACTATTCTATAATATTATTCAATGTACTTGTCGATACGGACCGGGTATCAATGCGGGGCAGCTACTGGGTACTATTCTATAATATGACTATCAAAACTATCTACAAAGTCCACATCTTCACTGTTTAGAGTAAGGCATTATTAGTATTAGGAAATAACATCATATCTACTCATTGCTGGGACACCCAAATAGAATTTAAAACATCTCAACATTTAAGTACATAGAACATTTTATATACATATTTCTACTATGACCACTAACTATATCTTGACCTTATATCTACATAAATATTCCTACTAGTTATATTGGAACGGAACCTCATGGAGAAAGGCCTCATCATGGGCATCAGATGCTCTGGCTTATTGAGATCTAAGCTTGTGACCTCGTCCCCTCGACAGTAACACTTGTGTTCCATTGACATTATAGTGTTGATACTTGAAAATTTCTATAAAAGGAATTCAAATTAATAAATAAGCACTGATAACATAGACATTGTACTAATAGTATATATACAGCGTGTCCCAAAATTCAACAATAAGCCGGCATCGGAGCATGGACCTACTCATGACTCCTCGGAAAAAAATAAAAAAAAAATTATAACTGTTTTATTTTATTAATTACAGAGACTTTTATAAATTTCATCGATATTCGATACCCATTATGCTATTTTCAACTACCATGACCACAATTTTTGACATATTTTTGATATTTTTTGTGCATTAGCAACCTAAGAAGGACGGCTATCTACCACAATCCTTTAAAATTACAGAAAGTCTGTAGTTATTTTACAAAAATCAGTAAAAAAAATATTTTTTCTTATAATTTTCATAGATTTTAACATTCTATGCACTTTCTATAGTCTGGGTTAAAAAAAAAAGTATGGACACTACCATGGCAAGTTTTATTAAAAGTTGGCGCAACTTTATAAAAGTCTCTGTAATTAAAAAAAAAAAGAGATATTTTTTTTTATTTTTTCCCGAGTAGTCATGAGTAGGTCCATGCTCCGATGCCGGCTTATCGTTGAATTTTGGGACACGGTGTATATACTATTAGTACAATTTAGTATATATTCATATACTATTAGTAAGTATGTCTTACAAAAAACATTATATATCTCAATCAAGTGCTGGTATCCCATCTTCTATTTCAATATATACTATTATGTCAGATTTTTATGAAAATTTGTCCTTAACGAAATGCATCTATTATGGGCAGAGGTTAGTCCACTTAACATCAGGTGGGCCTCAGTCTAGTTCCATCACAATAACATATTGCGAAATAATTGAAGGATTAACTGCTTAATTCAGAAATGACTTGTACTAAAATGGTGTAATCCTCTCTTTTCGAGATGAGAACTGTTACTATTGTACATGGTCGATATTCCACCAGTACATGCACAACCGGTAGAAAGCTGTCCGGTTCCTCGATTATACAAGGCGTTAAAAAGGCTTAAGAGCAGAATGCCCAGTCTGTTTCCTACCACATTTTATCTATGTGTTTTAAGGGTACGAGTGAATAGGCATCTTTAAGGCAAGCATGTAGCATCATCAACTGCATTGTCACTTAACATCAGGCGAGATTGCGTCAGAACAAGCAAATCTATTTAGAATAACCATATATAAGAAAAAAAAATATGACAGACAGATGATACACAAAAAGTTTTTACAAATTATTGATTCCAGGGCTATGAATATAGTCAAATTTGATTGGATTGATTAGATTTGTTTGTGATTAGACCTCAATCAAAGAATATTCATATTCTTTGATTGATAAACACTTTATAATTATGTAAAATATTACCACCAGAGATTACAAATAGTTCAAGTTTTGAGCCCAGAAACAAATTATGGTGTATTATTTATAAACTTGGCTATGTTGGTTGTTTCTAAACAAACAACACCACCATTGAATTACAACAGATATAGTAAGGCCTAATGAAACTTGGAATCTAATTAGTTTAAGTCCTAGACATAAGATTTTTGCCGTAGCAGGATACCAACCATAACCAGTATCTAGCAATGTTTGCAATGATGTCATATATTAATCAACAGCATCATCAACATGGTAGTATACCCCCAGAATACAAGAAAATATGTTTACTTAGACTTACAGGAAAAATAGGTTATTAATGAACTTAAGGTTTACTTTACATGATAGAAAGCCAAGCATGTCATGCATGTCATGCATGCAGAACCCCTTCACCTTTATCATTGAACAATACATGTATATTTCACCGCGTAGGTTACCTTTCCAGAATTAACTTTTTAGGTAGGTTTCCATTCACTTCCCCCTCTGATTCACTACGCATTCTCTTTCTATCATTGCACCCCTGTTGCATCATAATTAACCTTTATATAGGACAAACAACAAATCAGTATATTTCAAGAGAAAAACACCGGCTTTAACCTGAAAGTTATAGTGGTTTTAGTTTTACAGAGCTATTGTAGCAAGCTCAAGTAAGATACCCTCAATAAAAAAAAATCTTCTAGAATAATTCTTTACCTATTGTCGTGGCAAATCAATCTAGCGTTTCGTGCGATTGTAACAAAAAACGTTCAACAGTAGTTCAACATTCCTTTCTTTATAATAATTGCTCAGTTTATGTGTCTAATCACAAATTATGTAGGTATATTATAAGATGTATTTTATGAAAACTTTTGACATATGCGATAAATTCACAAAGGACAGGATTTAAAAATGATTGTAACTTACATAAAAAAATGTGGTCTCGTCTCAAAAATATTCACAAACACGACGCGCTTCGCCGGCCGCCGATCAAAATTTGACAATTTTTTTTCGTTTTCTTGCTTGCTTGACTTGTCATGACATGACACTTGACAGTTTGACAGCCAACCGGGCATTATTTTTTTGTTTTAGTAGTTGGAATCGTATGACTTGTACATATTTGAACCCTATGAAAACAAAATATACCTTAAACAGATTGAGAATCGCCTCATTTAGTTGCAAACAGAACCCATAAATTTTATTTTGGGTGTATATTAAGGCCGTATTCCACTTAATTGCAAAAAAAACTGCAAATTTCGTTAATTTTGACTACATTTGCTTCTATGGATCCACATTTAATATGAACCATAGACACAAAATCTGATCAAAATTATCGAAAATAACGAAATTGGCGTCAAGTGGTTAACGCCCTTAAGGGAGCAAGTGGGTCCCGCTTGCTACTAAACTTAAATGCGGAAATTTTAATGTTGTTGTAGTCTTTTAAGTGCAGTCGGGCTTATAACATTTTTTATTTATTTATTATAATTTAGAATTTTAGTCGCTGAACATATCATCGTCCTTTCGCATTAGAAGTGTAAAATCGCAGAATATAAAAATTTTACAGGAGGCCATTTTAAGAGATTCAATGGACAAGTCCATAATTCAAATAGGATCAAAAGCTTGAACAGTGAATCTCTTAAAATGGCCTCCTGTAAAATTTTTATATTCTGCGATTTTACACTTCTAATGCGAAAGGACGATGATATGTTCAGCGACTAAAATTCTAAATTATAATAAATAAATAAAAAATGTCTAATTTTTATAAGTTATAATAATTGTTTATTCTAAGTAGTTATGAATAGTATATTAATTGTTGTATCGAGTAGGTGAAAAAGAAGGTATAAAAAATCGTTTTGAGTTTTGTTGCCTCTTCAGAGAAAATAATGTCGTATTTCTTCTGTTTAATTTAACAGATTCAGGGACAGAGCCCCTCCTCTAATTCGTCGAAGTATCTTCGGGTACGAAAGAAAGGCATCCGCGAAACACGTACAGTGCCACCAACTTAACTGTTCAGGTGGGCAAAATGGGAACTACGGCGCCATTTTCTAAACGTCATTCCGCTGTCAGTTGATGTCTAGTGCGAGTGCACCCGTGTTATTTTATTGATTTCATTGTGAAAAAAGCAAATAAAATGCCGAAACCTCTCAAAAGTGATGCACGGCTAATTATTTTAAAAGTTTTATGAAAGAAAAGAAACGCCTACAAGCTCCATTAACACCATTTGAAAAGCTGAATAAACGCGTTGCTGCCGCGACAGAAGGGAAATTCAAGTTGCATGTGAAAAACATATTGATTAAAAAATCCTACTACACAGTTTCTGATTACATAAACGACAAAAATGCCTGGACAATTCCGCCTCCGCCAAGCTATTGCCTGTCACCTACATAATTTAAACAAATATTGTAATAACTAAATTTTTATCCACTTTGGAAAATATACTACAGAAAATTTCAAAATGCAAAAAACCCATATTTGTATGTGGTGATTTTAATATAGATATTTTATTGAATACTAAAAATAAGACTGATCTTATTTCATTGTTTAAGTCATTTAATTTGAAAATTTCTATTCTGTGAGCCCACTAGGATATCAGACACTTCAGCTACCTGTATAGACAATATATACTCAAACTGTAAGACTAAAGAAAAGTCAATAATGAAGGGTATTAGATCTGATCATGAGGGCCTAGCGATAAAATTTGATGGAATCAGAAAAACAGAGAGGTATGAAATTGAACATAGACCATTAACAACTAGTAGGCTGGAAATACTCAGTACCAACATAGAAGCTAAGCTTGGCATTACAAATTTTTCTCATAGTGACCCAAATGACATTTATAATAGCTTATTTTCTTTAGTAAACACTGAGTTTCAAAAAGTATGTCCAAAAATAAAAAAACAAATAGATGGAAAGTTGAAGTTCGGTGATTGGGCAACAACAGGTATTCGAAAAAGTAGAGATTATTTGTTTGATCTGTATCGTAGGAAAAATTTAACATCTTGCAAACAGTTTCATGATTATGTTAGGAAGTATTCAAAAATGTTCAAATCTGTTTGCTTGTGTGCTAAATCTCTTTTTATTAGAAACAAAATTAGCAAGTCTAAAAATAAAATAAAAACCATTTGGAAGACTATAAATAGTGAAACTGGTAAAAATAAACCTAGAGATTCAACATATGTCTTAACTATTGATAAAAATCAAATCTCTGATTCAATACAAGTGGCGAATATATTTGAAAATTTTTTTTCTACCTTGCCCCTAGAAGCCACTAAGTCATTGGATTCTTGTCCCAATGTAGCAGAAACTATGTTAAAAAATAATTTTCCAAGCAAATCACCGGACTTTTCTTTCAGACACACCACAAGATTTGAAATTATAAAAACATTTCAAAGTTTAAACATAAAAAGTACTGAAGACTTGTGGGGTATGTCAGTAAAAGTGGTAGAGTCTATAATTTACATTATTGCACCATATTTAGAAACAATATTCAATCTTTGTGTCGATAGTGGAAACTTCCCCGATTTAATGAAACAAAGTAAAATCACTCCAATTTTAAAGTCGGGGTCTACATCTGACCCTTGCAATTATAGACCTATTTCCATCTTACCTGTTCTGAGTAAAGTATTCGAAAAAATTATGCTCAAACAACTACTATCCCATTTTAACAAGCATAATTTATTAAATGAGAATCAGTTTGGTTTCACCAAGAGCAAATCCACAACAGATGCAGGTGTTCAATTGATGTCGCATATACTGGAAGCCTGGGAGAGTTCACATGATGCTATTGGCGTATTTTGTGATCTTTCCAAGGCATTCGACTGTGTAGAGCACTGCACTCTGATTCGTAAACTTTCCCACTATGGTATTCGTGGGAAAGCTCTGAATCTTATAGAGTCATATCTGTCAGACAGGCTACAGAGGGTTGGAATAAATGGCAATACTTCTTCCGGGTCATTGGTAAAAATGGGAGTACCACAGGGATCAATTTTGGGACCTTTTCTGTTTCTAACATATATTAATGATCTGCCTTGCATGGTCAAAGATTTCTGCGATATTGTTTTATTCGCAGATGATACCTCTCTGATTTTTAAAGTAGATAGGAAAGACAGTGAACTGACGCATGTAAATAATGTATTATCTAAGATTTGTAAATGGTTTGCCGCTAATAATCTTCTCCTAAATTCAAAATAGACGAAATGTTTAAAGTTTTCTTTACCAAATGTTCCTTATGTTGAACCAAACATAAAGCTTGGTCCAGATAAACTCCCTATTGACAAAGCGACAGTCTTCCTGGGAATCAAAATGGATTCCACTTTACAATGGGATCCACATATACATGATCTCTCCGGAAGACTTAGTTCTGCTGCATATGCAGTTCTTAGGATAAGACAGTTAACAGACGTAGCTACTGCTCGGCTAGTTTATTTCGCGTACTTCCACAGTATTATGTCGTATGGCGTATTGCTGTGGGGAA
Source organism: Plagodis pulveraria (assembly GCA_963890685.1). Taxonomy (NCBI): domain Eukaryota; kingdom Metazoa; phylum Arthropoda; class Insecta; order Lepidoptera; family Geometridae; genus Plagodis; species Plagodis pulveraria. The sequence continues at coordinate 1,209,375 of OY982950.1, forward strand.
CTGCTGCTGAGATAGAGACAATCTTTATCATACAAAAGCGTGCAATTCGAGCCATATATAAAATGGGTCCTAGGGAATCTGTGAGGGATCTTTTTAAAGAAATTGATATTTTAACTTTACCAAGTCTGTATATATTTGAAAATATTATGTATGTTCGTAAAAATTTGAGTAAATTTAAATTAAACAGTGACAATCACGATTACAATACTAGGAATAAAGATAAAATAGTGGTGCCAGGTTTTAGATTAGCAAAGACAAATAAAAGGTCCTTCTTAGGTAATTGTGTGCGGTTTTATAATAAAGTTCCCAAACATATTACAACGCTCACAGAAGGGAAATTCAAGTTGCATGTGAAAAACATATTGATTAAAAAATCCTACTACACAGTTTCTGATTACATAAACGACAAAAATGCCTGGACAATTCCGCCTCCGCCAAGCTATTGCCTGTCACCTACATAATTTAAACAAATATTGTAATAACTCTATTATATAGTATGTATGTAACACATTGTTAAAAGATGTTTAAAAGAATGGCCCCGAGTTTCTTGCCCGTTCTTCTCGCAGTGGCTCTATACAATTTATTTGCTGAACGTGGCAGTACAATGTAGAATATTTCAATACTAAAATTTGTAATTGACCTTCATAAGAGCGTCGTAGACGCCTAAATTGAATAAATGATTTTGACTTGACTTGACTTGACTTGACTCTATTATATAGTATGTATGTAACACATTGTTAAAATATGTTTATAAGTAATAATTACGAACATTCAAATTCCGCATTCCACACAGTAATAATTTCGAAATCGATTTAGTAGTCAAAATTTTGTTTATTATTTATCCTGATTAGTCGGAAACAATCTGAAAGTATTGTTAACTTTTTAAAGCGATTGCTGTATTTTATTTTATGGTTGTTCATTAAAAAAACCTATAAAATATTAAATTGTTCTTTTTGTTACAGGTGTTTCAGAACGATTTGTCTACAAACTAATCAATGAAGAAAAACAAGCTCAAGAAACTATTTCAAAAATTTCTACCCCTGGAAAGAAAAGGGAAAGAAAAACAGGGAAACTGGATATTGTTGATTTTGATATTGGTGTTATAAGAAGAAGGATACATGAGTTTTATTCAGTAAAAAAAGAAATTGTTACTGACTGTTCTCAGGGTTGCTTATAAAGCCGGGTGTGTTTATTACTTGGCTTTTAATTATGTGCTGGTACATTATAATATGTACTTAGCTGCTAGTTCAACGTCCGTTGAATAATACTCCAGGTATATAAGGCACAAATGTCTGTGCGCAAGCGACGCGCCGCAGCGTATATAAGCTGTTATGTACCCCGGCGCGTTAGGGATGGGGTAGTGTCGATGAGTTTAACTTATCGACTGATATTATCGACAAGCTGATCGACATGTGGTATTGTATAGTTAAAATATGTGTAGCTGTAAATAAATAAATATTATGTTATGAAATAAATATATATTATGGGATAATTATTTTATATTATACTATTACAATATATAATACAGTAGGTATGAGTAGGGAAAGGAGCCTACACTTACGATCATTACAATAGTCTCAATGAACTACATAGGGCATAATTTCAAACGAATGTGTCCTAAGATTCAACCAGTAAAACTGTCGATAGTATTACGCTCGCGTCATTACAACACTATGTCACTCACACATTTACATTTCATTTTTTGTTACACCATTCATCCATCACTGTTGGTCTTGTACATCCTAAGCCTATGATCTAACCTGTATTTTCTAGTACAGTAGCGACACCTCTCGCTGATTCATAACTATTAGGACTATCAGACTCTTACCATGTGAAAATGTTCTTTAATTGTTTAGTAAGAGATTCCATTGCGGGCAAGATTTGTGTTGAACGTTGCGGTCCGACCTTAGACTTTATCAAACAAGGAACTTCGTACCACAAATTAAATTTTCGTTGTATTAAGTGTCGCTCGAAACACGAAAAACGAAACTTCGTTGAAGTGTAATACGGCCCAGTAGACGTGCAAAACCTCGGATAATTTGAAACATGCATAAAGAAAAGAAGAAAAACACAAAGGAACCGCTCCTTTAAAGCCTGTTGATATAACTGCGAAGACCATGCGAACTACGCCATGCGAAGTTTTATAGTAAGTTAGTTCATTATGGCCGTATTCCAATCGAAGCCACTATCATCACATATTGCATCTATGGTTCCACATTCAATATAAACCATAGATACAAAATGTGATCAAAATTATAGAAAATAACGATAGTGACGTCAAGTGGAGTACGCCCTAAATCATTACTAAGGGTATATTCCATTTGACGCTAAGAAAGTTATTTTCGATAATTTTGATCACATACTGCGTCTATGGTTGTGATCACTGTGATCGTTTGTAACTGTTCTCCCCTGTTCCATTTAAGATAAGAACGCTAAGAATTCCACTAAAATTTGCCACTTCTGTCACTTTTGTCATTAGATGTAGCGTTTATGGCGAAAATAACGCCAAGACCCATGTGGAATAACTTTTTGGGAGTGTGATCGTTTTTAGCGAATCTAACTTCAAATGGTAAGCACCCTAATATTGTGGGAAGAGTACGAATGGTAGCTCTAAACTACACCCAGCCATACACGACACTATTTAGATGCTACGCACCATCTTTCCATTGCTGTGTGTCTGAGTGTATCTAAGATGGCATTGCGTAACTCTTATTTAGCAATATCTCTATATTGCTTGAAAATGGGTTAATTACATACCTACCTAATTATTGTAGTCTACAAATAGGTTTTCATCCCACTTTTTCGTGAAATACCCACATAATTAAACCACGTAAAAGTTTGCTCGTGAAGTAGTAGCTCTAGGCTTTAGCACGATCTATTTTTAACTTTATTTTTTATTAGAAATAAACATGCATTTTATTTAACAATTCGATCACATTTATGGCATATACAAGAGCCAAAGTCATCATATGATACCAGATTTAACAATAAATCTAATTTCACAGGAGACATATAAAAAAAATTTTGAATTTTCATATCCTTCTCTCCATTTCTAGCAAATACTTACATTGTCTGCAGCGCTAAAACTTTTTATTAGACTTCATCGACTACAACTTCAGTTTTGTTAAACGAAGCAATAAAATTCGTATTCTCCTCCTAAACGTGACATTAACGCTTAGGATAACGCCAATAACATTGAAGATCTAGGCGGGCCGAGGTAATTATCTCCGTGCAAGCATACCACTCGCCCGCACCAAAGATTGTAGGTGCGCTTCGGCACGGGCGTATTAAACTAGCAAAGTCATCGCGCTCCGGACGTCACAGAATAAAATCACAGAACATAAGAGCAACGTTTTTAATATTGCCTACCTAAAAAGTACTTAATAAATTATAGTAGATTTTAATATTGTGATGTTTGCAATAACGCCTGCTATGTTGATTACATTACAAAATTACAAATATAGGATAGAAAAAATTTAAGTCATGTGCGGGATTCAAACCCGCGTCCATCCACCCCTTTAGCCGGCGGCTTAACATGACGTCATAACTCAAATCTTTCCTATCGTTCTTTAACCATTATATTGGGATGGAGCGACATCTATAGTACCACTTAGGTTGTACTACAAACAAGACCAATTTTGCAATTGGTTTTATATTTTTAAATGATGACGCAACCTTATAATTTTAATATTGTGATGTTTGCAATAACGCCTGCTATGCTGATTACATTACAAATTTACAAATATACGATAGAAAAAACAAAAAAAAAAGCACATGACTTGAATTTTTTCTATCATATATTTGTAATTTTGTAATTATAGTAGATGTATGGACAAGGGTCTTCTTAATCCCCGCAGTCCCACACTTTACCACTGTGTCGTGTCGTATTCGACTGGGCTCCTGGAATGTCTCAGGAAGGCACCAGCCGATATATGTGCTACTAGGCACGTGTGTATAAATCGGCGGTAACGTCCTACCTTCATGCTAGTCGCTCCGGCGAAAAGGGATTATCACTAAACACCCTAAAGCTAGACAATTGATCAATTATTTAACAATACGGGATTACTTTAGCTTACTTCCCTTGTTCTCTCTCCCTTGCTCTGCTCCCTCCGAACAGCAATCCTTGCTGATACTGAATGCTGAACGCCTGGCGTCCCAAATAACAATCCCTCACTCACAAACACCAATGTTTATCGTCACTAAAATATAACAGATCACTGCTATAATCCACAAGGTCGCCGCGACCTCAATTTTAGACCCCCGCGTGTTCCAAATTCCAAAAAGGCTCGGCGGCCGCCTCGGCCTACTGCAAACAACGGAATTATCTGACCGTCAGCCGCTCGGCTCCACGTAGCGCGCACGCGCCGCTCTCGTCGCGTCCGGCGCGCTCAGAAACAGAATGCATTGTTTACCTTTATTTACCGAACAGTAGATGTTGTATATTTATAAGGATGACATAAGGTATTCAGAGGTTTATGCATATAAAATTCACAAATGAGAAATCCCAGATATAGAATTTACTTCGTCTCACTAATACAGGTAATTCAGTGCCAACGTGTTTGGACCTCAGCATGAGTTCCAGTTATGGAGGTTTCTCACTTATCCAGGTCCCACTTAACTAAGTTTCACTGTACTACTAATATTATGCGGATGTTTGTATGTATGTTTGACACCGCGGCTTAGCTCTATAACAGCATAAAGATATTGACAAGATTACTACTACTAACTGAGACTGAGTTATATGAAATTGTCTTCGGCTAGTGACCATTCTGCCTAATTTTCCTGTTAAGCCGACGTGACGTCACAAACGCCACGCAGTCAGACTGGAAGAATTTTCGAGGCGTGTCACTTCTACACGAAGCATCCTCAGGAGGTATTGACTCTTGAAGCGCACTATCGAGAACATTATTATAAATATATATATTTTTAATATTGTTATGTTTGCAATAACGCCTGCTTGGCGAATTATATTACAAAATTGGAAATGTACGAGTGAAAAAAATATAGTCATGTGCGGAAGTCGAACCCACGTCCCGATCCCGATACGATGGTTGAAGAACGAGAGCAAAAATTTGAGTTATGAGTCAGTGTGTCACGTTAGCTCAATTGGTTAGAGCATACCCCGGTTAAAGGGGTGGGTGGATGGACGCGCATTCAAATCCCGCACATGACTATAATTTTTTCTATAGTAAATTTGTAATTTTGTAATGTAATTCGCCAAGCAGGCATGCAAACATAGCAATATTAAAATTATAAGGTTGCGTCATCATTTACAAGTATAAAACCAATTGCAATATTGGTCTTGTTTGTAGTACAACGCAAGTTGAACTAAAGGTGTTGCTCCATCCCGATACGATAGTTGAAGTAGGAGAGCAAAAATTAGAGTTATGAGTCATTGTGTCATGTAAGCTCAATTGGTTAAAGCATACCCCGGCTAAAGGGGTGGATGGACGCGGGTTCGAATCCCGCATATGACTATAATTTTTACGGTCGTAAATTTTGTAATTATTATAAATATTTTTTAAATATTTCTTATTATTAAGTATTTTAATATTATAGTTTTTGTGGAACGGATTTTTTGTTGATTACGTGGGCCAATAGCAGCGCAGTCAAAATGTTCGGTGCTCGTTTATTAAAAAAACTGATTAAAGTACTAGGGACCTAATTATTTATAATTAATTAATTTTATATACCTACATACATACATACATAACATAACACCTCTTTCCCATAGAGGTAGGCAGAGACCACAGATTTCCACTTGCTACGATCCTTGAATATCTCTTTCGTTTTATCTACATTCATCAATCCTTTCATACATAAACGTCGGTTTAGGATACTCCTGACCTGCCTGGCTAGCATATGCAAATAAGAAATATGTCACTCACGACACGAGAGACAAGTGACGGACGATAGCAGCGGCCGCACCACGCTAAGATCTGTTCATTGAGATTATCTGTGAACGATTCTCCATTGCGCTGTTTGTTGGTTAAATCGGGAACAGTTTTAGGAAATAAGCAGTGATGGACTGTGAACCAATAAAATACCATACTTTTATGAACGATTAAGTTATTTTTCCTGTTCTCGACACTTCATTAGGAATTATGTTAGGTATGATGGCTATGAAGGTTATGATTAAAAACTGTTCCCGTTGATGTAATTTTCAAAGGAATGATACATTGAATTGCCGACTTTTATGCATCAAGTATTTTATTTTTATCTCTTTTGACGATGGGTATGTTGCTATAAAATATTAAAACATATATTGTTTATTAAAGATATATTATAAATGGGACCCTAAAAACTAGTTCAGTTGCTGTGATAAAAACTTTTTTTCCCTACTTAGCATTCGTCACCAAGAAAAACAGCTTATCTGTTTTTCTTTTTATTAAACAATTTAAGTACCTATTAATATTTTATAGCAACATATTGGGTACGGAACCCTTAAAGTAGTTATTCATTTAGATTACTTTAAATATTAGCTGCGAATTTCATTAAAACTTTAATATATTTTTACCTACTGATTTACTTACATATAGTGAACTGTTTTTTAGTAATCAGCAACATATAGTATATACTAATTAAAAATAGTTGAAATCACTACCTACTGCTTTATTCAAAGATATTGAATTTAAGCTACGCCCAAGAGTTCGTGTGTTGTGTTCAAATTGAAATTTCGTTATTGTATTGATTACACACACAAATGTTACGGGTCTGCTAACACTGGACGGAAAGTAAATGTGTACTAAATCGTCGATCGCCCCCATTATACTAGGACGCGCGAGATAGACTACAGATTTATCTCGTCCTCAAAAAGTAGGACGAGAAAACTCACGCAAAAACTCGCAGATGAGTGTAAAAAATAGATTAAACTGACGCGCGCATGTTAGTGTTGGTCGACAAGTAGCCACGGGTAGCCAAAATACAGGTAAACAAGGGCGAGTTCTTTGCCATGTTAGCACTCGACATAGTGCGATATGTCTATTTTACACGAGATAGAGTGGAGACAAAATTTACTCGTGGCGCGCATGCTAGCCGGGCTGGTCATTTTTCAGATAGGATTTTAATATTATGTAACTATAAACTATAATTAGATTTATAGTTACATAATATTAAAATTAGCTCCCTATAATGACTAGAAGAAGCACACTTTGGTGAAAATTTGTCTTCAGCGAGTTAGCATTTTACTCTGTGGCACAATGCGTCCGTCAATAGTTATTTGCTGCTATTGTACGACGCCGAAGTAGCGTAGGTCCGTCGTCCTGTAATGCATGAGCGGTACTGATGGCTCATCCTTCGCACCGCGCAAGTGCCCCGCAGTTGCGTGGAAGTAAATATCGCAACCGCCAAAACGATATCTTATAATTTAGAGAGTACCATTCTAGTAACCCCTTTTTTGTCCTGGCGAAACTGTAGCACTACCTTTCTTGTATTTTTGAATGCAAGTATCAAGTCAATAAGTCAATTTGTTTAAGAGTAGAAGGCAAATATATGTCAAAATTAAGATATATTTGATATTTTATTAATCAAACATTAATGAACAAATCAAAAAAAGTGTCTTGGCGCTTTTGTACAGAGTGAAATGAAATAAATACATCTGCGAGTAAAGGAATCCTAGCTTCAATATTTGAAAAGCAGTAGGAGCTCAAAGATCACGTAAATGTTGATATTTATGAGAGAACAGCCTTAATATTGTTATGTTTGCAATAACGCCTGCTTGGCGAATGACATTACAAATTTACGAGAGAAAAAATTACTTCATTTGCGGGATTCGAACCCGCGTCCATCCACCCCTTTAGCCAGGGTATGCTCTAACCGTTATTCAGCCATCCTGATACGATGGTTGAAGAACGAGAGCAAAAATTACAGTTATGAGTCATTGTGTCATGTTAGCTCAATTGGTTAAAGGATACCCCGGGTAAATGGTCGGATGGACGCGGGTTCAAATCCCGCTCATGACTATAATTTACTCTCTCTTAATGTAATGACGTTAACGATTATATTCAAATCAAGTCTTTAATCTGTACTAGGTAGGTACCTGTGGAATTTTGAAATCAAAGAACGGCGCGGCGTCCATGTGTCAAATATATTTCTTTTTCAAAGGGCTATATAGTGTAGGTACTAAAGTGTCACTTTCCTGAGATATTTTTACCTAAGTCAAGCTAATATGAGGACGTTGAAAACTTTCATAACCAATCTTGCCAATTTAACTAAGTAGGTACTTACATGTTTCTAATGTATTATCTATATGTATTAAATATAGTTCCTTCGATAGTTTCAAATCGAGAACGGATGCTTCGATCGTTTACCAAATAGAAGGTCGAAGATACCACATATCACATGAATAATCAAATTTCACACAAACACAATAGAAATATATATATCGTTACAGTTCATTATTGGTCTCTGGCTTTACTTGAATAACTCGTATCGTACGTAGGTACCTACCTACTGGGCCTTTCTGCAAAGCAGGTTCTGTGGACAAGTCGTGGGTAGGTAATTGCATGTCGTTGTTAACATGATCGAAGAGGTTCCCTGGGGTGGGCTGTTCTCGCATTTGTAATAATGGAGTTGTGTAGCTTTTACACAGAAAAAAAAGACTTCTTTAGCCAAGAATATACATTGTCTTAATAAATTCAAGACAATGCTGTATTACAACAAGAATATACTCTGAACTGAAAAATAATCGAGTCTTGATATTACACTCGAATATTATTAGGAATATTGTTTTGACCCAAAAATATTTCTTCACATAAAATATTCAAATTATTATTTCAAGATAACGAAAATATTCTTCTAACAATAAAATATGATTCTTCTGTTAACATTTTATTCTCTAAATAATATTTCTATATTCTTTCTTGAAATATTTTTAAATATTATTGTTCGAATGTAATTAAGGTGCTTCACTTACCAATATTTATGGTAAGATTCTTGGATTCAAAACTAACCATATTCGAATTTAAACACTTTAACGATTTCTCCAAAGAAGAATGCAATATAAACTTTGATTCAAGAATATATTCCTGAGAATATTGTGTTCTGTTTTCAAGAATATATTGTTTTCAATATATATGAATCACAAATATTCTTGAATAAAAACACACTGCGTTGGCTCAAGTATTCCTTTTTTTCTGTGTAGCGAGGAACTGTATCATGCACTCAGAAACCTTCCTGTATGAAACAGATATAGAGGTATATATAAGATTGCAGTTATCCATTAATATATAGGTACCTCAGAATACAGTCTGCAATCTGAATCATCATCGTCACATCAACCGGAACGTCCACCATTGAATAACTGTCTCGTGGGGATTATTCCCCAATGGTGGGGAATAATCCCCACGCATGGCAGGCGTCTTGACTGCTCTACTGCTCTACTGAAAGGCAGCCAGTAGGCGCTACTGGCTGCCTTTCGACCTTAGTCGCCTCTTAAGACATCCACGGGAAGATATGGGGTACCTCCGCACCCCACGGATTTAAATTTAAATTTGTTATGCTTTTTCAATACAAAATATTCTTTAAACAAACTTTCTTACGTCGTTCTCTAAAAATAGCGAAACAGACACTTATTTTAGAGTACTGTACTGAGAAACGGGAACATATTACCAAGCCTCGGCTGTCTGTCCGTCCGTCTGTCCGAGATTTAAACGGCAGCTCCGACGGAGCTAACCGAAATAGGTAGCCTAATGAAATTTTCATTGTTTGTTATGTATGAATGGCGGGTCGCCTAACATGTAATATTATATGTAATTAAAAAAGTTAATAGTAAAAGGACCACTATACAAAACACGTCTTATACTAGAAATATGTTTTTTTACGTTTCTTTATTGCTATATCGTATAAAAAAGTTATTAAAACTACATGCAATCAAAGTTGGTGTATGGTGTAATAATAGTCATTTATTTAACGTATAACAACATCTAATAAAAAGCAGAATAAGGTGTTAAAAAGCAAAAATGTGGCTTTGGTTGGCAGAAATTCGATGAATAATTTTGTAGGCTCGCGCAGTTTTTTACCATGAGCCCGACCAATCCTGCTCGCTTCGCCTGATGTATATACCTATTATTTTAATATAGTATATTTTAAAATACAAAGATACCCAATTTCAAAAGGATCAGACCTATAGAAGTTGCTCACATCCATTCACCAATGGGATAGAGGGGCAAACGAGTAGCGGCTCAATAGGTGGTAAGTGATCACCGTCGCCCACGAACACCCGCAACACCAGAGCTCTCGAGGATGCGCTGCCAGCCTTTGAGGAAGCTCTCTTCTTGAAGGCCTCTAAGTCGTATCTGTTCGGAAATACTTCACCAGGCAGCTGGTTTCAAATTGTGGCAGTGCGAGGTAGGTGATGCCATGAAAATCGCAAGATTGTGGACTTCCACACATCGACCTGAAATTGATGCAACATCATGCTTTGTCGGGACGTCCGAAATCGGTTCATCCACTTGGGAGCTACGATGCCACAGAGTCACATACATAATCACAGAAACATCCCTCTGTTGCGTCGGGGGTGAAAAATAACGATTTTGTGGTACATTGTGTTGGTACGGAACCCTCGGTGTGAGAATCCAACTCGCACTTGGCCGGTCTATTGTAAATTAGTTTGAAATAAATACTGAACTGTACTTATTTCAAACCTTTCCAGTAGAAATCGGAAATTCACTTAGAAACGTAGTGGGCCCAGGTTGTGTAAGTTTTATTTATTGGCAGTTACAAGTAATTAATTACGAAGCGCTCGTAGCGAAGTTTACTTAGCTGTTCTCAACCGATCAGCAAAGTTAAGCAACGTCGCCCGCGGTCATGAGTTGGATGTGTGACCGCTAGTGACATTACTACTGAGCGTTTCCGTGCTTCGGAGCGTACGTTAAGCCGTCGGCCCCGGTTGTCGTCTTAGAATGGCAGTCGTTATAGCATGGTGGTAGGGCATTTTGCGAATGCCCGCCAGGCTAGCTACCACCCTCAAGTAGAAAATGTGTCACCATGCACCTAACGGTGTGTTCCGGCAGCTGTCCTTGAGAGCCAGTACTTCTAGGTTAGCCTGAACAACATCTTTGACCACATCATCACTTACCATCAGGTGAGATAGTGGTCAAAGGCTAACCTATCAGGAATAAAAAAAAAAGTATATTAATTTTAACCCTAAATCAGAAACTAAAAAGTGAATAATATTCACTCAAAATCTAGGTTAGAAAAGACGTTAACGGTAGGTTAAGAAAGACCGAATTAATATATTTATTTAAACCCTACAACGGTTACCCGATTTTCTATGTATTTTAGTGAACCGGTAGAATACGGTTTATATGTATTTTAAAATAACTACCAACTTATTGGAATAATTTTTTTATAAAGTAGCAACTTAGGCAATAATTATTTTGCGCTGAAAATTTATTTAATTGAATGTTGTTGCTAATTGGGACTAATAACGGCTATAGAAAATCTGAACAGGTATATCAAATTATTCATTTGGTTTTAAATAAATCATAATGTTTTTCGGTGTTTTTGTCGGTCTGAAAATTTTTGTGTTATAGTTTTGTTGTGTTCCTAATTACTAATTATTGCTGATAGGTTAGCCTTTTACCATAATCTCACCTGATTGTAAATGATGATGTGGTCGAAGATGTTAACAGAATAATTAAACCTAGAATTAATGGCTCTCAAAGATAGCTGCAGGAACGCACCGTTAAATGCTTGGCGACAGATTTTCTACTTGTGGTCGCTAGGCAGACGGGCGTTCGCAAAATGCCCTTCCACCATGCGGTGAAGCTCAAGCCCGCGGCGGGATTCGAACCATGGACCTGCTGCGCGGCAGTCCATAGCCAATGCCACACAGCCATCACTGCTTCATAATCTTCATATATATTCAATAGGCATTCAAATAAATAGTTACACGTAGTAGCAGCATTTATAGTTCTGTTTCTGTTATCGGTCGGGAGTGTCGTCTGAAAATCAGCGCTTTGGTTCATTTTTGAACCTGACACATGCTGAGACGGGACTCGTTCCTAGCATCGCGCAACATTGCGATTGATGTATTATTACCTATATGTATTTAATTGCTTCAAGCTATTGTAGTGTAGTGTAATGCTGGAATACATTTCATTTCATTTCAGCATAGTAAAACCGGAAAGTAATCTTACTGGAGGCCCGTATAAGTGATATAAATGCCTACTCTAGTCTGGCTGGATACGCAGGGTTGTGCATATCTCTAAGTACTTCATAACATAATATATTAAATTAAAGACAACATTATCAGTTATAATGGAGTTTGAGAGTTTACGGAGTAGGTAGTTTAAAAAAAACTTTTAATTGTGTTTAACCAATAAGTACATTATAAATAAGTACTTATTAATAAGGTATCAGTTTTGTTTGAAAGAACTATTTTTGCTCGCAAGCGTGCCAACACTTATAGCAGCTACCAATACCTAGTTCTTCTTTGGAAAACTTCAGTTTCGAGTCACGATATTTCATATTGTGATTCATAAAATATTGTGAGAGTAGCATAGTTTCTTAGATGAGCGCGAACGATTGAATAACTGCTAAGAATTCTTCAAACTGAACAAAAACTAAACTTCCGACGTAAAAATGTGTTCTTCAGGTAATAAAAAGTCTGTGTACGTTTTGCAAATAAATCTCAGCTCGCTCCTTATCAATAAAACATGGAGAAGAGGCTTACAAGGCCTTGTTCCGGGAATTTATCCAATTTTAGCGTCTTTGTTTGTGTTAAGGCGGTGCATGTATTAGTTTTACGCCCTACTTACCAGGGCGTTTGTTGAAACTACATCACATATAGGATAGAGCAAGCGAAATTATTCCGTCGACTCAATGAACTTATATTATTGCTCGACAAAGGGTGCAACGTTATGAATGTATAAGAAAGTAGGAGCCCGAGTGTAATTAAACTGACATATACTTAATTGATAATAACGTACATTATAAAAAAATACATTGAGCTAGTATGGAATTAAAATAATAACAAATGTTATCTATCTATCTATCAAAAATAAATATATTAATGGATATTTTAAGAAACAGTAAATTAAAATTTTAGAAAAACACTTGAAACGTGGTGGAGCGGTTCGGCCGACAGCGACAACCAGCAGCTCAATCGTGCGCTCCTGAGGATGCTTCGTTTAGAAACGCGTCAAAAATTCTTCCGGTTTGGCTACGCGGTGTTTGTGACGTCACGTCGGCTTAACAAGAAAATTAGGCGAAATTGTTGTTATTACATTCGTTATTATTAAATATGAATTTCCGCAAAGTAAAGCCTGATACTATTATTTTTGTTTGAAAGTTCCCGTGAGTATGAGACATATTAATATTTTCAATAACCGGCTGTACTGACGCGTATTGGTCGAGATTGTCGAGCTAGGTGTTCGGGCATGTCCGATGCCCTTCATCAGGTGAGTTCACGCGTCTAAATCGCGGCGACGACTCCGCGCAACTGCTCGTTCTGCGCGGCGCGAGAGTGGAGGCGCGGGCGCGGGGGCGGGGGCGGGGGCGGGGCGCGGGGGCACACAGTGGGCTGGGAGTATGGGGGAGCACCCCGCGCACCGCTGTGCTGATGGTGGACGAAACCTAGGTCGACAATAGGGGCGTTCGTTTTGGCTCGATTGCGTTTGTAGCAGTTTCAAAAGTGGCATTAGTGTTTTAGCGTTCGGATAGAAGCTTTTGCTATTTTTGACCACCAATTACTGCATGCTATCCGAACGGCTTAAAACATACTTTGACAACCGACAATATTTTAACAATTTTGCACAGTACGGAACATGGAATCAATCTTTAAAATTAACAAAACAAGTAGGTACCTACTATATAATATAGTATTTATATTATATATAATATAAATACTATATAAAAAACTTGTGAATTCTTCAATCGCGCCAAATACAACTGTCAAAACAGCAGTTGTCAAAAAACGATCACAACGATCCCACGGTAAGACATGGGTCAAAAATATCACTTTTCTCTGTCATTTGTAGCGTTTTCAAAGCTATCCGAACGGTGAGCGAAAACGATATTTTTGCTCACGTAGTCCCAAAACGAACGGCCCGTGTGATCATTTTTAGCGTTTGTGAGTGTTATTTTTGGCACCGATAGGCTATCCGAACGCCCTAAATCTCGACCAATACGCGTGAGTACAGCCGGTTATTGAAAACATTAACCTGATACTATTAATTTATTTTCAACAAACTTGCTCATAAAGTCACAACTCAAATATATGCTTTCGTCAAATTGATGTTTTTTATCATGGTTGCGTGGTTTGCTATGCCGCAAGTGAACCCTGAGAGTGACTTTCAAGTGGTGTTTTGCTTTTTTTTCACTTTCTATTTGGCCGTTGTTCGCTATTAGCTGCGCAAATGTGTTTCAAGCTCTAATACTACTTTTGTCAGCTACTGTTATCAGGTTATCACCTTCAAAGTGATGAATATTTTATAGTGGCGAATCTATTTGCTAGGCAGGAAGATTTATTTTGAAGCAATAAGTGTGTTGTCTTTTTTTCCTCACTTTCAAATTGTGAATTGATGTTGAATTTTCGGTGGTACTTTTTTTGGATGATTCGCTAGACTGCAAGTGACCCACGAGAGTGACTTTCAAGCAATATATTATGTGTTTTGTCTATCACCTTCAAATTGATGTTGTTACTTTTTCGTGCGGTGTCAGTTTGGTTTTGTAGCTGTATAATTTACTTGACTAGATTAGAGGCAGCCCATGAGGGTGAGTTTGAGAGTTGAGCAATAAGTGTTTTGATTATTTTTTTCATAACCTTAAAAAAGTCTAGAATAGACACGCACTGCAAAGGACAGGACAAAATGGAAAGCTTTAGAAACCTTTGTCTAAAGACAAGCTACAGAAGTAAAACCGGTTAAACTAAACAGATAAACACCCACCCACCCTTGAAAATGCAGAACTAAACGCGAATAAACAACTCATAGCAAGTAGCCACACTCTCTCCGATTTTAGAGACAAAATGAACAGGCGTTCTGTTTGTCCGTCCGTTATTATGCTGATTAGCGAATGGTCCACTCATTCAGGCTTCATGACAACCCTTTATTTAGCCAAAATAGAATGTTAAGTAATTGTGGTCTGCGAAATAGTCGCGCATCTGGAAACGTCGAGTTTTGTGTTCGTGGACTAATTACGAATTTGAAAGGCAACGTTGGATTACCTAGTAATTTTGGTGACTGTTGCAAAGCTGGCCAATTAAGAACGCTCTGGCAGAATGTCTAAATTAGCTGAATACAGCAACAGTTTGTACATTTGTAATTGTGCTTTTCAAAGTGTTGGAGGTTCTGTGTTGGATATTTCTCTATATGGTTATCGATTCATCAACATAAACAACTGCATATGCTTATCCCACGCATGTGATCTCGTAACAATACGAGGGGCAAAACCTTATTTTGTTTGCGCTTGGAGCGTACTTTGCTTAGTCGTTCTAAGCCAATGAGCTGCGATCATGACTTGGATGGGTGACCGCTAGTGCTAGTGGCGTTACTAACGAGCGGTTCCGTGCTTCAGCGACATGTTGAGCTAAGCCTTCGGACTTAGATGTTATCTTAGAATGACAGTCGTTATAAGCATGGAGGCAGAGTATTTTGCGCTAGCTACCACTCAAATAGAAATCCTGTCGTTGTGTTCCGGCAGTTATCTTTGAGAGGCAGTCATTCTAAGTTAGCTTGAATAAACTCCTCGACCACTTCATGACTTTCCATCAGAAAAAATAGTGTCCACAGGCTAACCTATCAGCAATGGATAAAAATATATACTTACGTACATTTTGTGTAAAAAATCAACGATTGGCACGTCTTGTCAGAGAATCAAACGGTTTGAAAGTAACTGTTACCTTTAACTAACACTGACAAATTATATTTTGAATACACCAAACTTGCAGAACGTGTATGGATATATATAAAATGATTACTCAATTCCAAGATGCAAGACAGTTTGAGAATTCGTAGTTAAACTAGTCATGCAAATTCTGAACTAGTCCTAACCTGAGTTAGAAATATAGTTTAAGCTAGAACGTCTAACTGAATCGTTTGTGATACCTATTTGTGGGGATATGGTAGATAGGTAACTACCATGTTTTAAGTAAAACTTCAGTGGGATTACACTTGACTTGTTTTCTTTATAGTAGAAATATATACTTACCTTTAGAGTTTAGAGTAGGTACATTTATTTTATGTCCATATTCAAAGTTTGGCAAAGTCTATATAGGCAAGCAATTGAAGCAATGCAATGATGTCCCAGTGGCAAAGGCTATTGATTGCTGCGTGAGGATATGATTCAAATTCATAACATTTACCAGTAAGCTTTCTTACGTTTTTCACCCAAACGGATAGCGATTTCACCATGGCTGCCTCTGACTCCTATGCAGTCGGATAGTGGCAGAATTTTAGCATTTGTCGGCGCCCAAAATTTGTGTCCATGTACCTGGTAAATCATATGAAATCATTTTTTTTAATATTTTTTTACCGGCGGTATGCCTTTATTATCAAAATACTACGAACTATATACAACACTACAGCTACTACAATAAAAGCATTTGGATCCCTATAAGTCTTAGGCAGTCCAAATGCTCTATAGCCCACTACCAGTGGCCAGCGTGCCCAGCATGCTGGCAGCATTGGCCCGTTGAAAATTTTAATTACAATGTAGCAAACATGTAATAAAGTACCTAAGTTTTGCCGTTTTATAAGGCTTATTTATACATAACTTTCTATTAAAAATTAGCTCACGCAATTTATATATTGGATAGGTAGTTCTGTTTGTCTCACTTGCATGCGAAACGAGGTATATCCGTCCCACGTCTGTATCTGTATCCTCATTCTGTCATTTTTCAATAATGACTTCACCTTAAACCACCCAGTTCAGGTAGGTATATTCTATCTGAAAACTTTGGCTGTCGTTGTAACCCCTTAATTATAAAATTAACAAGAACTATGAATGAAACTTTTTTAGTATTTAATGAATTTTCAAGTGTCTTGGCCACCGTCAACGGAGCAAAAAAATTACATGCTAGAAGAATTTTCAGTTCTCAGTAAAAGTATCAAGAGCATTTTATATTAGAGTCGACGTGCACCCAAGAACGTTTAGCTTCCAAAACCTCCTGATCCGAAATTATATTTTTGTTCTTCAATCTTCCCACAGCGGTGAATTTATAAGAGAAGAACATATTTTTGTTGAGGTTTTTTGTAAATCTCGAAACCTCGCTGTCCTATTCGTGGTTTGGAATCAATTCAAAATTTATTGCTGAAACGGCATTCTGATCACGCTCCGCCATTTCGCCACTTCTCTAGAAAAAGTTAGAGGTTATTTTCTGTAAAATACACGAGTACGTCGCGCAGTACGTGACATTAGCAAATTGAACTTATCGCTAAGGTAGGCGGTCTTCATTTGACATGGATGCTTCACTCGCGGCAAACGGAGGGAAGATGCGAGCGTAAACTAAGCATCTAGATATACCTACATACCTACTCGTACCTACCTTATATAAAACAGCAATTTGAAGCAATGATGGTAGAGTGATAATAGCTATAGACTGCCGTGCCGCAGGTCCCTGGTTCGATCCCCACCGCCGGCTTGAGCTTCATCGCAAGGTGGAACCCTCAAGTAGACAATCTGTCGCCAAGCACCTAACAGTGTGTTCCGGCAGCAGCCTTTGAGAGCCAGTAAAATTTCAAGCACATGAGACTTAACAACTGTGTCTCAGGGCGACGGGCGCAGTACAATGCGTGACTTGTGACGAAATGCATCTGTTATAAGCAGAGGTTAGTCCGCTCCGCTTAATATCATTTGGCTTATTCTTTCATATACCTATCGCGTTATATAATGAAGGTACAGAGTGAATTGTTGTTATGTTTACATAATTACAACAAAAGGATAAATTATTTAAGTATACAAAAAGTGCAATGTAGATACTTGTTTTAGACCATAGGAGTTTTAACGTACTCGCCCACGTACCTATCTTTGTTGGTACAGTTGATCACTATTCGAGCTATTACTAATAACGTGGTTGAATGTGGTTATAACTTTACTTCACTATACCTATTGTTGATAGTGGCTAGATCTTGAATGGGAAATACCTCACACATATTACTTTTCCCCGATCATAGAAGTTTCTGTGATCTGAGTTACTTACCTACATACCTAATTATTTAACAACACTGCGATACAACATAACTATAATTATTATGGTGGCTGCGAGTGATTGATGTTCGTTACAAAATGGGCTTATTTTGTACCTGGTAGGCTAGCCTTTGAACACTATCTCACCTGATGAAGCAGTTTTTATTCAGCTGTTTCGGCTAACCTAAAATTATTGGCTGCCAGAACGGAACAGATCGTTAGGTGCTTGCCGATAGATTTTCTACTTATCACCTTACCACTACGACAGCCGAAGCACGGAAGCGTTATCACCGCAGCGGATAATTAGGAACGATTCGAGAAGCTTCTCAAGAAGGCTTCTACGAGCCTTGGCTTGGATAGCTTCGCCAACGTGCGAATATCCGAAAAAAGTAACCAAACGAATGAAGCATATGCATATACAACGCTCAGAAAACATCAAGTCTCAAATAAAAGTAATAAGAAGTTGTGAGAACAGCCGTACGTACTGGATAGCTGGGTCAAAGTGGCTGGCTGACATAAGGCGGGAGGAGGCCGTAACGAGTCGAGGAATGTACGAGTCTGCACAGTTGCTTGTGTTGGGAAACTTTCTTCATATGCCTCTCGTAGCCTCTTGGACGTTTGCATGGACCAAGCTATGAACAGACGCGATATCTAGTGCTTATAATAATATGATGAAGCATAATTCAGCTCATACCCCATGGTTTGCAGGGTTAGGGGTACGATGTTGGCCAATGCTGAAGTGAATAGGCCGAGCCGCCACTTGTGGTGGAGGCTGCTGAGAATGTGGCTGCAGATGGATTTGGGCACAAGGTTATTTCTAGAACGGGGCGTGTTCCCATTCTAGAAGCTTCAAGCTATTAAATTCTTCAGCATTGGCTAACAATGACCGTCAAAGCTTTCAAGACAGGTATAAGAGACCACCAACATCCTTTGACTTGATATTACTAGAAAAAAAATTACCTATCTAGTCTGTTCTGATATACCCTGGAAACACAAACAAAGTTCAATTCAAGTGCTTCATGTTATCTTCATGATCATGATCGTTAAATATCAAAGTAACTATTCCTTAAATCGATCTCTGTGAGTACGTATAGTCTATGTACAGTAAGTACAGCGACTTAACAATTTATAAAGTAGTTTATCTCAGGTCAAATACCTAAGTTATTTGTAAAGAAAAGGCATGCACGCATTTGACCCCAATCTCTCACTTTTGGAAACCCATGACATTCGTTGGAACAAATTTTCCTACAAACTGCACTTTTTACATATAAGACTTCTAAATCATAATATCAGGAAAAGAGACGACTAGTAGTGGAGCCCGGATATGAATGTTATATGAAAGAAAGTACTCGTAGGTACGAGTACGTATTTTTTGAATATCGACCATATAAGTAGTGTTAGTGATGGAAGAACTTTCCAAGAGATAGACTGTTTAGCCTTTAGGTTTTTAACAAATATTTCCACTCGTAACTTGCCCCAATTCTTAGTGTTATATTGTACTTTCGTGCAGACTTCGCTACTGTACGTTAATTTTGTGCTTGCTTGGACAGTTTCTTCGCTAACGTCGCAGTTCGCAGCCGAGACACAATAAAAACTTGTCTAATAAAACATTTTTACTCTGACACGTTTCGTTTGCGTATTTTCCACATTAACAATGACATGAATTAACATGTGATTTTCCGTTTTTGTAATAAATCTTATTGTATACATGAACATTAAAAAAATATGAGACAAAATTGACAATAAAATGTTGTTAAACAAAAATAGTGATTGTTGCCTGATAAAAAAAACATAGCAACGTGATAACTCTTGGTTTGCTCCTAGAATAGTTCCAGGCGCGTAAACGTTTTAAGTTGAGTTACTATATAAATTATGTGGCCTGAACATTCCGAGATGTATCCCAAACATGCGGTGAAGAAGCAACCAAGAAAGTTTGCTCAATATATGATTGCCTAGGTAGATGTAATAAATTATGTAAGTAAATTTTAGGCAGAAATTTAAAAAACGAAAAAAGGCTTATATACTAGAATTCACAGATGGCGTAGCACCGATATCGAAAACTTACACATTTTCTTTAGTTTTTAAACTCCCACGTTACGCCGATTTGTCTGTCATTACTTAGAAACGTGATGGTCCATTTAGACGGTAAGTCTAACATATCAGTAACAAATGCAGTTGTCCTTGAGAAGTAGTAATTCTAGGTTAGCCTGAACAACATCTTCGAACATATCATCACTTACCATCAGGTGAGATAGTGGTTAAAGGTTAACCTACAGGATATAAAAAATATTATATGGTATATTCTGCGTTGGTACGCACGGTGTGGGAGTCCAACTTGCACTTGGCGAGGATTAGTCTAGATCAATTTTAAGTACCTAAATATTAAGACGAGTTCAAAATCCGGGAACTAACAGTAGAATACTGATACATTGACTCTTGATATTACTTGGACCTACCTATTAACAGTGACACTGGTGTCGATTTTACACAAATTTACTTAATATAAAATTCTTTACACTTTGGTAGTTCTTATTCTGTTCGCACTAAAATCCAAACTCCCATAACACTTGCGAATTAAATTGACAAAATATTACAGAATTTTATATTTAGAGAATTTATTACAATCGTCACTCTTATCTTACACATCCTAATATCACCCTATATAATAATTAAGAAAAACCTATTTAAGTGTTACTTTAATAAGTATAACATTTTCTTAAAGGAGGCTATTCGGAAACAACACAACATGTTTTCTTTAACCTGCGTTAATATCAACTAACGAATTTGTTGTTTATGGCCTACGAATAAATATTATTTATTCGTAGTTTATGGCAGATCTTATTTAGTTCGCACAGAACATATTTGGGAACCACTGTTCTGATGCGACTGCATGTAAATTCCGCCACATATTACGCAATAACCTACCCTCCCGAGCAGCTAAACAAAAACCAGCTACTCTACCACGTTCATGCAATTAGTACTAAATCATTGTCCTCAGTGGACAATTACATGGGAACGGTTGGAGCGCTTCGGAGCAGATTAGATATTAGCGCTCGTCGTCGGTCAGCTAATTTCACTTTAGTGGGCTCCGTCAGTGGAGCTTAGTTCTGAGGTGTAGTGGTCAACCGAGCTGGAGGGCACCTGTTGAGTGGGTGGCTCGAAATACAAGGTACTTTAGTTCCGTGGTACAGGTGCAGAGAGAGTTAGAATTTGCTTCACAAAATAGATCATTACATCATCATGCCATAGCTTTTTATTTTAGGTGAGGAAAAACCTCTCACTGGTTTTCCATCGCAGTGGTGGAGAGGGGGTATTTGAGATTGAAAACTACTAAGAGCTCCCTGTTAGTAGTCCATCGTCGAACTGGGGAAAGACGTTAGCATTCACTATCAGATCAACTTCCTACCTTTTTTAGATTAGGTACGTAGTTATTTAGTGGGGTGGGAACAGTATAATCTTTTACATAGAATAAAACTGACCAAGTGCGCCCGTCCTAAGGCCCGACGGCCTTATTCTTATTGTTCAGGATTCGCATAGCAGTAGCTCGAAAATTAAAAAAAACAATTTTGTTGGTTTCAATCGCGGCTTCAAAAACTACAAAGAGTCGGCGTTTTCAGTATTTGTTGGTAAGGTAGAGGATATAGCCAACTAGCAATTTTGACATAATTAATTATACATAAATAACCAAATCTTATAACTCAAGAAAAGATATGTAAACGATGATGGTTTTGGCGGTGATTTATTGTTGAGTAAAATCGTTTGAGAATAAATTTAGGCTCCATAAGTTTAAAAAGCAAAATCGAGCTACAAACGCAGTGAGACATATAGACGAGAAGTGAAAAAACAATATGAGGAAACAGCAACGTCTTCAGGAAGCATTTAAATCGCCCATAGTAGTCAATAAAACACATTTATGACACAAAAACAAGCTCAAAAAGAATAGTTTTTTTTTTTTTTTTTTTTTTTTTAATATTGTTAGGTTTGCAATAACGCCTGCTATGCGAATTACATTATAAAATCACAAATATACGATAGGAACGCGCCATCTCAATACGATGGTTAAATAACGATAGGAAAGATTCGAGTTATGACGTCATGTCATGTTAGCTCAATTGGTTAGAGCATACCCCGGCTCAAAGAATTGAATCTGTCATAATGAGTGCTATCGGAGAGTTCCAGGAAGATGGCAGTATGTGTATGACTTAAAACTCGTATATTTTTAGTAAAATCTGATTAATTCGAGGAGGGAATTCAAATATTGTCGTAAACCATAGTTTATCAGTAAAATTAGCGTTGCACGCCATTTTCCCTGTAAGAGATGAATGATTTAATTTCAAAATTATATCTAACTCGAGTGATCGATCGAGGCTTAACCTAGAATTACTGGCTCTCAAGGACAGCTGCCGGAGAGTTTGGGTGTTCTATTCCACCAAATAGTGCACCCAAATAGTACCTACGTTTTGTGGTTTATAGTAGCAATTCGATTACCTTCCTACTGCGTCATTTTAGTAGAGAGCAGCTATATATATATATATATATATATATATATATATATATATATATATATATATATATTTATATATATAAAGGGTATGTCATTAAGAGCGCACGAGCTTGAAAATAAAATAAAAAGCCTGTTTAAGTGATACTGCAACAACTTTTATTTTATTTTAAATGATATTCGCTGTCATTATATGGAATATAATTTCAGCCAAATGAGCGCCGCGACTCCGCTGTAGGTGGTGTATCCTGGTGGACCAATTTTGGATGACATTTTCGCATAAATGGGGCTCAATTTCACAAAGAGCGCGAGTTATGTTGGCCTTCAGGGCGATAATTAACTGTGGTTTGTCTACATAGACTAGACTTCACGTAACCCCACAGAAAGTAGTCGAGCGGTGTTAAGTCACACGATCTTGATGGCCAGTTGATGTCGCCACCACGCGATATGACGAAGCCTTCGAATTTCTCATCCAATAAATTTAATGTTTCCCGTGCTGTATGGCAAGTGGTGTCGTCCTGTTGGAACCATATGTTTGTGAGATCCATACCATCTAACCTTAAAATAAAAATTTCTTCATTAAACGTCGAATTGATAAGTAATATATAATTTTATGTTTGAAAACACGGGTGTTTGAGCGTGAAACAACTTACTGTGAGTCGATATGACTATCGACAATGTTTCGGCTTCTACCGGAAGCCTTCCTCAGGATATTGAGTGTGGTACGTCATATCGACTCACAGTAAGTTGTTTCACGCTCAAACACCCGTGTTTTCAAACATAAAATATAAATATGAGCGTAAGTTTTAATAATATAATATATAATAATATATAAGAGATATAATAATTGATAAGCAGAACTGATAAGTTTGCAATTATATAGCAATATATTTTAATAACGATTTTCTAGTGCTCTGTGGACGAATATATTATGAGCAAAAAGTTACTAACTGGCTGGTTCGAAAGAAGACGCTACGGCTGTACAAATTAAAGAAAACGGAAGCGAATAATAAAACTGAAAATGTTAAAGTTATCTTCACTTTGTCGGCATAATTAATATACATACCCCTACCAAATTACAGCTTTCTAATGCTAACGGTCATGACGAAACTATAAGGGTTCCTTGTCAGGACTACGGAACCCTAAAAAACACATCTTCACTTGAGAATCGTCCTCCTTTTTTCAATTAATTACCTATTTATGTGAACATTCGAAACAAGCGATGTTGTTGCAAATATAAAGTCATTATTGTGTCTAAGTAGGTATCTAATTAGTTACTCGGGTCGTAGTTCTACGTGCAATTTTATTTCAAAAATGAGTTCATTAACTAGTAAAAGAACTAAATAGTATTCAACAGAAGCAAAATATGTAATGATAATTCAGTCATAAGTTGTATGTAGAAACTTCTCTCAATTTTTATCATAGAAGGTAATGAAAAGTAGAGTGTATTTTTTTTTGTCTTTAGGCGACATAGCACTTACTGCCCTCAGTTCTACATTCTTATCAATTTTACATTCTTCAGAATCCTTCGGCTACAGCTCCGGATTCAAAACAGCACCCTCACCGTTAAATAATAATTTGCTCTCTTGTATAACAATCTAGTATTTTGTATGGAAGTTGTACCTACTCAAAACAAACCAACCATTTTGTTCGTGCTATATGCGGCGGCGTTGGCCATGATGGATCACTGCCTGAGTCAGCTGACAGCTCGAGTTGCTGGTTCACTTCCCGGACACGCCCCGAGGTGATTGAGTGATTGCGTCCAGCTCAGCACTAATTAAGGAAGGATTTGTTTAACGGGCAGTTTGTTATAACAGAAATAAGGTAGGCTTTCCATTTCAAATTAAATTCGTGAGTTTTTGAAACAAATTGGTCCTGACCGTATTCTAGGACGCGAACGGAACGGAAATAGAGAAAATGTCTTTTATCTATAAAAACGATTACAATTTATAAAATTCTAGGTTAGCCTGAACAACATCTTCGACCACATCTTCATTTACCATCAGGTGAGATAGTGGTAAAAGGCTTACCTATCAGGCATAAATAAAATAAAAATAACAAATAAGTAAATTGCAATTTAATAAGATTGAGGTTAAAGGCTAGTTTTTTTTTATTTATTTTTTATGTTATTGTGACGGAACAAGCCGAGGCCTACCTAATGTTAAGTAGACTAACCTCTGCCTATAACAGATGCATTTCGTCAACGACAAATTGCACTGCGCCCGTCTCAGTGAGACGTACAGTTGTTAGGTCTCATGTGTCTGTAATTTTACTGGCTCTCAAGGACTGCTGCCGGAACATACTGTTAGGTACTTGGCGACACATTTTCTACTTGAGCTTAGTAGCTGGGTGAGCTTTCGTGCAATAGTTAAGAAAATTCAATTTTCTCAGTTATTTCACGATCCAGTATTAAATTTAGGCGTCTACGACGCTCCTGTGAAGGGCAATTACAAATTTTCATATTGAAATATTCTACATTGTATTGCCACGTACAGAAATAAAATGTATATAGCCACTGCGAAAAGAATGGGCAAGGAACTCGGGGCCATCTTTTTTAAACGTCTTTTAATGTGTTACAAACTTTTTATAAAATTATTACAATATTTGTTTAAATTAAGTTGGTACCAGGCGATAAATTGGCACATTCTTTTACTTGGCTTATAAAATGATTATCATTGTCTGATAATACATCCTGATATAGATATCCTGCTAGCTCCACTATTGTAAAATAACCGCCGTCTGCGGCTTCATCTGCTTAGGATTCTATATATCTCACACCTACAGGAGTCATTCGAAATATTGGGATAAAAGCACAAACAAACTTCCGCGTTAGCGAAACATTATGTGAGTGTGTTTGTTCCCACCTCTCACCGACTGAAATATTACAAGGATAGGACAATATTACAAAGACTGAAATATGTTGATGAAATCATGTTGCAAAAAAGTTTGTCAGCATGACTCCATTATTCGAATTTAATTATCGATGCGCTCGTAGCGAAGTTTACTTAGCTGTTCTCAACCGATCAGCAAACTTAAGCAACGTCGCCCGCGGTTGGATGGGTGACCGCTAGTTATATTACTATGACGTGACGCTCAGCGTTTCCGTGCTTCAGAGGACACGTTAAGCCGTCGGTCCCGGTTGTTGTCTTAGGATGGCAGTCGTTATAGCATGGTGGTAGGGTATTTTGCGAATGCCCGCCTGGCTAGCTACCACCCTCAAGTAGAAAATCTGTCACCAACCACCTAACGGTGTGTTCCGGCAGCTATCCTTGAGAGCCAGTAATTCTAGGTTAGTCTGAACAACATCTTCGACCACATCATCACTTACCATCAGGTGAGATAGTGGTCAAAGGGGAACCTATCAGGCATAAAAAAGGGCGATTCCCTGGTTTTGGTTACTTTGAAGGGAACTCCTCTTCAATAGATCATTATTCAAAAAAAATATATGTTATGTACCTACGGACGTTTTGTAAACAAATCCTTGCTGAAGGTTTTTTCTTATTGCTTGAATAATAGGTGAAATAAATATCTGAAATGAACCTAATTAAACAATATTTCGTGGAACTCCGCCTTAATCTTAGTGCATTTTCACATCCAAGTTTTTCTAAAGTGTGACCAATTATATCCTTAAATCCATGTTGAAAATTTTATTTTAAATAGTACAATCGCATCCACGTCAAAAGAAATATTTTCCCTCATTTTCGCGCATTTCGGACAAACAAAAGGTAGTAGCCACCACGTGCAGCGCGCATTGAAATTGAGCTTTATTTACAACATTACAACGAAAGGGAAATTTGAACCACAAGTGGGATTCGAACCCGCGGCCATCCGTCCCTATAGCTGAGATATGCTCAGCCCATTAAAAGTGGTGAGGGAGTCATAGCATAGTACGAAAGCAGTTCCTCAGAAGGCACTGCTGCCCAATTTCCGGTATTTTTACTCATGTCGCCTCTTAAGATACGCACGGGTAGTAAAGGTAGGCTACTGTTCGCTTAGCAACACAACGCTAATTCATATTTTGTTTTTTTTTTCCTTACAAGCTCCTAATTGATCTGCATCGCCCCCTTAAATCGGGAGTTGTTCCCAAAGAAACGCGACATAACCGACTGGCTCACCTGATATTAAGTGGACTAACCTCTGCCTAAAACAGATGCATTTCGCCAACTCGTCAACGACGAATTGCATTGTGCCCGTCACACTGAGACGTACAGTTGTTAGGTCTCATGTGCCTGTAATTTTACTGTCTCCCAAGGAATGCTGCCGGAACATACTGTTAGGTACTTGGCGACACATTTTCTACTTGAGCTTAGTAGCTGGGTGAGCTTTCGTGCAATAGTTAAGAAAATTCAATTTTCTCAGTTATTTCACGATCCAGTATTAAATTTAGGCGTCTACGACGCTCCTGTGAAGGGCAATTACAAATTTTCATATTGAAATATTCTACATTGTATTGCCACGTACAGAAATAAAATGTATATAGCCACTGCGAAAAGAATGGGCAAGGAACTCGGGGCCATCTTTTTTATTATCTGTTAGGTGCTTGACGACAGATTTTAAACTTGAGGGTGGTCGCTAGCCAGGCGGGCATTTGCATAATGCCCTTCCACCATGCGGTGAAGCTCAAGCCCGCGGCGGGATTCGAACCATGGACCTGCTGCACGGCAGTCCATACCCAATGCGACTGAGCTATCACTGCTTCATCAATGAAAATGGTTTGAAAAACATTATGTAATGCTAGTTATAAGATGTAAAAATGTGTGTGTGCGTGTATGCATTATAACCACTCGCCTCTGAAACAATTTTGGATTGAATTTTGTACTCGCATAGATTAATTAGACGTTTCTTCTGATACGTACGTGAAGTAGTCCCGAGGGAGCGGAATAAAATCTGTATCTGTACTGTTAATTAACCTGTGACAAGATTTCGTAACTTTTTGTTAGTCCGCAGTATAGTTTAGAAGAAAAAAAAGTCTTCATATGACGGCCAAAATATGGTTGGCCTTATTCCCGAAGAGCAATTTCTTTTGCCGAACAAAGAGCTGATGCAAATAAAGGGGATAATAACTTTCCTCTCACAATTTATTTGGTGGTGTCCATATTTTTTATTGAGGCATGATTCCTACTACATCAATACAAAAGGTAAAAAAAAACAACAATTAGCGGACAAAAACACTGTTTCAAAATGATACAGCACGAACATTTCTTCTATAAAATAAAATCTTTTGTCGTCGTTACGACTTCCCTTCCGCGCCACAAAGTTTTTACTTCAAAAAATGTCGTTTTTCTTTGTCGACATTGTCGCATTTTGAATTGAAGACTTGTTATGTGTCAGGAGTTCTACTATGATAACAAGATTGTTGTTATAGTAGAAACTTAAGGTTAAACTTAGGCTTAACGTGCCCTCCGTGCTTCGGAGGGCACGTTAAGCCGTCGGTCTCGGTTGTTGTCTTAGGGTGGCAGTCATTATAGCATGGTGGTAGGGGTAACTGCGAATGGCCCCTGGCTAGCTACTACCCTCAAGTAGAAAATCTGTCGCCAAGCACCTAACGGTGTGTTCCGGCAGCTGTCCTTGAGAACCAGTACTTCTAGGTTAGCCTGAACAACATCTTCGACCACATCATCACTTACCATCAGGTGAGATAGTGGTCAAAGACTAATCTTTTTTTTTTTTTTTTTTTTTTTATTCGTTATAGGTTCGCGTTTGACCACACCCTGCCTGATGTTAAGCATTGATGTGGTCTAGGATGGAGCACGCTTACCTAGAAGAAACCTATTTACTCTCGATTTGAAGACACCCATATTGTATTCATCGGGAAAGACCACGGTAAGGAGTTCCACTCTTTCGCAGTACGCACGAGAAAAGTGGAAGCGAAGCGCTTCGTACGAGTCTTCGGAATATCAACCATGTACGGATGGCGCCTCCCCGTTTGTCTGGACGTCCGATGGAAAAAGGGTGAGGGCGGAACCAAGTCGTGCAGTTCTTGTGCACATTCACCGAAATGTATCCGGTAAAAGACCGATAGACAAGCGACTTTACGGCGGTGCTCAAGGCTTTGCAGCCGAGACTCCTTCAGAAAGTCGCTGCCTATTAACCTCCTGGCGCGTCTCTCAATCGACTCCAGTGCCTCAAGTTGGTATTTGGCAGAGCCGTCCCAGAGGTGAGAGCAGTACTCAACACAGGACCTTACTTGCGCTTTGTACAAAGTTAGCATCTGTTCCGGTGTGAAGTACCGTCTCACCTTTGAGAGGATACCAAGTTTCTTGGCGGCTAACTGAGCCTTTGACTCGATATACGAGCCAAAGTTTAGAGTCGATGATAGAGTGACACCGAGGAGGTCTAGGTGGTCTGTGACGGGCACAGATACATCTCGAAAAGTTGGAGACAGTTGAAATGGTCTCCTTTTAGCGGAGAACAAACACGCCTGGGTCTTATTGGCATTGAACTTAACCAGGTTGGCATCGCCCCAGTCAGAGACTGCCTTAAGGGATAAGTTCAAGCGTTCGACCATAGCTTCTCTGAGTCTCTGGATTTCTGGCTTACTGGTTCGTGCGGTAGATGTATAGCTCTCTACAACCGTGCTGTCGTCTGCATACCCAAAGGTACCGGGCCTTAACAGATCGTTGATATGCAGCAGGAAGAGCGTCGCAGAGAGCACTGACCCCTGGCGAACACCGGCATTGATACCCATTTGATCAGACGAGCAGCCGTCAACGACTACTCGTAATGATCGATCCCTCAGGAAGTCCGATATCCACGCACAAAAACCAGTAGGCAGGCCGTACGCAGGAAGCTTGCTAATAAGGGCGTCATGCCAGACCCTGTCAAAGGCCTTAGAGATGTCAAGGGAGACGGCAAGCGCTTCCCCTTGTTTCTCAATGGCTTCACTCCAGATATACGTGGCATACGCTAGAAGATCCCCAGTGGACCGATTTCGGCGGAACCCGTATTGATGGTCACTGAGGAGATCATTCACTTCTAGGTATGCCAGGAGCCGGCAGTTGAGAACACGCTCCATACTCTTACAGAGTATAGACGTGATAGAGATGGGTCTATAGTTAGCAGGGTCGGCATGACTACCTTTTTTAGGCACGGGTTGCACGTTAGCAAGCTTCCATGATTTGGGCACTTTACCAGTCTCAAGAGACAGCCGAAAAAGGCGTGTCAGTACAGGAGACAACTCAGGCGCACAAGTTTTTAATACTATTGCAGGTATACCATCAGGACCACTGGCTTTATTCACGTCCAGATTGCATAGTGTCTTACGAACATCCTTTTGGCGAATATGTATGTCATTCATGACAATTTCGCTTCGAGGTAGAATTGGAGGAGTCGCAGTACCAGAATCAAGATGTGAAGACTCCGCAAACAGAGAAGCAAACAGGTTTGCTTTCTCTTCAGCGGTGTGAGCCAGCGTTCCATCAGGTTTCTGCAGTGGAGGCAGTGAGGGGCGGCAGAAGTTCGATTCAACCGATTTAGCTAGGGACCAAAACGCTTTACTACCCGTAGGGTATGAAGCAAGCTTGTTCCCTATTCGGCCAATGTGGTCAAAACGAGCCTTCTGTAAGACCTTTTTGCTGGCTTTGGCAGCCTTGTTAAAAGCTCTCTTCTTTAAGTGAATATCCTTTGCCATGTGCTTACGAGCATCAACCCAGGCTAAGTATGCTTGATGTTTTAGCGCCTCAGCGCGTCCACATTCAGGACTGAACCATGGGCGAGCTTTGCCGGACAGTGGTACGTCAGAGAATGGAATGAAGTATTCCATTGCTAAACGCAACACATCTGTCACGGCGTTTGCACAGGCGGTAGTATCACCAGAAGAGAAGCATACAGGCTGCCACGGATAAGATGCGAAGAAAGACCGCATCTCATCCCAATCTGCTGATTTGTATCGCCACATCCGCCGGGTGCCTCGAGGGCTGGAATCGGGCGGAGAGTAGACGGATACAGATTTCACCAGACAATGGTCGGACTTACCTAACGGTGGACAAATCGACACCGAGTAACGGTCTGGATCAGTTGTCAGCAGAAGGTCCAGGCAATAGGCTGTGTGAGACTCAACATCAGGTACCCTCGTGGCTCCTTGGACCAGCTGGGTGAGATTTAACGCTAAAGCAAGCTTTCGCGTCTCTCTACCTGCATAGTTGGTGTCCTGGTATGGGTATAGCCAATCCTGGTGATGGCCATTAAAATCCCCCAGAAACACCAATTGGGCAGTAGGGTACCTCTGTTGAGCTGCGTCCGCCACCTCACTGAGGTATTCGGTGAGCCTGGTCGTCCCCTGATCTCCACTATGAGAGCGGTAAACACAAGCGTAGAGAATCTTCTCAACACCTGTGTCCACCAGCGCCCAAAGCACAGAGAACATGGGGTCTTCAAATTTTCGGAGACGCCGAATGCAGATGTCATCCCGGGCATATACACATACGCCCGCGTGTGATTTAAAGTTGTGCTCCAGGGTGTACCCTGGGTAAGTAAGGTACGACACGTCGGATGGACAACCAATCTGCGTCTCCGTGAGAAACAAAAGGTGAGGTTTATCTGTCTCCAGGTGGTAATGGACAGGAACGAGATTAGAGTGCAAGCCTCTTATATTGCAGAGGTGCACTTTCAGTGAGAGGGAGTGCAGCCGCTGTCTAAACTTTCTCATATTTTTGTTTCTGTGCATGGTGAGTTTGGGAGTAAAAAGGTTGGCATAAAAAAAAAATGTGAATTATATTGTGTCATCATTATGTGTTCTTTTATAAAAGACCTAATTAGTGCATTACCTGCCTTTAAATAAGAAATATTGTTAGTTCTGTGACTTTACTATTCAATTATCGTATTTTTTTTATATATCTAAATTTTACATGTTATTACGAAAACACATCCAGAAATCATTTTTTGCCGTAAATTGTATTAAATCGTGTTTTGACTTTCCTAGAATACTGGCTCAATTGAGTAAGTAGTTAATCAGAATTATTTCAATATCTTGGGAAATCTACTTTGAGCCTTTTTCAATGAATATTCAATAAAATTCTACTTTTGTTGCACAAACATTATTATGTTCAAAGTAAAGGATTAATATTACTATATTATGTTTTGGATTTTCTTCGATTGGAACTGCTCATATCCATACATAGACACAAGATGTTAATCATATCTATTCAATATGTATCATTGAATCCTTACAGTATATTTTTATGTGGTAGCCCCCCAGTTTCAAACCAAATGGATTTCTCTTGTAACTGGCCAATAGCGCGTAAGTAATATGTACTTAGTTTTTAGAGATCCTGTTCAAGATTGAGTGCCTATTATATGCTATACCTTAGGTCTTTTGAAATACGAGAATTTACATTATTCGTTTTATATTTTTACTGGTTTCTATTTAGGTATATGTCACTCGACGTGTTTGTCTCTCCTTCGATATATAAAAACATATTATACATCACGGGTCTCTATAGCTTGTAAACGGATGAGTTACTGACCTAAACTTTAGATATTATGTCCTTCCTGCCTGTTGGTAAGCAGTTACCGTAGCCTATGGACGCTTGCAACACCAGAGGTATCATTCGCGCGTTGCCGACCCTGAAGAAATCTCTTCACGCCCTTTTTGAAGAACCCCATGCTGTACTCCATCGGGAAAACCACGGCGGGGAGCTCATTCCACAATCTGAGCGTCCGCGGAATGAAGCTCCTTTGAGCCCGCACAGTACGAATAAATTTCCTATAACATCGACCTAAAACAGAATATAAATTAAAAAAATTAAAACACAATTTTAATTTACGGTTGAAGAGTTTACTTGTGCGACATTATTGAAGTTTATATTCTTACGAGTGATTTTAGTTAAATTCAACTCTTAAAATGGCTTCTCGCCTGATGCCGAATCCCTTGGTAACAGGCACAATAGTTAAGTTTACCAGCTAATTTTCGGGGAACCAGTAACCTGACGTCACTGAACCCCTTTTGTGCACCCTTTGTGTAGGAAAGTTCTATTAATTATAAATAATAAGTTACTCGTGGGTAGTGACGTGCTGTATATTCAGCACATTTTTACATAAATGCACTGTGACTGCCACAGCATAATTCACAAACATAAAATAAAGGTAAAGAACCCACTATTTTCTTTCCAAAATGCACTTGACTCGTGGTGTATTGCTGAAGAAGCTTGCAGGTGAAGTGTTATTGCTACAGTTTTACCTGCAGGCGATTCCAGAGAGTATTTTGTTCAAATCGCAGATATTGTGTGTGATTGTGCAATAATACTTTATTTTGAGATCAAGTATAACATTCAGGTTGGCAAAATAAAAGGTAATCGGCTGATACACTTCACCAGGTATTATACTGCTATATACTGAAAACTCAACAATAAAGTATTATCCTAGATTCGTCCTTTACAACAATGTGATGGCAAGATATGTTTGTTCTGATATCTGATTTTTACAGAAGTAATCGTCAACATATAACAAAGTTTTAATGGTAGATTATGATACAAGTGAGCTAAGTTGCTCATTATACGCGAGGCTGCGTGTTGCAGCCCGAGCCGCAGGCGAGTCGTAAATCAGTCGAGTGTATAATGAGCAAGTTGCTCACGAGTTTCATACGCACTTTTTCAACACCCTTGTGAGGAAAAAAAAAATATTGCACAAATGCGATACAAACAACATACGAAAATTATGGCAAATAGCGCGCAAGTTTTTTTTTTTGCGCGCGGCAAATGTGTTAAAGTCAAAGTCAAAATCATTTATTCAATTTAGGCGTCTACGACGCTCTTATGAAGGTCAATTACAAATTTTAGTATTGAAATATTCTACATTGTACTCCGACGTTCAGCAAATAAATTGTATAGAGCCACTGCGAGAAGAACGGGCAAGAAACTCGGAGCCATTCTTTTAAACATCTTTTAAAAATATGTTACATACTTACTATATAATAGAGTTATTACAATATCTTCACATGCAACTTGAATTTCCCTTGTGAGCGTTGTAATATGTTTGGGAAATTTATTATAAAACCGTACACAATTACCTAAGAAGGACCTTTTATTTGTCTTGGCTAGTCTAAAACCTGGCACCGCTATTTTATATTTATTCCTAGTATTGTTATCGTGATTGTCACTGTTTAATTTAAATTTACTAAAAATTTACGAATATACATAATATTTTCAAATATATACAGACTTGGTAAAGTTAAAATATCAATTTCTTTAAAAAGATCCCTCAGAGATTCCCTAGGACCCATTTTATAAATGGCTCGAATTGCACGCTTTTGTATGATAAAGATTGTCTCCATCTCAGCAGCAGTTCCCCACAGCAATACACTATGTATAATGGTTGATTAAAATATATAAACCTATTTGATGCTACAAATCTGTATTACCCGGTTAAATTGAAAATGCTCTGTTTACTCTCATATAATTTGCAGTTAGGTACTAACTTAACATTGTAGGGATAAATTACCCGATTAAATTGTAAATGCTCTGTTTGCACGCATATCATTTGCAGTTAGGTGCTAACTTTACTTATAGGGATAATTCTATCAAGCACTAGTGTATAATATTATTATGCACGAGAGTGTTATAGTTCGGTTTATGTCCCTAAGAACGATATAATAAAACTCACTTTACAAGCAAGGGTGTTGAAAAACGTTTTACACATAGTTTTCAAATATAACATGTTCCTATTCCACCATAGTCAAGAAAAAATATAGTACTTATATTATAATCAATACCATGTCCGGGTGAATTATTGGAGAGCATACTTGTCAGTACGTCATCGTCTTCCTTACATTAGAGGTGGCGTTACAATATAAGCGATAAAACATGTGCAAGTGTGTTAAGGAATACTATGAGTTTTGGAAAGTATACCTCCATATTAGTACCTATATCCGCTACCCGTTTGATAAATACGGAAAGATAGCCTTCAGTTCTGGTGCTCAATGCGTAGATATACGATGGCTTGACTCATTTGGCTGATTGGCTCACTGACCTAGTCGGTTTTTACCAAACATACAAATGTATTCATCGTGCACTTATATACCAAGAGGGCTACATGGTCTTAATGTGACTAATTTAGCTTAAAAAAGAACAAATGTCACATAAGAACTTGCAAAACAAACAACCATAACATCCAATAATCGAAACGGCGCAATTGGCTTTTAAAGTCTGCCAATAAAAGTTAATTTAAAGCAGTAATTGCTTGGCCAATTACGGACTACGGTAATTGAATGAACGGTAGCATTGTATTGCTTTACTGCACACTTCGGAAGGAAACAATGAACGAGCGAATGAACGGGCTGCATGAATACAATGTATTGCTGGTATTCCAGTTTTCAAAGGTGGAAGGGGAGTATCAACAGTATTGTTGTGTAGAGACTGAAGTAGTCGACGCATCGGCCAATCAATTGGCCTTCAATGATAGTTGTTGGAAATCAGAGATTGTTAATTCAAGATGGCCGCTGTTAAAACGGCTCCGTGCCATTGAAGTGAGTTAAATTGAATTGACAAAATGCATTGATTGGAAATTTTGAAGCAGTGATGGCTCAGTGGCATTGGCTATGGACTGCCGTGCAGCAGGTCCATGGTTCGAATCCCGCCGCGGGCTTGAGCTTCACGGCATGGTGGAAGGGCTAGAAAAATTACAGGAACATGAGACCTAACAACTGTTAGTCTCAGTGTGACGGGCACAGTGCAATTCGTCATTGGCGAAATGCGTCTGTTATAGGCAGAGGTTAGTCCACTTAACAACAGGTGGGACTCTTGCTTGTTCCGTCACAATAAAAAAAAAAAACTATGCATTAAAATTGTTCCATGAATCTTAATATGACTGGATTCCTTTTTTTTCTAATTTCACACCTTACCCAAAAAAGTGTTAAGTGGTAAGTACTCTGCTGTCTATCTATCTGTCAATATATCACTGATCTCTAGCTAATCTCGATTCAAAAAGGTTTAAAGCGTTAACCACTTTTTCTTTCACGGGTTTCTTACCTAATCAGAAGCTGTGTTTAGCCTGCAGCAAGATACTAATACTAACTACTATTAGGGAGCCGGGCTGCCTCCCCCTCCATCTCTCTTCCCATGGGTGTCAGAGGCGACTAAGGGTAAAATACTGGAAGGTGGGCACCAGAGCCTTCTAAGGTACTGCTATCTTACACTGCGATTCCGAAGACGTCTGCCAAGCATTTTTTTATGCCTTATAGGCTAGCCTTTGACCACTATCTCACCTGGTGGTAAGTGATGATGTGGTCGAAGATGTTGTTCAGGCTAACCTGAAATAGCGTGGGGATTATATGGCAAACCACTACAGAGTTAACATTTGTTTTGTTGGAAGAGGTCGCGGTATCTATTAACTTATAACTGGATTCCACAATGCGACGGTATGATCATAGTAGAAAGAGAGGAAGTAGGCCATCTCCGGCCCAATCCGCGATATAATTACCTACTACACTTGTCTGTCTCAGGGTTGTCACTTTTAGCAAAATTTTAATTCAGTGCCTAGAAATTGGCAACGGCCGGGAAGATGTGTTTTTTACTTATGTTGTGTGGGTTCAGGGTAAGTGAGGTCGGTTTTACCTAAACCATGATGAAGCCTTTCACGATGATAGAAAGAGCGACAGAAGATACCTATGTGGTTGCGGGGCCAGAGACGGGCGACGCGGGGCGGTGATGTGTACGAGTACCTACGGTAGTTTACGTGAGTTTACTTATAATAATAATAATAATAATTTGTTTATTGTGATAAAAAACGTTCACTAGTAACAATTACAAATTATCACACAGTAAAATTTACATTATTAATTATATAATCAAATGTCAAAGAAATCAAATGTCAACCAGAATAAATGTTAGAGTAGGTACAATATAATGTCAAATAAAATAAATTTACAAATAAACATGTCAATATACTAGGGCGCTAGGGCGCATTCCATTGGTCTTTGAGACTCTCACAATATTGTAAAAACACAGAAAAAATAAGATTCCATTTGTCACAAAATATATCAATTTCGGTGTTGGCGTCGAGAAGTGCATTGAAGTGGCGTCTGATTCGGATTATAGGAGATTCAGAACGCGTAATACTGTTATCCCTAGGAACATAAAACAGCTCGTGCCGACGACCGCGCGTATACATTGGTGGAACAAACAATACACACAGAAGGCTTAGTAGCTGGGGGCAGTCTACTGCACCTCTAATGATTTTACAGCCGACGACAAGTTGATCGAGGGCCCTCCTTACTTCTAGCGAGTTGTAACCGAGCTGGCCGAGCAGGAATTTTGTCGGATAAAGGAATGGATAATACCCATAGAGTTTCTTATACAAGGATCTTAAGAAGGCTTTCTGAACCTTCTCAAGCATTCGTACATATGTGACCTGGTGAGGGTTCCAGACACACGCGCTCGATTCAAGTTTGCTTCTCACTAAGGAGTTATATAAAGTAACAATTACTTGAGGATTTTGAAAATCTTTAGCGTTTCGCAAAACAAACCCCAAACGACAGAAAGCCTCTTTAACGAGGACTAATATGTGGTGATGAAAAGTCAATCCCCGATCAAATGTGACACCGAGATCCTTAATATGGTCAACCCTATTTATATATACGCTGTTCAAGCGGTAATTATAACAAACAGGGTTTTTCTTACGGTCAAAGGTCATGGCATTACATTTATATATAGTACTGTCAACCAATTCACTAGTTTAAAGCCCGGCCCTTGCCAAAGATGACACATCTCTGTATAGCTAATTTAGTGATTCAATAATGTTCAACAATAGTTTTCCTAACAAATACAGAAATGTATTCAAGATTCAGAACAGTACTATTTATAAAAAAGCGCCGTTTCGGACACGCCCATATGTAAGGTTTCGTAGTTCATGTGTAGTTATTGCGTTAGTTTTTTATTGTTTGTAAGTTTTGTTTGTTTTCGCATACATTTTATATGAAAAAACCAAAATAACTTTGCTTCTGTAATTTGATGCTAAATACCTTTATATTTCGAAAACTATAACTTACATTTTTTAAAATTGTACTATGGGAGTTATTGGTGGAACTAAAAATATGTCAATAATGGGGCTTTGATAGCAATATCTCGAGACAGACACATTCAATTAACTTTGTTTCAATTTTTTTTTTTTTTTTTTATACAATATGGAGAAATATTTAATCAAAATAATACAAACATAATTTATAATATTTAAGTCAAACTTAAAACTAGCCTAATCAAACAACCCACCCCTGATCGCTCCCGGTGCAAAGGTGCCCATAACACTTGCAGCGTTTCCGCGTTGAATGGCAATGGCCATCCTCTGCACCAGGAACGAACTGGAGCGGGAGTCACCAGTTTTTTCTTTTAATCTGCGCCCAATTTCACTAAATAACTGTTTGGCCTCTGTTCCCCACGAACCCATGGTCTCTACTGCAATGGGCACAAAAAGGTAAACGGGCTCCATTGCTGCGTACTTCTGGCGTTTTTTATTTGCGGCGTCTTCAGCTGCCGCTGACGGTGAGTGGACAGTGCGACACAGGTGGCTGGCAGCGACAGTGCTGACGCAAGTAGCGTCCCACACCAGGCACCTGCCATTCTGCCAGGGCACCAGGGTCATCCCATCCGGTCTCTTACCATCAGATCTACATAAACCCGGTGGCTCGAGCACGCAGGGGACGTTGGCTGACACTAAGGCTCTTCGCACAATGTCGTTGAGGGCATGGTGACGCGAGAATCTACCCGCACAGCGACGACAACTCAAAGCGTGATGGCCATCGGCCTCCACCATGGAACCGCAGGTGCATCTATGGGGTTCACACAGACGGAGGGCCACCGCAACACGCAGAGAGTCATCGTCCAGTAAGGTGCCTAGATTGTAGTGCCAATTTATTAACGCTAAATACCAATCTAATGCAATTGAAGAAGTTAATGCCACTAGATTTCTTGGGGTTGAAATTGATAACAAGTGTGATTGGAAACTTCATGTTCATAATGTATGTACAAAGTTAAATAGGTTCGTTTTTGCGATTAAGAGAATAAGACAAATAGTCTCTGTCGAAGCAGCGCTCCAGGCTTATCACGGCTACGTAGCTTCTACACTGCAGTATGCTTTGATAATCTGGGGTAACTCCGTAGACGCAGACAGAACATTCAGAGCCCAAAAAAAGTGTATACGTGCTATCTGTGGTGTACACTTTTTGGAACCGTGTAGACCGCATTTTAGACGTTTGAAATTGCTCACTCTCTCATGTCTTTACATAAAACAGTTAGCATTGTTTGTTCGTCAGAATCCTGACATGTTTCTTAAATGCCAAGAGATGCGCCAATGTAATCTTCGTACTAGAAGTGACAACTTGTTGTCATTGCCGAAATGCAAGCCTTCTCTAAAAAGAAATGCCCATTATATGGCAGTGAAGGTTTACAATAACTTGCCAGATGACATTAAAAATATGAATACCAACATGTTTCGGGTTGGATTGCATAAGTGGTTGGTCAAGATGTGTTTTTATTCAGTGAACGAATTCTTTAATTATAGAAATATTGCAACATAATTTAAATATAATTTCATTGACATTTATTTATTTTCACATCAATTAATTTAATACTTTTATATTGTTTAAAAATAGTTTTTTTTTTTCTCTTGACATATTTATTATATAGTATTGACGTTGCGATATTATAATAATTTGCATGCTGTAATGGCAAAAAACATGCACGGACATCCCTCTATCTTTCAACTGTATAGATGTAATTATTATTTTATTACATTGTTACCATGTTTTTAAGCAAAAAAATTCATAATTAATTAAATTAAATTAGATGAGGTGAAGGTAAGGCGTGCAACCATGCCCCAGATTCTGACTGCGACACTGCCTGTAGTCTGGCCATATCAGCCCCGGAAGCTCGTTCCAATAACTGGCTTTGGATCTGTTTGGCTCCAACATCATCCCACGCTCGCTGAACATGTACCGCTACTGGATTTGTTGCCCCCGAGTTGTTGTTCGACCAAGCTGACACAGCATCTGACACAAACGGTATACTCGCCCTGTCACCATTAGACTGAAGGATGGTAGTAACAAGGTCCGCAACCCCATGTGCTGACGCAAGGAAAGCCGGCAAGCCTATATCACGCGCGCATCGTATCCCGAGACCTCCGTACCGGATCGGAAGAGCCGCCTGACTCCATTGAAACTCATCCAGTGCGATATTGAGTACCGACTCAATCCCTGACTTTATGACCTTGTCAAATGAAGAAACTTCATCCGGACAAAGCCAGGTAGGGGTGGTACGCAGCAAATATGCGATTCTAGGAAGAGCGAAACACATTCGCAGCAAAACAATCGCAACGTGCGCGGAAAGATTCCCGAGACGTTCTTGAGCGGTAAGAAGAAGTCGTTCACGAGAAGTAATAGCCTCTGGAACTGCATTCAAGAAAATAGGAGAACCTAGTAGGTTAAAATTGGAAGTAGAAAGTTCCCTAAGACCAGGAAGAAGAGTGCCGAATCGAGTGAAGTGTTTACGAGCTTCGGAACTACAGGGGAAAAACTCACACTTAGAGGGATTCACCTCCAGACCAAGGTCTCTGAGGCGAGGAATCAGAACCTCCAGATCCTGGAATACGTCTTCCGGTGTCCCCCCGATCGTGCCATCGTCTAGGTACCAAATGTTCAAACGAGACTTGACATCGAGGATTACTTTGTGGATGGCAAGACTGAAGACGAGTGGCCCTAGTGGATCCCCCTGCTGAGCTCCCACTTGCGAAAGAATGAGGTTATCATTGAAGAAGAGATTAGAAGGAGACAGATAAATCTGATGAAGAAAAGGATAAAGGGAAGGGATTTTTTCCTTAACCTCACTCAATAGAACGTCTCTTTCCAAAGTGTTAAACGCATTGCGAATGTCCAGCTTTAGCACGATACTGTCTGCGTTCTCTGGGTTCATTACAAAGGTCCGCGTGGCATGTATAGCTGCCTCACAACCCAGGCGCGTACCGAACCCTAGTTGGTGTGGCTGCAAGTAACCGGCCATCTCGTCCTTCACGGCGTGGCATGCTAACTTGGCGGTCAAACGACGGAAGACACTACCGATAGCGATAGGTCTCACACCACCATCCTTTTTTGTCAGTGCAAACAGAGACGCGCCATAAAGGCATGGACACACCTCAGGATTCAGTTGACCACTGAGCAAGAAATTTGAAAGTCTGGCCAGACATCCTAATAGCCTTCGACCATTTTCACCAGCAGATCCAGATGTTTCACCAGCAGATCCAGATGTTTCACCAGCAGATCCAGATGTTTCAACCTACAATACTGAGAAATCGGCATGACTAAATGTAAACAAAGCAATAGCGGCATATCAATTGACAGATCAAATATACCTAGGTAATACATTGTAGTGGGAAAGTAGGCCTGCCTACTTCGTCTGCCTGATAGAAAACTATAGGTATCTCATGATGAAATCTATAGGTATCTCAGTCATCATCAATTAAAAATTATAGGTATGCTAGAATAACTTGCTTACCTTTCCTGTTCAGTAGGTAATCTGAACAGAGACAACTCTGAAATAGATGAACTGTTTAAACAGCCAAACACAGCAATAAGTTCTCCTGCGATTATCACACATTTTCAATTTATTTAGAGGTGCCGAAAAGCCGTGACACTCAAACTTTGTGCGATGTTAGCCCCGACTGGTGTACGGTCGAAACGGGTCGAGATTTTGTTAGATTGTGCGTGCGGGACGCATAGATATTATGGCGCACACATACAAGCCGCGCGCGGTGCGTTTGTATGAAGATAACTGAAAACTAAAGAGTGGGAAGTATCCCACTCTTTCTACTATGGTATGATGACATCTCGAAGTCTCATCCATTTCAGCAGCCCGTCTGACTGTCTTGGTGGGTACTACCACAGTGTGCACATTACTGTGTTAAGCTGTGAAGAACACTGTAGCGAGGTAAATAATAGAACATAAGAACTAATGTCTCGGAGTGTTGAGCGCAGTGCAGTGTCAAGCAGAACGTGCAATGTAACACAGCATCTATTATGGACGGCGTGACCTCTAAACAACAGGCAGGCCACTTGACCATCATATTATTTTATAAGATTTCCATTATAGAATAAGCATTGCAATTCATGGGGCAATGCTGCCAGCATGCTGGGCACGCTGCCAACTGGTAGTGGGCTAGAGCATTTGGACTGCCTATGAGTCTGCAATGACTTATAGGGATCTAAATGCTTTTATTGTAGTAGCTGTAGTGTTATATATAGTTCGTAGTATTTTGTTAATAAAGGCATACCGCCGGTATAAAAAAGATTTCCATAAAGTAAAGTCGCAAACATATTACTTAGTTTTAATTTGGATGCAGGTTCGTCTGCTATAATCATTTTGTAAAGGAGCTAACCTAACACTAATGAGCCTTACCATAAAAATTCAACTTATACCCATTCCAACATCATTAATCCACTCAGCAAGAAGTTCATCAAACTAGTTCCGTCGGCTCATTTTATGCCACAAAAACTACACAAAGTGCAAAAAGGCACATTAAGTCGGAAGCAAGCCGGAAGTGGGTATACCCACTGGTTTCCGGCTTTATTAGAAAAACTTTCAGTTCAATGAGATTCAGCAAGTCGAGGTAATTTCCACTAGATTCGAATAAAATAGAGGCTGCAGTCTAGCGGTGCAGTTGTGGATGCCTCGCTTATGTTTTAAGGCTAGTGGCTCTATAGCGCTTTCAATACAAACTAAGTTTCTTCACATTTTGACTAGCAATTGAACTCGTTGAACATTAGCAGGCTTGTCCGTATAGTCTTAAATCTATGCTCCTAGTTTGTCATTTTCTGCGAAAAATGTATATTCTAAAGCATTTGGAAAACTAGTTCTGATGTCATAATTAGGGATAAAATATAGGATGAAAAATTGACCACCAGAGGCATAGGTTTTGGGCTCAAGGACATACATGCAAAATTTCGCGAGACATCTGGTATTTAAAATATGACGAAACTACGTTTGTATGGAAAGCTCTACGAACACACGAACCTTAACGTATCAACAAACCAAAAGCTAGCCTTGAAAGATCTAAATATGGCCGCAGCAACGCGAACATTATGTAAGGGGTTTACTCTGCCATAATTCAAACAAAAAAGTAGTTAGTTCAAAGTTAGGAATTGGGAAAAAAGTTACGTTTAGAGTTACAAAACAAAAATAATTGCATTGTACTAAGTGATCGTTATAAAAATAAAAATAAACGTATATGTAATTAAATAAACCCGATATTCTATTTCATCTTTGTAATATATATTTCAGAAGTTTAAAAAAAATAATTGAATTCATATGCGTCATGTCAATTTAGTTATAATATAATAATACTAGCGGCCCGCCCCGGCTTTGCACTGGTATTTAACAATAATTATAATAATAAATTGATACGCATAAAAAGTAGTTATTGTGACATAATTGTAATAGTTAGACAAGGGGTCTCACAAACTTTTTTGTAGATGTTGATGTCCTCTATAAAACTGTAGTACTTCACATTGTTCTATTGTCACAATTTCATTTCCACAGCGTACGATTTAACGATTTTTTTGGTATTTTTTTACACGTTGCATCTCATTATCGAAGTTCTCATACGGATCCCTAAGTCTTTGAAAATATTCTGTAGCCTATGTTCACCTATGATAGTGTGGAATTTTAATGGTGAATGATTTTCAAATCGGTCCAGTAGATTTTAAGTTTATTCGGTACATACAAAAATATACAAATACAAACTATATACGAATCTTTCCTCTTTGTAATATTAGTATAGATATAGAAAAGTCTTTTCTTGTTAGCAATATGTAAAAGGTGTCCAGATAAATGTATTTAAAAAGCAGTTATTATAGTTATACAGGGTTATTGGTAAAATGCTAACAACCTCTTAGGGTTGACTTCTGCTAGTCCTAACAAACATTTTAAGATGAAATTTGTTTATTTTTTAAACATTTTTTATTTTTTGTGTTTATTTATGTGTATTTGACGGAATAAGCACGAGGACCACCTGATGTTAAAAGTCTCTTGTGCCTGTAATTAAATAGTTCATATCTTATATTACTTAGCTCGATTTCGAAAGAATTAATTTCCTTTTTGAACATTAGGGTTCAACAAGGAAATTAATTCTCATACATTTGAATTCTAAATATAAATCCTTGTAGTAAGCCAGCGCGGCCATTTTAAAATAACATCAGGGTAGCGTATTAAAGCACCTGTTATACAAATTCCGAGCTGGCAGCAAGCGTCGATCGTAAAGAGCTAAGTTAGATGGAGTTGGTGCATCGCTAGGCTTAACTTTAGATGGGCTACCGATACCCGTCCCGAATGTACACTGCTGTTGGGAAGCTGTTATACGAGGATATTACCTTCCGATAGTTTACTAAGGAGTAACAAAATACATTTATAAAGTTTGTATGTAGTTCAACTTAGAATATATTTTGAAACTAAACTGTAATATTAGCAAAGGTTGATTTTATCTCAGTGTCTCGATAGCTTACTACTGTAGATGCCGCAAACGTTGCTTTATAATGCCTGAGTTCGATTCCTGACAGACATTTTTTAATAGCTTTCTGGAACTGTGAAATGAGATCATAAATGTATGTATATGGTGATGGATTAGTGAACATAAAAGGTATCCTTAATCCAGTGTCTCATCTAACTCCATACGAAAATTCATCAAAATTGCTTTAAGTGTGAAGAAGTAAAAGACATACAAACTTTCGCCTTTATAATATTAGTGTGATTTATGGTTTTATTGATATAAATAAGTTTTAAATACTATTTTTACTATTTATTATGTCATTATAGGGTAAAAGTGGGAGAGACGCCATATGAGGAGAGACGCCATATACTCGCTAGTTCTGTTTGTAGGTAAGATATAGATATATACATTTCTCAGTGCGCTTAACAACTTATGGATGCTGTCGCAGAAACTTGTGGGTGTGCACTCGGGTACATTTGAGCTTCAGGTGTTACGAAGGATATACCTACATTTTGGCGCCCAATTTTATTGATTTGAAAATATTTGTGTTAATGCAGTTGAAGTTACTGTATATGAAACAGTTTTGATATGTT
Organism: Plagodis pulveraria; assembly: GCA_963890685.1. Lineage (NCBI taxonomy): Eukaryota > Metazoa > Arthropoda > Insecta > Lepidoptera > Geometridae > Plagodis > Plagodis pulveraria. Next base: position 1,254,057 of record OY982950.1, read on the forward strand.
GTTTTATTTGCTCCTAACTTATTTATATGTTGTTTACGCCATGTTTGTTATATACTAAGTTTTTTTAGCTATAAGGCGTGTCTCCCACTTAGTCTCTTTTTTATTAGATTAGTACATATGTAATAAATATGCAAGGCCCGAACTGTATATAATGTATTATACTTAGGCGCAATTTTACCAATCTAGGGTTTTAAGGAGAATGAGTGTCAAGCAGGCACTTTTATTGGAAAAAATGTACGAAATATATGTACGAAATCGGAGGACGAGGACTTGAACCCCGTGCAGTACGAAAAAAAATTGTACTCCAATAATTTGTTAAATAAATACATATATAGGTGATATTTAAGGCAAATACTATGCCTGATCGGGAAACACTTCTTCTTTGACTTCCACAATTTATTTAATATTTTTCAGTGCTGGAAGTCGGTAAAGTTTTATATAAACAATATTTTTTCATGCGCGTAAAGGTATTGTTTATGCCCGGTGAAAGTGGATTAAAACGGTTTTTATGTCTTAGTCTACGAATAAATAAAGTATTCGTAGGTCTTAGTGCATTGAAATTAATATGTTTTATTTAATTGTTCAAAGACGTTCAGTTTTTAATATCTATATTTCATTCTACGAATTTATTCGTATATAACATTTAAGAAGTCTGCCTGGGTTTATAATAATACACATAAATGAGGGTTATTTTTAAAGACCAGATATATTTTTTTCTACACAATGACACTCTAAATAAAACATTGTTCAAATATTGAAGCAGTGAAAGCAGTGGCATTGGCTATCGACTGCCACGCATCAGGTCCATGGTTCGAATCCCGCTGCGGACTTAAGCTTCACCGCATGGTGGAAGGGCATTTTGCGAATGCCCGCCTGGCTGGCGACCAACCTTAAGAGAAAATCTGTCGCCAAGCACCTAACGGTGTGTTTCGGCAGCAGTCCTTGAGAGCCAGTGAAATTACAGGCACATGAGACTTAACAACTATGTTTCAAGGTGACGGGCGCAGTGCAGTTCGTGACTTCTGACAAAATGCATCTGTTATAGGCAGAGGTTAGTCCGCTTAACATCAGGTAGCCTCGAGCTTGTTCGGTCACACGAACATAAAATAAAAAACATAATAAAATATATTAGTTTCAATTTTAATTATAGATCTATGTACGAGTATGTATTACTTACAATATCGTTGCTTAAATCCGAGAGTGTTACTTGTACATAAAACCCACTTAATCCTTGACCTCAATACAAACCCTTACCTTTGGCTCGGACTGATAGACGCCTGAAATTACATCTTTTTAGTGATGCACATTGCCTACAAAATTATTCACTCACCTAAAATAATTCTTACCGTTGACATGAGTTCCAATTACCATTAAATTGTCCAGGTATGCAAATACCCTTTTCAGTTAATTGAGGATAACTTTAAAAATATTCTTCAGGTTTGGATGAATTTTAAAGGGGCCAACTTGGAGGTATAATTCACTAGCAAAAAAAAAAACAGAATCAGTTTAAAATTGGCGGTGCATTCGCGTAACAAACATAGAAAACATACAGTCTCATTGAAAACTTCCTATTTTGTAGAACTTACCCTTTATAGGACTGACTAACAGACAGGAGAATCATAATTATATCAGCTTATTGATTTAATGTCAATCTTCGCATGATATGTTTGAATATGATATTAGTACCTACATTACGTTAGTTCCTATTAAAAATAATGTTTTACCTTATCAATTAATTAACTAACTCTTATATATATTTTATTATTGAAGAATATTATTACTGATCTTCATCTTTCTTTTGTGATTTTTTTATTTAATCCAGACAAACATGTTGGATCATATATAAATCGTAAAAAAATCGCCTGCCTAGTGTGAACGATGTCGCCCTATGGTTTATTTTTAATAATGTTGTTTTTTAATGGTCGGATTAAAAAAATACCATGTGTTTAAGCACCTTAGTGTCCAAATTTTCCCAGGTCTTTTCTTGTACTTTACATATAAGCCCATTTTCAAAAACACAATGTATCAAATTACATAGTATCAAATACCCTATCAAAATTTCTTAACTTCGATTGAAATTGGTAATAACAAAATCGATCTTAGTATAATTGTACCATTTTCCATATTTAACACCGCCTACTCTAAAAATAACCTCTAATGAAAAAATGTGAAAGAATTAATTACCTAAAAATGTTTGACAAAAAGGTCAAAGTAAACGAACAAAAGGTTATTTAAGTTTCAATTACTTTTGTTTTTTCGATGGGAAGAGGATCAAATGAAATGAAATTTTAAATAAAAATAGAAGCCTTCTATCAGACTGACACAGACGATTGGATTTCTGACGTTATTAAGTCAAGAGAAGAAGCGGATGTACAACCACAGGAAATATGAATTTATTTCCTGTACTAATTATATTTTTAATTATATATTTTAAATATTGATTAATATTAGGATACAATTTCGATTCAGCATTGAAAAATTAAACTTACTTGCGCCAATATAATATTAGTTAAATAAGTTTGCTCGCGGTTTCATCGATTCTTAACGAATATTTTATCACCATTTGTCAAAGAACAAATTCAAAGTTTACAAATGCCTTTAGCAGATTATTCGAAATTAACGCTGGCCTTTACAATTATTAGATTTGTTTTTTCGTTCCCAAATTTACATACAATTTGAGATGTTGTCAGTCGTGGAAACATGGTGAGCTTCTTTAAGGCTTAGAAAATGTAGTAAAAGATATGTTTGTGTTGGTTTTGAATGATGATATGGATGACAGGGTTTAGGTCAAAGCTTCCCTTTCTGTGAGATTGGGAGGCACAGGGATACACTAAATTTCTAGAGTGGCAGTATCAACTTTTTTGTCTTCTGTACACAGTACCCACAAATAAGTAGAAAAAAGTCTTGCACTTTGGCTGAGGGCAAAAACACATGGAGATTAGCAAATCCAAATACTTCATTCCCAAAAGTTTTGTCATCTCAGAGACAATGGGATCGGCCGAAGTATAAGCGCACGGAAATATCTTATAAACAGCATCCTAGCATCACAGATCGTGCTTGAATTCTGGCTGTTTCTGTGTTGAAATCTGGTCTTTGGTTACAGGTTATAATTTCGTAAAAAACTGATATTCTTATATTATATATTTTATAGTATGTGGATTCACACTACTAACTTAGACCAGCAAAGGAATTAAGATGGAGTACAGCGCGTGATAAAAGTATTACATATTATTCTGTCCCTTTCACGCTCTCCTATATATGTGAGAGTGTGTGTGTAAAAACATCAGATTCAAATGACCATGGTTATTCTTGGCTATATTTTTATCTTTCTTTTGACTGCAAATAAACGCATCTTCTCGTATCTTAGACCACACTCTGAAAAAATAAGGGCAAAATAAAATTTCTGTATACAACGTAAGCGGTTTATGAGTTTTCTATTTAGCGACGTTACAGGATTGGACTTTTTTATACGTAAACTGTTTGGATTCACTCGTTTGCGGGTAACCGCAATTTGTAGCTCAGCCGCCATTATTGAAACAAAATAGAATGGTCTGTAAAGCATTTTAAGTGGTCTTTCATTGCATTTAGTTTACTTCGTCGTTTATGCTTGTTTGAGAAGGTGGCTACAACGGAAATGGGAAATTGGTATTAACTGGTGAGTGCCAGTTTTGGGATATTTTTTATTCCCGTCTTTGTGTAGTGTATTCCTTTTAAGGTTTAAATGAAAGTATTTTCTCGTCATGAGTTGGCGTAATATATAAAATCGTGGACTTACCTACCTACGTACGTTCAAACTCTGAGAGATCCGTTTGACTTTTAAAGTTTAGTTTTGTACGAGTTACAGTTACCATTTGCCACATATTACGTTACAATTGTAAATATTAGCACATAAGAAGTCAAGGTTAAAATTCACACAGAATTGGTTACAATAAGTACCAGTAGTATCCAAGTCACTGTCGTTTAAAAATTATATCATGGAAATTTCCAGTACTTTGTGGGTAGTTTGAATATTCTTGCTTGTATTTTCCGTTTATAATATAAACGTTAGTCTGTTATACACCACAAACAAACTAAACTAAAATAAAGTGGAATACAAAAGTTGTATAAAAAAATGTGACATTAGTTCTTGTTTTGTTCATATAAATAAGTATAATATTAAGAAAATTATAATCCTCAAATAAAATGTATTCTGTTGAATTACAGTTATTTATAAGCAGATTAGTTATTGTCTAAATTAGTGGTTACTTTAAATTTGTACCGTAATTGAATGTGAACATATTTTTATGATACGATGTGTACCAATGAAGTTTTTAGCTTTTTTTTATTTTGATTTTGTGTGTCATAAATTTTACTCATAAAACAATAATCATAGAGAATACGGAATTAGAAGTAAAGTTCCGGATAGGCTACAGTTTCTTAGGCTCTATATATCACTAGTATTGAAACTAGACAAATTTTAGGACACACGAAAAAAAATATGAAACTGTATTCCTTGGCAAAACTTTTGATACATATTGTAATTGGAAATCACATTTTAATACTTTATGCTCAAAATTGGATAGATTTTTGCCTTAACTGCCCTATCATGGCCATGTCTTTTCAAGTTTAAGATATGGCATTATACTGTTGTATGATATGGGTTTCTCCGTTGAGGCTGACAGGGTGTTCATTGCGCAAAAGAAATTCATACAATGTCTATGTGAATAGAAGATATATACAATGAAATATTTGTTAAAATAAAACCCATATCTGTTTGAAAAACAAAGCAATGTATAAAAAGGAGCTTGTCCGAGTAGATGTTCTCATAAGTTATTCACGCCAATTCAACGATTACAGCTGACCAAACGAAATGCTAATCGTATGGCAATTCGAGCGTATAATACTTTACCTGGCGAAATAAAGGGAGCTGCTATAAACGTTTTAAAAAAATGATATATGACTTATTATTACAAAAATATTACTATTGATCAAGGACATCTTAGAAGATAAAACACTTAAATAAGTATCTAATCTGACTATTAATTAATGGACATAAATTTAACATGACATCTTATATACTTATATGAATCATAATTCAGTATAATGACTTCGTTATTTTTAACGTTTAATTTTATTATTATCAGAGAAAAAATGTAGAAGAAAAAATATGTAAAGAAACAAAACATTAGAACACCGTTTAGGTAAAGTTTCGTTAGAAGTGTATTTGAATGCTATAACAACTCTGCAATATTGTACATAAAACTTCATTCAACTAGAAAATTTCATTCATTCATTCATTCTGCGTAAACAGCAAAAGAAATGTATAACTTAACTTAATTTTAGTTAGTTTGTGGTGGATGCCAGAATACCTATTATCTATTTATAAGAATCTCACAAAGGGGATGATTTTGAAATAAACGCATAGTTTCCTTTATTATACTTGTTCATATTTTTTGTTCAGTTGCTTACCGTTGGTTATAGTATAGTCCAGTTACGGCTAAAATTATTTGAAACAAGCTTACAAAATCACAATAATAGGAAACATTTTAAACCACTACAGTGATTTCAGCCCCACCTGTCCCTCGAGCCGGGACTTGCTCTACCTTCCACGAAAGGATAAGGTTCAAGTAAAACTCACTTCAAATCGGTACCTATAGGATTGATAGAGCAACCCCAGGGACAGATGGTCACGACTTCACATTACGCTTGTGATTATATTTTTCTTTGATTGTAATTTTCTAATATTATTGGAACCCGCGTAGACACTGAAAAAAAGGCATGATAATAAAATGTTATGCTTCAATCCTACACATAACCTATCTATATTCCAAGTTTCATCGTAATCGGTTCAGCCGTTACAGTGTAAAAATATCTTCATTTGCAAACTTAGGGTAGATTTATATTAGAGCGGGCCGTGCCCGGGGCGTGCCGTGTACGTGGCCCGGACGTGGCACGGATTTGAAACGTTGCATACATTTTGTATCAAGCAGTTTATATTAGACCGTGCCTGATCCGTGTCACGTCCGGGCCCGCCTACTAACAGCACGTATGGGCTCCGCTGCGGCCCGCCCCGTCCTCGCCCCGGCCCGGACACGGCCCGGTCTAATATAAATCATCCCTAAGGCTCCGTTTGCCTCCGATGACGCCACGGTCTGAGCGCGGTTCGCGCTCGTCCGTGGTGCAGCGTCGGGTATGAAATGGTTGCCGCGCTGAAACCGCGTACGTACCCATCGCGCTACGACCGCTGTGTGATGTGGACGCCGCGCATGAATCGCGTTCGAACCGCGATGCTTGCGGCGCGGCGTGGCTATGGCGTCGTCTGAGCCTTATGCATTTTATAATTTTAGAGTGATAGTCTCTTTTAATAATTAAAATAAATAATTCTGATTATTGTTTATCTACTAATAATCAAAAAAGGCAAATGATGACAGTTCACATCTAAGCAACACGTAGACGGATTTCGGGCCGGTGGAGATCCGTGTTATAAGTGTATATAAGCAAAATAACGTAGTATTCATATTGCGTGCCCTAAATATGTCTAACAATGAAATACAATAACATCGTAGATCGAAGCGCTCATAGCGAAGTTTACTTAGCTGTTCTCATCGTAACTCGTTGGCTGTTCTTAACCGGTCAGCAAATTAATCAACGTCCGCCGCGGTCATGGTTGGATGGGTGACCGCTAGTGACATTACTACTGAGCGCTTCCATGCTTCTCGGATGGCACGTTAAGCCGTCAGTCCCGGTTGTTATCTTAGGATGGCAGATGTTATAGCAAGGTGGTAAGGCATTTTGCGAATGCCGGCGTGGCTAGCTATCACCCTTAAGTAGAAAATCTGTCGCCAAGCACATAACGGTGTGTTCCGCCAGCATCCTTGAGAGTCAGTACTTCTAGGTTAGACTGAACAATATCTTCGACCACATCATCACTTACCATCAGGTAAGATAGTGGTCAAAGTCTAACCTATCACGCATAAAAAAGTTTTGTTACGATACAGACTTTCAAATAATAATACCACAAACTAACAGGCCCAATTAACTGAATAGCTTGGGGAAAATGAAACATTTTATAGTGGCAAAAAGGTTAATCTAACGCAAAATGTATTACAGCCATCGGTCAACTGTAATTAGTCGGGCAATCTTGAGTCTCGATCTTGTACAGTTTGATGTAAATTAGAAGCCAATTTCGACAAGTTTCTAACTGCTACCCAAGATTTCATCAATCATTTTCTGCAACTTAGTAATTTATCATGAAATCGAAATGAAACTTTATCACCATCCTTCAATTTCGGCACAAACGAGCATGTTGCAGTGGCCGAGTGGTTTAGGCACCCAGTTTGAAATTGGAGGACGCAGCTCGATTACCGCCCAGGACTAAAAAGTCAATTTTAGCCCGGCACCCGTCAGGTTAAAACATCCCCAATATATTCGTTGAGCTAGATGCTACTTCTTTACAAATATTAATCGTAATCGTATTTTATTTTATTGCTGATGTCTACCGCTGGCTATTTGTCTAGAAGAAATTTCATTATCTTCCACTATACACTACACTATCTCAACTTCTCGCCATACAATTGATAGCACTTTACTTGCTGAAACCGGTAACTCGCATCCTTGAGTTCCCAAAATAAAAAGTAAGTATTTTGCTTTAATAAAACTATATGTTACGCATCCTTTCGATAACATCTTTTTTTAAGGCACTTAAAAACGTATTATTTCATAAACTTTCTATACTTACTGAAACAATAATTTTTACAAAATTCAAATTAAAGTCCAAATCTAAAAGAAAATTTTACGCTTATAAACACAAAAAACAAATGAGACTCATAAAAACGCCATAAACTTTCTACGAGCTTACGAAACTACATAGTTGATTTAAATCTACCCTCCTTTCTTCAACAACAATACAAAGGATTCTTAGAAAATTAGGATTGTTCCAAATAGCATATGATTACACGTCGTAAATCGAATTGAACTGTAATTCTCCTGCGAAAGCTTTCATTTCGAATGAGGAATGGTTGCAAGTCAACTATGTTACATATATTTACAAGATTAGGCCTAACTGCATTCAGCTTACCCGTGGAGTGTTTATGCTGAAACTAGTGTTGTACATATTGCGTAATAAATGGTATTGGTATTAAACGCTCATCGTGGAGATGGGAAAATGTTACATATACGTTGGTACCAGGGTTATAATGACCCAATACTTAATTATGATGAGAGAAGATAGAATTATATCAGTATTGTGCATGAAAATATTCTTTTCATTTTTCTACGTTATATCTTTATTATCTTCTTTAAAAAAACTATCTAAGGCACATCATATAATTGCATGTATTGTTATTTAAAAAAAAAACGATTAAAAATTTGCATTCTCAGAACAACTTTTTTTTATAGCTGATAGGCTAGCCTTTGACCACAATCTCAGCTGATGGTAAGTGATGTTGTGGTCGAAAATGTTCTTCAGGCTAACCTATAATTACTGGCTCTCAAGGACAGCTGCCTGAGCACACCTTTAGGTGCTTGGCAACACATTTTCTAATTGAGGGTGGTAACTAGCCAGGCGGGCATTCGTAAAATGCCCTACCACCATGCTATAACGACTGCCATCTTAAGACAACAACCGGGACCGACGGCTTAACGTGCCCTCCGAAGCACGGAAGCGCTTAGTTGTAATGTCACTAGCGGTCACCCATCCAACTCATGACCGCGGCGGACTTTGCTTAACTTTGCTGATCGGTTAAGAACAGCTAAGCTACGAGCGCTTCAAAAAATAACTGTACTACCTTTACGATACAACCCAAAATTAGTAAAGCGACGCATTCGCCAACACCAGTTGATTTCAGACATTCCATTTGAGGTAGTGGCTAGCCAGACGGCTAAAACGGGAAAGAATTTAGCAGTGAATAGCACTAGCGCTCACCTATCCAAGTTGTGACCGCAATAAACATTTTTAACCTTGTTGATCAGTTAAGATTGACTTCTTAATCTCCAATATAGGCGCTTCGAAGTAGAGTATTTTTAAAACTTAATCTGGCAATTTGGGCATAATATACAGACGTGACGATTTATTTTTATGGACAAATCACAGTGTTAAGTTAGAGCATGTCTAGAATATAACTCCATGGTTACAACAGTGTACATGAACAATAAACAGCAGGTTACTTCCGGTTCCCGATTACAACTTCCGGTCCGACGGTGACCCACCGGATATGACGTGTGAGCCGTTTTCACATAACTTTGCTTGTTGTGTTGAAATTAGCGAAATTGCAGATGCAGGACGTGTTACGGGAATTTAATTTATCATGTTCAGTCGTAGTAAGAAGATTTATACTGAAATACTAGTCTGGTGGTAGCCGGTGGGGTGCCGGGTTAGAATGTCACCCCTAAATTTCTTCCCGTGGGAGTCGTAAGACGCGACTAAGGTAAAAACCAGAAGGTGGGAAGCAGTGTCTTCTGAAGAACTGACAAGTTTTACGGCGATCCCCAACAGGCCTGCCAAGCGTGAGGATTATAGCAAACCCCACCAATGGGAGAGACACAGTTCAACGGTCGACGTTTCGGTTGATGACGGTCAATAAGCTAGCCCCCTATCACATGGGACCAATAATATGTCTGACAAAACGTGGGTATTGAGACACGTGTGTCCCCGATCGTGGAATACAGACGTGATGATATCTTTTTAGGGTTCTGTATCCAAAGAGCAAAACGGAACTCTATTATATACACAATAGAACTCCGCTTTCTGTGTGTCTGTCTGTTTAGCTCGGTGCATCGGTATGGGTCAACGCATATGAGATCATTAATCGAAAAGTCAGGAGCCATGAAACATTTAGCATGAAAATTATGCGAGGCTGATAATTTTCATAAGTCTATACAAATACTGTCCATTGAACATATGTATGGATTCTATATATGAAAGTGAATGCATATTGTGGAAACTCTGAGGGATCTTTTTAAAAAAATTGATATTTTAACTTTACCAAGTCTGTATATATTTGAAAATATTATGTATCTTCGTAATAATTTGAGTAAATTTAAATAAAACAGTGATTATCACGATTATAATATTAGGAATAAAGATAAAATAGCGGTGCCAGGTTTTAGATTAGCAAAAACAAATAAAATGTCCTTCTTAAGTAATAGTGTACGGTTTTATAATCAAGTTTCCAAACATATTACAACGCTCACAGAAGGGAAATTCAAGTTGCACGTGAAAAACATATTGATTAAAAATCCTACCACACAGTTTCTGATTATTAAACGACAAAAATTCCTGGACAATTCCGCCTCTGCCAAGCTATTGCCTGTCACCTTTCGATGCCTGTCACCTACATAATTTAAACAAACATCACATTGTTAAAATACGTTTAAAAGAATGGCCCCGAGTTACTTGCCCGTTCTTCTCGCAGTGGCTCTATACAATTTATTTGCTGAACGTGGCAGTACAATGTAGAATATTTCAATACTAAAATTTGTAATTGACCTTCACAAGAGCGTCGTAGACGCCTTAATTGAATAAATGCTTTTGACTTTGACTTTGAATGAAAGTACACAAAATCCGAAAAAATATATATTAAAATTTATTTCATGTCAGATAGACTTTGAAGCAATGATGGCCGAGCGGTAATAGCTATGAACTGCCGTGCCGCAGGTCCCTGGTTCGATCCCCACCGCCGGCTCGAGCTTCACCGCATGGTGAAAGAGCATTTTGTGATTTCCCGCCTGGCTAGCTCCCACCTTCAAGTAGAAAATATATCGCCCAGCACCTACCGGTGTGTTCCGGCAGCAGTCCTTGAGAGCCAGTGAAATTTCAAGCTCATTAGACTTAACAACTATGTCTCAAGGTGGCGGGCGCAATGCAATTCGTCACTTGTGATCAATGCATCTTTTCTTGGTAGAGGTTAGCCCGCTTAACATCAGGTGGGCCTCGAGCTTGTTCAGTCTCAATATCAGAAAAAAAAAGTGATAAAGAGACTTTTAACATCGGGTGGTCCTCGTGCTTGCATCGTCAATAAAACTGGAATTTTGTTCTCAAAATGTTTGTTAGGACTAACAGAAGTCAACTCTAAGAGGTTGTTTAATAAACCTGTATATGCCAAGTATAAATAACCTAAATATCTCTTATACGTTCGCGAACTGATTTCAATTGAAATGAAATTCCCATGAGTTTCACATATTATATATATAAATACAAATTAACCGGCAAAAACACGTTAGGTATCGAATACGTCGACCCGGATTTCGAGCATATCAGATGCTCATCGTCAGGGCGAGTGCGCTACGTCTGCGAGCTCCCGGCGGCTGTAGTGCCCGCCGCTCGCATCCGATCCCCTACGTGAGTGTTTTAGCCGGTTAACTTATAACATTTACACTAAATTCATGTTGAAAATACACCTTTGGATCTGTTCGCGCACAAAGTCGTATTAGCCAGCCTCGTGACTACGATCGATGCAACTTGGTCGAGACGTCTAGTTTAGTCAAAAATGCTATTTTGGATCTTATTTTGTGCACGAATAGAGTCGAATATGTGCATATTAATAGTATTAGTTCTTGTTTAAACATGAACCTAACTATCAATACGCCTTAGTGCTCCATCAACTATAATGAATATATAAATATCTATCATGTTTAGTTCCGGACCTAAGACCTCAAACAAGAGAGTCTGTCACTCACCCTTCGACTTTTGTTTGGAGAAGTGACCGGGCAGTAGATACTTAATAAGATTTCCGTTATATTTTTAACCACTCTCTAAAAAGGAGGAGTTTCTTACTTGGGCTGTATGTTTTTTTTATGTATGGTACCAACTTCAACAATTTATACATGTTTTTAGCGATGCAAATGGTAACGTTTTTCATATTCAAATTTTTGTAATTTAAAATATACTAATAGGGTCTACACAGGCTTTAGTAAATATACAAATCAACTCAGTGCAGCGTGTGATTGCAGAACCAAGTTGCGGAAAATGGGACCGCGTTTATTGCACAATTTTGTAACGTTCGTTGTCTTATTCCACCATCGCAGTTTATTGATCTCCAGCTATTGCCCGTGGCTTCACTCGCGTGGGGCATAGATTCGAAAACTTTTACTAAGATTGCACAACTTGCGTAAAAATTGGAAGTAAGAGCGCGATTCGAATACGCGTAACCCTACTATACTACTACCTACCGTGCCTCTACGCAGGGTAGCTAAACATTTTAGTGCATAATAGGTATTTTGCCAACTTGAGCCACCTTGGTCATGAGCATTTGAACAAGCAATTGGTCATTGAACAACAATGTTAGACTTTGCCCTTATTAAACCACCCAGAATTGATACTTTTTTGATTTCTCGCCACTGAAGTGAGATTTTTGAAGAACATGTAGTCAGTGTGAACATCTAAACATGGTTAATTTTGCAATTACAATTGTTATTATTTACAAATACGCAACCCAATAATTCTACAATTGTAATCTTTGTATTAACGGCTGCCAAGCGAATAAGCTTGCCAAAATAATACAGGAGAATAAAATGCTGACTGAGTTTAATACAAGAATTACAATATTAGTCACTATAACAAAAGATATAACGATTAATCAATCACAATTCATGACTTTAGTAATACGCTTGCTGCCATCTGTTGAGGGAATTCACGAACGTGACGCTTATGTATTTAAAACAACAACGCAGCTGATTACAAATTGACACATAACAGCTATTTATAACACATTTTCTCTGGTAATTTAACAACACTGACATTATATTAGTCAACCGCCTTATGGCGGGTGACGAGGGTAGGGGAGCAGGGTGGAACCATTAATTTCCATTTATATAGACTGACAGCGGATCGGAACCTTGTTGTGTGGCAACCCTGAAAATTCTGCAACAATGTTTTGCGAGTGATACAATGCTTAGTTAGGATGGGGACGATTGGCCCATGATTAAGCGAATAATTTCATTTTGGACAGCCCTATTGTAGGTGGTTAAAATTATAACATGGGCTGAAGCGTGTAACTAAGATGAAATTTTATTATGATGATCAGACAAAATAAATTATAATAACACAGATGACAAAAACCGACTCATAATGTTACGCTTAAAGATAAATCGTAGAAAATATATGAATCAAAATCACATGGATCATTATCAGCATCTGATTGGATCCATCCGAATTCTGCTGTTGAACATGGGTAGAGGTTTATGAATAAATGAAAATTTTGAATAAACTGAAATGCACACTGCATTTCTAAATAAATTTTTAATTCATTTTTCAATAAAAAATGTTATTACTACACCATACTCCGTATATAAACGTTCTCTATTTTTTATTTAGCCTCTTATACACATATTTTTTTTTTTTGTGTATAAGAGTTTTAGTATTAATTTTCTTAAAAAAGTATGTAAATAAAATATGCCAGTAAAAGTTTGTATTTAATTTCATAATTAGAATATTGCCGAATGACATTATATAAATATTTTTTTTGACATTGATACATATTTTTAAGAACCTCTAATGCCAATTTCACTCAAACATACTATACACAACCCCTTAACTACTCATCCGTTATTACATTTGCGAGAAGTTTCGGGTTCGATTCTTGCCAGAGGTGAGGTCTCAATAATTGACCCTTTGCCGATCTCGACAACATAATGCTGTCAGGAAGGACAAATGTACCGTGTTAACCTGTTAACGTTTGCAGATACTGTACTGACACTTATCGCATTGCTATGTAATAATTAAGTGCATATTATGAAATTGTAATTCCACAGTACAAAATGTTAAAGTGTTTAATAGCTGTAAGATAAACAATCGCCAAATAATAAGCATGATGTTTCTTCAACACTTACCCACTAGCCATATTAATATGAGTGAGTTGATGAGTGCGAGGAATTAATTTAATACATAAAGTTTGTAAGTCTCTAAAATTGTATTGTAATTTTTCAACAAATACTGAAAGCACCGTATATATTATAGTTTGAAGTACACTTTTTCTTTGGGTTTAAATATGAAGACCACCATAAAATGCTTTTATACCCTTAGTTATGTTACAAAAAATTTTAATCGAACACCAAATGTAGTAAATCATCACCAAATGAAGTAAATGATCACCCAATTTAGTAAATGATCACTAAATCTCATACTCGCCAACAGTAATGTTCACTTATTATTTAGTAACCGTCTAGGTTTACGTTTAATGTAATGTTCGTAGTAATGTTCACGTTACTCTATTCCGGATCGCCACTCGTGACGAACTGCATCTGTTATGAACAGAGCGTTTCTTTGCCGTGGTACCATTAGATCGTTCCTTAGTTACCGCGTCTCTAGTTTGTACCATCACAATAACATAGGTAATAAATAAGGGATTAAATATAATGACCACGATAAAATGCGTTAATACCAAATGTAGTAAATGATCACCAAATCTCAAAGGCGTATTTAGGTGCGACGACGAGCGACGGGAGCTTGCCGCGGCAGCGGCCGTCGATGCGCCAGAAGAATTATAGCAAGTTTTATTTTGGTGATCATCTACTACTTTTGGTGATGATTTACTACTTTTGGGTTAACAATGATTTATTTGGAGTCATTTTGCTTAAATAGGATAGCGAGATGTCAACACTTTGGTTATATGTTTACATTAAAATGCGGGTTTAATTTTGGTGATCATTTACCCTTTTTTGTCTGGTATATGTTATGTTACTATATCTGGTGGTAGAAAGTTAAACATAAGCATTCTTCTTTTACTGACCCGAACTCGGTCCGTTTTATTTTAGGGGTATGTTTTATGTCTTCTATTTGATAAAGTGTCTTAATATTGAAAATGTGACAACCAAAAGAAATAAACTTCATACATTCATATTAAATGTAAGGATAACATACATTTTCCGTTTATAATTATATAATTTCCGTATCTATAGATATAATATACATTATCTTATAAAAGTTAAATTGAAATAGCCTGGTTTAGTTCATTTAACCCACCCTGTTCATTTCACGGCACCGCTGAGTTGTGTGACGCTGATTTGTGCATCCCGGGCGCGCGCATCCCGAACACGAGACGCGCCATTTTATGCATCGTGTCACACAATCATTCGCTTATTTGCATCAAATTATCTGAATATAATTTGTCAACGGCGGCGGCGCCCTCCTGTGAACTGTTGTTGTAATTGTCAAACAAAACGCATTCATCTAGTGTACAGTTAAGGTATAGGCACTACAATATTTTTTACAGTGACAATGTTAAACTTAGGAACGCTATCTTTAAATTAAAAACTGTTCGCATATATATTTCACATAGGTATATACCATTTGTCAAGAAAAATCCAACAAGTTCAGGCATCACGGGCTACTAATGAGTTCATGTAGCCACTTCCCAGCTCCATCGTCAGACCCTGAATACCATAGAAGAATAGAAAATAGGTCTGTAGAATTTATCAAGAATAATTTAACTACATATACTTAGTTAATACATCATCAGACCAACTTCATAATAGAATTGACACTGAAATTATATGGGTAAGTAAAATAAATGTATAATTATTATGATATTGTAAATGCCCTTCCACCATGCGGGCCACCAAGGGCATCTTGTGAATGCCCGCCTGGCTAGCGACCACCTTCAAGTAGATAATCTGTCGCCAAGCACCTAACGGTGTGTTCCGGCAGCAGTCCTTGAGAGCCAGTGAAATTATAGGCACATGACACTTAAGAACTATCTCTCAAGGTGACCGGCGCAGTGCAATTCGTGACTTGTGACAAAATGCATCTGTTATAGGCAGAGGTTAGTCCGCTTAACATCAGGTGGGCATCGAGCTTGTTCCATCACAATAACATAAAAAAAAGAACATCTGGGGTGGTCTAACCCTACGTATTTATTTAATATCATAATAATTATACATTTATTTCACTTAATCATATAATTTCAGTGTGTGAAGCTCAAGCCCGCGGCGGGATTCGAACCATGGACCTGCTGCGCGGCAGTCCATAGCCAATGCCACTGAACCATCACTGCTTCTTGCAGGTGTCGTACGAGCCGACTATAGGAAAAATACCTGAAAATTTTCTGAAGAGCGGCTATCTTACACTGCGATGCCCCAGACGCTTGCAGTGTGAGTATTATGGAAAACCCTCCGTTATGGGGAAGGCCTTTGTTCAACGAGTGGATATTATGGATGTTGCTGAAGCTACATATAGAAGTCATTACTACAAAAAATACCCTGGTATTTCATTCAACTATTGGAAAGATTTAAGGGTTGGTTTAGTAAACAGTTTCAAGAGTTTCAATGTATTTTATTTATAAAAATCCTTAGTAGAGTATTTCTGCAATATTATTGGTTGAAAAATTAGGGGTCGTATGGTCTTCAATGCCATTCGTCTTCACTGTCCAATAGACCGCCGGGCAGAGTGTTTTGATTACCTGACACTTGGTTAGCGGGGATTGGATGAACGGTTCGTCAGATAGTGGTATGCTAAATGTAAAAGAACGTATACTACAGTACGTTCAGTGTGCGGGTGTGATATTATTTGCACGTACAGTTATTTGATTTTCACACAAAAGAAGCTATAAAACTTCTTAATTCAAGTATTTTGAAGCAGTGATGGCTCAGTGGCATTAGCTATGGACTGCCGCGCAGCAGGTCCATGGTTTGTGAAGCGCTCGTAGCGAAGTTTACTTAGCTGTTCTAAACCGATCAACAAAGTTAAGCAACGTCGCGCGCGGTCATGAGTTGGATGGGTGACCACTAGTGACATTACTACTGAGCGTTTCCGTGCTTCGGAGGGCACGTTAAGCCGTCGGTCCCGGTTGTTGTCTTAGGATGGCAGTCGTTATAGCATGGTGGTAGGGCATTTTGCGAATGCCCGCCTGGCTAGCTACCACCCTCAAGTAGAAAATCTGTCGCCAAGCACCTAGCGGTGTGTTCCGGCAGCTGTCCTTGAGAGCCAGTACTTCTAGGTTAGCCGGAACAACATCTTCGACCACATCATCACTTACCATCAGGTGAGATAGTGGTCAAAGCGTAACCTATCAGGCATAAAAAAAAAAAATAATGGTTCGAATCCCGCCCAGAGCTTGAGCTTCACCGCATGGTGGAAGGGCATTTTGCGAATGCCCGCCTGGCTAGCGACCACCCCCAAGTAGAAAATCTGTCACCAAGCACCTAACGGTGTGTTCCGGCAGCAGTCCTTGAGAGCCAGTGAAATAACAGGCAAAATGAGACATAACAGGTATGTCTCAAGGTGATGGGCGCAGTGCAATTCGTCACTTGTGATGAAATGCATCTGTTATCGGCAGAGGATACCGCTTAACATCAGGTGGGCCTCGCGGTTGTGCCTTCGCAATAACATAAAAAAAAAAACTGCTGGTTGGAAAAGATGGTATATATTGCTGCAAATGTTAAACTGTTACAATAAGAATGTCAAAGATAGGGAAGGAGTCAATAGCACCAGTTCCAGAAAACTTGAGTGAGGTGAAAGATTAGCGAAGTGTGGGCATGTCGTGTACATTGTACATATGCCGCACCGAGGAAGGACATTTCGTGAGTTCTTGGTCACCAAAGACCTATAAGTGTGTTTCAGCAGATGTCCTTGAAAACCAGCACTCTTTCTAAGCCTGGATTGAAATTCTCTACAATGACTTCCTCACTTACTAATAAGGACAATGGTAAAGGGCTAGCCAGCATTAGAATCAATGTTTATATATATTTTGAAACAAACTAAGCGTCTCGTCGAATCCTGTTCGAGACGAAAATTGTGCTCTCAAACTATTTTATTTTTGGAGTGTTGAAGATAATATATGGGTAAGATTCCACGAAGACCGAAGAAAGAGAATACGTGTATGAAAAGTACTGGTACTTAAACAACTGGAAGACTGAAGTTAAAGAAGCATAGGTACAATTTGGATTCTTTTAGCATGGGAAAAGGGCAGGAAGCTAGCGACTACGCCCACGTGAGCACTGAATACACGACGCTCCTTTTGGGAACAAAGTAATTCGTAAAGTGAAAATGTATACACTGGGGTTCAATTCCACTTGTCCTGCACGAAGCCATTATATCTGCGTAATGAAATTTGTGGGCTATATATTTGGGATAGTTATTATTCTTCTTCTTCTTTTTAGTCGGCATCTTCATTACTGAAGGTTGTGTCTAGTCTGATTTGACAAAGTGATGCACTATGCTCTTCCACGTGGTTTGGTCCTCGGCGGTCCTAATGGCTCTGGTAAATGGCAAGCCCGTAATCGTCGTGACTAGGTCTGACCACCGGATAGGTGAACGATCGCGTGGTATTTTCCCCTCGACCTGGCCAATTATCATTAGCTTCTCCAGGATGTCAGGGTTCCTACGATCGATGTGTCTAAAGTATTCAAGTATCCGCTGGAAGCAGGTAGCTATAGATATTAAAAGATTGTTGTTTAAAAGAATGGCCCCAAGTTTCTTGCCCGTTCTTCTCGCAGTGGCTCTATACAATTTATTTGCTGAACGTGGCAGTGCAATGTAGAATATTTCAATACTAAAATTTGTAATTGACCTTCATTAGAGCGTCGTAGACGCCTAAATTGGTTAAATGATTTTGACTTTGACTTTGATAGCGAACAGCCTTGTGGTTCTTTTGAGCTCCGTATCTACTTAAAGCGAGGCCAAACAAACACCATAAAGTGAATAATAAAAATCACTCTAAATACACCTCAAGTCCATAAAATGTGTACACTTTTTACATTCAAACCGCACCCATGAGAACTTCTGTAAAATTAACCAAATTCGCTGTTCACATCGACTGTAGTAATAAACTGGTGCTGGTTGGCTTTACGTGCGTGACTACTGACTACAAACTAGTGATGTTACTCGCTGTGCAAGAATGCATCGTTTTATCGATACAATTCACCAAGCTTTAGATACTACAAACGGCTTACGTGACTGTTCATGGCTATGTATAAAAATATCCAACTAGCTCTACTTTTCATTTCAAAAATAAATAGATTTTATGGCAAAACACCTATCAAAGTTTAAATATAAAGCTTATCCATATAAGGCTAAATACTTCGTTGACATCAGCTTCTCTATTTTTTGAGGTTTGGGAACCCTAACAAAATACATAGAATACAAAGTTCTCTTATTATTTCGTAGCCCTAATCCTTGACCTTATACGATCTCTTAGACCATTTTCGTGTTCTGAAAGGTACATTTATACTCTCTTTTTATACGCCTATTTCATAAACGGTGTATATTGAAACACATGAAACAGTAATAAAGACGATCTCTTATCGATATAAAGACAATCGGTAGTACGACATTACTGGTTCAAATTGATGGTCCTTTAAATTCCATCTGCAATATATGTCCTTTTTTGTGGTCGGCAGTGTAAATGAAAAAAGTGTAGTAAAACGTGAATTAACCACTGGAATGGGCCGTTTAATTATATTAAATGGTGTTTTGTTTCGTTTTAAAGCACTGGCAACATTGAAATTATGGTCCATATAACCTAGGTCCATGCTATTTACTGGCGACACTCTAACGATATAAATACTTTACTCTCTACTATTCAGCGTATGATAAAAATTTATGACAACAGCCCAGAAATATAATAGATGAAGCAATGATGTCTAAGTGGCATTGATTATTATAGAATACCACACAGAGGTGGTAGATAAACGCGTACATGGCTGACTAACACACTCAAGTAAAAAGATTAATACACTCGAATAAAAGATCTATCTTCTTCAAAAATTATCAATCTATCGTCAAACACCTAACGCTGTGTTCTGGAAGGTGTCATTGAAAGTCAGTATAACTAATTTGAAAGTAGCTCACCATATTAAAAAAAAATACTGTATAAATTGGTTTCGGTTAAAATGGCATGCGTTTTTTAAATTAGTTTCGGGTTCCATTTTTTTTTCTTCTGTGAACATTTATATATTTACAATATTACAAATATACGATAGGTTTTTTTTTATTTGTTCGTATATCTGTAGTATTGTAATGTAATCCGCATAACAGGCGTTATTGCAAACATAACAATATTAAAAATAAAAAAACAATATTTTCACTAACAACCCACAGGACCCCGACACGAATTGTTTCAAGTTTTTGCTTCAGTTTTATGATGACCACCCGCATTTTTTAAGTCATCCCTCCTTTAAATATAATGCGTATATTAGCATCAAACTTGGTGAGATTATAGAATATACTCTACGAATAATTATGTAAAGAAATGTAAATCACGCCTAAAACAGCAGAACGCAAACCTTGCAAGAGCGGGCGTGGTTTAAAAAGTGTACCTACAGGCGCAACAACACTATCTTCACGCGACCAATCGGATACGATCATTTCTAAGCGCCATAACAATTAACCAGTCCAATTGAGTTTGTAAGATTGTGCAGTTGCACTTCTTTACATTATTATTCGTGAATATACTCTTAAAATAAACCACAAGCAATAAAAGCGGGCCGAGTGCAAGTTGGACTTGCGCTAAGGACCCCGAACAGGGAGTCGGGGTCTTTAATGTGTAACTAGAATGAGAACGGAGATAAACTGAAGCAGTGATAGCTCAGTGGCATTGGCTATGGACTGCCGCGCAGCAGGTCCATGGTTCGAATCCCGCCCAGAGCTTGAGCTTCACCGCATGGTGGAAGGGCATTTTACGAACGCCCGCCTGGCTAGCGACCACCCTCAAGTAGAAAATCTGTCGCCAAGCACCTAACGGTGTGTTCCGGCAGCAGTCCTTGAGAGCCAGAAAAATTACGGCTATTAAGGCTAATGAGACCTAACAACTGGACGTCTCAGTGTGACGGGCACAGTGCAATTCGTCGTTGACGAAATGCGTCTGTTATAGGCAGAGGTTAGTCCACTTAACATCAGGTGGGCACAAGCCCGAGGGCTTGTTCCGTTACAATAACTAAAAAAAAAAAAAAAAAACTAATTTTGACATAACCATATTTCTTGGACACAGTGCCTATTATGGAGTTCGATTTTCAAAATGAAGATCATTTTCATTCTCATTGAAATAAGATAAGGATTCTAGGTAATACATACAATAGTTATTTGTTTAATACGATAGGTACATAAGTTGTTTTTTGCGCGAATGCCGACTTTTAATACCAAGCTAATGAAGTATTATAGAACATATTCAGGAGGATAGCGAGTGATTCTAATATAAACACAGTGATGAGACCTAAAAACATTGGTCTTGCGTCTCTTTACGAGCGAGAAAAATAGTTTCTCATCTTCGCGTCGTGCTTTATGTATATTTTTTGCTCTTTAGATGTTGTTTTTACTTATTTCACTGCATGATATTGTCACCAAAAACAAAGTACATTTTGAAGTATAATCTATGTATATATATACATATAATTATGTATATGACAATTACCTGTGTCATAACTGAAAATAATTATTACTATCAAAACAAAAAGGTGCTATTCATATTATTAAATTTTGTACCTACTATTATTTTATGGACTCCTGGTGCCTCCAACATCTAATACGAGGGATTGTCCATGAATAAACAGGTTTCCAAAGAATAATAGTGTTGTGATGAAAATACTACCAAACAAACAGTGTTTTCTTGTGGCTACAGCCTAAATGTCTGCTATAAATTGGCGCGACAAATGGACGACTTTCGGCGAGATGGCAGCAGTGCCGTAATTCAGGTTTATAGCACGATAGTTGCCGTACGTCGGTTGCGCTGCCGATAGCGGTGGCAGTTTATTGCGGCGAAAGCAGATTGCTTGATAGTTAACAATACATATAGCGTTACTAATGTCACCGTTTAATATTAATTCCTTTTGGCTCCACTGTTATGTGTACAATGATTTAATTAATTAATAATATTGAATTCCCATTCGAACCACGAGTGGATACAAGTCAGTGAGGACAGCAAGAATACACTGGAGAGTTTTTTTTAATACAATCAATTGTCGATGTTGAGTGAAGACGCTATGTTAAGAAAATTATCCATATTGTGAACGATCTTTTTGTAAAAACATGCAAATGATGTATTGAAATTATATGGTAACAAATAGGTGCAACAAAGTCATCTCTTACCGGCAAATATTCACTTTATGTAATAGGAAATTTAAAAATGAATATAAATTGAAGGTACACAAATGTATTGTGCCAAAAACTAAAACTATTTTCACCTCGTTGTAAGTTCTTACACTTAATCTTACTTAGTTCCTTTACAGTATGGTATTAAACATAATAACGTTAAGGAAAATAAAACATAGGAATATGTGGAAATACACAAGAGTTATTTGACGAAAACGCTACCTGATATTGCATATTATTATACTCACTGACCTCATCTGATGTGATGACGATAAACCGAGTTTCGTCGAGATGGCCGCAGTGCCGTTATTTAGTTTTATACCGCAATACCGACCGTACGTCGCGTTAATGTTGACAGCGACGTTTTATTGTGGTTACGGCAGATTGCTTGCAGTTACGATCGTCATTTTTCTGCACTTAACACACCTATGAGTTGTGTTATGTCAATATTTATTTCGCAAGCCATGCACAAACAGTACATATTTTGATTTTATAGCGAATGAAAATCTCCCTGGGAACTAATTTTTTATGTTATAGTGACGGAACAATCCCGAGTCCCATCTGATGTTAAGTACTAGACTAACCTTTGCCTATATCAGATGCATTTCGTTAAAGACAAATTGTACCGTGCCTGTCACACTGAGACGTACAGTTGTTAGATCTCATGTGCTTGTAATTTTACTGGCTCTCAAGGACTGCTGCCCGAACACACTGTTAGGTGCTTGGCGACAGATTTTCTACTTGAGCGTGGTGGCTAGCCAGGCGGACATTCGCAAAACGCCCAACGGATCTGCTGCACGGCAGTCCATAGCCAATCCCACTGAGCCATCACTGTTTCAAAACTGTTATCGCGTCGCTATCATTTGGAACAAAAATATAGTGTTGATAGTGATCCTACCGTATTCCGTAGTTTTGATGTCGGAACAATATTTACGTAATATTTATTACCTATGCTATTGTGATGAAACAAGCATCAGACCCACCTGGTGATAAACGGTAGTCTCTATTTTAAACAGATGCAGTTGGTCACAAGTGGCGAACCGGAATACAGTAATGTGAACATTACTGCATGGCAGTATAATATTGGTAAATTAGTCGTGTTCGCAGGTCATAGATGTCGCTCTGTTCTCGTATGACGACGGTTAAATAATAAGAAAAAACGATAAGTTCAAACTATGGTTTACTTTCCAGGATAGCTCAGGTTGAAAGAGCAGACGTTCCGGATTGGGGACGGATGGTCACGGGCTCGAATCCTGCTTTGAACCTACTTTCAACGGAAGATTATCTTATTTTCGTACTTGCTGGAAACAAGCTAAAGAACGAAGCGATTTATGACAATCTCATCTGTTGTTTAGTGATAATGTGGTGGAAGGTAGTATAGACCTGGAATCGGAACTGAGTTGCTGTTAACAGATTTTTTACTTGATTGGGAGGGAGGAGGGTAATTGCAAAATATCCTACAACCATGCAAAAACAGAGGTCATCTGTGTTTTCCTGTTATTACCAGCTCCGGATACTTACTATTTCATATAATATATTAAACTGGAACTAGGTAGCTCCTGTAATATTCATAAGCCTATTTTCACATCATCGACCGAATCTGCCAAATATGTGCCTCGCTAACACGCACATAAACACACATCTTTATATCTCGTCTCGTTGGCCACGGTCCAATTCTGCAGACGATGCTGTCTCAGGCCAAAGTGGGACCAAACTGGAATTAAAGTGGCAATAATACGTTTACTTAGCGACTGTACTGAATTGACCAAAGACCCTGGGGGAATTCAATTTGCCTAATACTGGGCTTAATTTTATTTGCTTGGGGATAATTAACCTGTAGTTGGGATTTGAGAAGGTTCAAGCTTTGGAGGACTTAACGAGAGCAACTTGAACATTTCTGCTTTCTATCCAGTGATCTACAGAGTTAATCTAGGGTGTCTAATGTTCTTACAAGGTTTGACCGTCTGAAACAGTATGTAGTAAGGGGACTAAGGCACTTACCTTAGCCGGTGAGAAAACCAGCTGTCTATTGTCTCGCTCAAGAACCGTACAAAATATATAGATCCCGTGTCAACAAAAAAGATGCATATATAACTATTATTATTTTATACCACTAAGGTGGCAAACAAGCTTACGGCCCGCCAGATGATAAGCAGTTACCGTAGCCTATGGACGCTTGCAACACCAGGAGCCTAAGTGTGCTAATAACATGTTCATATTCAGCATAGATTCATTCAAGATTCATACTAGACAGATTCGGTAGTCTGCTGATCCCTTATGAATATATAATGAATCTAGGCTGGTTTGATGATATTGCCAACAAAAAATATAAAGAGAAGAGTAAGGTATTCAGAAAACAATTTCGTTATTGTTTATTATTATTTTATTATTTCGTTTCGTTTTCAAATGAAACCGAGATTGAATCAATATTGACTCAATATGAACGATATGAAGTTAGTAGACTACCAAAACTGTCAAAATTGACCAGGCCGAGTCCATTATAGATTCATATTGATTAGTAGACTTGACGCCCTGGGGTATAACTCGCGCGATGCCGACCCTGAAGAAATCTCTTCACGCCCTTTTTGAAGAACCCCGTGCTGTACTCCATCGGGAAAACCACGGCGGGGAGCTCATTCCACAATCTGAGCATCAGCGGCATTAAGCTGCTTTGAGCCCGTTCATCCTTTAATGTTAAAACTGCAGTCGAGAAATCGATCTTCACTAGTTTCTTGCAGCAACAATAGCTATATTCGATCAGCGATGTTTGCTAGTTGGTCAAAATACTCACCGAGTTCCTTGCTTATTCGTTATCTCGTCAAGAGACTTACGCTTGTAAGATGCATACTAGTGGGCCGCCTCGATTGAGGGGGATGGTAATCGATCGTCACACTCACTCAGGCGCTTTTAGCTCAGCGACAAGGTATTACAACTACGAGCTGATCGCCTACTTCTTTATAGTTTCAAGTTCTAGCCACTTAATCGCATTGCACGCGGTGTGATATCTCCAAGATCCTTACCTTCTGACTTATATATCGAGCTAGAACTTGCAGCATCTCAAAATCTTTTCCCGTAGATGTAAAGAAATGGAGGTAAAAATGTGCCATAAGAGCAGCGTGGCACAACTTACGAAGATGTGAGTGGGGTGTTGCTTCACATTTTGACATAACAGGGATCATTGATATCTTAACGATCTGATTATATCCTGAAAATCCTTAATGGCAGTTGGTATATAATACCAATGTGAGTTAGGAATATTTCTCGCAAGGAAGGCAGCTGAACATAAAGCAGATTTTTTTTATTCCAAATATCCCTGGGTATTTTCTACCAATCTGAGCTGCCGAGGTTATGAGTCAAAGAATCGAATGTATTCTTACATTTATATTGTTTACCCTTTGTTCGGGGATGGAGTGTGTCGCTGTAATTTTGTCGACTTAATTTCGCTCTATGTATAACTACATGTATTGGATTGCGTTATAATCGACGGGCCAAAAACTATTTAAGTAATAAAATTTCTTTGTAGGCCTTATGTAAACTGGTGACTAACGCTAATACTAACTATTTAAAAAAAAAAAAACTAACTATTAGAAGTCGCAAGATCCAACCTACAAAAACGTGGAAATTAGGCAACGTTTTTTTTTTTTTGTTTGTTATTGTGATGGAACAAGCGCGAGGCCCATCTGATGTTAAGCGGTATCCTCTGCCTATAACAGATGCATTTCATCACAAGTGACGAACTGCACTGCGCCCATCACCTTGAGAGATCCCTGTTAAGTCTCATTTTGCCTGTTATTTCACTGGTTCTCAAGGACTGCTGCCGGAACACACCGTTAGGTGCTTGGCGGCAGATTTTCTACTTGAGGGTGGTCGCTAGCCAGGCAGGCATTCGCAAAATGCCCTTCCACCATGCGGTGAAGCTCAAGCTCTGGGCGGGATTCGAACCATGGACCTGCTGCGCGGCAGTCCATAGCCAATGCCACTGAGCCATCACTGCTTCAAACACGTTGCACGTGGTGCTGCTTATTTGGGGCATTCTCTTTTATCGGCTAACATTGTTGGCTAACAATACATTTTGAGGATATGGAACAGTCTTAAAATGAACCCTGATAAAAGAAGTGTCATCTAACCAATAAAAATTCTGTTCAGTAAGCTCTAGAATCTACTCTCAGGTAAAACTCACTTCTCTTAATAAATACGTTGCTGTTACATAATACCTCGTCTTTTCAAAAACCCAACTTGTAATAAACAAACCTGCCACCGCACCGTCGTAAGCTTTACTCAAAATCCTTTGCAATTTCACCGGTATTTTTTATTAATTTTTCACGTTTAAAATCTTAACTGAGACTTGACGTAAATCTCCTTACCTGAATGTTAATTCCGGAGACGTTTTACAAAAGATCTCTTTGTCGAGTTTTTCGTTTTATTATCCTTTGAGTTGAGACTCAGCCGTGGATAAGTTTATAGTAACTGTGTTCTTCAGTACGAAGCATTGTTGCGACGCGACGCTGAAAAATTACATCTGGGCTACAGTCTAAGAAAACTTCAAAATGGATTACAGAAAAATTACAGAATAAAAGTTAACTGTGTACAGTTATTTCTGCTCTGTGGAACGTTTGTTAAGTACTATAAGGTTTAATTTTTTTGCCGGCACGTATTCATGTCAAAAGAAGTGATCATTAGGACAACATTACTTTTCCAAAGTAGCTTTTGCAAACATAATTTTTGATGCACAAAACGGATCTCTAGACAATTTTTTGACACAAAATGAGCTTTTTATAAAATGAAAAATCATTTATATGTCAAGACTGACACATAGTTCCTTTATTATTATAAGTAGTTAAGGTCTATCAAATTTTAATGGCTTATGATATAAAGTTATTCGCGTATTAGTTAGACCGTGTTGATGAAATTCACCCTGGATGACTTGAATACATGTTTCAGGGCTTGAATTAATTATATATACATTGACAGGACATATTACAATTAAGATCAAAATTTTGGTAAGTTGGACAAAATACATTATGGAAAATTCGAGCTTTTGACATAAGCTGCAGCTCAGCCAGTCCGCTCTTGACCACGATATTGCAACGTGATCGGAACATCAAGGTAAACAATATACATGTTTTATTGCTATTAAGTCTGCTCAAATAATTATGACTATAAGACTGATAATTATTAGCTGATCCCATTTGGATCAAGCGTAGCAAACAAGAAACAATAAAGCGCTTGAGAGTATTCTTTCCATATTCCTTTATCAGCTTACCCGTCTCGTAAAAAGGGTCAATGAGATCTTTTCCAGCGATATATTTTCAAACGTTTTCATATAATAAGGTTGGTAGAACTTAACCCTTCCCAAGGCATCTAGCCTCCCGACCTCTGCGACGCACAAGTGGGTCCACACTCCCCTTACGATCCCTCAGGAGGTTGTAAAAGGAACACAGGCGTAAGCCAAAGTTATACTAGATCAGTGAAAGATCTTTTATAACCTATAGTAATTGTACTTTATAGAAATAATTTAAAATAAAATTTATTAAAGCTTACAGATTATATATTTTAGAGTTAAACTTTAATAATAAGCTTATATATTTTACATTTGACCGTCTTCTTCCTATCCATATATCATCCATGAGGTGTCGTACAATATTTATTTGGGTAAAAACAACGCACGACGTGCATATATAAGTATAATGTGGATGGGTTGCTTTCCTAACGGTAGGTGCCTGACGGTATTCGAATAATACTGTAATTTTTTCCACCTATTAATTGAACCCTCGTTACAAATATTAGGAACAATATTACCTTTTGAGTAGTCAGTGTTACTAGAAGATTTGTTAATTTGTTACAAATCTTTTAATGAAAAAGATACAGTATTATTCGCATTCCGTCAGTTACCTCCCGTTGTTCCCTATGTAAAGACTACTTTTGCAAGTTGGCAGTACAATAAACGATCAGTACAACTATATAATAAAATAAATACAGATCATAAAATTTACGCCAAACCTTATTATGAATGTAAAAATATTATAATTAATTGGAATAGGACTATTGATTACAACGAGACGGAAACACTTCTGCAACAACTCACACTAAATAAATACAAATAATTTAATAAATACTTCAAAATAAACAGAAATTTAGAAATTTAAAGCATACACACATATACACAAAAACCAATTCCACACATACAATTAATTAAACACAAAAAATAAATAAAAAATAAGCAATTAAGTTAACACATGGTATGTATGTATTAGATATGGAAGAGCGGAGGCATTTTGTGCTTAAAAGGAGAATCCTGACGCTTGTTTTATGTAATGTAAAAGAAAAGAAATAAATAATTTTGAATTTTGAATTTAAGATAAGATATTCATTGTAAAAAATACTTAATCTTTTGCCAAGGCTATACCAGTTGGCCTGAATTTTGAGAAGCATAAGTGCGTTCATACTCCCCTCACGACCCCTTGGGAGGTTGTGACTAGAACACATGTTGGTTAGTACACTGAAATATTGCATCAGTACAGGAACTTTGTCCAAGAAATAACATTGAAAAGAAGTTTGAGAGAGAAAACATGTTACATTTCCTCTTTGGTTAATTTTTATTATTTCACGGTTATGCGCAAATAAAATATGGAAACTTTGCTTTATTCGTTAAAAAGCCTATATTCTGAAATTTCTTATTTGTATGCATAGGTAATTATGAAAATATCTAAGTGCATCTATTGGTCAAAATGTAGTTATCAGCTAACATCGTGGTTGTTGCTGTTTTCTTGCATAAGCCTTTGCTTTCGGTGTTTATTTCATACTTGTAGATACTAAGATATCTTATTGTACCTTCATTGACTGAGCTATGGAGGTTTTATATACCTGAATTTGCAAATCTAGGAACTTTTTGCAGTCGTAATCTGTATGAAGTCGAAAGGAATTTTTGCTGAACAATATTTAGTTGGTAGCTGTGTATAATATCCTGTAGTGTCTCTAAGGAAAAATTGTATTTTGAAGAAGTTTTCCATTGTTGGACAAATGTCCAGAGATGACATGGCTACTGACGGAAAAAATAATTTGCCAATGTGCAGGTAAGTAACGTTTGTTGGGATGGATATTGGACCTGAACTATATGTCGAAGTTTTTTTTTTATTGCTGATACATTAGCCTTTGACCATAATCTCACCTGATGGTAAGTAATGATGTGGCGGAATGTATTAACAAGCTAAACCTAGAATTACTGTGATTTGATACAGGTTTCCCCGTGGGGTGCCGCGTTAGAATTGCACCTCCCCATATAATCTCGTGGGTGTCGTAGGAGGCGACTAAGGGAAAAATACTGGAAGGTGGGCAGCAGCACCTTCTAAAGAACTGCCATCTTACACTGCGATCCCCAAGCCGCCTGCCAAGCGTGGGGATTATGGCAAATACCCCCTTAAAAGGGGAGGCTGTGTTCAGCAGTGGACGAGTCGGCTGTTACAGATACAGGTTGTTTTTTTATGTTATTGTGACGGAACAAGCTCGAGGCCCACCTGACGTTAAGCGGACTAACCTCTGCCTATAACATATGCATTTCATTACAAGTCACGAATTGCACTGCGCCTGTCACCTTGAGACATATTTGTTAAGTCTCATGTGCCTGTAATTTCACTGGCTCTCAAGGACTGCTTCCGGAATACAGCGTTAAATGCTTGGCGACAGATTTTCTACTTTAGGGTGGTCGCTAGCCAGGCGGGCATTCGCAAAATGCCCTTCCACCATGACGTGAAGCTCAAGCCCGCGGCGGGATTCGAACCATGGACCTGCTGCGCGGCAGTTCATAGCAAATGCCAGTAAGCCTTCACTGCTTCAAATCTACACACAAAACGCCATTTTGCTTTAGTGATTAATTAATTTGTTTTAAGCTTTAGAACTGACTCCTTTTTCATACTTTCGTAATTAAATACCGTCGTGTTTTCACACCTGACGCAGACTGTACCCTTATTTACCGTTATAATTTCCAAATCCTTTGTTATTTATGTCGAGATTAGTCTCTTATTAATTGTGTTATTTAATATCTAATTATTAGAGATGTACGCACTTATGAGACAATTTCATTACAGAGATGTGTTTAGTATTTAATTAGTGCGATTCAAACAAGTATACATAATGACTAGGTACCCAAAAAAAGAGAATGTATGCGCAATCATGGGATGCGGGGAAGAAAAGACTAGAGGGAAGTAGAGACAAATTCCCTTAAATTTTTGCGCGGTCTTTACTCATTCGAATAAGGAAACTCTACTCGCTCGACTTATACGATTTGATTGACTCCACACGATTATTGTAATGATATGACAGACTTAGCTTTGACAACTATCTCAACTGATGGTAAGTGATGATGTGGGCGTAGATGTTGTTCAGGCTAACCTATAATTACTGCTTCTCAAGAACAGCTGTCGAAACACAACGTTAAGTGATTGGCCACAGATTTTCTACTTGAATCATCAAGTAGCTAGCCCAATAAGGGCATTCGCAAAATACCCTACCATCACGCAAATAGTAGCTTGTTTTTTTAGGGTTCTGGATCCAAAAATCCCAAAAGTAGAGCCTTAATAATAAAACTACGTATTCTATCTGTACGTTGGTCCATATATTTCATACGTTACATGTCGTGAATGAGTTATACGCTTCAAATTTAGACATTTTGGGCAGAATGTTGACCCAAAAAGGAATATTGGGCTCCAATACATAGAATACACGGATTTTTTTTGTTCTTATATATCGGGTGCTATCATTTAGACCTCACTAAGTGCATTATAAAATTTATGTTTCTAAAATATAAATTAATGGGGGCAGTCAAAGTTGTAAATTTTAGACCAATATTGTTAAGGGACGATTTCAATAATTAAACAAGTCAATAATCTGAAATTACTTTTTATAAAACATATTACTATATTCAACCAAATATAGCGAAGACTCCGTTTTATATACAAAACTAACAGTATTTTTTTCTTGTATAAACTGTTACAATGCGATCCTTAAACTAAGAAGCCTTCCAACAGAGAACTTCTTGACAAGTTTTTCATTTTAAACATTGATATTTGCAAACAGTTATATAACTGGAATGATGACTTGAAGTTCGTTATGTGGCAAATCTAAACACAGCGTCCTTTTTATTCTATGACACAGCTAGCATTCGGACAAAAATCACCACGTTTTATCTAAGTGAGCAAAAAATGTTGCTGTCAGAATTTTTTTATCCGACTGCTCCGCTAATCGGCACCATTTATATTTTTTATTAACCTTTTTTCTAGATTAAAAAGTTACGTAAACCCGTGTAGGTGATCATTATTTTTTACCCGAGAGGATGTGGAGACCGGCTCAGCCGGTTAAAGCCCGGATGATTACGTATTCGACAGTCGATTACCGCCACGCGCGTCCGTCCCCTGGTCCTGTTGTTTTCCCACCTATCCGCAATTGGTATATAGTCAGTAGGGGCATTGTGATTTTAATGGTTATGTAATCATCATCATCGCAGTGTAAGGTAGCAGTATTCCAGAAAGCGATGTTGCTTACCTGGTCGTTTTTCCCTTTGTCAACTCTTACGACACCAACAGGAACATATGGGCTGTAATAATGGAATCTATTATGCGAGAACATTGGTAATATGTTTATACCACACCCACTCAGAAAGCGTCTCATTGCTCGTTCATAAACGGGTTATAAAGTACGTAATTTCTCCCTCATAAATGTGCGGCGGGAAAAATTATATGTAATTTAATTTCTGCCCTCCCTAGCAGGGCAGGAATGAAAGAGTTGGTATTTTTTTTTCTGTACTCAATTTTCAATGAAAGGAGGTAAGCAAACTTTTTCTGCATCACGACAAAAAAAGCGCGGCAAATTTGATTTCGTCTTGTTAAATTTTGTTGTTTACTAAATAGATAATTTAACAGTACGCTTTTAATTACTCTAAGTAATTTTCCAAAATATAATCTGATAGTGATGATTTTTTTATGATGACCCAACCAGTAATAAAAAATACAACTCAAGAAGTCATAAAGAACTTGCTTCCTGAGAAGTCTCGCGATGGATACAAGTAAACTTATAATGATTTTATTTTCCTCGTATGTGTAGTCAAAACACTATGTATCACTCGGGAGAAAGTTCTATTACTATTCTCGAGTTTCTTTTCTTTTACATGACATACTCTCGAACAGAAATACAAGTACCTGCGCCGCGTCATCAAGACCCGCGTCAAGTACCATCGACATCGGCGGGAGCGTTTCATAGTCAAGAGCTCGCCCAACTGTCTTCAGCGATCACCATGGCAGTCAAGGCCGCCAGTCATCCAAGATACGTCGAACTACCTGTCTTCAGTGGGAATCATCAAGAATGGCTGATGTTCCGCTCCGCCTACAATGAGACGGCAACATTATTTACGAAGTTCGAGAACATCAACAGATTACGAAGAAACCTGAAAGGAAAAGCCAGCGAAGCCGTTGAAGGGCTACTCATCAGCAACAGCGATCCTGCAGACGTCATGCGCACACTCGAATCCAGATTCGGAAAGCCGGAAGCCATCGCCATAGCGGAACTTAATACGCTGAAGGCGCTGCCACGACTCACAGAAAACCCGCAAGACACATGCACAGTTTCAAGCAAGATCACCAACGCTGTGTGCATACTTCAAGCTCTGGGCTGCGCACATTTCCTGTTTAATCCAGAGACAAGCAAAATACTGCTGGATAAGCTCACGCCTACCCTTCGTCACAAGTTCTACGAATTCGCCGCCAAACAACCAAGAGAAAATCCAGACCTACTGAAGATGGAGAAGTTTATGAAGACAGAAGCCGACCTGTGCGCACCTTACGCACAACCCGAACCAGTGGGCACTCAAGCACAGCCCACCTCACAGAACAAGCGCACATACAAAGTGCACACAGTCACAGAAGAACAACAAACCACAGCGAAGTGCGCGGTATGTGACAATACCGGACACACTACAACAGACTGCGAAAAGTTCAAAAACGCAGACAGCAACACAAGATGGGACATCGCCAAGAACAAGCATCTTTGTTTTCGATGCCTACGCTACAGAGCAAGAAACCACAGCTGCAAGCGACGTACCTGCGACACCAACGGCTGCAAGTACTATCACCACAAATTGCTACACTTCGTTAAGAAGACAGAACCTGCTAAAGAAAAGGAAACAACAGAGGCCGTCACCACTACTTGGACCGCCACACAGAAGCAATCTTACCTCAAGATTATACCAATCCAAGTGAAGGGGCCTACAGCAACAATTGACACTTACGCGCTGCTTGACGACGGATCCACAGTCACGCTCATCGACAGCAACATCAGCGACAAGATCGGGGCAACTGGGCCCATAGACCCGCTACGCATTGAAGCAATCAACAAGATGAAGACGGCAGAGACTCAATCTAGAAGAGTGAGCTTCGTGATTAAGGGTCTCAATAACCATGAGGAACCGATTCAAGCGAGAACAGTTATGAATCTACAAGTCTCAACGCAGGAAATTCCGAAAGAACAAATACAGAAATGCGAACACCTGCGAGACCTCAGCCGCTTCCTCACTTATGAAAATGCGAAGCCACGCGTCCTGATAGGCCAAGATAACTGGCACCTGCTCCTGACATCGAAGATAAGAAGAGGCGACAAAAACCAACCAGTGGCATCACTCACGCCACTGGGTTGGGTACTGCACGGGAACCACACACGTTCTCTCGGCCGCAGCATAGACTTCGTCTCACACATCACAGAAGCCCGAGAAGAAGATAACTTGGAGGAAATGATGAAGCAATACTTCGCTACAGACGCACTCTGCCTCAACGCGAAGAAACCGTCGACAGATCCAGAAGAGACAGCCCGGCGTATCCTTATACAGAATACAGTCCACACAGAAGAAGGAAGATACGAAACTTCTCTGCTCTGGAAGAAAGAAGACTTCACATTTCCCGACAATTACGAGAACACGCTGAAACGACTCTATGGCATAGAGAAGAAGCTCGACCGTGACCCGAAACTTAAAGAGAAATACACAGAACAGATGGAAGCGCTCATCACCAAGAAGTACGCAGAACCTGCACCGAAAGAGAAGACTCCAGGCAAAACCTGGTACCTCCCACACTTTGCGGTAATAAACCCAATGAAGCCTGACAAGCTACGAGTTGTGCACGACGCCGCAGCCAAGACAAAGGGAGTGGCCCTCAACGATGCATTACTAAAAGGCCCTGATCTCCTACAGTCACTGCCAGGCGTCATGATGCGATTCAGACAGCACAAGATTGCAGTGACAGCCGA
Source organism: Plagodis pulveraria (assembly GCA_963890685.1). Classification (NCBI taxonomy): domain Eukaryota; kingdom Metazoa; phylum Arthropoda; class Insecta; order Lepidoptera; family Geometridae; genus Plagodis; species Plagodis pulveraria. Next base: position 1,288,339 of record OY982950.1, read on the forward strand.
TATTGGGGAAATGTTCATGCAGGTGAAACTTCGGAAAGAAGACAGAGACGCGCTCAGATATCTATGGCGTCGGGATCGACGGGACGACAGACCACCAGAAGAGTACAGGATGACGTCGCTCATTTTCGGAGCCTCCAGTTCTCCATCGACGGCCATCTTCGTGAAGAATTTAAACGCCGAAGCAAACCAACAGACGCATCCCGAAGCAGCAATCGCCATAAAAGAAAAGCACTATGTTGACGATTACCTCGACAGCTTCAGAACCATAGAAGATGCGATTCGAATATCTAAGGGAGTACGAGACGTACACCAGAAGGCCCACTTCATCCTCAAGCAGTGGAAGTCTAACTCAACAAGACTTCTTGAAGCCCTCGGTGAACAGAACGCTTCAGAAGATGCAGAACTCTACGAAACCGAACAGAAGACAGAAAGAGTTCTGGGGCTAATATGGAAACCGGAAGAAGATAAACTCACGTTCAATCTCAACCTGAACAGAGTACCACCACAGATCATAGAAGGGAAAAGGCCCACTAAGAGAGAGGCTTTAAAGGTTGTGATGTCTCTCTTCGACCCGCTTGGATACGCTTCTCCAGTAACAGCCAGAGCGAAACAGATCCTGCAAGAGATATGGCGCAGAGGCACAGCCTGGGATGACGAAATAGATGAAGATCTGTCCTTCGATTGGCAGACATGGATCATCCACCTGAAGAACCTCCGCGACGTGGCCATCCCGAGGTGCTACCTCGGTTACAGCGACGCCACCAACCTTCAACTTCATATCTTCACAGACGCCAGTGAGGTGGCCTACTCCACAGCCCTCTTCTGGCGAACAGAAGCTCCAAACGGCGAAGTCAACGTGTCACTCGTCATAGCGAAGGCAAGAGTCGCGCCTCTCAAGCTCACATCGATACCGAGACTAGAACTGCAAGCCGCAGTAATGGGCGCGCGCATCGCCGAAGCCGTCATGAAGGAGCATGAGAGAAAACCAGACTCCAAGGTTTTCTGGACTGACAGCAAGACAGTTTTAGCCTGGATCAAGACGGGCTCGCGATCCTACAAACCGTATGTGGCTCACCGTCTCGCAGCTATAGAGGAAAGCTCCACAGTCAATGAATGGCGTTGGGTACCAACAAAACTCAACGTAGCAGACGACGCCACCAGAGATGCTCCACCATCCTTCGACGCAAACCACAGATGGTTCAGAGGACCGGAATTCTTGTACGAGATCGAGGAAAACTGGCCCAAGGACACGTCACCTCCGACCCCAACATCAACGGAAGATGAAAGAGTCAACCACATAGCCAACAGCAAGACACAGAGGCTCGCAGAAGGGCTACCCGATGTCTCTCGCTTCTCTAACTGGGAGAGACTTCGCTACAGCACCGCGAGAGTCCTGCAGTTCATACAACTCTGCAGGACGAAGATAGAAAAGGTCAACTACAGGCGAACGAAAAGAAACCAAGAGAAAGATCCCGCGTGGAACAAAGTCAACAAGAAAACCACAGATCAGAAGAATAAACAGCCACTACAGAAAATAAGGACAGAAAAAATAAACTTCCATCCCGTCACTGCAGAACAGCTGATAAGGGCAGAAGAACTCCTCATGCGCTCTTCGCAACAAGAGTCCTTCACGGAAGACATAGAGAACATTGCAAAAGAGAAGCCCATCGACAAAGAAAGCCGTCTACGTCAATTAAGTGTTGTATACAACGATGGAAGATTGACGCTTAGAAGCCGCATAGACGCCACCACGCAAATCACAGAAAGCGTCAAAAGCCCGATGATCATAGACGGAGATCATCCTACAGTCAAGCTATGGATCAAGAGTGTACACGTCCAGCTGCATCACGCTGGCGTCGAAGCGACAGTGAACGAATGTCGCCAACAATATTGGGTTCTGCGCCTTCGACCTACAGCTCGAACCATAGTAAGAAGATGCCTTCACTGCAGAATGAAAACTCAAACGCCGCCGTACCCGAGGACAGGAAACTTGCCGTCATGTCGCTTGGCACACCACAGAAGACCCTTCACCTTCACAGGACTCGACTACTTCGGCCCGCTGACAGTTACCGTGGGGCGCACGCATCAGAAGCGATACGTCGCCATCTTCACTTGCCTAACGAGCCGCGCTATTCACCTAGAACTGGCGAACTCACTCAGTACATCTTCAGCAGTCATGGCACTTAGAAGAATGATCGCCCGACGAGGTTGCCCAACAGAGATCTGGTCGGACAATGGGACGAATCTGACGGGAGCCAACAAAGAACTACGGCAAGCCATCGATACCGCGACAGCAGAAGAGGCAGCAAAACGCACGATCTCCTGGCGTTTCATACCTCCCGGAGCTCCGTTCATGGGAGGGGCATGGGAACGCATGGTGCGATCTGTGAAGACAGCACTCACAGCAACACTCCACGAGAGAAGACCAACAGAAGAAGTCCTCTCCACCCTTCTGGCAGAAGCCGAATACACGGTGAACAGTCGCCCGCTGACCCACGTATCCGTCAGCGCGGACGACCCGGAAGCCTTAACACCGAATCACCTATTGCTGGGAGGACCCGGACGAGTACCGACACCTGGAACCTTCAACGAACGAGATACCCTGACGAAGGACAGCTGGCGCGCAGCACAGAGACTGGCCGACATGTTCTGGGGCAGATGGCTACGAGAGTATCTCCCAGAACTTCAAAACCGGCGGGAGCCACACGGAAGAGGACCCACAGTACAGATCGGGGATCTAGTCCAGATCATCGACCCCAATCTGCCACGCAACGTATGGGTTCGTGGAAAAGTTATCGCCACGTATCCAGGGCCTGACACAGTCGTGCGCACCGTCGACGTGAAGACTAAAGGAGGCATCCTGCGGCGGCCAGTAAGGAAGATGGTGATCCTGCCTATTGAAGACGTCTCTCCAACACCGGCAGCAGATGCGACGAGGTCACACGGCGGGAGAGATGTGCAGGACGACGCCTTCAAGAATAGTTCATAAGTTATAGATAGTTGTAATATAGTTAAAATTGTATCGTACCATATTTGTAAGTGTAAATAAATAAAAATAGAATAGGTGCTCTCCATAGGGTAAGGCTCCAACCAACGGAGTAGCGATAGGTGCGAGCGAAAGGGAGCATGCGCCTGAGCGAGAGGCAACATACGCCTCTCCCATTGGCCGAGCGCGCCTCGCGCACTCTCGCTGCACACGACTAGACTGTAGAGAATAGGCGGCTTATAAACAGGCCCATTTTGGTGTGAAATTCATTCAGTGCTCACCTCTCCTCAAGAAAACAACTCTGAAGAATAAATAACAAGAAGCTCTCAATACTTGTTTCTTTCAAGCAACACCCTCCTCGGCACACCAGCATAGTAAGGTGTATTCAGTACAGATTTCATACGACGTTTTTCAACACACTTGCGAGGAACGAATACGAAAATTTCAATACGAAAATATTTTTTTGATCTTTTTTAAGGCAATAATACTCAGATAATAATAGATTATGATACAAGTGAGCTAAGTTATATAATATTATTATGCACGAGTGTGTTATTGTTCGATTTATGTCCCTAAATGATATAATAAAGCTCACTTTACGAACAAGGGTGTTGAAAAAAAGGTTAATAATTAAATCTTCTAAAGTTCTACTTCAGTAGGTACAACTCTTTGGTTTGTTTTTGTATGGAAAACGAGCGAAACAAATAACAATACAATCTCCTTGGTGAGAAATAAAGAAACGTTGTTTTTTGTGTCTAATTAAAACATTAGTGCGGTAAAGTGAAACAAAAGCACGAGTACCGAACCGAAAAGGGCGTAATAGACTATATTATGATACTATCAAATCGATAGGATATCAATCCTTAACTTTCTACAATACGTTTTTACGTTGCCATTTTGTTGTTAATGAATATTTGACCATACCCATATACACAAAAATGAGTTAAGAAAAATATTATGTACGACATAGGTTGGAGTGGCTAGAAATAATGCATTAGCATTTCCTACCATTAAACTGGAAAGAGCTTGCTTAGTTGCTCTGTACCGATCAACTAAGTAAAGCAACGTCGGAAGTGGTCATGATATTGGTAGCATTAATACTGAGCCCTTTGGTGTTTAGAAAGGGGCCGTTAAACAGTCAGTCCCGGTCGCTATTTTAAGATGGCAATCGTTACAGCATGGAGTAAAGCATTTTACGAATACAAGCCGGCTAGCAACCATGCTCAAGTAGAAAATCTGTCGCCAAGCACCTAAAGATGTGTTCGGCAGCTGTCCTCGAGAGCTAGTAATTGTAGGTTAGCCTGAACAACACCTTCGACCACATCATCACTTACCATCAGGTGAGATAGTGGCCAAAGGCTAACTTATCCAGCATAAAAAAAATTCCATTAACCTAACGGTATTATTAGTAGCTGTGCTTGAGAAAGAGTAATTATTCTAGGTTGGCCTGAACAACATCTTCGAACACACTACTTACTATCACGTGAGATAGGTATATAGGTCATAGGCCAGCATAATAAGATAAAACAGCACTATTAAAGACTTTGTGCACCCTATTTGTCGTTTTTAATAATATTTGGTTTATGCAAAATACGCTCTAGATTTAGAATCTCCTCTTTTAATAGATTTCAGTTTCAAGATTTATTAATATAAACTTTAGTTTTATATTTAGAACTAGTTCATTCTTATAATGAATCTCCTTTGTAATAAAAATGAAGTAATATGAATCACAATTGACTTATTAATTACTTCGTGATGTCCTTACTGAATATTGTTCTCCGCCCAAGGGACGGCGCGTCGATGTCATGTAAAACTAATGGTTCGAAATTGTCTTTCCCGCGCTCGGTCAATATTTATGGCGGTTTCGCATTGGTTTCACGAGAAATGTGATACATTGATACATATTTTATACAATAGTATTATTTGCAGTGGAAGTACACGCCAGCAGTGGGAACGTGATGGGGGCACTGGGGATTTATGAGCTGAGGGTCCTTTCGGTCTTCTGGTGAGATGCAGATTGATTCTTATTGCTTGTTATTTGTTACATACTGTCATTGGTACAAACTTTATTGATAGTTAAAGCATGAATTTAAAACTAAACATGTTAATATTAACGAACTACTTTGATATATTTAAAATTTCGTATTCAAAAGGGAAAACAGAACCTTACTAATGAGATTTTGCCCTTAACGATTACAAACCAGAAATGTTGATACTTTGACCCAAAGATGAATGTTGGAATAAAAAATAATTATATATATCTTGGGCGGGGTTCAACACATCTTTATTGAGCATGTTTTGCCACCTAGGGATCTATTCACGGATTATCTTCTAGAATTTAAAAGTACAAATATTTTTTACAAATAATAATTTGTAAATGCAGAACAAAGGTTGAAGTTTTCTATTTTTGTAATTTATGATTTGGTTTTGAGGATGTGATCATAACCAACAATAATTTTCTTTAACGGGCTGTTTGCAGTGCGGAACCCTAAAGACCGAGGCTGGGCTTGGCTAGATTTTTGTTAATCTTTAAAGACTGTGGTTTAATTACTTAAGTACTATTTTGGGGACAAAATATGTGCTCGTACTGCACTGTATCAGCCGGATCGTCCACTGCTGAACACAGCTTGACAGGTGTTTTGGGAATGGCAATATAAGATAATAGTTCCTCAGAAGGCACCTAGTATTTTCCCTTATTCGCCTCTTACGACATCCACGAGAAGAAATGGAGGTGCAACATTCTATCCCGGCACCCAACGGGGTTTCATTGTATCCGTGCCAAGTAACAATAAAAAAATACACAAACATTTTAAACCCTCGTGCATAATAATATTATACACTAGTGCGTAATAGAATTATCCCTACAAGGTTAAGTTAGTACCTAACTGCAAATTATATGCGAGTAAACAGAGCATTTTCAATTTAACCGGGTAATACAGATTTGTAACATCAAAGAGGTTTATATGTAATCAACCACCATACATTTATCGCGCGCAAAAATAAAGAACTTGCGCGCTATTTTCCATAATTTTCATATGTTGTTTGTATCGCATTTGTGCAATATTTTTTGACGTACAGTTTTTAAGTCTCATGTGCCTGTAATTTTTCTGGCTCTCAAGTACTGCTGCCGGAACACACTGTTAGGTGCTTCGCGACATATTTTCTACTTGTGGGTGGTCGCTTGCCAGGCGGGCATTCCCAAAATGCCCTTCCACCATATCTTGTACGAGAGCCGTAAAAACTAGTACTCGCAGTTTCATTATTAAACTAAGTATTAATTTAAGTTCCCAACTCTTGCACCCCTAAAATTTCCTTTGCAATATACATATAAGTACAAGAATTTAATTTCTCAAAATGACATTAACTGCCCGAAACCCAAGATCTTCATTAACAGAGATCTTGTCCAATTTCATTTAGAACACGACCCAGGGGTCCAAAGGTCAAGGGTGTCGCGGACGGAACCTAAAAATACAATACATCACCAAGTGTCACCGTCAGATTTTTCCTAATTATCCATTCAAGCTCAAAGTCCGGCCATTACGCCCCGTTAGGTATTTAGGACTATGTAAATGAGTACATTAGGCCACTGTCGTTTTACTACCATCTATACAAACAATTTTTGAACCTATTCTAAAAGTTTAAGGGTTAAAATCGCTCGGGAGTTTGCTGCGCTAGTTTAAAAGGGTCTTCTAACAAATTATTTTTGATGGGTTTTCTGACAACCCTGAATATTTAGCGAAATATGTTACGTTCTCAAAATTGTCTAATTAAAATGTAGTGAAGTACGAGTAATATGTTCTACTGTGATATGTTCATATGTTTTATTATCTAGTATATTAGTAATATAATAATAATAAAAACCTTTATTTTGGATAGTTAGTTCGTTACACTAAATTAAATCTATCTTCAACAATCGTATCCGTTTGCACTAATTTAGCATAGGCCTCCAACTTTGTCTTCTCTTTCTCTTGCTCTTCTATTAGTATTACATAATCATTAAATAATTCTAGGCTAACCTGAACAACATCTTCGACCACATTATCACTTACCATCAGGTGAGATAGTAGTTCCGGCATAAAAAACCACAAGTAAGGTGGTAGGGTTATGCGAATGCCCACCGACCGGGCAAATAGAAAATCTGTCACAAAACAACTAATCTGGCCACTGTTCATTTAATTGATTTTACCGGCGATGTGCGTGATTAACAAAATACTACAAACTATACACAGCACTACACCTACTACAATAAAATAATTTAGACAACCAACAAGCCATTACAGACTCAAAGACATTACAAATGCTCTGGCCCACTACCAGTTGGCAGCGTGCCCAGCATGTTGGTAGCAATGCCGCGTTGGATTGCAATGCGTATTTGTTAAGCCATATAGGGGCCAGCATTTTCATTTTTAAAACTGTCCCTGAGAGCCAGTAATAGAGGTTCAGCCTGTTATCACCTTCGAGCACGATATCACATACCATCAGGTGAATTGTAAATCAATAGTTAACATATCAACAAAAAAAGAAACTTGTTCTAAATCAATGATGTACATAGCTACTTTTTGCACTACTGCCCAAAAAAGGAGTGTTAAATTTTCTGGGTTGATATATGTATTAAATATGTCTGTGAGTTTTATTATGCCAACATAACTTCTAAACGGCTAAACCTATTTTAATGAATGAGATAACGTTAAATTCGTCTTGATAGCGCAAGTGACACTAGGTATATAAAAAAAATACAATCTGGCATATTATAGACGCTATATTGTAAGAAAAAAAACATCTTCCAAACCCATCGAATGGGGTATCAAAATGAAGGGCTTTAAAAAACAATTTCATAAATATGTATAACTTGTAGGTTTCATTTCAATGGAACGATAAAACGCTATACAAAAATAAATTGGCAGTCGGATTTGTATTTTTTAATTAATTTATACATGTTGAGGCTTCACTACATTTTTAAGATTCCATACGTTACTATGCATTTTTTTATTTCCTAATAGCAGGGGTGCGTTCCCGCCTTCGGCCAAGACAAATTTTGGTCTAAGCGCGGATATACGCCGTTGCAGCACTCAAATCGAGCTTAATTTGATCCTGGCAAGATTTGATCATACCCGTTCCGGGCGACCTGTCAGAGCTAATTTTGCTCTACTTGGCCAAAATTTTTCTACCTTTTGAATCGGCCAAATCTTGGCTAGCTGTCAAATATGACAGATTGTACAATAAATAATAAATTGTGTACAAGCTAAGCCAAGGATTAGTGATTTCTATGCTGTCTTTGCTTAATTACGTAATGGGGCTCATTCTAAAACATACAGAAAATATTTGATCACTTAAGAACATCGCTGTCAATTTTATATTGTGACAATAGCGCCAAAAGGTCGTTCCAGGTACCTTGGATCAAATCTAGCTCGACCAATATTTGGCCCGGCCTTACTGGAACGCACCCCAGACGGCCTGGCATGTGGCCTACCTGATAAAACGCGTCGTCGCTTATGTGGACGTTTGTAACACGGGAGAGAGGTACGCGCACCCGACCTCTAAAACCTCTGTTGTTGTTCAATCTTAAAAAAAGTATTACATACGAGTACAAATGGTAAACTAAGTGTGGTTATAATACAAGCTTTAAGATTTAACTAGCAGTAACTTTGAAAACAATCTTAATTCAAGATAATGGAAATGCCAATATATACCACTTGTATGGCAAAGGAACTTCTACTATTGAATCTAAATAAATAACCGTGATTTTAACGGTAAATCCGAAAATCAAAAAGTTATAAAATTCTTTTGCTATGTTTGATCAAAAAATTCATTTCGATGTCTGATACTTGATCTTCAGATGACACTTGTTCTTAGAGCTAATTACCGATGTTATTCTGACGTAACCAGCTCGAGGCCCCCCTGATGTTAAGCGGACTAACCTCTGCCTAGAACAGGACCAGGAACTGAACCAGGGACCTACAGTTACCGGCAATCCATAGCTATTACCGCTTGACCATCATTGCTCCAAGATACGATCTTAAATACAAATAATAGCACGATTTTAAATAAGATTTTCCCATTAGCTCTGCCAGAATCTAATAAATGAAATAAAATAAAAGTGTCAATCTATACGAGTACAAATTAATTCTCTTTGGATCTTTTTGGAGGTAGTCTTAAAGTCAACATCTACTAAATAAAGCTCTTGAGTATTTATTTGAAATAAAATAGTATTTTTCACAATATTCAAATAATTTTAATGTATTCATAAAGTGTAATAAACAGTACCTGTCTGGAAGTGTTTTCTCCTCACTTATATTAATCTAGCACTTTTTCACATCACTGGTTCACATTCTAACCTCAAAATGGAAGATTTTCATACCACCATTGCACAAATTGGAGCCAGTCTGCACCAGCGCATGAACAATTTTGAAAATGAGTTGAAGAGTGCAACCAATCCAGTATCAACTGCCAGTTTAGCATCTGAATTTGCCACATTCAAGACCTTTGTTGTTGCATCCCTTAGGTCTCTTCAATTACAGGCTGACATATTAGCAAATGCAGTAGATAACATCGAAATGCGGAGCCGGCGTAAGATGTTATTGATACATGGTGTGCCTGAATGTGCGGCTGGGACCAAAGAAGACACTGCATCGGTTATTTGCCGCACATTAACATCCAAAATGAAACTGGACAGCTTTGGTGTTAGTGACATTAGTAGGTGCCATAGAATGGGTCGATTTACTACTGATAGACCTCGCCCCATACTTTTCAAGCTTTGTGATATGGCTTCACGGAACAAAATCTGGGGATCTAAATGTGGTCTCAAAGGTACTGGAATCACCCTCTCAGAATTTCTTACTAAGCCGCGTCATGACTTATTTCTAGCCGCCCGTGAACGATTCGGGGTGTCAAAATGTTGGACGAAGGAAGGTTCAGTGTATGTAATCTGCTCTGATGGCAGCCGTCATCGCATGAGCAGCCTCAAAGAGCTCGAAGACGTCAAACTGCTGGCTGAAACACCCAAGCACCCTCCTGCCAAGGATTGTGCTGTAGCCCAGGCACCGAAACCCAGGCGAGCTGCAGCTAACAAGAAATAATAATCTTGTCTTGATGCATTGTTTCTTCACTGGTTTTGTGTTCAGTTGGTTTGTTTTGCGATCAACACGTAATTTATTCGTGAAAACGTATAAGTAGGTACTTTCAAACTTTAATTTTAAAATATGTGGTATACACTTTTTCCATCTACCGTTTTTTAACGATAATTTCTGTTTCTTATTTGACTATTTTACAGTACAGTGTATTTTATGGTTATTTGTATGTACCTACAATTATTATTTTAGTTTTCTTCCACTTGCTTGCTAGTTTGCTTGACATATACAGCTACAGTCATGTCATATGACATAATAACTGACAGCAGGATGACGTTTAGTTGACAGTTTGATTCTTCTACTTCCAAACTAGACTCGTATTATTTGTACATTCTATTCTACATAATTTATTATTTGTTATGACGTCATCTTTAAGATTGTAAAGCAGTAGTGGAGTAAGCAGTTGTTCACGTGTTGTAAAAATCGTTTTCTTAATATTTATTATTTTCTTATCTTAGGTAAACACATGTAAAGTATGAGTCTCTCACAGCTATTTTTATCCAGCAACACAACCGGCAGGTAAAATTGTTTACACTTTACAACCTAAATTTATACGAGTACATCTCGTATTCTGTGTTTTTGTTTTTATTATATATATATATTTATTGTATAGTTTATATATTGTTATATGTTTATTTATTTTATATAATATATTAATAGTATATATTTCTTTTTATTTATTTACAATGTTAAATATTTTTGAGGACAGTGGTAGCGATAATGATGATTATTTATCTCTTTCTTCATCTGGTGATTGTAGCTTTTCTAGTATTCCATCTCTCTCTGATACACTGAATACTCATTTTTCTGATGTGCCAAAGAACTTTAATGCTATCCATATCAACGCGCAGAGTATTCCCGCTCATTTCCCTCATATGCAGGCGTCATTTGATAACAATAACATACATGCAATAGTAGTCTCCGAAACCTGGCTCAAAACCTGTCTCCCATCTATTTCATACTCATTACCGGGTTTCGTTCTAATTCGTAACGACCGGATCGGTAGAGGTGGTGGTGGTGTAGCCATCTACCTACGTGCACATATTCCTTATTCAATAGTTAGTTTGTCTACTCAACCACCTCCTCTTAATGGTGGTGAACATCTATTTATAGAAGTACTTCTTTCTCACACCAAAATTCTTCTTGGAGCCTACTATTCGCACTCGTCCAAACTAAATTACTTTGCTTCGTTTGAAAAGATCTTAGAAGATCTCGTTCCTTCTTATTGTCATACCATTATAATGGGTGACTTTAATACGTGTCTTCTGAGAAATGACTCTCGAGCTTCTTCAATACAGTCCATCATCAAGTCAAGCAACATGCATATTCTTCCAACAAATGCAACTCATTTCGCCCCCAACTCCACTCCGTCACTTCTTGACCTTATTATAGTTTCATCACCCGTGCATGTTGCTAAGCATGGCCAGTGTTCCGCTGATGCCTTTTCGTACCATGATTTGATATTTGTATCCTATAGAGTACGTCCTCCTAAATTAAAGCCCACTATACTTCTGCAACGCAATTTTAGTTCTGTTGATTCTGAAAATTTGCGTCGAGATGCTGAAAATATAGATTGGACTCCGGTGTTGAATGCTAACTCATCTGATGACAAAATTGCTATTTTTAATTCTTCTTTGATGCTCCTTTACGATGCGCATGCACCAGTTCGACGCATTAAAATAAAACATGTTCCAGCACCATGGCTCACAGAAGATATCAAAAAGATAATGCATCGTAAGTCTGTTACAAAGTCCAATTACAAATCATCTCCTAATGACCAGAATAGATCTAAATACGTTACTTCTCGAAATATCTGCAATAAGGTGTGTAGGGACGCTCAAAGCCGCCACATTCATGAGTCCATTCAAAATGGGGATCCAACAAAAATCTGGAAATTTCTTAGAACTTTGGGAATTGGTAAGTCTCGTCAAGATTCTATTCCAACCAATTTAGATATTGACTCACTCAACAAACATTTTTCCACTACGTCATGCATTGATAGTACTGTCAAAGCTAAAACCCTACATTCTCTTTCAGCTAAGCCAACTCCCAGCTCTTCATTTTTCTTCTTTAGTCCATTTACTAGTTGTGATGTTAAGAAAAGCGTATTAGCTATCCTTTCTAATGCAGTCGGCAATGACGGTATAAGTCGAAATATGATCCTTCCTATCATAGACACGATTCTTCCCATTCTATGCCATATCCTGAACTATTCTATTACAAAGGGTGACGTTCCTTCCATATGGAAAGAAGCTCAGATAATTCCTCTTCCAAAAAAACGTAATCCAAAATCCTTCTCAGACTATCGTCCTATATCTATTCTGCCATTCCTATCCAAAGTCTTAGAACGCCTTGTCCACGCTCAAATTAGTTCCTTCCTTTTAAAAAACAATCTCCTTAATCCCTTCCAGTCCGGTTTCCAACCTGGCCACAGCACAGTTACAGCCTTGATCAAAATATCTGACGACATTCGTTTTGGTATGGAGAATGGCTTGTTAACTGTGTTAACTCTGCTCGACTTTAGCAATGCATTCAATGCGATCGATTTTGACATCTTATTAGGTATATTACGCTCCATTAACATATCTCCAACAGTATGTGACTGGTTTCATAGTTATTTGTACGGACGACGACAGCGGATACGCCTTGATGAAAATGTTTCTTCATGGTGCGATCTGACTGCCGGCGTTCCTCAAGGTGGTGTGCTGTCTCCACTCCTTTTTGCAATTTTCATTAATTCAATTTCTAATCAGTTATCTTCTTCCTACCACCTTTATGCAGATGATCTCCAAATTTATTCTCAATCCCCCCTTGTTAGTATATCTGATGCTATTACAACCATTAACAATGATTTGCATCACATAACTGAGTGGAGCACAAACTTCGGACTAAGAGTGAACCCAGCAAAAACTCAAGTCATCATTATGGGTAGCTCACGTATAATATCCAAAATTGACTGGAATACTCTTCCACCTATAATTTTAGATGGAATCACTGTCCCATATAGTATGACAGTCAAAAATCTCGGCATCATATTTGATCAGCAGTTGACATGGAAACCTCAGCTTGAAACCGTTAGCTGTAAGATGTTTGCTTCAGCAGGTTCATTACGACGACTTCGTAACTTTTTACCCACTGCTACTAAAATTGCACTTGCACAATCTCTTCTTCTCCCTATTCTAGACTACGCTGACGCCTGTTATCTTGATATCACTGAGGATCAGTTAAACAAACTTGAGCGACTTCAAAACTTCTGTATTCGGTTCATATTTGGCTTGCGTAAATATGACCATGTTTCTCACTTTCGTAAAAAGCTCAAGTGGCTCCCTATTCGTCTTCGCCGGAATACTCATATCCTCTCCCTTCTCTACAGTGTTCTGTTTAATCCCTCGGCCCCGCGTTATCTTAAAGAACGCTTTGAATTCCTTTGCTGCTGCAATGATTTTAATCTTCGGTCATCAGAAAATTTTCTATTGAAGTTACCTACGCACACAAGTTCTTTTTATGACAAGTCGTTTACTGTTCAAGCTGCTCGCCTTTGGAACTCTCTACCAGTTGAAATTAGAAAGATCACATCGCTCCTTTCATTTAAAAGTGAAGTTAAGAAATTTTACCTCTCTTCAATTCATAATGATTAACTATCCAACTTTGCAAGTATAATTTTTATTTATATTATTATTATTGTTGTTTATGTATATATATATATATACACTATATATTACAATTTGGTATAATGTATCTATTTTATTTTATTTATATATGTATTTTATTGTACTTGGTTTATCTATTATAGTTTATTTATATTATATAGATATTTATTAACGTATGTTTTATATAATTTAAATATTTTTAACTATACAACTATGATTTATACATAATGCACTTTAGCCTATACCTCCATCTAAATTAATATGTTTCACTTCAGCCTACGGTTGCCTGGAAGAGATTGCTGCCTAGCAATAAGGCCGCCGATTGTACTATTGTTAAGATATGTTTTAATATTGTAACTAGTATTAATAATTTTAAAAGTGCAATAAAGAGTTATCTATCTATCTATCTATCTATCTATTAATTTAAATATTTCTACAATTTTATATATTTATAATAACTTGTAATCCACGAGAAGGTGTATTTGTGAAGATGTGGAGTTGTATTTGTTTTGGATTTTTTACCACGTCTCACCTCCAGTCGAATGAACTTTTTGATCAAACTTAGCAAAAGAATTTTATAACTTTTTGATTTTTGGATTATATAGTATTATGTCCAATGGAAGAACGATATATACAATCTTAACACGGAAAAAGCCACGGACAGATGTAAAATACATAATTTTAATTTAAAAAGGATAAGTAAAGCAGAACATCGCGTTATTGTTCCCATTTGCGTCCAACACAAATTACTTACAAATTAGTTACATTTCCACTCCTAAGCATCGAGCACCGGACAAGGCATCGGAATTTAAACAAGTGACGGTCGACATTAGTTGTAACTGTCAGTGCCGTACCCTCGTCCATCCCCTGTCCCTCCCCTCCCCTGCCTAACACCCTCCAGTCCCTGCCTGTATAGTTCAGCTTGATCCGTGTAATCGGCCTGTAGCTCTACGGGTACGGATATGGCCCTCCCGTCACTCTGCATTTGCACGTCTCTTAGTGTCTCTGTTTTGAACATTTGTGTATTCATTTTGCTAATGTCTATTGATAGCACGGTGTACGATTGTCAACATTATGGTTCATTTATTTGGATGGTGCATGTGACGTGTTGGTCTGACATTAGTTTGTCGCATTTGATAGCACCGACTGGTAGCAAATATTTGGTCGTCTTCTCAAAGTCAGCTAGAAATAACCAAAAATCTTAGTCAGTTTTCGTACACTACTTGACTCGAGTGAATAATCTGAATAAAAAAGTGACATATCCTATAAACTAAACTTGTTTTACTACCTCTTAACACCAGGGTAACATATTACTTGCTTAGTGCACCAGGCAGGCCTCGTGCTTGTTCCATGCGATAGCATAGCTATGCAAAAGTTATAGCCAAAATTTTATTCAGCACTGCATATATAACTTAGTTCTGTAAAGGTATAAAGTTATATAATATAAGAGAATGGAGATTTAGTTCAGCAATCACCTTAGTTTGTCCTTAGTCTATTCGACTAGTCCCACTCAACTGGATCAATTGTAGGCAAGAGTTCGTCAGAAACCGGCGCCGAGTCGGTTGGTTGTCTAACGTTAATTACTACAGACTTGGAAGTTGGTGGGTACAAGTAACAGACTGCAGCGGTTGTCCAGTCATAAGGATGCATAGATTTATTAGACTTCACGTGAATACTCTGATAGCTCATGCTCGAATAGTGCGATGATGCTCATTCAGCGTCTATTTTCCCCTAAGCATCTACAAGATTTTTTTTCTTGAAAGTTCATGTTAGAATAAACGGAACATACTCTGAGCATTTAACATCGAAAAAGGTGTTAGCTAGTGAAAGCGTTACCATGGCTGTTCAACTTACTGTCTCAGCTGGATAGTCCACTGCTGAACACAGCCTCCCCCAATATGGTGGGGTTTTCCATAATCCCAACGCTTGGCAGGCTTATGGATCACAATGTGAGATATCAGTTACTCCGAACGTGCTGCTGCCCATCTTCTGGTGGCTAAGGGGACTAAGGGTAACAACACTTAGTCGGCTCTTACGACATCCAAGGGTAACTGTTTGGCAAATCTGAAAGACAGTGAATGTGGATTAAGAATGGACGAGTTACTCATCAAATATCTTTTCCACCCTGATGACCAAGTGGTACTTGCGTCGTCGGTAAATGAGTTGCAGGAGATGGTAAATGTTATGCATGAGGCTTTAGAAAGAAAGGGAATGCATCTAAATGTAAATTAGACGAAAGTTATGGTGTTTGAACGAGATAATTGAATGACCGATTGCGATATTATGATTGGAGGTGAAAAAGTGGAACTAGTGAAAGAGTTTGTATACCGACTTGAGATCTATGTTTACAAATGATGGAGAGTGAGAAAGTGGCATATAGGAGATTGAATGCTAGAAACAAATTGAACGGAGCATTGCACGCGCTTATGAACAATCAGAAAGTGTCTAAGAGGGCTCGTCTGACTGTTCATTGTTGAGTGTGCGTTCCGACACTAATAAATGGTAGTGAAAGATGGGACAAGTGAACGGAAGTGTTAGAAGGGGAAGTCCTAGGCATACGTTCCGAAATCAAATTGGAGAAATTCTGAAAAAAGGCCAGGTCAGGAGTACCCTAAACCGACGCTTATGAATGAAAGGATTGATTTATGTAGATGAAGCCAACGAGATATGCAAGGATTGTAGCAAATGGAAATCTGTGGTCTCTGCCTACCCCTCCGGAAAGCGGCGTGATGTTATGTATGTATATGCTGTACTGTATCACCCGGATAGTCCACTGCAGAAGAAAGCCGCCCCCAATGTGGGGGGGGGGTTTGCCATAATCCCCACACTTGGCAGGTGGCTTGGGGATCGATATAGATACACTACAAAAAAAAAACACTACTTGGACGTCCAGGAGACCTAGCCTGGCTACTCAAGCCACTGCAACAATTAGTGAAAATAGTAGATTTAGACCAAACAAAACGAATATCAAATTAATAAAATAGACCAGAGTACTTTCTTTTGATCCAAAAAAAAAACTTAAAGTAAATCAAAATTGGAACAATCGCTTCAGTTTATGTCTTACTCCTGAAACCTTGGTACCCAATAGTTTCCCAAGAACTCCACAATTCCAGATATTTCCCAGCCGAATCAATTACTGGCAAACGGTGATATCAGCTTTCTAGTTCGCTGACGTCACAGTCCTAGACGAGGCCTTTGTTATGGACCATAATGATGCAGTCAGAATTCTTGTCACGCTGCCAACTGGAACGGCCTTTAGGTTGCTCAACTGATTTCGTTACAGTAGCAGTAGTATTATACAAGTAAGCAAGATTTTGGGTTCCGCATGAAGAAACGGGTTACAACCAATATAAACGTATGCTGTTCGCATGTACGTCCGTCCGTAGGTCGGTCCTGCCTGCATGTAGATATTTAAATTATATTGGATAGGCCATTTTGGAAACTAGTGGGTTTGTCCTTAGAAATTGTACAAATTGTATTATAAAAACTAACTTTTTCTTTAATGTTATTGTGACCGATCAAGCTCGAGGCCCACCTGATGTTAAGTGGACTAACCTCTGCCTATAACAGTTGCAATTCATGTCAACTCATGAATTGCACTGCGCCCGTCACATTGAGATATAGTTGTTAAGTCTCATTGTGCCTGTAATTTCACTGGCTCTCAAGGACTACACCTTTCGGTGCTTGGCGACAGACTTTCTACTTGAGGGTGGTCGCTAGCCAGGCGGGCATTCGCAAAATGCCCTTCCACCATGCGGTGAAGCTCAAGCTCTGGGCGGGATTCGAACCATGGACCTGCTGCGCGGCAGTCCATGGCCAATGCCACTGAGCCATCACTGCTTCAAAACTGTTAAACTAACTTTAACTTAGGTAAGCCAATTAGCAAAGGTTTGATATGCCACTTGCTGTGTGCGTATAACCTATCTACCACTTTTTTTCTAAAATCATTTGTAACTCCCGTATCACGTATGTCTTTAGCTCTTGAAACGAAATGAGTTATAAAACGGACAACAAATACTGGATTACAGATTCTTCAAATGGATCAAATGTACATGAAAAGGTTAGTAAAAACATATTTTCGTACCCTAGCATCAAGCGTATCGACTATGGTATATAGATCTATTTAGGCAGGAGATGAAATCATCTCAGATATTTAATATTTACCAGAGGTGAAAACTTTGCTTTTCATTTCGAATATGAGAAACGTACATAGAATCCCGATTAATGTTATAAATTATAAGAATTAAGTAAATAAAACATCAAATCATGTTACTAAATTCTTGATAATATTCTGTATTTACAATTTCACGCCGAGATTTAACAGAACGGCTGTATAAATTTACATATTTTTTACAGCTGAGGAAATTGTTTACCGTGGACGAAACATACTGTTTTTATTCTTCTGATCTGGTAACTTCAAGCGCAATTTCCAAGTACGAGAAACGATAATATATATTTCAATTAGCAGAAAAATTAGGAGCCGTCAAAGTTGTCAATTTAAGTTTATTCTTTGATCGAGCGAGGTCGAAGGGCGAGCGAAGCGTCTCCGTTTCAGCTCCGGCAAAAATGGTTTTGTATGTCTGTCAGGATTTCCGGTTGTCCTCTACAGGTAGCAATCACCAACCGCAGTTCGTGAAATTTTGTGAGCAGGTTTGTTAATTATATGGAACTTTTTGTCGATTCTGTTTTGAAAATTTTTCGATAAAGCGGAGATATGGTGTTTGAAAACGAAAATAAATACATATGTCGGACACGAGGTTTTATGCTCACAGAGCCACTAGTTGTTACAGGGCCTGTAGCCAAACACCTAATGTAGTGTTCTGGCATTTGTCTTTGAGAGCCAGTTTCCATTATAAGTCAAGCCTATGTACCATTTGTTGTTCACCCGTGGGGTGCCGGGTTAGAATTGCACCTCCCCATATCATGCCGTGGGTGTCGTATGAGGCGACTACGAGAAAATACTGGGAGGTGGGCAGCAGCGCCTTCTAAAGAATCGATCTTATACTGCGATCCACAAGCCGCCTGCCAATCGTGGAGATTACGGCAAATACCCCTTAAATAGGGGAGGCTGTGTTCAGCAGTGGATGATCCGGCTGATACAGAATGTACCATTTATGGCCACACATTCATCGCTAACAATCAGGTAAGGTTGTGTTCCAACGCATGCCTATCGAAAGTATAGAAGACCTAATCAAAGTTTTCGAATTTCTATGCGCTTGTAGCTCAGTTTGCTTAGCTGTTCCTAACCTATCAGCTAAGTTAAGCACGTCCGCTGTGATTATGGGTTGGATGGTTGACCCGCTAGCAGCATTACTACTGAGCTTTCTCGTGCTTCGGAGAGCACGTTAAAAGCCGTCGGTCCCTGTTGTTGTCTTAGGACGGCAAAGTGCCTTACGACATTTTGCGAATTCCCACCTGGCTAGCTACCACCCTCAAGTAGAAAATCTGTCACCAAGCACCTAACGGTGTGTTCCGGCAGCTGTCCTTGAGAGCCAGTAATTCTAGGTTTGCCTGTACAACATCTTCGACCACAGCATCACTTACCATCAGGTGAGATAGTGGTAAAAGGCTATCCTATCACACTTTATAAAAAACAACCTTCCTTAAGTAGAAAAACTATCGCCAAGCACCCAACGGTGTGTTCTGGTAGCTGTGTTAGCTGATGATTCTATGTTAGTCTAAACAATATCTTCGACCACATCATCGCTTACCATCAGGTGAGACAGTGGTCAAAGGCTTTCCTATCAACTATACATAAAAAAAACATTATGCCATGTATAACTTAGTGTTGCCACAGGGCAAAAAAGAACTGAGGAACAACTTTCTTGAAAAACTAGACGGTTTTGTATCCTCCCATTTGTTTTTGTTAGAATAATACTAAATTAAGCCTCTTAAATATCTCTGACGTCACAAATACTACAATGGTTTGTACCTACGATAATTCAGTGCAACGTCTGGATACGCAGAATGGATCCCTCGACGACCCGCCCTTTCCTTGTAAGCAGGTATTGCGGGAATTTAGAATTTATTTCTTTAAGAATAATGACCAATTTACTGACAATGGGGTTATTTTACATAGTGGATTGCAATCCACAAATTTTCTAAAATGTTGTAGAATGTTCTTGTCTGTTGGAAGTGGCATTTTGGTTTGAGATGATATGATTAAGCAGAAAATATACCCAATTTTATTTTTATTTTTTTATATCTCACATGTTGGAAAGCAGTTGGAAAAAGCATCGCTGTCTACGGAGGAGTATAGGCTTGTCTGATAGATGACGAACGACAGAAGTATTATTCAGTGTGTACATTATTAGCTAAGCCAGCTAAAGATGTTTTATAGTTGTATGTACATCGAATATCCTTGAAGCCAGCACAGGAACTACCTACATGGTGTGTATCTACATACAAAGATAAAGAATGAGCAAATTTAGAAAAGTTTATCCTGTTAGTAGTAAAATTTATGATACACCTGTACTACAATAAAAAAGCACGCTTATTTTTATATTACTAAGCTGTGATCAAACCCAACAAAATCACGGGCAATTCATTATGTAACCATACAATAGAGACAGGTAAACATAAACAATGCGGTAAAACTCATCAAAACTCGTATTGAACCTCTCATGCTTCGATAAATTAAATTGCGCCCATATTTGTTGAACTTCCAACTTCCCCTCAAAACCAAATCACAAAACTTTGTCGATAAAACTGCACACAGTGGGATTCGTGACTTACGAGTATAAGATGTACCAACGCCAAAATTGTTGACTATTACTTTGTACGTACCTTAACAATCGTTAGAGTCTAAATATTACTGGGCCGATGCAATTCAATAAGTAGATTTTAACGGAAAATAAAACATTATATGAATTAAACAAAGTTCAATCTCAATGCGCGCTGCGAGTGGCAGTTACGACGGTTTAATAGTCCAAAATCCGGAAAAATTTGAGTAAATAATAATTTCCATATGGGTGCGATTGTCCGATTTTATGACTTACAGGACAAATTTCTTAAATATATAATCGGTCATATTGTAGCGTGAGTTTGATGTGAAAATTCAAAATCGCTGAGGAAGAGTACAAAAAAATATTAAAAAAACGGCATTTAAATTATACATTTTTATTGTTCAAGCAATAATGAAAAAACCTCCAATACGGAATACCAAAATATCGATGCTGTCAGCCGGATTGTCCACCGCTGAACACAGCCTCCCCCCATGAAGGGGGGTTTATCATAACCCCACGCTTGGCAGTCGTCTTGGGGATCACAGTTTAAGATGTCAGTTCCTCAGAAGGCTCTGCTGGCCACCTTCCGGTATTTTTCCTATAGTCGCCTCTTAATACACTAGCAGATAGTAATGGGGGGTGACATTTTAGCCAGGCACCCCACGTTCAAAATATCCGTACAGATATTTTGATTTTTGCTGAATCCAAACAACGATTTTCTGAAGATGAGTTCGCCTTAAAGTTACAAAAATAAGGTAATGGTCCTCTTAAAAAAAACAATAACGTCTTGCGACACTGAATAGTAGGAAATAATTTGATGAAGTCATAGTATAGTGTTTTGAATCGGCATGGTAGTAAGTACCATTCAAACCGATTCAAAACACTTTAAGCTCATATTTTCTTGGTGCGACTTCCAATACTTTTCAGGTTGGAAGTTGGTTGCTTTTTTAATAAGTATATTTTTATCACTCTTTTCAGGCATATACTATATACGGCTTACAAGATCGATTGTCCATCACTATTGTTTATACTGGTCACAATCGACAAATTGCAATTACATATTCCGAAAATTTTAAAGAGTATTACTCACGTATATAAAATTGGAGCTTTCTAACATAGTTTCAACCACATACGTGAGTAATACCCGATAAAGTTTATAAAATGTGTGACATTCGCGTTACTTTTTATTATAACAAAACATAATAGTATTCTTATTAATATGGCACTGAAACGTGGTCCTTGACTGTGGCCCTTTTAGACAAGCTCAGAGTCGCTCAACGACCAATGGAGAGAGCTATGCTTGGAGTTTCTTTGCGCGATAAAATCCGGAACGTTGATATTCGCCAAAGAGCCAAAGTCACCGACATAGCTCTCAGAATTAGCAAGTTGAAGTGACAATGGGCGGGCCACAGTGCTCGACGAACTGATAATCGATGGAGAAGAAAGGTTCTCGAGTGGTTACCACAATACACCGGAAGACGTAGAGTTGGTAGGCCCCCCACTAGGTGGACTGACGACATCGTTAAAGTCGCGGGTAGCCAATGGTTACAAGCGGCTAATAGCCGTTCTTTGTGGCGTTCTATGGGGGAGGCCTTTGTTCAACAGTGGACGTCTTCCGGCTGATGATGATGATGATGATGATGATGATGAATATAGCGTAACTTAAATCTACTCTACTGATATGGATGAAATTATTATTATTATAGTTAATGCGAACATAGAAGGGTAGCGACATCATTCCGAGGGTTAAGTGTTTGAAAAAGCACTTCTTTCGATCAGATAAAGTCTAGAAGTCAGGTTGATGGCGCGAACCGTCTCCTATGACGGTTAAAGTACTTAATACAAATAGTGCAAAATTTCGGTCCAGTCGAACGATCCTCAATAAGGCACTTGGAGCGATTTCCACTCCTGGTGTTTTTTTTTACTCTAATAAAATTTGTAAATGAAAAAAGGATCTTCAAGGTTGAATGATCCTTAAAAATGTTATAGGTAATAAATAAATACATACACAAAAAATTACTTGAGAACCTCCCTCTTTGTTGAATTCAGTTAAACAGTTGTCAATGTAGTATCGTTTCGGCTTGAATAGGACTTTAACGTATTATCCCCGTATGGGTATGGTAAGATAAAACGCGTATTCTCAAGGGGGAATACAATTGAGTGTTGTGTAAGTAGTTATTTCCATTGTTAGAGAAAACAAGGATTCCAACAAACACAAAATGTACAAAATTGATAAAACAAGGTGGGCAACCCTTCCTCGAAAAAAATTTTGAGTTCTCATGTTGCTAAGTCAGTTATAACACGACTGCCCAAAAAAGGAGCGTTATGTTTTCAAGATAAGTATAATTGTGAGTTTCTTTATTCCACCATAACTTCTAAACGGCTAAACCGATTTTAACGTATGAGATATCGATTCGCCTTGATAGCGTAAGCAATGCTCTAAGTACATTAAAGAATTAAAAAAACAAACTAATGTATTATAGACGCAATATTGTGAGAAAAAAAAAACTTCCAAACTTATCGGTATAAAAATGTAGGGCTTTCAAAAACGATTCCATAAATATATACAAACAATGATGATATGAAAACTTACTTACCTTGCAGTTTTAATTTCAATATGACGACAAAACGTTTAACAAACCCTTTCAACTCCAGAAAATATCTTTCATATTATACGATCTCTTAAAAACACTAACAGTACTGGATATGATGAAATTAATACGAAAGTCATAAAATTCGTTGCTGATATTATTTCACCCGTACTTAGCCATATTATAAATTTATGTATAGAAAGTGGCGTATTCCCAGACAAATTGAAGTTAACGATTGTTAAGCCAATTTTCAAAAAACAGGACCCACAAGTAATGAATAATTATAGACCAATTGCTCTAGTCTCAATATTTTCAAAGATATTTGAAAAATTTATTCATAACAATTTATACAATTATTTTGATAAATACTGTATACTTTTGGACGAGCAGGTCGGTTTTAGAAAAAACAAATCCATAAATTTAGCAATTTATAATCTATTGAAAAAAAAAATTACCGGCTGTAATCAGAGATTACCTGTGTGTTGTATGTTTATGGATTTAACTAAAGCATTCGACTACGTTGATCATAATATACTAGTCAATAAGCTTGAAGCCTATGGGGTACGTGGAAATGTTATACGTCTTTTTAAATCTTACCTCGAAAATAGGTACCAAGTAACCCAAATTACTAAATTGTGTCCACTTACTTAAACTGAAAAGACATATACATCTGAAAAAAATCTAGTCAAATATGGTGTGCCACAGGGAAGCGTTCTTGGACCATTACTATTCATAATATACGTAAATGACATGCCCAGCATCATAAACCATCCCATGGTGCTCTTTGCAGATGACAGTACCGTTGTTTTCGTTGGAAACAAAGAAAAATCTCTAGAGCCGGAGATAAATACTACCTTAAATAATTTAATTAATTGGCTGACATGCAACAATCTATTAATAAACCTTGACAAAACTAGTATTATGATCTTTAATAACTACAAGCAATTGACATTTAACATTAATCATTCTAATAAATCCATAAATGACATTTCAGAAACAAAATTTTTAGGACTCCATATAGACTCATGCCTCAGCTGGAAAACACATGCTGAAGTAGTTTGCGCTAAATTAAGCAGTTATTCTTACGCGCTGTACATGCTTTCAAAAGTTGTATGCCAATCAGCAGTACTCACATCTTACCACGCATATGTAACTTCTACCCTACGCTACGGGATTATATTTTGGGGCAACTGTACGAATAGGGAAACAATATTTAAGGCACAAAAGAAGTGTTTGAGGTCCGTGTGTCATTTACAAACAACAGACTCTTGTAAACCTCATTTTAAACAACTCAAGATATTAACACTTCCATGTCTATACATATATGAGGTAAGCTTGTTTACATATGTAAATAGGAATTTGTTTGAGGCTTATAAAAGCGATCGCTATAAAAACAAAGTCGCCGAGCTCCCACATACGTCTGCATTGTTTGGTAAAAGCTTATTTGGTATGGCTCCAAAGTTATTCAACCACATACCAAAATCGATATTAGATTCTGATTGCGTTATTACCTTTAAGAAAAGACTTTATACTTTTCTAGTTAATAAAAGTTATTACACAGTTAACGAATATTTAGATGACCGATATAATTAGTGTTTCATGTTTTTAATCTTGTTAGAACTGATAAAAGTGAAGTTCAAATTGACATAATATATTTTTCAATCTATGCTTATTGCTGTGATAAAATATCTATCATTGACACTGTGAATTGACATTTATATGTAATGAAATGACTAATGTAACTTAATATAGTAATTTAATTTATCTGGATTATATTTTAATGTATAATAAATAATGTATGTTAATATTGTAATAATAATCTGATATAACTTCAATTTTACTAACTTTTGCATACCATAAAGGTGGAATATGGAGAACTTTGTATAATTAAGAACTTGTTTACTACCCATGTTCATGCAATAAATATATTTGAATTTGAATTTGAACAAAAATAAATAACTTGCAGTCGGGTTTATTACTTTTTTAATTAATTTATACTTGCTTAAGATAGTAGGAACCATCTGTTCTACAACTTTGACATAAAATTGTTTTCTCATTATGAAGCGCTCCTACGTAGCGTAGATTGCTCAACCGTTTTTAACCGATCAGATAAGTTATGCAAGTATGAGTAGTACCCATGACTCGGGTGACCGCTGCTGGTAGTATTACTATTGAGCACTTTCGTGCCTCGGAGGGCTCTTAAAGCCGTCAGTCCTGGTTATTGTTTTAGGATAGCAGTCTTTATAACATGCATGTGCACCGCTTTGAAGCAGGGATAGCTCGTGACATTGGCTATGGACTGCCGCGCAGCAGTTCCATGGTTCGAATCCCACCGCGGGCTTGAGCTTCACCGCATGGTGGAAGGGCATTTTGCGAATGCCCGCCTGGCTAGCGACCACCCTCAAGTAGAAAATCTGTCGCCAAGCACCTAACGATGTGTTCCGGCAGCAGTCCTTGAGAGCCAGTGAAATTACAGGCACATGGGGGTAAAAATGCTAAAAAAAATCATGTGATTAACAGACGGCCCATTACGAGTACTGAATGTACATTAGATGATTAACAAAAAAAGAGGAATGTGTTCGGTTTGTAATTAATGCAGAAAATTAAGTATATGAGGTCTTCCACTGTGTTCTAGTAGGTACTTACTCTGTTACTTCTGTACTTTCATACATACCTTGAGATTATTCTAGTAATTCTTAACCACAAATTGATATTAAAAAATTAAAATCGTTTTAAAACGAAACGGTAATAAAAAAGAAAACATTTATCTAATAACTTTGTCTGTACATAAAGTAGGCGAAACAAATGGCGGGTGAAGTGTCGATGGCCTATCCCTTGGGAAAAGGTCTTACACGAGAAATATATGGCTATAGAATAGTGTATATTATATTACAATAGGGCAAAATAATATTTTTCAGTGAGTTCTCTATTTATCTAGTGGTGCACGCGATTGCTATCACACATTTTAGTTAGTTATATCTTTTTGGTGACAAAAAACAAGTGGCACATAAAAAGGTTTAGAATATGGGGTTATGATATTCACTATGTATGTACTATGTGAATATAGATGTAGTGTTTGAAAGTCATATTTAAAAAAAATATTCAAGTTCTTAACTTAATTTCAGATTCGGACTTTTTATTGCATTTTAAAACATATCATCACGCCAATACTTGCATTATACTATGTAGTCTGAGGTCAAGCCTATATTCCCCGAAGATAGATGCACAGACATACATATCTATGAGCAGAGGTGTACGCCTTAGCTAAGAAATTGTAAAACAAATTGTATTTAACGAAAAGTCCACACTATTACTTGGATTTAGTGGTCACTATGTTCAGCGTCAGTAACGCGTAGTACTATAAATCGTATGACATAATGAATAACTATTACTAGAGGAACTTACACGTTGACTTAGTATTTTTAACTGCTTATATACTGCAGTTCGTGCAACCGCAGTACACGATTGATCACATCGGACTTGCTTCGCAGACTGTCCGCGCGTCGGTGTTATGCTGTTATTATAACACCGACAAATGTTATACATTTCGAAATGGCATCCGGCCTTTCCTTACGAAGTAATACATCATATCAATGTTATTTTAAATTTAGTCGTGTATGGCTTGAGAAATCAAAAAAAAATATTTATATATTTATTTATTTAATGATTAAACGTATTTGACAAGACATATTTATTCGTAGGACAGGACCCAATAATAATATTTTATTTTATTTTGTTTTTTATGGGTATTACATACCGTGAAATACTTGTACGTATTTGGAGAACAGCTTTTTATCAAAGTGATTGTTTGTTTGGTCTGTTCGTCAATAATTTTTGACTACTAATCGGTTTGGTTTAAATTTGGCTGTTTTGTATCCCGGAGAAGGATAATTTGCAAGAGATTGGAGTTTAGTTTTTGGAGATCATAACCTAACAGTAGATAATCTTAGAAAATTAATTATTTCGTATTATTATTATAATATTAACTTTATCGAAAATATCACAAATATGAAATGTCTGTTATAGGCAAAGGTTACTGCTTAACATAAAGTGCGCCTCGAGCCTGTTCCGTCACAATTATATAAAATACTAGCTGTACCCGCGACTTCGTACGCGATTGCCGTACCCGCAAACTAATTATTCACATTTGAGCACTGTTTATCTCATATTAAGCAACGCTGTGGTCTGTGGTGAAGCACTCTTAGTAAAGCATAGCTCAGAAAGGAGCTTTTTACTTTGGCTTTGATAACTCCCAGCTTGTTTTTCCAGAAGACAGTAGTTAAGTAACTCAGAGAGTTCCTTCGCGGTTCGCACAATAAATGTTGAAGCAAAGTAGGTACTTTGTGCGTTTCTTTGGAATTTCGATTATAAAACGATATCTTTTTGCCGAGGTTCTCCTTGTTTGGCGGTAGAACAAAAATATATTAGATTGTACACTTCCATTGCGCAGTCTCCAAAATGTATCCGGCAAAAGATAGATAGTTAAAAAAATAGATTGTGGCGAATGTTCCAGATTTTAGAGTTTTACCTTAGCAAGCTGGCAAATCTAAATAAGGATGCCTAGATGCCCGTGGGGTGCCAAGCTGCCCATGGGGTGCTGGGCTGCCCGTGGGGTGCCGGGCCCGTAGGGTGCCGGGATGCCCGTGGGTGCCGGACTGCCCTTGGGGTGCCGGGTGGCCCGTGGGGTGCCGGGCTGCCCGTGGGGTTCCGAGCTCGCTCATCAATATTCTAACAAAAAAAGAATAGTTGAAATTGCATTACGCGTTCATAAAGTACAACTAAGTAACATTTTGACTTTCATCCCCTTTCCCGAGGGAACCGTGCTAAATTTCGGGATAAAAAGTACACAATAACGTTCTTCGTGGTATGAACTCAAATCGTGTTAAGTTACATTGAATTCCATTCAGTAGCCCATGGGGTGCTGGGCTGCCCGTGGGGTGCCAGGCTGCCCATGGGGTTCCGGGCTCACTCATCATTATTCTAACGAAAAAGAATAATTGAAATTGGACTACGCGTTAATAAATTACAACTAAGCGTACATTTTGACTTTCATCCCCTTTCTCGAGGGAACCGGGCTGAATTTCGGGATAAAAAGTATACAATAACGTTCTTCGTTGTATGAACTCAAATCGTCTTAAGTTTCATTGAATTCCATTCAGTAGCCCATGGGGTGCTGGGCTGCCCGTGGGGTGCCAGGCCGCCCATGGGGTTCCAGGCTCACTCATCACTATTCTAACAAAAAAGAATAATTGAAATCGGACTACGCGTTCATTAATTACAACTAAGTAACATTTTAACTTTCACCCCCTTTCCCGAGGGAACCGCGCTGAATTTCGGGATAAAAAGTACACAATAACCTTCTTCGTAGTATGAACTCAAATGGTGTTAAGTTTCATTGAATTCCATTCAGTAGTTTTGGAGTGATGCGCGGCCGGGATACAGACAGACAGACAGATAAAAATAAAAAAAAATACAGTTTTGGCATCAGTATGAGCTACAGAGTGCTCTCAAATTTTTTTTTGCAAAATATCTCTTATGTACAGAATTGGACCTGTTACAGTTTTATTATAAGTATATAGATAAATATAAAACTCACGATATTACGATAGCTTTAAGCAAATTAAATAGAGTAGAGACTCCAAGATTGCTGAAATAAATCGAATACTTACTTGTATCTTTATATATCTTTAAATCAACTTAATAATATGTGAAGTCAAGCAGCAAGCTTGATAGGTATCGTTGTGTTGGCGTAAACCTACGTAGGCGCGCTTAGGAAATGAATTAGATACAATCAGTTAGGTACATCATAGACTTAGCCCAAGCACGAATAACTTGCGAAATCGTAACCGTTTCGTAAACGTATCGAAATGTCACCATTTTGTATAGGATTTGATCAGCGCCTCTACAGTGCGTAAAAGGAACTAAATTTTGACAGAAAATAGGTTTTGACAACTAACGTGTCGAGATTTTAACGTGAACGTTTTGTCACGTAAAAAGTTTTGTATGAAATCGCGAGCACGAACCTAATTCTAACGTAAGCTCGAAGGCTGGCTATCGAGCATCTGTCAAAAATCTACGAATGTCATGTCACTGAGAAATTTTCAGTGTGATGGCATGGCTGACGTAACGTCAATTGTGGTAAAACTTCGAAAATTCATATTATTAATGTGTGTGTTCATTCATAATTTACCTATGAAAAGAGTTACAAACATGGCAGCAAGATTAGAAGTAGTAATGTACCATATGGTTTACCAGGCGCAAAGTAGGTATTTATTAATTTATGGCACTGGGGGGAAATGATGCTAATGTACGATAAACCCAATTCAGGACATTTTCCAAAACTCTGCATCAAACAGCGTCCATATTCCACCGCTCCAGCCCACATTTACACCAATTTCGCTCGTTGGATATGTCTTGCGGCGCAATAATGTTGCTATGAAATTCTTCATTGTGCATGGTCAAATTAAAAACAATAAGGCTCACAGAAGATCACCTATCCATTCAAGATTTCAAGATCAACCAAAGCTGTCAACAAATGCACCAGAAGAACACAGGCAGCGACACGAAAGGAATACCAACGGATTGTCAGACTAACTACCTACGAACTCTGAGGTGATGACCATGCTCACGCCAACATTCTAACCACTACGAAGAAGAAGATTTTAATGTGAAACGTAGAAGCTGTGTTATTGGACTTTTGGTTCTTAATAAAAATAAACAAAGTGCAATTGTGCGTTTCATTTATTGGTATACACCGAACAGTTCGTGGCTTAGGGATAATAGGATCTCTTGTTGGATGTCGTGAAATGCGACTAAGACAAAATTCGTGGTAGCATGCCACTACTTAGGTCGGTGTGAGTGGGATGTTACCACGCATTGAGCATACAACAGTGATGATGAGATGGATCAGCGCATAAAAGACTATTGGCTGGCGAACTCATGGCAGTGCCGTGAGAAGCATTTTTCTTCCCCCTCTGATCTTATAGGCTAGGTAAGTTCGATATCATGCTCTATTGCCACACTATTCCTTAAAAATAAAGGAAAGTAGATGAATAAAAAGACATAACTACACGAACAATTTCTTTATTTTTGGTAATGTAAAAACAGACACAATCGTAATCGCAAAAAAAATAAATCCTACCATAAGCTGACTCATACAAAATAAACACTTTTATGATCCTAAAATTAATATGAACTTAAAACAACACTAAGCCTAGACGGTTACAAGTCACAGCACTCCCGATTTGTAGTAACGGCGCATTCATGAAATGCTACGTGGTTTGTCTGTGCAAAACTGTTAGGTAGGTACATTACTACGCGCTCCAGGTATTCACAGCATTCTTCTTTCCCAGAACAGACGGTAAAATACCGCTGGAGACGAAAGTTCTGTCGAGAATCACCTTTAGTGAACAATTAGAACTTATAGAATACACTGCTTGAACTCAATAGCCTATTTTTCTGCTGAAACACCATACAATTTAGCGCAAAATACACTTCACGCCGACTGGCGGCTCTTCAGGGTTTCTTGAGACTCCTCCCTCTGTTTAAAGGTGTAAATTCTGATAGTAGCTGTTTGTAATTCATATACTAGGTAAATTATCAGTGGCATAGATTCTAGGCTTGAGAATTTATAGCTCATAATTTATATATAATGTTTTATTTTAAGAACCTCTAATGATGTTACAATAAAATTTGGTTCACTGAGCAAGTAACGCATAGAGAAAAGTAATATACTTACCGGAAAAAATATGCTTGGTTTTCATCAAATAAAAAGCTGAATTTGACAAATATCAATCATAGAGGAACCAGTCCAGTGTCACCAACCTTAAAATAAGGTAAAGTATTGCAGGTGCACCGGTTTTTGTCCAAAATTACCAAATACGATGTCATTGTACCCTTGACAACTCAACTGGACTGTCATGGCTATAGACTAATTATATTGTTTCCGGTATATTACGTTTCTCTATGTCATAATGTATGTCATGGCACTTTGTAAATATATCACCTCAGATACATTTTATTCAAAAATGTTAATATTTCATTGTGAACATCAATACAATACGGAAATCGCAAAGTCTGTGGTGTCGAAACACAAATAAAAATGTTTAAACAATAGATTTCCATGAGATCCAGAACCGGTGAATTGATGAAAATATGTCATTGAAATTACATTATTGTTTCAGAGCTAATTTTGGATTTTATTGTAATTTAAGTAGGTAAATGTTATCATCCGAATTGCTGTAATTACATATATTTGTATATAAATTACAAATATTAACGTAACGTCAAGTAAGTTTAGTGTTGCTCAAGGAAAGTATCGATACCTTTGTAGTATCGATTTTTATAATGTCAGTGGTATGGGTACATATACTTTTTCATAGTGTCAATAAATTAGGAAATATTATATTCGATGCTGGTGATCATAAACCATCTTGCGGTATGTTTTATTATGCCACGAAACTTAACATGTGTACTTTAGGGACTGTTATTTACATCTTCAGCTCAAAAGCATTTTGAAACACCAGGTATTATCATTTTTTCTCTACATAACTGGCACAGTACTTGCTAACTGAACGACTAGAGCAATATTTATTATCTAACATAATATGTAAATCGATTTAAATATTAGACAATTAATAATAAATAGTGTAAATAACGTCATATCTATGCTTGTGATAATAATCTGAGTTGTTTTTTTTTCAGTTCATTTAAACAAAACTCCGTCGCTTATATACTTTCAAAGTAAATGCTGAATCGATAAAGCTATGGCATAGAATTTAAGGTACTATGTCACCTCAATACTATATAAAAATCAACATGTGTATCAACATACAATCCCAACTACTATTTATTTAAATACTTATAATACTATTCTCTAAATTGTTTGATTTTAAAATTAACCAACTTTCGAGAGCAGTTAAATAAACTTTTTTTGTAATTTCAGATATGGATATGTTACGCAGAAAATATTAATTGAATTAATAAATAAAACAAAACAGTGCAGAAGAAGCTTCTTGCAATACAAATGAAATAGATCAGAAAATTAATATCTAATATATATTAATAATATATAATATCTAAATAATTCAACTACCTACACCAAAAAAGTTTTTAAAAGTCTACAGTCTATATATAATTCAAAAAGGTGCGTCAAAAAATACTACATTTTATGATTGAACTACAAATAATAATAATTGTTAACAGTTGATGACAAGTTTACTAGTGCAACTTACGTGCAGTATTTTTTACTTTTACATATACGACAATTAGAAAATAAGTATTATATGTATATTGAAAACTATTATGTACAGTGAAAATTAAAAAAAATATGTAATGTAAAGATCTTCTATTACACAAATTACTTTGGAACTATGTATACAGACCTCAATAATACGGTTTTCTATACTAGCGAAGATATATCGCACTATAATATATTTTGATGATTTTGAATAAATAAATACATCTGTGTGAAATATTTGTTTATTTTATATTTCGTTAACATATATTTTATAAACCACCTACCTACAAAATACACAACCTACCTACCATTTTTTCCTATATCGAATATAATGGAATCAATTTCATTGTAACTAATCAATTTTAGGGAATCAGTAGTACAACACTCACAAATGTCACTATTATTGTGTTGGAAATATTGTTTTCATTTGTAATGGTTGGTATAAAATAACTTCAAATCTGAGTTTCAAAGCAACAAGGTCCGTGCCAACTCTTAATATTACTTGCTCAGTGAGAGGAACTTTTATAGGCTAAAAAAGAATTAAAACCTATTTTGGAATGAATTGTTAGCTCTTAGAAAGAAGTGTTGTGATTTACGCTGGATGACGTCACTTTTGTAATCCTATCGAGTTCACGTTAGCCAGCAAACGATGCGTCGTACTGTCAACCATCGCCTCCTGCGTAAACGTACGGGGAACTCGATACGATTACGTTACGGACTATCGAAATGTTCGTGCTTGGGCTAATGTTCTACAAGTGTTTCAGAACTATGATAGTCAAGTGTTTTAACCTTTTCAATATTTTTGTCTTTGTTTGACGCTAAGTGGGTACGAATATATGTACGCTTTTTGCGCTATTGTGTACTAGGTACGCATATATTTTTACTAATCTACTTAAAACGTTTCAGGTATTGCATCGCAACTAGACATTTGTCAAGATATACTTGGGGGTGAGTTAGTGGACAAGGTGGCAATATCCACACATACAAGTTTCTCCCGGGATAATAAACCACCCCTTGGAACCTGGTCCATAAAAGGATATTTGTTTTCATGTCATCTATACGACAGTTTTACCTTGATGCAACCCTACGGAAGGGTTTCATCCAATAATCCTATCGGATCGGAAACTTTCCATTCCGACAAAATTATGAATTTTAATGTATCGAGTTTCTGCCCCTTTTGGCGAGAAGTCGTAGCTTCTGCAATCATTTATGTATCAACCACAAAACCAAATTACTTGTAACTTTGGAAATATGAAATTGCTCTTAAATAATTGTGATTAGGTTTATTTTTGACTGTATTTTTTGATGCAAATGTGATGTTTTTATCTCGACCGGTTAAAGGAATCTGCATGGCTTTTTAATTTCCACTTTATGGCCATAATTTGCATGAAAGATGTGATGTTGAGACTGTTTTGGTAGAAATAAACATTGCCATTGTTGGTTTGTTGGAAATTAAGAATTTTTATGTCTCGTTTCGTCCGATTAAATTTATATTGTGATGCAGATAGAGTTTTTATGAGTTTAGTTTTGAAATAAAATAAGTAAATACTAACAAACTAGTAACAGAACCCAAAATTTGGATCGTGTTTATTAGATATCCAGTATCTAATTTGGACTAGTCTTTGGGTAAGTGTTCAAAATGTGACTAAAATCCAAAATATGACGCCGTCCCTCTGTGAACTCTATGGCATGGAACTTAACCTTAACATAACTAATATATTAAAATAAAGGAAAGCAGACTCATACATCAAACTTTATTTCCCTAAACTTACACTTTCATGACCCGGGCGAGATACGCTAAGAGGTCAACTTATTAACCACAATACTAAGTTATAGAATAACTAATATAACTGGGTATTCCTATGGTGTACCATACAAGCTGTAGCTAAAGAGATAAATATTTAAATAAATAAACAACTTGTAGAACGTAGATCTTTGTTCAAACATGTGTGTCAGCTCGAAAGGACACCTCCGAGGGTAGAATGTTTGTGGAACAAGTCAGGAGTCAGCGAGGCGTACTTTCAGGAACATGGCCGCTGCACACACAACGATGTAGAGAATTAGAAGATACAATTCCGTCATATTCGATTTTAAATCGTACCCGAACATGTATAAATAAGCTTTAATGAACAACATTTTT
This sequence comes from Plagodis pulveraria, assembly GCA_963890685.1. NCBI lineage: Eukaryota > Metazoa > Arthropoda > Insecta > Lepidoptera > Geometridae > Plagodis > Plagodis pulveraria. The sequence continues at coordinate 1,322,796 of OY982950.1, forward strand.
ATTTGGTTGTACTGACCACTATCTAATCACTGATGAAATTTTTTTTTATGTTATTGTGACGAAACAAGCACGAGGCCCACCTGATGTTAAGCGGACTAACCTCTGCCTGTAACAGATGCATTTCATCACAAGTCACGAATTGCACTGCGCCCGTCATCTTGAGACGTATTTGTCTCATTTGCCTGTAATTATACTAGCTCTCAAGGACTGCTGCCGGAACACACCGTTAGGTGCTTGGCGACAGATTTTCTACTTGAGGGCGGTCGCTAGCCGGGTGGTCATTCCCAAAATGCCCTTCCACCATGCGGTGAAGCAGTGGGATTCGAACCATGGACCTGCTGCGCGGCAGTCCAATGCCACTGAGTCATCATTGCTTCATATATATACATATATGCTAGATATGATGTATACATAGAATGTACGAATAGTCCGGACACTGGACAGATTTTCTACACGAGTGTCGTATAGCTGGTTAGGTGAGCATTCACCGATGTTTGTGGTGCCCATGTCGATATTAAGTGGCATGCTACTGATTAGTAGCTTTTTACGAAAATATAGAAAATTAATTATTTTTTTAGCCGGAAAGTGAACTGGCACAGAATATTAGATATTATGTCCGTTGTTCGCGTCAGTTTACAACTTTGTAATTCTATAAACGCGCAAATTGAAGTTTTACAAAAACTATTTTCAACTTTGATCAAATAGAGGATTAAGGGCATTTTAGGGTTCCGTACAAAATGAGACCCTATTACTACGCTTCAACTGTTCGTCCGTTTGGGCTGTAAAGGGCTGTATCTTTGGAAACGTAACAGGTAACCGATTGGAATTTTCACTGAATATGTATTAGCATTGTAGTATATGACGGATCGCCTTACAGATTACGATAAAATATAAAAAAAATATAATAGTTGTACAAGAAACGTGTCATTTACAACGTTTTTTTTGCTCTATCGCAAACGGCTTACTAACTTCGATTTCAAACTTGGTATTGCTATAGTCTAATGTCTACCGTACATATAGTAAAAAAGCAGGCCAAGCACTTGGTGGACTCCCGCTAAGAATATCTGACCGAATGAAAATAGTAACGATTTTAGGTACATTCCGTATTGGCACGAAAACTTTGGTGTGTGAGTCAAAATCGCTTTTAGCTTACCCGGTTCTTATTAAATTTTATGATAGGTTCCTTTTCTCTAGTAAAAAAAAAATATTAAAGACGATAAGATTAAAACACCTTGTCACCTTGCTAAAAGCCAGGTGAACAAATATTTAATTAAATAAAAACTAAATTAGCGCCATTTACTCAGCTGCAAAATGGAATTATCTATCGGTTCTCAATGCGATTTCACTACCAGCGCTACTTACTGAAGTAATTCTTCAATAAACCGATAGAGGTCGTGAATTCTAAAACCTTCAATCGGCAATACATAGATGTCACCCTAGGAGATAGGAATATTTTATAATATATCTAGTTAACCTAATTATTATTTGACTCTTGTAATAAATAACAATTATTAATAGGATCATAAAACAATATAAATCTAGATCAAAAAATAATAAATATCAAAAAGTACTTCTTCTTCTTACTCAGTAACTCAGTATATGTCAAATTAATGAACGTCAAAAAATCTCCACGGGTCATTTACACTTCCTATTATAGGAACGTTGTGTATTAAAAACTATTTAAATTCACATTCCTGATTGGATTTAATTTCCCAACAGTTTAGTGCCCTTGTTCGTGACCATATGTGGTCATGAAACGCATCATGAACATCCGGTATAATTTACCAGTTCACGACAGTGAAACTCAGCGGCACTTTGCTAAGAACCACGCCTTGAACAAGTGCTTTGATTAGAGCCAACTAATAATATGAAGAAAGCAATTAATTCTAATTTGTTCGGAAACCCCATTAATAAGGGTGAGTGAATATATATTTGACCAAAAACCATAAAACTAACCTCGAAATTTCTTTGTAGTAATTGTGTATTTGATTCTTGGGTATGTACGTTCACTGCTATTTACTGTATATATTATGGGTTTTAACATGCTAATAGCTCTTCTAGCTATTAGCATAACTATCTTGTAAACCTTACTATATTTTTCTGTGTGTTTTCTGTTGCTTCTCAACTCATTTTACTTGTATACTACGCCCTTCTGGCAAACTTTAAAGGGTGTTGCTGGTAGCTCGCAATTCACGAGGGACCTAGGCTAGTCCCTTTATGCTCGGTAGCGAACGGACCTCGTGGATTGTGCGCCTCCTGACCAGCAACATACCTACTTGGCCCTTCTGGCATCCTAATGCGGCTGGTGGTTCGCATCCACGAAGGGCCTAGCTAGTCCCTTTATGCTCGGTAGCGAACGGACCTCGTGGATTGTGCGCCTCCTGACCAGCAACATACCTACTTGGCCCTTCTGGCATCCTAATGCGGCTGGTGGTTCGCATCCGCGAAGGCCTAGCTAGGCCCTTTATGCTCGGTAGCGGACGCGAATTCTTCACCAGCAGCATCTACTTACCTTTGGCCCTTATGGCATCTGTTGTTTGCTGGCGGGCCACATCCTTAAAGGCCCTCTGCGAGTCCCTATATTCTCAGTAGCAGAGGGACAGTTGACCCACCGGCTCAACATCTCACTGGACCCATCATGACCGGAGCACATGTGCCTTCCAGGGTTCCAGTACGAGGCTGAACTTCCAGTACGAAGCTGAAACTTCCAGTACGAGGTTGGAACTTCTAGTACGAGGCTTCCAGTACGAGAACTACCGTACGACGGTGAACTCCGGCCGTCTCCTGAACTCCAGCACCGACCGCGTCCAACTAACGTCTCTACAGCACCTAGCTGGGACAGCCTACCGGCGCGGCAGTGTGAAAGCTGAGCTACTGCACCGCAGCCCTACTGCTGGGTATCAACTCTTTACTAGTGGACCGGAGATAAGTCCTACAACAAGGAAGCTTACTATTGCCATACCTGTCTGAGATCCACGACCTTGATGACCAGATTATGATTCTTCTCTCTTGTTTTTCTTCATGCTCCCTACTACCAAACTTAGGTAGGAAGGTGACAACCTGCCAAGTTTTTTTGAAGCAGTGATGGCTCAGTGGCATTGGCTATGGACTGCTGCGCAGCAGGTCCATGGTTCGAATCCCGCCGCGGGCTTGAGCTTTGAGCGCATGGTGGAAGGGCATTTTGCGAATGCCCGCCTGGCTAGCGACCACCCTCAAGTAGAAAATCTGTCGCCAAGCACCTAACGGTGTGCTCCGGCAGCCGTCCATGAGAGCCAGTGAAGTTACAGGCAAAATAAGACTTAACAAGTATGTCTCAAGGTGACGACGGGCGCAGTGCAGTTCGTCACTTGTGATGAAATGCATCTGTTATGGGCAGAGGATACCGCTTAACATCAGGTGGGTCTCGTGCCTGTTCGGTCACAATAACATAAAAAAAAAAAAAAGATAGCAGGTGTCCGCCCTGCACTTTAAAGGCCGGACGGACGGCCGAGGCGAGGGTAGTAAAAGGATCCCGTATTTTAGAACGGAACCCTAATAAGAGACCAAATTACATTTTACTAATTGTTCTTTTTAAATTTTGGCCATAATTATTGATATGTAAGCTAAGCTAAAGTCTTAGCCAAAGTGTGTAATTGCCAATGGACAGTATGCCCTTACCACAATAAGAAAAGTTTCAATATATTGATATGAATCTAAAGGCATCAGTGTATTGTCTAGCAACATTATCTAGTGGCACAAGGTGGCGTATATTAGGAAACGGGAAACGGGAGCATGGCACGGAAGCACTGAATAACTTCACGCTAACCGCTCGCCGATATGCTGCCCTGGTACATACCTGTATTTAAAGCTGCAATCCTTTGGTCGGTATACAGGAAGGAAGTGGTTATGACGCAATTGTTGTGAATTAATTTAGATACAAAGTTACAACTTTCATTTATTTAGCATATTTGTAGAACATGAAACTAAGATGAAACACTTAGTAGAAATATTATGTAGACGCATGACGTCAGGTAAGTAGGCCCGCCCAGAAAAGCACCAATACTTTCTATTTCTACAACACATTCTTATGTTGACCTTTGTGACCGAGAAAACATTTTTCATAATCATTTCTGTTGTCGTCCGGTTAGTATTGGTAAATAAATTTTACTTTTTACCATATAAGCGGAACATGAATGGAATATTATGTTACTCAGATATCATACTGAAACTATTTTAACTTATCATCTTTAACAAGATATATCCACAGTATCTTTGTTTAGATTATACGTTAAATTCCAGTATCTTTATTGACGATTGTTAGACAACATGTTGTTCGTTGACAGAGATCACAGCCAAATATCAGAGCATTTCGTACTCCAATAGAATTAGGATTTAAACTCGTTCGCCACAGGTTGCCCACTAATAAACAATATAAAACACTTACGTTACGTTTAGGCGCTAAGCGGGCTATAAGAGGACCTACCCTCGCCCAAAATCCGGTGGAGCTGTACGACCAACAGCGGCAGTAAGCATCTGCGTCATCCCAAAAAAAAAATGAGTCGCTAAGTATTGCAATCTTGCAGAAGTCCATATTTAATAATAGCAAATAAGAAAAACATAAAAAAAATATATCAATAAATGTGGTTACAATTCCGTCTAATTTCCCTGTTAAACCGACGTGACGTCATAAAAGCCACGTAATCAAACCGGAAGAACTTTTGACGCGTTTCGCTTCCTCAATCCTCAGCAGGTCCTGACTCTTCGAACGCATGATCGAGAAACATCTCGGTCGTGTGTTTATAGGTATTACGTGCGTCGGCTTAACAGGAAAATTAGGCGGAATTAATGTCATGTTTCACGTTCTTAAATGTTTGTTATTATAATTTGCTACGTACACTGAACAAAAACTTGTTTTTCGGTTCGTGTTCGAGATCGACTTGCACTTGGACAGTTTCCTGTGTTGCCGTTTTAGTTCGTTTGGAATGTATTCACGCAAACATACGAGTATACATACGGTTTAAATCGCGTATATTTCTCATTACTTTTGTCCCGACGCGGACGTTTCAAACACTTTGCAGTGATCGTGGTGACGGGGTGACTAATTGTAGACCAAATAATTTTCATAATAACTCATGTGACAAATAAAACCAATTAGTCACCCTGTGAACACGATCACTGCAAAGTGTTTGAAACGTGGGGACAAAAATAATGAGAAATATACGCGATTTAAACCGTTTAAAGTTGTTTAATTGTTTGTTTAAATTTACTATGTGTAATAATCGCGAAAACTTAAGACAACATTATGCGAGTATATTTTATAATATGGTTTCTTTTTGTTATTGTTTTATTTGTTTGGATATCCTTCATAGTGAAACATACTCTGTCAATATTTCAACAAAGTACTTATATCAGTTCAAATAATACTTTGGTTGTTTGAAGTACAACTACTGTTTAGTAGTTTACAATTATTTTAAGTCTAAAACCGTAAGATTGTAGTACACTAAGGGCCTGATTCAGAATGTTCAAGTAAGTTCCGGTTATACTACCCAGAACATTAAATAACTGAATGATAAAAATTACAGTTAACATGCAGCGCGTTTTAAGCTTTAACCAATGGATACACTAAATCGATGACTGTGAAACGCAATGATAGTGTTTTATTTATTAAATATGTTCTGGGTAGTATAACCGGAACTTACTCGAACATTCTGAAACAGGCCCTAAGTAAAGAAATTATATAACATATATTTGTTCTGGTAAATACATAACATAAGCATACAATGTCATAAGTAAAAGGAAGAACATATAAGGATGGCGTAGGCTTGCTATAAGCATGTACAAAATTCTTTTGTCCACGGTATTGTGGTTCCATTTTCACGTACAGAACCCCCAAAATATGCACAGTCATAATCACCACCTAAGCACACATCCCAAGAAAACACTCAAGTTAAATATTTCTTGTCGGTAATCTATTTTTTATTTTTTTTATTTTTTTTATTTATTTATTTAGATGCACAAAACAAATAACAATCATAACATCAACTAAGTTTACAATATATATATATAATAAATATATTTAGTTTTGAACTGGATTGTGATTTAAACATATGTGCATTCAGCAAAAACAAAAAGTATCGAACGGGCACTTTTGTGCTCTAATAAAATAAGAGTAATGATAAATTTACAAAAAGGTAATTTATAAACCTGCAACTTAATATAATGATGCTTATGGGGGCACACGTGCACGAGCGAGCAAACAAGCTAAGCGATATGCTTCAAACTATGTAAGAAGACATATTTTTATTTTCTTGGTTAATAATAATCATAATTATCCACATAGCTAGCAGCACCAATTCAACCACTACGTACATACATGCCCACTCACGTTACCTATATAATATTATTATTGATAATTAACTAGGATCATACGGACACGCCTCACCAGACGTGACCGAAATTTCTGTTTTGGGATAGAGGATATCTTTCACAATTTTAATGTAACCGCTGAGTTTAGGATAGAAAATATCTAATTCTGGATATTTTTTTGATAATTCATTATATTGACGGAACATTCTAACTAGAGGGTTGAAGTACGAGATGTTGTTTGTGCAAACATTGAGAACAAATAAATTAGTAGTGTTAGACCGACGTCGGCTGTATTTAATATTCAGGGATATATTTGAAAGTAGATCAGGGGTGTCTGTTATAGAGTGAGTAACTTTATAGAGATAAATAAAATCAAAATACTTACGGCGCGACTCTAAAGACTGAGTCCTAAATTTAGTCAGCCTCATAGCGTAATTGAGGTGGGATCGCCCCAGCTTCTGACGGTAACATAGTATTTTTAGGCATTTTTTCTGTACTCTTTCTATATTATCTATGTGAATTTTGTAATACGGAGACCAGATCGGGCTTCCGTATTCCAAAACACTTCTTACAAGTGCAAAGTAGAGATACAGAAGACTTCGAGACTTTTTAAAACCTTTCGTCGATCTTAAAACAAAACCGAGAAGTTGGTTGGCTTTATTTGTTATATGTTGGTAATGAGGACGGAATGAAAGCTGTTCGTCAAAAAGGATGCCTAAATCTTTAACTACATACGACCTATTCAGCACCTGTCCGTCGATAGTGTAATCATAAATGATTTTATTGCGCTTATTAGTAAACGATATAGTAAAGCATTTACTGACATTTAAGAACATATTATTTAACTTGCACCAATTTGACAATGTATTTAAATCTTTTTGCAAAACATAGCAGTCGTTTGTGCTAGTCACGACGTTGAAAATCTTTAAATCATCAGCGTATAAAAGACACTGACATGACAGGCGCTCAATAAGGTCATTAATAAATATGACAAACATGAGGGGCCCTAAATGAGACCCTTGTGGTACCCCTGAAGTTACCTGTATAGGAGACGAAACATACCCTCTCAATGCAACCAATTGACTCCTGTTATCGAGATAGGAACATATCCAGCGGTATAAGCTACCGCTGATTCCATGCGTAGCAAGCTTACTACATAGTATTCTGTGGTTAACCTTATCGAAAGCTTTAGAAAAATCCGTGTAGATAGAATCGACTTGACCTCCTACAGCAAAGCTTTTACAAAGATAATTCTTATATTCTAAGAGGTTAGTAATTGTTGACCTATTTTTGACAAAGCCATGTTGTTTGGTGGAAAGGATTGGTTTGAAGTGATTGTATAAGAGGTCGTAAAAGGTCCTCTTACCTTGAGGACTTTAATCGCTCTAGCTGACATGCTCTTAGCGCCCGCGGGGCTCCGTAATCCTGTATAGCGGTGATGTGCGCCTCTACGCGGTTTGCGGCAAAAAGCCGGAAGCGTTGACTTCTCCGTGAATTGGTGCTCGGATTTAGGTGTGCGAGTACCTTAATGTTATATGTTTACAAGAAAACATGATCACGGCTGTCCTGTAAGGACATCCACGAACATAGGCCGATGTGTATTTTATCATTGTGTATGTCTAAAAATATTATATAGGTACATTAACTATTTGATCTCGAAATTAAGGGCTATTGAAAAAAATCGATTGTTTCTTTGTTTGATATGGTATGACCATTGCGTAGTTAAAAAAAAATATTTGAAATTCTAACCACTATAAAAGTTTTTTTTTTTATATTGTTAGGTTTGAATAACGCTATTTAATATTTGTCATTTTGTAACAATATAAAAGATAATAGGAATTAAAAAAATTGTGCCAATCAACATTTTTTTTTTATCATAATTTAATATTTTGTTATTATATTCTCTATCTATGATTTTAGTCTTAAGTAGGTACATATGATATCTTAAGTGAGTGTATATATGAATTTGAATTGAAAATACAAGTTTGAAAGAATGAAAAATTGTAAATAACATGGTTGATATAACTTGAGTTATTATTTTCAATCGGCTAAGGTCTTTATTATTTTTTTGCAGAATTCATTGGTGTTTTTAAGACATGTTAATATATCTATCGTAAATTCAACCTGCAAAGGGATAAAAAACAGTCTATAAGTTGTTGAAAATGTATGCCCCGATTGTTCTTTATTTACTTTTAATCAATAAGATAAAAAAATATGCAATACTTATCGTTGTTTTACGAATTGTGTTCAATAAAAGTAATAAGTGTATCGGTCATAATTGTAAAGAGATTATGCGAAATATATTCACAGTAATGAGGAGTTGAGCTATGTCATAAGGTAATGGCTCCGTGAGGTGAATACCTCGTGACTGAAATAAGTTATTTAACTTTTTCAACACAAATCAACAAACATCGATATATTTTCAAACCTACTAATAAAATTTTACGAGACTTGGTTGAGATATGCTACCCCTAGTAAACAACGACTGAAAAATCGGATAATCGAATGAAGGCTTTTTTTTCAAGCTGAATAGAAGAAAATTGGCTTGCCTTTCAGGCTCGCTTGGTCAATAAATGATACATCAAATTTAAACTGACATCTCACTCTAAGAAGCATTAAATAATAATTGTCTGAAGTCGAGCATTAAATCTAAGAGAACTCAAGGTGTTTAAATAAGCATGACACCGACGACGACAATTATTATTTAATGCTATTTAATAATATTTAATAATATATTTATTTCAACAACCACAATGTTACAATTCTTAAAACTAATCAATGTAGGTACTTTATTCATTAAAAATAAAATTAGCAAATAAAGTTACTCAATTAAATAAATTTATATATAGGTAGTCCCTGGTCTCCACACTAGGATTCCCTGTATTGTGGAGATCAGTTTCTTATCTTATTGTTGTTAAAAGGATTTGTTTTTAACGTTACAGGTGTTCTATGATTGGAACTGTATTTACATTACTTGTAAACGTAACTGTGCAGTATAGTCTTAACACTATTCTTCAGTGATACACACATATATACATATTTACCTATATGGGTATATCAACACAAATACAAACACGACAAGCATTTCAAAAATTGCACTAGAAAATAAAAAGAGAAATAAAAAACCAAAAGAGAATACATATGGAACAAACACGATTATACACAAAATGATATTGTCGATTATATATCAATGTTGACATTTTGATGTAGGTACTTATTGTTACCTTTCTCATTTTCTTTTATTACTATGATTTAGTACATATGTATATATTAATATTTTAGAGTAAATATTATAAAGTTTTAATTATTTGTCAATTTGGATTATTTGTTCAATTTTTTCGTAGCCTAATCCCAATAGCCATTGTTTAACTGTATTTTTACATTTAGTTCGCGTAAGGTGTAATATATTGAGGAGTCTGTTCAGTTTAGTGTATATATAGGGTGCTGTCCATGAATATGCCCGACGGTAGAACTCTGAGTGTCTAGTTGGCACTTTCCATCGAATGTGTCTGCGACAGATGATCACTTTCAGTGGAGCTATTTTGTGATATCTTAAAATCACAGACAGAATATATAGTTGTCGTACTCTTAAATATCCACATTCACGATACAAATAATCTGTAGGATAGAGGCGGGGCTTCTTGTGGGCTACTTTAATAACAGCGCGTTGAGCTCGTTCAATTGTCAACATATATGTTTTGAACGCACCACCCCATGCCACAATACAATAGTCAAGAATTGACTGGCATAGAGAGGAGTAAACTAGCCTAATCACTTCGTCATCAACTACAGACCTTAGTCTTTTAAAGATAAACATAAGTTTTCTCACTCTGCCTGAGACAGTATTTATATGTAATTTCCAGGACAAATTTTGGTCTATTATAACTCCTAGATATTTCAGGGAATACACTGATTCTAAGGTGGCACATTCACAGGTGTTGATGAGGTTGTCTTTGCAGTTGTGTATTTTCACTACAAGAGGTTGGATTGGTGCTGTCTTTGCGGAGATACTAAATGCTATCAACTTGGTTTTAGATACATTAAGAGTGAGGAGGTTGTTATTGAGCCAATTAACCACAATGTCAAGCCCCTGCTGGCAATTTTTGTTAACAAGGTTTAGAGTAGACCTTCTATTTATATTTTCTTAAACATAATTTATTATTACAAAACTCCAACGTGAGGAAAAATTATAACCATCTGCGGGATTTGAACCCGCGCTAAAAAGAAAACAATCCCCGTACGATGGTTAAAAACAAGGGGACAAATTGAATTCTGACGCCAAGCTAAAATGAGTCATATTTCATTTTAGCTTGGCTTCAGAGCATACCCCGCCTATAGGGATGACGCGAGTTCGAATACCGCTCTTGAAAACTATTTTTCATCTCGTTGTAATTTTGTAATACAATCCGGTGGTTCGAATTCCGCACATTACTTAAATTTTTCCTCTCGTATATTTGTAGTTTTGTAATGTAATCCAGGCGTTGTTGCAATAATTACAATATTAATATAAATTTTATAATTTATTAAACTCATTCGGTTCTGTTCTCTTACTGCTACCAACTTACCACCTTTAACTAACCATCCATCACTTTGGCTAGTTCAATTAAGAAGTATGTAGATTCTGCAGCAAGCTAACCGCAGACTTCAATGTCGTCTACCATTATGTCGTGTCTCCTCCATAACTTGGTAAATCCAGTATTAATTAAGAGCTACATCCAGTTAGTATTCTATCTAAGGATATGGTTATCGGTTAGACGGAAATCTTTATATAAACTCTGACCCTGCGTGACTCGATTCATGTCATCAACCGAGAATTTTAAGTAATACAAAATAAAATTCTCCGTTTAAATAAGTGAAATATTTAACTGTTTTGTAATTACCAAATTGTTTTTGTGATATTCATTTATACGTAATTAAAATTGTGTTTAAAGGTACCCGTATTGTACAGTTAAAATGTAATAAACTCAATGGGCTCTAGACAATTTCGACCGACATGTTGGGTCACATATTTCTATCGTAGGTATGTGTCTACTTACCTTAGCGTTTATTAAGAGCAAAGAAATAATCTAGAATAACATCGAGATAATACGTTACACAGGTCAATGTAGAAAAATGAGATTTGATAATTATAAAAATATAATTTGTCGCCATTCTAAGCGCATTTGGGACGTGTCTTGACAAATAAAGTAAGCTCTTGCTAGCTTAATCTGCCTGTCTCAGTCTCCAACACATTGATTACTGAAAGCCTGTTGGTGAGGAGTGAGTAGGTAGGTGGTAGCAGCATGTGGGTGTCTATCATTACTATATCGTTATATTATTGTCAAATTGATTCAATTGTCTGCGGTGGATCAAATTAACTTGCAGCTATGATGGCTCCGGTGATATGTGATATTTGAAGTCAACGTTTTATACATACCAAATTTAAGGTCTGTATATGAGCAAGAGCCCCATGACGTACGGACGAATGCACGGAAAGTCAGTGGACTCGCATTAATACGACCTAGTGTTATTTGGGTACGAAACACTAAAAAGGTCAAAGCTAATACAACACATAAATTATTCATGTTTGTATTAAAGTTGATGCTTCAGTACTCCTTATAACTTTCACGAAGAGTGAAAGGAGTGAGTGGAAGAAACATGTGCGTGGTGACAATATCTCCAGTATGAAAATATTTTTTTCTTCTCAGAGAGACATGTTCAGAATCCTCTGATTATAGTGACTTATGAAGCCAAATCAAGTGTCAATCGTTAAATCGGGAATTCCATTTTAAAGTACTTTTGTAAGTGTTAATAATGTTATTTCACGCTACCATATAATTGTTATTGTGTATTGTAGTCTTAAGCGTTCACGGTCCGTGATTTAACATATTTTCACGGCAGACCAAGTAACTGATACCAACTCAAATCTGTGACGTCAGCACGAAAAACAATGCATCGTGCACACACTTACTATGCAAATCAAAAAGTTAACAGCTATGATATTACTTCAATAGGTAGATCCATCTTAAAAGATTTCTACAGTAATATTTAAATTTTTCTTCTCTTCTTAGCACTATGTAACCCTGTAAAGAAACTAAGCTTTCCATCTGACTTGCTAATGCTTACATTTTTATTCAGTAGAACCTACTTATTTACCGTATCCGTCGCCAGTCTCAAGAAGAGCTTTTAATAGATTCTTGGCAGTATAATGTAAAGCGTGAATTATATATTAAAGCTATTTTACAAATGTGAATAAGACAAACATGACAAATCTGAAATTTTGTCATATTGTATGTAATAAAAAACAGGGAGCCGAAAAAAATGCTCTTTCGCACCTTGGTATGTGGAGTGCGTTCTTATAGATTTTCTTATTAAAAACAGTGCAAACATATTTTACATTTATATTTATTTTACGGGCTGTTAATATCTAGGCCAATAATGGGAACTGGATCCCTAAAATGCCAGGCCATGTGTGCGAATAAGCATAAGTTTTAGGGTTCCGTACCCAAAGGGTAAAAACATATTACTGAGACTTCGCTGTCCGCCCGTCTGTTACCAGGCTGTATCTCAAGAACGGTGATCGCTAGACAATTGAAATTTTCACAGATGATGTATTTCTATTGCCGCTATAACAACAATTACAAAAATAAGATAAAATAAATATTTAAGGGGCTCCCATACAACAAATTTGATTTATACCGTTTTTTGCTCGATACTAATAACGGTGACAGGTAGACGCCTTAACTATTCACAGAATATTTAGTTTCAAGTTTTCTTTAAATATAATCTCTTTAAAATAAAATATAATAAATGATTAAGGGGGTTCTCATACAATAAAACAGGTTTTCGCCGTACCTATCCAGCTCAATCGGACACTGCGAAAAGTGTCAGTAACTTGCAAGATTAGGTTACCGATAATGGTACGGAATCCTTTATGCGCGAGTCCCACTAGCACTTGGACGTTTTTTTTTTTTATGCCCGATAGGTTAGCCTTTGACCACTATCTTACCTGATAGTAAGTGATGATGTGGTCGAAGATGTTGTACAGGCTAACCTAGAAGTACTGGCTCTCAAGGACAGCTGCCGGAACACACCGTCAGGTGCTTGGCGACAGATTTTCTACTTGAGGGTGGTAGCTAGCCAGGCGGGCAGTCGCAAAATGCCCTGCCACCATGCTGTAACGACTGCCATCCTAAGACAACAACCGGGACCGACGGCTTAACGTGCCCTCCTAAGCACGGAAGCGCTCAGTAGTAATGTCACTAGCGGTCACCCAACCAAATCATGACCGCGGGCGACGTTGCTTAACTTTGCTGATCGGTTAAGAACAGCTAAGTAAACTTCGCTACGAGCGCTTCAAATTTTATAAACAATTACAAAAAACACACAATTTACAAATTTTATAATTGAATCCTGAGGATTTAATGTACGCTACTTATCATAAGTGTTTAACTTGCCCATAATTGAAAATAGCACGTTGTGAGCATACTAAACATGAACATCTATTAATAATGAGCATTACTGGGTTATGATTTATCATCAGATCGACCTAATTTTTACATAATAAATTGATACATAAATGATGATACCAAAAAAGCGCAAATTCTACACGGTAATAATATGAAGTCAAGTGCAGAAACTAGTATAAAATTATTAAGGTGTGCTTTTAGACATATTTGTTTTAAGTTAAGGCACAGTTAAAAACTAGCAGTGATAGATAAGACACCATTCCAAATATCAGATAAAATTTGCCTTATACTATATGTATACGAGTAAAATTAAGTATGCAACAAGTCTTTGCATAACTCTAACTACGTCTACGACAGCGTTATTTTATGGCGTGAAATTACTGCATACGCCGTAGTTACAAACTGCACGTGAAGTTACATGTAACGTTCTCACTTGCGACATCTCATTTCATATTTTAAACTTATGGCGCAATCACTCGTAGCACATCAAAGGTATAGAGTAGTAGTAAGCCATGAAATCTTTGTTATATTAGTATTCTGTGAGTATGTGTACTGGTGCTTCTGGGGACTGCGGACTGTGGAATGGGACCAGTAAACGTTCTGGCAGTGTCAACCATCGATTGTGTTTTATTTACAAAAGTAAATCTTATTAAGTTTTTCATCAGGTTCCAGATCGCTATTAGAGCTAAAATTGAACATTTTGGATGTATTTGGAGTCTCGTTACATCGAAAGCATCTCTTAAATTATTTGATTTTTTTTGTTAGCACGGCCGTCCGTTTTTTTTCAACTTTGAGCCTTAAAACACATTACTTTTTCTGTTTTTCCCTCAATTTTGGTGTATAAAAAAATATTAATATTCATTGAAATTTCAAATATTTTATATAATATATTTCTGTTCGGTATTTTTTTTTTCATCACACTTGCACGTAAATTGTATCTAAATATACAGGTTAACTTGGCCGTAATGACCCACAATGACCCATATAGAACCCTCGAGCTTTTTTTTTGTCATGAAACCCAAGGTCGGTAAGTAACTTTTTATTTATTTATAGCACAGCACACATCATGCAAGTTCAAGCAAGGAGTTTACTAGCAATTAAAAAAAAAAACTTAAAATGTATCTAAACAGGAATTTTATTGCAATCTTCCTACATGTTGCTTAAATACTCAACTAATCTTAATAATCGATTTTAATCGTTTTTTTGTATGAAAACGTCGAAATTATTTTATTTTTTACACTCCGTCATGGCAGTATACCTGCGTAAGTATGAACGAAACATTTGTATAATTGGTGGTGAGGGCAAAAAGCCCGCCATCCGCTTAAAAAGTTAATAATAGTTGTGCTGACTTGTGTCTAAGCTAAAATTCATAATTATTTACTCGCAAATAAGATGAAATACATTGTATGTTTCACGGGTGGTACGGGAATTACGAACCTTGACTCAGAAAACCCTCAGTCTTCGACTTCGGGCTTCTACGAGAGCATTGATCGTATATATATATATATATATATATATATATATATACGATATATATATATATATATTATCAGCCCCAATTTACCAAATCAAGTGTTGAATGAATAAAATACCTTAACATGCACACCATACATTCACGTAACCATTCAAAACAGTCTCAGCATACGATTCAGTTCAGGTCATTACCATCAATACTTATCAAGTTTACATACATAAAATTATACGCGCTGAATCGGGAACTTCCTACTTTATTAATACAGTCGTCGGTAACAAAATATCTTTCCCACACATATGGAACAAATAAACATGTTTTTGTTCAGATAGTCCATGTTATGTTCAGCGGATAAAGCATGTCTGAATATTTTGTTCTACGGAATAAATTAATCCCGAAGCTCAGAATACTGTGAACCAGTAGCTATCTTACTCAAAGCAATGTTTTGTAATAACGCGATAAGTTACGCATTGGTTTGGGTTTTGAAAAGTCTGTCACTAAGCACACAACGACTTGCCAAAATAACAATCAGGACACTGTAGATATTACGTATTGTATTGCCTGCACTTCGTTGGAATAAGTACAATTTGCTCTCATTTTGTGATAGAACTAATAACCGGTAGATATTTATAAGAATATGGATAACGACAATTACAGTTGTCGACTAAAGATATAACCCGAGCAGTGTCGTTCCATATCCTCTTATTTGAATATGAGTTAAATATTTTAAAGGAATCATAATCTGATGAACTAGATGAATGCCATTACAAACGTTGTCGTTTTAGTAGTTTTTGCAATCTGGCACACAACAACACTCGTCTTTGAAATGGCTATTCAGATCAGTTAGGAATTTGTAAATGAAAGTAAAACAAAACATAAATAAAATAAATTAACCTCATTGTGCTCTACGCGTGACGTCTACGAGATTTTATTTGTCTGAAATGCGTGAAACTGAGAGAAAATAATACTTTTCGCATGGATGCGATTAAAAGATTTGTATTTTTTTTAACGCGAATGCATTAAGACTATATTTGGTCACACTTAAGAGAAAAGTAATGAAGGCGGTGTTCAAAAGGTTAAAGTCACTAATTCTAAGTAAGCCTGAACCACATCTTATTATAATGACTGCATCATAACTTGCCACAGGTGATATAGTGGTCCAAATCTAGCCACCCAGCAGTATATAACATACTCGTATCACCATCACATTCCGTACTTAACTCTTATTAAACTCTATACTTACATACGTTTATATAAAAATGTTGTGCAATAAAGTCGTAATGAAACACAGCGAGATTACACACAATAAAATAAACTTGAGGAAAATGGGGAGCCTACTAAGATACCCTTTCTAGTGTCTCATTGTTAAGCAGCTTGAACTTCTGGAACGTAGCTGCTGTGACAAAATGAATGACATTAATAACAAATCTGTTAAGGAAGGCCATTTCATTGTGAAATAAATACATAATATTGAATTCATCTGATACTTTTTGATATTGAGTTTGCCCAATCAGGGAAATTTCTTACTCCATGAAAAAATTCTTAGATAGATTTTGGCAGACAATGTAACACTGCCGCTAGAAAACGAATAATTGTAGTGATTACACAAAGTATTTTTTCTTGGAACACACTGTAGCCAAAATACACCGTTAGGTGCTTGGCAACAGATTTTCTACTTGAGGGTGGTAGCCAGACGGACAAAACGTTCATTTGTAAGCTGAGATAATACGAAGACATTATTTGACATTATAATATATATGTAATTGTTAATATTTATCTTGTATTTGTCTTTTTTTAATCCACTATAATCTACACTATAATATATTTTGAAGGGAATAAAAAAATAAGGTTCTCAATTTGGCTGTACATATCTTGTTATAGTGTGTTATGTCATAACTCTTTACCGGGTGTCCCGATTTTGATGTATT
The DNA here is from genome assembly GCA_963890685.1 of Plagodis pulveraria. Taxonomy (NCBI): domain Eukaryota; kingdom Metazoa; phylum Arthropoda; class Insecta; order Lepidoptera; family Geometridae; genus Plagodis; species Plagodis pulveraria. Next base: position 1,339,988 of record OY982950.1, read on the forward strand.
TATATTATTATGTGGTCTTATTTAAATTTAAGTGAAATCTGATGAGTGAGTATTTGACTGTCTAGCGTATTTTATGTTTGAAATCGTTTTTTTTTTAACATTTTTGTAATATTGTTTACTTCTTCCAGTATTGTATTAAAGCCTGTAGATTAGCGATGGTAGCCCCCTTAGAGAGAGCAACACAATGGACAGTAGCGAGATATCTGCGAAATGCTTGGGAATGGTTGTTTTCTGTTACATTTTGTGAAGATGTGAAAATGCATATTTTTGTTATCTTCACCCTAAGATAGAGATCTATTTAATTATACAGCGAAGTGGGAAGGGCAGATTAAAATATAGGTTTCTCAATATGATCTGTATCGACTTTAGTACATTGAAAACAATTATTACTTTATGACAGTTAAAGTAGTACAATTAGAGTTTAATATTTCAGTCAAGCTATCCTCGATGGTCCGGTTGTTAAGACACCAGGTGACGTGGAGTTATTCGCGATCAGGGTGAGAAATTTGGCTCTCTAAAATAATTTGTACATGAAAACGTAGTTTTATAAAAAAAAAATATGCAAAATATTTTTATACTCTGCTCAAAGACAGAAAAAAAATATTTAACAAGCTCATAGTCACAATTTTTAAATTATTTGTGATTTTATGAAAAAAGTTAGTATGCTTTTCTTCTACTTTTCACAGCAAAATTGCCAGTATTTGCCGAGTCATAAACTATGTGTAGCGTCTCTAACATCTCGGCTAACTCGATAGTATCGGAACGTCCTACAGCCACGCTCCTTGCTAATATTATATCTGTTGAGACAAAACTGTTGCCAATTTCTGCTACTCCCTCCCAACGAGGGTAATGAATGGTTTACGCTGAGATATGTTGCCAGTAAAGGGTGGTTCGTTGCTGATGTGTCGATAGCAATCGTAGCACATGAAATTTAGGGTAATTTTATTACTACTACCATCCTCCTTGTTTACGTGTGAAAAATGCCTTTACGCAATCCCGTTTACCCATGTAGAAGGTAGACGGGATATGTGGACTCGGCACCAACTAATCCCGCAGCAGCAAGTGCCACTACTGACTGAATAACACGTATTGATCCATCTCGACCGCTTCTCGATGGGAACTCGAGGACGCTTAAGCATATAATCGCGTCCGAAACTTGTTCCGCCGTTAACGTTGTTAACGGCGTTGTTACCGTTAGGTGCAACGGACAACCACTGTTGTCCGTTGCACCTAACGGTGTGTACCGGCTGTTGTCCTTGAAAGCCAGAATTCAAGGTTAACCCGAACAATATCTTCAACCACATCATCACTTACCATCAGGTAAGATAGTGGACAAAGGCTAACCTATCAGGAATAAAAAAAATGTATTAAAAATTTTATGGTGGTCATTAGATTTAATCCATTAAAAAAACTGATTGTTGCGAATGTTCCAGATTAAAGAGCTTTATCAGAGCAAGCTTGCAAAACTAAATAAGGGTGTCGGGCTGCCCGTGGAGTGCCGAGCTGTCCGTGGGGTGCCGGGCTGCCCGTGGGGTGCCAGGCTGCCGGTGGGGTACCGGGCAGCCCGTGAGGTGGCGGGCTCACTCGTCACTATTCTCACAAAAAAAAGAAACTGGACTACGCATAAGTAAATGACAGTACAGTTACAATACAATAAATACACACAACACTACTACGTACAACTAAGTTTACATTATGACTTTCGTCCCCTTTCCCGAAGAACCCGTGCTGAATTTTGGGATAAAAAGTATTCCTATACCTTCTTCGTAGTAAAAACTCAAATCGTGTTAAGTTTCATTGAATTCCATTCAGTAGTTTTTCGCGGCCGGGATACGTAGGGACAAAAATTAAAAATAATACAGTTTTGGCATCAGTGTCAGCTACAGATTGCTCTCAATTTTTTTTTTTTCAAAATATCTGCCTTGTACAGAATTGGATCTGTTACAGTTTTATTATAATTATAGATTCAGAAAATGATAATTTGTAAAAAAAATTGGTAGAAAACTTAAAGAGAAACATCCTGATAGTGCGCTCCAATACGTGGAAGGATGCGTCAAAAAATCTTTCAGTAAGGCTACGTGGCGTTTATGATGCCTGTCCTACTACAGAAAAATCTAGCTCGAGGCCCACCTGATGTTAAGCGGACTAACCTCTGCCTATAACATATGCATTTCATCTTAAGTCACGAATTGCACATCGCCCGTCACTTTGAGACATAGTTGTTAAGTCTCATGTGCCTGATATTTTACTGGCTCTCAATGACCGCTGCCGGAAAACACCGTTAAGGGCTTGGCGACAGATTTTCTACTTGAGGTTGGTCGCTAGCCAGGCAGGGATTCGCAAAATGCCTTTCCACCATGCGGTAAAGCTCAAGCTTGCGGCGGGATTCGAACCATGGACCTGCTTCCCGGCTATATGCATATATATCCATAGCCAATGCCTCTGAGACATCACTGCTTCAAAAACTGGTGGGGTTATTTTTTTCTTTTTTTATGTATATTATTAATTTATATTTAGTTTTCTTAAAATCCTATATTTTATAAATGTTTATTTTTATCAATATTTGTATACTTAAGCCAGAAATTGCAATGCTTGCAAGTATATAGCTATACTTGCAAGCATTATTATATTTTACACGGACATGAATATTATTGTTGTTTGAGGGTTTTGTATATTGTTGTGTAGCAATTAATGTTAACGATAATCGGTTTAGCTGATATGCTTTTAAATTTAAGTAAACAAAAATGTTGCTTACCTGTGTACAAGTTATATTAAAAGACCAAAAGTTTTAATCACTTAAAAACTGATTAATTAATGCGAAATTATTCCATTATCATCTATTAATATAAAGTTTTGATCGTTATCTAAATTGAATCTTATAAAATTAAGTTATTTATGAAGAAAACTTTGGTACACTTAATTATTTAACTCATCCAACTTAGACGGTGGTTACTTTAGAAGCCTGCGGAGTCTTTATTCCCGTATATTTGGAATAGTTCACAACTTAAATGTAATAAAGACGCTGTGCTAGGGAGTTCAGTAACTTTTACAATAGTTTGTCCTCTCACTATCGCAAAGGTAATTAGTAAATGTGCGAGTAGAAATCTGCAGTCTTTGCTGACTCCTCTGGAAAATGTAAATGACGTCATATGTATTCTTAAACTCTAATTTTGTCTATTTTTTTAAGTAGAGATGGCCCAATGGCAGTGTGTATTGACCTCATAGTTCAACTCAATATGTAAGAGCACACGGTGTTTGGAGATTTTGCGAATGCTCGCCCCCTTAGGCTAAAATCTGTCGCAAAGCACCTAACGATGTGCACCAATAGCAGCCTTTGAGAGCCCGTCCTAGATCAGGTATTGAGCTTCAAAATACGTTATGAAGAAATTATTAGAGAACATAACAACAGAACGTTCTAAGACATTTTCAAAAGCACGGCCATTAACTTTTATCGATATTATTATGTTAATATATGCGGCGGAGAAAGTTGCAGAAGGAATAATATTTGTTTTGTACTGAGTAGTTGCTAAATAAGCAACTCTGAGTCAGCAAGTACGAAAACTAAACAAGCCATATTTGAATTGTGGATCAAATTAGCATACGCTGCAACTTGGCGATTATGGGTCAAAAAGACGGGTATAAAGTCAAAGTTAAAATCATTTATTCAATTTAGACGTCTAAAGACCCCGACTGGTTTCTCCGTGCCATATTGTGACCAAAGTATTGCAATTCTGGGTGGAGACATTTGGCTTTATATATCAAACGCTTCCATTTTAGGACTGACTGATGACTTCATTGTCCAGGCCTCAGAGCCCTATAAGAAGATGGAAAAGACAAGTGTTCGAGCAAGGCGGATCTTAGTTCGGCGGCGATGTTTCTGTCACCATAGAGAAAAATATTTTTCTTTTCTGTGTCTGTCACTCTATATCTGTTTCAGTTTTTAACCGACTTTTATCGATTTTTTTAACTTCAGAACTTTTGATTGGGTGAACTGATATTGATTATTCTTATTTTATGTGAAAGCTAGGGCTTCATGTGCTTCCATTAAAATTTTCATCAAAATCGGCTAAGCCATTTTTGAGTTACACTCCAGTAACTGAAAAATGTTTACCTATCTTGATGAAATACTCAATGCCAGTGAATGACAATTGATCTTCTTAGTAGCAAGAATCACTTAAAAAGGGAGATAAAAATTTTATCTCAAAGTTGAAGTCGGTTCCATTTTGAGGCAAATTTTTTTTTGTCATGGCTGTTTTAGCCATCCCATGCGTAATGTACTTATTATTAAAATTATTTTAAAATTTCAAATATCTGAATGTAATCTAAGAGTATGTTAGTAATTATTTTGTGATTGATAAACAGTATTGAACTTATTATTAAAACAACGTGGGTACTGTAGCAAACATAAGTGAATTAATGAATGAATCTAGTCTACTTATATTTAGCTAATGCAATTAATCAAGATGACTTTTCGTTATAAGTGCGATATACTTTCTTCCTAGCTAGCTTGCATAATTCAATAAAGCTACATATTGATAACACTATATAACTATAATAATAGGTATTATATAAATTTCAGTAACAGTATGAGCCCTTGTGATCACAAGGTTCATTATAATTATATTGAAGTTGAGGTCAAGTCATACTCTATAATCTCAAAAGCAATAGTGCTCAATATTGTTAGTAGATGGCGCCTACACCAAAGAAACATGATTAATATTAGTCAAAACATATTATTTTACTACCGATTGCTAACCTTTGTTAGCAACAGGACCTGAAAGTTTCTTTAGTGTACTTTGGACCAAAGAGCAGACAGTGCTTGCTGTCTGCTCTGCTGCATGGCTCTCACTCTCGGTATAATGAAAAAGCTCTTGAAATCGACGGTTATCAAACAATTTTAGAGGTGTAATTTAGCTGTGGTATCGCCCGATTTCCTTCCATAAAATGAAGTTTCACGTCAACTGGCTTATAATTTATGCTAACAATATTTATATGATAAATGTGCAAACTGATTGAGGTACTTGGAGTGTTAAGAGTAGATGCACTTTTGATACAAGTGGCGCGTTGTTCCAAATTTTTTTGTCAACTGTGAATAAAGGCGTATTATATAATTCTGATTTTAAACTGACCTTTATACCATTATTAGTCTATTCTTATTTAGCGAATAAGCACCCAGCCTGGATCCCGCTAGCAACCAATTATGTTTCTATAAGAAGAATTTAAATCAGACTGCTCCGTTGAAATAATTTATAAAACTGACATCTTTTTACAAAACACTTTCTTTGCAGCTCATGATGGCTACAGCTGACGTATCGTTTCGAGCGTTTGAAAATTGTTTGACAGCTATAGTGAAATATCCCATACTGCTTACATGTAACTATAAAACTAATCCTATAATAAACGTAATATATAAAAATCGGATACCATATTGGTAAATAATGTACATGAATTATTGTAAATCCCGAGTAGAAGGTCTAGTATTGCCACAGTATAAGTAATAATACCTTTTACGGAGCTTTGGTTGTCCGCTTGTCGGTCCTGTCTGATAAATCGGGTTTCAGAGATAAGTTTACAGATATTTGGGTATTTGTGGCTATTATTAGATCTTTACGGTTAGCGTGTATAATTAAATGTGTGCTTACAGTTGACAATGTAAAATTGAAACTTTTAATAGAAAATATCAATAATAAAATATTCAAGTGTTTTTTTTATTAATAGGCAAAGTCACTGAAATAATGTGGTCCGCAGAAGGTTCAAACATTTTTCAATTGATTTTAGGTAGGAACCGTTGTTTACCTACAATGATAATTAGCTTAAGAATATAATTGCTTAATTGAGTGCAGTACCGATGTGTGAGAGTAATTAATAGGGCTTGGTTACTAGACAGATGTAAGCCTCTTTTCAAAAATGCAACATACTTCCTTTACCATGTTTGTATATAAAAAATATTTGTGTTTTTGCCAAACAAATCCCTGGCTATTTTGTGAAACGCAGTGAAGTATATACCCGTCAAAAAAGATCAAAGTATGTAAATCTTTTATTTGAACGACCGGCCTGAAAAGATTTATACAAGCGAAACGCTTATTTTATGTCGCTATTTACAACTGGTTACCCAATTGTATAAAATTACTGTCTGAGATAAATTTAAAAAGGAATTGACTGCATGGCTGCTAAATAATTGTTTTTATAGTATTAAGGAGTTTAAAGAATACAAAATCATGTAAAATATAAAACTAATTTAAATTCCAATGTAACAGCATGAAATATCTGCATGTCTACTTGCAGACAGAGTACAACTGTGTGTAATAATATTTTTAAGATCCGATTTACTTTAAATTTTTTTTTATGCGGCGTTATGCCTTTTCAACCAAATAGTACAAACCATATACAACTCTACAGCTACTACAATAAAAGCATTTGGACTCATAGGCAGTCCAAATGCTCTAGCTCACTATCAGTTGGCAGCGTGCCCAGCATGCTGGCAGCATTGCCCCGTTGATTTGCAATGCTTATTCCTTGAGCCAAATAGGTGCCAGCATTTTGATCACGCGTCGCATTGACCAAGCGCTCTGATAAGTTTTGGAAAATACGATGAGCTCCCGGTCCCCACGGACCCAACGTCTCTACACCAAACGGCTCAAATATGTAACCCATACTGAGGTTAGCATACTTGCGCCGCTTGAGTTGCTCTGCCGAAGTAGCCGCGGCGCCAGCCCTCACGTGGGTTTCAGAAACACGTGATTAAAAAAAAATTTTTTTCCTATTTACTTGTATTCTTGCAAATAAACAATTTGATTTGAGTCCTCTGGCTTGGTTGACATACTAGGTTATAATATAAGTCGTTTACATGTTGTTTTAGTTTACTCCGATATGCGTTAACACTATCATTGTTTCACTTCACTTTTCATTAGTAGTTTAAGTACTTTTCAAAGATTCTATGCACGACAGTACACAGCTATTGCCGTTGGGACATCACCGCTTCAAATAATAAGTGATAATGCATTATTGTTTATTAGCAGAACTGGTCAAACACGAGTCGTACAAACCGTAAATATCAATACATATATAATATATTTGAAAAAATTGTTCGATACTGTTGCTATTTCATTTCAGTTTCATGTTACTAATTTTACATTCAATACATTTTACATTGACGAATATTTTATTTTAGTCACTAAGTTACAAAATACTATTATTGACCTCGTTAATTCATGCTCTTTACGTGCTTTGTTTTAAATTTTACCAGTGTACTAGTGGATGTCGGAATTTCATAATTACAAATTGTAACGATAATCTGTATGGGGCAAGAAATCTAGGACAAATCGGGATAAATATTAAAGACGATTTCGAAAAGTTAAATAAAATAATTATACAGTGTTGTTGGTAAAATGCTAACAACCTCTTAGGGTTGACTTCTGCTAGTCCTAAGAGACATTTAGAGATGTTTTTTTTTGTTTATTTGTATTTGACGGAATAAACACAAGGACCACTTGATATTAAAAGTCTCCTGTGCCGGTAATGTAATATTTCATATTTTTAATTATATCTTACATCGCGCTATGTAAATATTCAAAACTCTATTCAAAGGGAGCGCGGCGCGGTCCAGTGTTTCCGCGGCGGGCGCTCTTGGCTTGGAGAGACAAAACTAAAATAAGTTTTTCTATGGTTTCTGACACTTTTAAGTTCTGAGTCTCGTAATCTCGGAGTAGGTATTAATACAATACCTACTCCGAGCTAAGAACGCCCACCGCGACAACACTGGACCGCGCCGCGCTCCCTGTGAATATAGTTTTGAATAGTTACATCGAGCAAAGTAATAAAAAATATTAAATATTACATTACAGGCAAAAGAGACTTATAACATCAGGGGGTCATCGTGCTTATTCCGTCAAATACACATAAACAAATGAAAAAAAACACCACTCTAAATGTTTGTTAATACTAGCAGAAGTCAACCCTCAGAGGTTGTTAGCATTTTACCAATAACCCTGTATACCTAATTTGAATTTTGAGAGACAAAGCACTCAGACGGGTCGCCTAAAATATTTTTCATGTGTATATTACTCGAAGGTACAGACGACACAGAAGATGTGAATAATAGCTTAGCACATAAAATATATTTACTAATGTGCTTCCTTATGTTCTGGCTAACTAATTATACTTTAATCCACAATCGACACAGTACCGTAATAATAACTGTTTAATACCAGACAATATTAACAAAGATAGTCTCTATACACACGTCACCCTCACGAAGAATCCAATCAGCTTTTTGAATGCCCTTATAGTGGAGCTAGCCTAATTGTTCTAAACCCATGCACATTGAAGATAATTATAACAAGAGAAAATACTTTAAAAAATGATGATATCGTCCACTCAGGATGCTAAGAGGTCAACAGATCAACTAGGTTATGCAACGCACGCTATATGGAGAATGGAATTTACTATTGGGTGCTGAAGGCACGCTAAGCCGTCGGTCCCGGTTGTTGTCCTAGGATAGCAGTCGTAGTAGTGTGGCCTGAAAACTCCAACACCATGCAAACTGTAACACGGGAATATTATAAGTCCACTGTTCAAGACAGAATTTCCGTCCCATCATTAAGCAGATCCCACGTCTTCTACAAATCATTGTCACAATGGCAGGGGGTAATCTTCGGACCACATATATTTACGGACATGACCCGAATGTCTTTGAGTTTATGGTCCATAAACCGTTTGTACCCACGAATGTATGGCATGATTTATCCTGGACAGCTAACAAGTTTGATAATACCTGCATTTTAACAGTTTTTATATGGGAGCAGTAATGGCACAGTAGCAATGATTACGGACTTCCACGCAGAACGTTCATAGTTTTAATTCCGCTGAAGCTAAAGATCCCCCTAAATCAATATTATCCACATTTTTCAAAACTTTTCTATTGCTTTTATACGTTTTTTTCACAGATATCTGAGTGAAATGCCATCACAAATTATTCACTAAGCAATTTCCGTGTTTCAGTGTTGCCTCTTTTTACAAACTCTTTTCTTAATGTTTGTTGTAGTCGACCTTATTTTGCAGACATCCACTGACCAATTAAGCATTTTATTATGGTATCTAAAACGTGACTCTTTCAGCATCTTGTTATGCAACAAAGCTGAGCGCTGTTGGATGATGTTTGCCGCTGCGACGATACAACTACGAGTTCTGTGCGAGCGACTGCCCTCTATAACCCTAAATCCAATACATAACCCTATATTCCCTATATTTTGTGATTTTGTAACATAACCCTATACCCTATAAAACACTAGCTGAGCGCTTAGCCATTGCTTCTATGTATAGTCAGTTTGGCTTTGTGCTTGCGACACGTGTATCGCTCCCATGCCATATACCTAGATATGTGTACTGTATCAGTCGGATTGTACACTGCTGAACTAAGCCTCCCCCATTATGAGGGGTTTTGCCATAATCCACACGCTTGGCAGGCGTCTTGGGGATCGCAGTGTGAGGTATCAGTTCTCAGAAAGAGCTGCTGCCCACCTTCAGGTGTGTTAGCCTTACTCGCCTTAAACGACACCGATGGGTAGAGATGGAAGGGTAACATTCTAGCCCGGCATCTCCAACGGGTGTAACCCATGTGTAGCATTTTTTTAATTCTTTCCACCCCTGGCTTATTGACATCGATTGGTGCTCAAAATGAATTGTTTTAGGAGCTTAGTGTGGAGCCCTTATAAGTAAAATATAATATACTTTTATATGCCGCACTCTCCCACAAATGAATTAGGATTTTCCACATTGTATCGTCCTCCCACACCACATTAGTAAGTTGGAAAATATTGTTATTTTTCGCGCAACGTTATTGTTTTATTACGCTCCATTTTGTAAATGGCGTATAATAAAGTTGTAAAATGTAAATTTTAATGGGGTGTTATTACTTAAATTACGTCGGCCTTGGACGGGGCTTTGATAATGCTAGCGGGGTGTTTTTGTTTTAATTTAAAAGAAATGGTTATAGCTTATGTGTTGATAGATTTACGCGAACGCTTTCCTATACGTCCATACGTTTGAGTTAACTACAAGACTAATTGAGATTTAAAGTTCTAATGCACCAGCATACAAAATATTGTATTAGCTGGAATATCCTCTGCTGGACAAAGCTTCCCCTCATCGAGGGTGGGTTTGACATAATTCCCTCGCTTGGTAGGCGTCTTAAAGATCATAGTGTAAGATAACAGCTCCTCATGCAAGCTCAGAATGAAGTCAAATATTTGAAATGAAATCAAATAAGTATCAGGGCCTCGTTAGATTGTATAATTTTTGTTAGACTAATAGCTGATTTGTTTATATGAATCTTTTATGTAAATGTATCGAGTAATAACAAGAATGCTGCACGGAAAACAAACGTGTTCTGAGCATTAAAACCATAGTTTTATGAATGTTAATAAGTACTCATAATATAAAATTGCATTGTATATATTTTACTATAGTATATTTTATTTATAACGACATACTCGTATATAGTTTGTGATACTTGGTGTAACTGAACAAAATTTGGATGCTTGCTATAAAATATCAAGGAATCTTCTACAACTGTTTAAAGCTTACACTTAGTAAAGAGACATACCTACAACATCATAAATAGGTCTACGAAGCAAGCAAAATATAACGTTGTAATTATACTATTGTGGTAAAAAAGCAGCTAACAGTAAAACTAGTGACTTAATAATTCTCTGTCAGAAGCATAATTTTCCATTAGTATCAGAAGCCAAGCAACATTGCAACAATAACACAAATTCCAAGTTTTCTCTTCCACGATAATTATCTTGCTAAAGGAGTGGAAAAACTTGCCTTTTAATTTCAGTGCTCCATAGCTTCGGCTCTACATTTTTTGTGGAGTGGAAAACAGTAGCATACGTCTAGCACTAATCTTGGTGACCATCGTTCACAACTACGAGCCGCCGGTGCATATGTGTGGCTCACTCAACTTTCAGTCCAAGCGAAGTGCAACTGCCACACGCAAGGACTCATCATCGGGTAAATTACCCAGGTGAAGTGCGAAAATAATGCGTAGACAAATTCTTGAGACGCCCCTAAGCACCCGCAGAAGTTGACTCTTAATGGCATCTGGTCCAGCTTCCAGGAAAATAGAAAGGCCAAGAAGGCTATAATAAGTAAGTAAAAAATCTTGTGAGGCAGGTAAAAAGGCAAAGTAGACAAACAAGCATCAGCGCTACAATATTTGAATCGACTTTTATATTTTATGTATACAACTGCTGTAATTAGGAAGACAGGTCTTCCATGTTAACCTTGCATATAATATATATATTTTGTCTTGATATAAAAGCTTCAGTACTAGAACTGTCTATTGGTCTAAGAAAACTAGTTTGTTTGTTTGTAACCTTCCAGATGATAATGTTCTACGGAACTTTCGAAAACTTGGCCACTGTCAGTCCAAGTATTTTTATATACACAACCCAGCTTCTGTTCAGTATTTCAGTTAGTTTTTGTGTACAATGGACAATGCTTGGAATTTATTAAACGAGAAGAGATTATCCAACAAGAAAGTGGGACGCTTTGTTAAATATTAGGCGATGTTTGAGAAAGGAAATGACTCAAAATGTCCCTCTGAATAAGATTATTATTTGGTGTAAGTATCAAAAAATTGTTTGTAAGTCATTTACCTGAACATTGGGCTTGCGGGATGAAGAATTCATAAAAAAACGAAACGATTACAACACAAAAGTTAATGTTGATCCTACTGCTATCTTATATTCAGCTTTGTTGTTTCAATGTCCACAAAAGTTGAAAATGCATCATACTTTAAAGCTTTAGCCCTCTGGTACCTTTTTATTTAGCCTACGCCGTCGTGTCATTGTATCGTCTTTATACGATACAAATATCATGAAAACGGATATATAATAAATTATATATTATAAATATATACATAAAATTTACTAGGTATTGTTGTCTTAGGTTTTCGCGATCATTACGCGAACATAGTAATTAAACGACTTTAAACGGTTTAAATCGCGTATATTTATCATTATTTTTGTCCAAGTTTCAAACACTTTGCAGTGATCGTGGTCACGGGGTGACTTTAAAGTTGTTTAATTACTATGTGTAATAATCGCGAAAACCTAAGAGAACATTAGGTAAATAGCTATTCACGGATAGATAAATTATAAATCTCGTTGATAGAGAACTTAGTTCCGCTACCTTACTCAATGAAACAATACAGTTCACAAAGTTTATGGAACGCTAGCTTTGACAAATAGAACGTTCTAGCAATCTAATAGTTGGCCAGTATTGCTCGTGTCCCTAATTACATCCAACCGGTCAGGGGCAGTAACAACCAGTTGTACTCGTAACTAGATATAACTGGCTTGGACTAGTTAAAGTTACGGTGAATTCAGTGAATTCAGGAGACTCAATTGTTGACTCTACCGCGTACGCTAAGTAAATACATACGAATCAAATATCCTTGATTGCAATACTCATAAAAAAAAAATCTATGGTACGCTATGTGTGAAAAGTGAATAATCCTTAGAAGCATATATGAACAGGTGTTGGGGGCCTGATCATATATGCTTCTAAGTAGGTATGTGTGCGTAGGTACGTATGTGTTTTCGTTGGACGATAGCTTTTAATTGCTTTATAGTAGACTACGTTCTTATATGAGCTAAATCGATTCAGAGATCGATATGGTCTTAAATAGGCTTGAATTTTCAGTAACAAAATAAGTCAAGTGAAGTGCATTTGAAAATAATTTTATTAGGCTTACATAATTTTGTTTGGAGTAAAATAAAAATCAGTACAACGCCTGGGGTGCCGGGCTAGAATGCCACTCTCCCATTGCTACCTGTGGGTGCCGTTAGAGGCGACTAAAGGTAAAATACTGGAAGTGGAGCAGCAGCGCCTCCTGTGTGAACACTGTGAACTATTATATAAGCAGTAAGCAGTGAACTATGAAGTAGGTATTAGGTACACTAACTAGTTCTAAAATCAGGTGCCTGTTATATTGGATACGTAATATTGGTAGGATTCTAATTTAGAATTCTTTTTTAAAGGTAATGGGTCTTAATAACAAATACATTCTCTATCAAAAACAAACTTATTCATTGATATTATTATGTTTTGGAGTAAATTTTGTGCCTAATATTTCTAAAACTTCAAAAACAGCTAGGTCACAATTCTTTTAAGATCTTAATTTCCTAAAAAGCCGGAACTAGCTCTCTCGATTATAAAAATGTAATATGTAATCAGTGGGAGCATTTTGACTGTCTGTGGGCCTACAATGGCCTTCAGGTTGCCTAAATACTTCTGATCTAGTAGCAGTAGTATTGTTTTCAAATTTTCAAAATTTACTTAAAGTGTTTTGTTTATAAAGGCATATCGTAGGTCAAAAGAATTCATAAACGTTCAAAACTATATTTTCCTTATCCAATTAAACATATAAAGTGGCGGGAACGGTTCGAATTTCTTTTTGTTTAGTTAAGAGCAGTTTAATCCATTAGCAAGCGGATATTTCCCGCGAGTAAAGCAAGTTCACACTAAGTCGTGCGTAACAAAGTTACATATTACTTACGCCCAATTTACTGCAGACATAATAATATCTCTTTAACATTAATAAATATATCGTTGTCTTCATCGTGTACACTGTTTCCCATGACTTTAAAACTACCTACGTATCGCTTAGTGAAAAGAAACGGCCTATGTGTCACTGAATTACGTTAGAGTTATTTGCGACATTACATTTTATTGGTTATTATTTGCTTTTAGAAAAAAATTATAAAAGCTATATGTAATTTTATATGTACATCATAGAAAATCTCATTATGTTCTGGGTTGGTCAAACCATCAACGTAAATAATATATCGCACCGTGTTGTATTCCGACCTTCGTCCTCGTAGGTTAGTTACGCCTCTCATATGTCCGACGCAATGTGAACGGGCTGTAACTCGCGAGGGTGTAATTATGTAACTTCCTGAAGCATTACTTGTGGAGCTGTTAGCAAACGCGGTAAGGATGTTTGCGGAACTACTGAGGGTAAATGTTGTGAAGAACTAAATTTATCTCCGTGCTATCTGATAACGAAAATGAAGAGGAAAATAATCATACAGAATGATTTGTAAAAAGCTCCGGCTTGCCAAATTAAAGTAAGTAGTACTAACAACAACAACTTTTTCATATTTAGTAATTGTCTTGTCCTTTATTAAAGAAAATATGAAGGAACCTACTGATCCACAGAGCAAAGAAATCTGCGATGTTCCCCTGCACCGCCGTTACCTACATGTTTCTGTGCCTTTGTTACCACATAAGTGAGATCAAGGTAGGAAATGAAATACTTAAGTAAAATCTATTCAATATATAATTATATGATCCGGCTTGGTATAAGTAATGTTGAAGTAAGTAACTCTTTACATTGTGATAGTTATCATAAAATAGTCGTAGTAAAAGGTGCTGAAAAGTGCGCAAAGGCATTAAGTGAAGAAACACTGTGAAGTCTACCTATGTTTGAATTATCTTTTATGTATGTTTCTGTTATTTAAAAATTAGGTATAAAAGTTAACCTGCTTGACAAAATAGTTACTGAGGAAACTTGATTTGGCTTATAAATCTATAGGCATATTATCGCAACGATCGGTTGGCAGGTACCTATTTAGGCACATACTGTTAGTAATGTCCTGATTCACTAACCTTAAATATGTTCAAACTCAAATAACATACTATTTTCCTAAATTTCTGACCAAAATATCTCTAGAAAATCATTCACTGTAAGCAAAACTAAACAAATAAAAATAGTGTTTAATCTCCATCCCCACATCCGTAGGGAATTCCCGCCGAATTCATCAATGGCCCGCAAACGGCGCCAATAAATAAAACATGGCCGACGACCATAGACAATGACAGATGGCTTTTATAACCTCTCTCGGAGTGCTGTAGACAATGACGATGATTTATAAATACAGGTTTTGTTAGGTATATTATTATGTTTTTTTATTCTATCTATGTAGCGTATTTGATATTTAAACTACTTTTGGGAAGCAAAATGTCAGTTTTTTAAATGATGGCAAGCGAAAAAAATCTTTATATGAAATCGCAAAACCATTATGTATATTAATATTTGTAATTTTACGCAATGAAGTTGCTTCGAAATTTTAGGCATGTAGTGTTTGTAAGCGAACTACATACCGAATTAAAAATAAACATAATAAAACAAATAATTTGATCGACTAAGTAATTTAAATGCATTTTTTTTTTTGTATAAGTTCGTATATACAGTGCTTACTCATGCTTAAAACTAGGTTTGCTCTTGATTATTGCTGCAAATTTCAAACTCATTTATTCTTTAATTCTATTCCACTTGAGCACTAAACCAAAATAAAATCCTTGCTCAAGTTCACTAGGTTCTTTAGGTGTTTATTTCACAAGCTGCTTCAAAATGGTGTGCTCTTAGTGAGAAATGCACCTTATCATTTATTACGTACCCTGATCATTAAAATAATATCTTGGAAAATATCTTCTACCGTTTCTTAACTTAACGTTATAAAAATACTGACAAATACAAATAAGAAACTGATAATATCTCATATAAAATAAAAAATAATCACTAACATCAGTTTGAATATTATTATATTTTTGCGTTTGAAATTAAACATTTTGTTCTTAGATTATTTCCTTCACATATACACTTAGATACTCTAAAGTATATGAGTGAAAATATACAGAGAAAAATAATATAATATGTGGTATACTTTACAAAAAAGGCTCACATTACATTTCCACAAATCAAACCCCATTAGATCCTACAAATTAACACAATTCATCTATAAAGATCCACAAAAGCGGTATTGCCCCGCACGATTAGCCACAAAGGGGCAATTGGCAGGTTTTTAATTAATATCACCGGACAATGGATGAGCGACGTCCCCACTTGATTGATGCTGTTCCACGAAGTCACGTACTCCACGTCATTGTGGTGTCGATTTGAACAGCTTTTTGTTAACGGCTGAGAAGTTTGGCATTTAAAGCTTTGACAAAGTGATTATATTGAACCTTTTGTTATAATTTCTGTTTTATATCTTTTACTTAAAGTTTAAAAGTTCTTTTTTGCTACGGAACCCTTATTGTTTCACCGTGTTGGTCCATCTGTGTGTATATGTTTTGATATTGTGATTATTTCATTCAGAAGCATTGCAAGCTTTCACAGTAAAATTTGGCATATTTTTATAACCAATTTAAAGTGCTAGTTTAGTTTTGGGCGACCTTTTCGATCCCGAGCATAAGGAAGGATTCTAAACTTATCTCCCGAGCTTGACGAGGCTTTAAAAACTATATAACTGTATATATGTAATTATAACTGTAAATGGAGTGAATTATCACCCGAATACAGCTTTATGCCTGACGATAATACACTACATGTTAAAATTTCTGCGAGAAAACAATAACTAAATATTATATTTCCATAGAATAAAGTTCATTACATTTTTCAATAAGTATGTGTATGCATTAAATACTACATTTTATTACAGATGAAAATCCATAATAAAAGACGTTTTTACAATTCCCTACAGCTTTTTGATACCAACAAAAAAAAATTGGTTTACACGTTTTGATAAGGCCAGTATATACTTTATGTTAAACTAAGTACCACACTAATGTGTAACGCAGTGCCAAGCTACGGCAGGCACCCTTGCCATGTTCAACTTAACACAATGCCGTCAAATCGCGATGCTAATCACCCTTTCGAGGTATTATTGTAGGGAACGCAGAGATACGTCAACGCAAATGACGTCACAAGCCTCCAAACTTCCAGCCATCTCTCTAATGAATTTATTACTAAGTATACGCTAATGCAGAATGTCATCTTTACATATATAATTTAAGTTGACTACGCCTGTATTCCCCAAAAATGTAGGCAGCAGAAGTATCTATACACCTTCGCTTGATTTAGTGCCTTTTGTTTTTATGTTATTTTGACGAAACAAGCCCGAGGCCCACCTGATGTTAAATGGACTAAAAATAACTTGTCTGATCAAAACCGCAAATATACGCGACATCTTCTTGTCGAAGATCCCGCAGAGCCTGAAGGTGGATTGACGACATCGTGAAAGTCGCGGGTAGCCAGTGGTTACAAGTGGCTGATAGCCGTTCTTTGTGGCGTTCTATGGGGGAGGCATTTGTTCAACAGTGGACGTCTTCCGGCTGATGATGATGATGATGATGATCAAAACCTGGAGCTCAAAATTCCATAGTGGCGCTGAAGTACAGTTCCAAAATGATATGAGTACATTACGAAAATAATTAAAAGTGACAAGTTCTTTAATTTTTTTGCAACCGGCGGTATTTGTTTATTATATGAAAATAATACGAACTTCATACAACACAAGCATTTTTAAGCAACCCCTACAAGTAATTGCAGACTCATAGGTAGTCCAAATACACCAGCCCACTATCAGTTGGCAGCGTGCCCAGCATGCTGGCAGCATTGCTCAGTTCTTTCAGAGAACTTGTGAGGATATTTATGTACTTGATTAATTAAAATAGTAATGAACGATCTGTCTTTGTTACAAACGACTCAGCTAGTGCCTCATAGTTTTTAAGTCACCTTGAAAGTGCTCGTGTTTACATCGCCCTTCTCACCTCTATACAAAGGCTGAAATAAGCGCGAGTAAACATTAAAACGTTTCCCGTGGGGTGCCGGGTTAGAATTGCACATCCCCATATTATCCCGTGGGTGTCGTAAGAGGCGACTAAGGGAAAAATACTGGAAGGCGGGCAGCAGCGCCTTCTAAAGAACTACCTTCTTACACTTTCTCCAAGCCGCCTACCAAGCGTGGGGATTATTGCAAATACCCCCTAAATAGGGGAGCCTGTGTTCAGCAGTGAGCAATCCGGCTGAAACAGTAAACATTTAAATAGTGTGGTTGTTGTACATATGCGTACTAACAGAGTCACTGACAGAAAAATGGACAAACAAGAAATATAAAAAAAAAACCGTCAAACGCACCAAAAACATATTTTCACCTAAATAAACTCTATCAGGATCGAGTTTTAGTGTAACTCTTTAACTCTTTAACACACCATTTTAGTTCGTACTTGTCAAAGTACATATCTAGCCTTCTCTCATTCAATCAGACTTAACCAATTGTTTTCCGTTTTCTGTGACTAAACATTGAAATTCATTGAATATGACAGCGGATTAAACCTTGAACATTTATCTTCGTCACTCGCACTAATTAGTTCCTGATTCATAAACGCACGTATGTGCCGCGAGGGACTGGGCATATCTGGTTTCAATTGGATTTATCTGGTTTTAATTCCGGTAATCCGGTTCCGGTAATGAGTGAAAGAGGACACGAGATTATAGGATGGCCCGAGAAATGGGATGAAGATTGCGGTTAGTTTATTATAAAGTTGTAAGTTTGGTTTCAACGTTACTTTTCTTTGTATCTGATTTGTCTTTTAAGTTTCTCTAATTGTTAAAGGAGTGACAAATAGTGTTTAGTTTGACTGGCAAAGTATTTTTTACTAATTCTAACAAAACAATCCTTTATTTTACCACATCAAGCCGAGGTAGGTATTTTAAGACAAACATTATGATAAAGTTTAAGATATAAAAATGTTTATTATTTTGTGCAGGACCAATTATAACATGAAGATATACGACAATTTACAAACCAAGGTAGTAAATAAAGTATAGAACATGATTGGAGAAGGTACTGTCATATTTCTTTGAGTCAAGCCACAAAAGGTATTAATAAAAAAAAAATTATAAGATCAGCTATTAAAATTCATCCACAACCCCAGTTATTTTTAGGACTTATTCGTGTCTCTAACTCAAAGAAAGCAAAAAAAAATAGTTAAATTCCATTGAGCTCCAACAAACGTTTCAAATTACCTCTTCCGCGAACGTCTACATTCGGGAACTAAGTCACGTAAAAAATGAATTCAAATTACAAGTTTTAAAGAGTCAATTTAGGAGAGCCAAGAGCGCTCTTTTAATTAAGAGAACGAATGCTCCAGGGAAACGGGGAAATGTGGGGGTAAAGAGAAATGGGAAAAAGTGGGGGTAAAGTGAATGGGGTGTCGTTTTGAGGGAATTCTTGATGACTAGTGGCGAGGCGTAATGTGTAACTGCTGAATGTTTAAGCGCTGTGTATCTTTCTGTGTACATTTCTGCGGCGAATTCACGTTGGAATTAGTTTATATTGTGGAGTGGCAACGAATACTAAATAAATGTGTTTTAAGCATTAAAATGTCAAAGTAAATCTGAGTGTTTGTTATCTCTGTTTGCCAACAGTTTATTGCTTAACAAGGATGGTAAGTAAATAATTGCACCTGAGATATTTGATCGCACAAGCAAGCGTAGTGAGCGTGGACATTTATTTTAAGAATGTAATAAATGCCACTGATTTCTACGTAAAACAACTTTGGTTTTTATTAGGTGAGAATATAACTTTCGGGCGACTGTTTTAATACTAATCTATACTTATAATAAAACTGTAACAGGTCCAATTCTGTACTTAAGAGATATTTTGCAAAAAAAAATTTGAGAGCACTCTGTAGCTGATATTGATGCCAAAACTGTATTTTTTTTTATTTTTGTCTGTCTGTCTGTCTTTCTGTCTGTCTGTCTGTCTGTCTGTATCCCGGCCGCGCATCACTCCAAAACTACTGAATGGAATTCAATGAAACTTAACACGATTTGAGTTCATACTACGAAGAAGGTTATTGTATACTTTTTATCCCAAAATTCAGCACGGTTCCCTCGGGAAAGGGGATGAAAGTCAAAATGTTACTTAGTTGTAATTAATGAACGTGTAGTCCGATTTTAATTATTCTTTTTTGTTAGAACAGTGATGAGTGAGCCCGGAACCCCATGGGCAGCCCGGCACCCCACGGGCAGCCCAGCACCCCATGGGCTACTGAATGAAATTCAATGAAACTTAACACGATTTGAGTTCATACCACGAAGAACGTTATTGTATACTTTTTATCCCGAAATTCAGCACGGTTCCCTCGGGAAAGGGGATGAAAGTCAAAATGTACACTTAGTTGTAATTTATTAACGCGTAGTCCGATTTCAATTATTCTTTTTCGATAGAATAGTGACGAGCGAGCTCGGAACCCCACGGGCAGCCCAGCACCCCACGGGCAGCCCAGCACCCCATGGGCTACTGAATGGAATTCAATGAAACTTAACACGGGCCACCCGGCACCCCAAGGGCAGCCCGGCACCCACGGGCATCCCGACACCCCACGGGCATCCCGGCACCCCACGGGCAGCCCAGCACCCCATGGGCAGCTCGGCACCCCACGGGCATCTCGGCATCCTTATTTAGATTTGCCAGCTTGCTAAGATAAAACTCTAAAATCTGGAACATTCGCCACAATCAATTTTGTTAACTATCTATCTTTTGCCGGATACATTTTGGAGACTACGCAATGGAAGTGTACAATTTAATATATTTTTGTTCTACCGCCAAACAAGGAGAACCTCGGCAAAAAGATATCGTTTTATAATCGAAATTCCAAAGAAACGCACAAAGTACCTACTTTGCTTCAACATTTATTGTGCGAACCGCGAAGGAACTCTCTGAGTTACTTAACTACTGTCTTCTGGAAAAACAAGCTAGGAGTTATCAAACCCAAAGTAAAAAGCTCCTTTCTGAGCTATGCTTTACTAAGAGTGCTTCACCACAAACCACAACGTTGCTTAATATGAGATAAACAGTGCTCAAATGTGAATAATTAGTTTGCAGGTACGGCAATCGCGTACGAAGTCGCGGGTACAGCTAGTATATACTATACTAATATTATGCTAATACTATTTTGGATAATCGTCGTCACATCTGCGTCCACCATCTTATCTTATCATCTAATCGACATCATAATAACCATATGGATTGCAAGAAATTTCACGTTCTTGTTCAAGCACTATAAGTAAACAGAGAATCATGACTCCATATTAAGTATAAGTGTTTTTTATTTATGACTGTTCATATTTCATCTTGTCTCGCGCTTCAGCATGCCATCTTTCACGTTGATGTGGGTGAGGTGTTGCTGCATATTGGACGTAGTACTTTCATAATGATGCTTCAAAATGCTCATTAATCGCTAACACTAGACAAATTTACGTGAGTCTATTGAACAGTATGTTTATAACAATTTTTTTTTGTGTTTTTGCTACTTCTCCTCATGATGAATTAAAAAGAAACCTAGACATTCTTTTTACTGCTGATAGATTAGCCCTTGTCCACTATCTCACCTGTTGGTTAGTGAATGTGTAGTCGAGGATGATAGATGAACTGGCTCTAATCAGGACGAGTGAGCTGCTGCTTCTGCGACTTCCCAGCGGGCACTGAGTACAGTTGTTATGTCTCATGTGCCTGTAATTATACTGGCTCTCAAGCATTGCTTCTGGCAAAAGATTTCCTATTTGAAGGTGGTAGCTAGCCAAGCAAATATTAGCAGAACGCACTTCCACCATGCGCGGTGAAGCTCAAGCTGGCGGTGGTGAACCAACCATGGACCTGTGACTCGGCAGGCCATAGTGTTTAGTTTTAAATAGAATCTAAGTAGTTTTATAGCTACGTAGATACACATAGCGATTACCAGTCCGCTATCACTCCTTCAAATTTTACAATAAATTGACTTCACAATCAACACGACTTCTTCGTAATTGAGGCTGCATTCCGAACACTTCTATCTCAATTCAAATTATATACTTATATTCGGACCACATAATTTACGAACGCCAGTTCCATCAAAAATTAAAAAATAAATGGCGTTCGAAATAAGTCTCCATCCATCAATTTTCCACCCCAATAAAATCCGAATAGAGTTCAAACAACAGACTCGTCACAAACAAAGTTGACACGTCCTATTTCATTTTATAAATATCGCGCACAAATCTCACATCTGTAAACACATCCGTCCCTAGAGATTGCGTTTGTTGTGTATAAATTATTCAACTTTTAGGTTGAAACGGACATGTTTCGGGTTCGCACAAGTTTGAATCATGTAGTTGATTGTAGCTCGTTACCTAGTTATACGGATGAGGGATGCTGTGACAATGGGATTATTGGTTGAACAGGAGGGTGAGATAGCCTGAGGGCAGGGGTTAGTTCAAAGTTGGAAAATAATACCGCAGCATATTTTGTTATAAGTATATATTTCTGTATAGTTCCTGGTTTTAGTATACAGAATGTTCCACAGCCTTTTGTGGAATGTTATGAAGGACGTCTTAATGAAATGTGTAGTGCCTTGTGAGCAGCATGCCTCCACCCATGTCGATGTGAGTGAGGTGTTGGTGCATATTAAGTGCATAACAGGATTCCATAACTGCAAGGTAGTGGGTGTCATAGCAACGAAAGCATTTGCAAGAAGTATCGGCATCTGCGTGCACCGAGGGGAGCACGCAGACACTGCTGCACTCTTGCCCTGATGATGAACTTTTGAGATCTGCGAAACCTGGAATTGGGATTGGACCACGTTTAAGATTTGAATACGTTGATTGAATTGAATTGTTGTATTCAAATCACAAACGTGAGTGATATTCCGGTTATTGAATATGCGGATTCGCAAACGTATCTATAAATAATTACTATAATATACATTTTATTATAGTAATTATTATTTTAATTGACTGTCTGTAATATTTGTGCTATTATTTTATAGTTATATTGCTTGTTTCTAAGTTTTTACTATCATTAGTGTAACTCGCTCTGTAGCGGTACTAATTTTGAATAATTTAAATAAATAATAATATTGAATAATTATGAAGATAGCCGATGCTTTTTCTCTCATAAATTTGCAATTTTGTAATGTAATCCGCCAAGCAGGCGTTATTTCAAACATAACAATATTAAAATTATAAGGTTGCGTCATCATTTACAAGTTCAAAACCAATTGCAAGTTTGGTCTTATTTGTAGTAAAACGTAAGTTGAACTATAGGTGGCGGTTCATCCCAATACGATGGTTAAATAAAGAAAGAGAGGAAAAATTGGAGTAATGTGTTATTGTCATGTTAGCTCAAGCGTTCAGAGCATACCCCGGCTACTGGGATGGATGGACGCGGGTTCGAATCCCGCATATGACTATAATTTTTATCTCATAAATTTGTAATTTCGTAATGTAATCCGCCGAGCAGGCGTTATTGCAAACATAACAATATAAAAATAGCCGATGCTATTAAAAAGTTAGTATTTTTAAATAGATCGAGTTGTAATACTGAATTATGAAATAACTTTTGAAGTTTGTGAAAATGTGATAAACAGAATCTGAAGCATGCGAACAACAATTTAATTCATATTTTACAGAAAATATTTGGCAGTTAGTCCAAAAAAAGAAGAAAGGTTAAAACTATTTTTAAGGTTTATTAATTAAACCGAACTGTTATTTGATGACCCTTAGATCCTTGACAAAATAATTTTGTAATGGAACCTATAAGATCCCGCAATAAACATTATGCTACTCTACGAAGTCCCCTATTATTTGCAACTGCATTGTTACATTCGGCTAAACTCGCAAACGGCTCCTAATGCCGGAAGTAGAGCAATGACCATCCGCCCCAAACCACCCGAACTATTCCGAACTGCCCCGAAGTTGTGGTCGATCTCAAAAATAACCATTCGTTTAACGACTCGTTACCGTTACCGTTAGCCGTTATGGGTATAAATGGTCGGGTATCAGGAAGTCACATAGTATTTGTTACTAGCATTTTGTTTTATTTGAGTAGTGTGTATGTACAGCACAATCTTTTACGCTTTGATTTACTTTGGGTTAATGTGCATGTGACAAATATGTCACATGCACATTAATTATAATAATATAATAATAGGCTAAAGTTTTTAAAATCTTATTCGAGTGGTTCTTTGTCTGTTTCATCTTTCTATAAAAGATAATAAACATTGATGATTGATTTACTTGTATTGCTTAGCATTAGAATCAGAGTTCAAAAGATAAATGGCTACGATAGAGAAACACTTTTTTTAATAACTTTCCTTAGAAAATATTTGCTTAAATTTAATTCATATATACTTCTAAATTACATTTATCATATCAAAAATACAAGCATGTTCAAACAAACTCAGTCGCTTGTTTTTTTACACGACTGCCCAGATAATGTTTTAAGAGGCGTTTTACATTTTAATGCGGTATACGAAGATTTTAAGCGCTTAATTTACTATCATAGGAAATATCTACAAGTTGTTTAATAATTGATAAAAATAGAATAATCTGTTCTCTTTTCAGTTAATGTACCAGATTTACAAACATAACATTAATTATTTTGTAGTGACCAATCTCCCGCACCTTGTTTTACGAATTAAAGTACACATAGCCAACTTCAGAGTTCTATCTCTTGTATAAAGATTCATCAAATTAACTTTAAAAAAAAACTGTGCATCAGGCATATACTCCTGTTGACACATAGTGTACTAGAATATCGATAATTAATCGTCATTGTAGAAAAATAAATAAAGATCTTGCGCTATTTCCACGAATTATATCAGCAGTTTACCACGATATATTGCGTTCAATAAGGTGTAATTCCAAACAGATATTATATGAAAAGAAAGTTCATTCTTTAATTAATCTGATCTTTAATAAATTGAGATATTAACTCTGTTTTGTTAGACAAGAAAAAATATTTAACATAACTCGAAATGCTCATAAATTGAAATGTACAAGCGCGAGGCGATCAGTACCGCGCGAGCGCCCATAGAGGTAGGACCTGTGTTCGTTTTGCCTAGCTCTGACGTCTCGTACGCGGAACGCTTAGACTCAAGTTTATAGTGCGACCACAGAGTTTTGATCATGTCTTTATTTTTTTAAGTAACAAACTATACCTTATTTTTGTTGTCCATAATATAAGTATTGTTGTCTTGTTAAGTAACTACATCTTTAGTTTCTGTTCATCCATTGTGTTAAAAAAAGGAAACGTCACAATTATGCAGCCTTATACAGCGTTATTGGAAAAATGCTAACAACCTCAGAGGGTTGACTTCTTCTTTTTGGTCTGCTAGTGTTTATATTATTCTAGTTTAAATTAGTAACTCACTATAACTTTTGTTTTAGGAGGATAAGATGACAGGCGAATAATTGATTTCCAATATTTTTGGATTCAGTTAATGTCTATAAGTGAACACAGCGATAACATCAGCTGGAAATTAAACTACCTTCCTAATTTGTACAAACCGGCCTCCCAGCTTTTCCATCATTTGTACAAACCGGGATACCAGTTAGCGGTCGATAGTCGTATTTACAAATTTACCATAAGATCTGCGTAAGTCCGACTTTCATAATCCAAATGGTTTTCAAAAGGATGCATCCTTGCCCATACAAGTAAAAATCCATATTTCTTATTGGAAGTATTTTGAATATTTTGATGAAATCTGAAACCAGCACAAATTACATTTTGGCCCCAAAATATTACGTCATTTCATATTAATCTCGTAACTACGTCAACAGTATAACTTTTGACCTAGTTACGAGATTAATATGAACCTAGAAAACAGCAATTTCGCATATTTTTAAGTCATTTTTCACTCGATACATTTTGCAACGCAAACACTTACCGATGCAAATTTGCGTATTAAATAATCTCGTAACTGTTTGCGTTCGGTCGCCACTGCAATCGCGCGTCTACAATAACTACTCCGTATTCGTCATCAGCCGAACACAAATAGTGATGGACTAAGGTGCTATCGATAAATTTATCGATAGTTCGGCACCTTGGTCCAACATGGAGCAGTTCTTAATCCGTTCAGCTTCAAACCCCAGTTTGACCAGCAAGAGACCGAGAGAAAATGCCACGTCACCAGACCAGTGGAGGCATCCTAAGAAGTTCATTGCCAACCCTAAGGTAGTGTCGAAGGACAAGGAAACTCCAACTAAAACAGCTTTGGTGATCTCCCAGTCGACGAGACTGAACCGGATGCCTATCAATTTGCCACGAAGAAGAAAGTGGCAAACAACACACCTCCAATCGTGGTTGAACTTCAAGGAGAGTGGACCTTTGAAAAGGTTAGATAACCATTAAAAAGTACAACAAAGATGACTTCCATATGCACTATAGGGGTCGTAAAATAGTGCGAATACAGTGCTATACTGCGAAAAGCCACCAACAGCTTAAGGACGGCTTAGTTAAGGAACATGTTGCTTTCCACACCTTCACGAGGAGAGATGAAAAGCTTCCAAAAGCGGTCATAAAAGGCTTGCCGAAGTTTGTTCAGGCTAACATATCAGAAGAACTAGCTGCACTAGGATTTACAGGAGCCACCGCATCTGTACTAAAAACAACCCACCCTTCCGAATGTCCACCTATGCTTGTGCAATTACCTATTGGGACGAACATGTCTAAATTTAAGCAGATCAAGTATCTGGCAAGCTGCGTAGTTGATATACAGAAGTACAAACCTAGTAGAAAGCCAGGTACGCAGTGCTTTAGATGCCAGGGATTAGGCCACGCATCGAGGAACTGCAACAGACCGGCTCGATGTGTGAAGTGCGCACAGTCTCATCCTACGTGGGAATGTCCTAAAAAAGACAGAGAAGCACCAGCTCGCTGTTGCAATTGTCAAGAAGAACACCCTGCAAATTACACGCAATGCAACGAACGTTTGAAATACCTGGAGCGTATTGAGACTAAACGTGATACACTGCGCAAAGCTGCCACTGCTGAGAGTACTCGTGTAGCCTTGAATAACCAAAAAACCTGGGCCCAAATAACCAGCACTAGCGAGAAGAAGACACATGCCTTTAAACCTCGGGACGTCGCTCCTGTTCATCCCGAGAGAAAAACACACACACACTTCTCTGCTGGGCCTCAGCAGCAAAATAAAACTCCTGCAGAAACCCTAACCTCAGTTGTTGGAGCAACAGAAGAAAAATTTTCACAAGACTTCGATACTACCGAAATGCTGGAAATCCTGACGACTCTACAGTCAATCAAACAAGACTTCAAGAAATGTAAAACTTTTATGGAAAAAGTTATTTTAATATTGACACATCTAGGTCATTATGTCTAGTGGGCATGAATTACGCTTACTGTATTGGAACGCGGATGGCGTTCACAGAAAGCAACAAGAGCTAGCAGAATTAGCGGTGAGTAGACGTAAAGCCGATATCATTGCACTCTCTGAAACCAGAATCACTAGTCGTCTCAACCTTCAAATTCCCGGGTATGCCTGCTACCGTATGGACAGACGTACTGATGGCACGGGACAGGGTGTAGCTATTTTAGTTCGTGCCGATTTAACTCACAATTTGCTTCCAGCCCCATGCACGCAAAATGTCGAAGCTATAGGTGTTTCTGTAAGTTTAGGTAACAATAATAATTTAATTATTTATTCAGTATACCAGTCGCCTAACCTCCCACTCACCACCAGTGATATTGATTGTCTTATGTCGGCTGGTAACAAGGTTTTGGCTATGGGTGACATGAACTCCAAGCATCCTATGTGGTCACCGGGGGCAAGTAACAAGCACGGTAAAACGTTATTTGAGCACATGCTCAGTAACGAATATGTTATCTACGCTCCCCAAGACGTTACTCTCATACCTTACCGAGCTGATCTTGGTCCGTCCATTCCCGATATACTTCTTTCAAAAAATATATTTTCTTTCGATCAAATTGTTACAATCCCAGAATTGTCTTCAAACCACTTCCCCGTCTTTGTAAAACTTAAAATAAAGTGTCAACGTAATCCTGTCAGTAAATTAAATTATGGTAAGGCTGATTGGGCTAAATACCGGTCATATCTCAATGCTAAAACAACTCTGTCTTCTAAAATATATGATTCTACTCATGAGATAGATAATGCCATTGCAGAACTTCAGGATACTATATTAGAAGGAAGAGACCTATGTATACCTGTTACAATTCTGAGGCCGTGGAACTCCTTTTCATTGCCACGACGCATTAAACGGCTAATAAAGCATAAAAATCGTCTACGCAGATATGCTGCCTCTGAACTTGGTGTTTTAGAGCGAAAAGCACTACATCATCACATTCGCTATCTTGAGATAGAAATAAGAGATGCCACTCAACATTATAATGATAAAGTATGGCATCAAAAACTTAAACGAGTTGAAAATCCTGGAATTGACATTTGGCGGTTAGTGAAATCTTTACGCCCTAACACCATGGCTATGATCCCAGCACTAAAACAAGAAGATGGCTCTCTTACTTCTTCTCAATATGAGCAATGTCAAGCTTTAGCTAAAAGTTTTCTCAACAATATGCTTCTAACCGATGCATGGTCCAGCGAGGAGTCGTTATACATAAATCAAACCATATCTGCCCTAGATGAGTGTTGCTCTCCAGTTGACCACTCCTTACTAGTACGCCCTGCAGAAGTTAAGAAATCCATCCAAAGCTTAAAACCCCGGAAAGCCCCAGGACCTGACCAAATTTCCAATCTACTTATTAGAAATATACCTCAAAAGTGCATTGTTTTGTTAACAAAAATATTTAATGCTTGTCTTAGTTTAAACTACTTTCCTTCATCGTGGAAAATAGCCAAAGTCATTGCCATTCCGAAACCTGGAAAAAACCCTGCTGAGCCTACCTCGTACCGTCCAATCAGCCTATTACCTTGCCTCGGGAAGTTATTTGAAAAAATTATCTACAAACGTCTTTTGCGTGTTGCCAACAGTTGCTTGATAGATGAACAGTTTGGGTTTCGTCAAGGGCACTCAACTGTTCAACAACTAGCTAGAGTGGCCGAAACCGTGTCATACAACCTTAACCTAAAGCAATCTACTGGAATGTTCCTATTAGATATAGAAAAAGCATTTGACACGGTCTGGCACCAAGCACTACTTTATAAGCTTAAATCACTCGGAATACCTATCTCATTAGTTAAAATGACACAATCATATTTATCTCAACGAAGCTTTCGGGTACATATACAAAACAACTCATCTCCTCTCCAACCTGTGCCTGCAGGGGTACCACAGGGATCGATCTTGGGGCCTTATATTTTTATCTTGTATCTTAACGATATACCCGTGCGGACACGAACCAAACTAGCCTGTTTTGCAGATGATACTGCGTGCCTTACATCTTCTTCAGATATTGACTTGGTGATATCACGACTTCAATTGGCTATCGACCGGCTTCTAGATTACTTCAGTAGGTGGAAACTGAAATTAAATGGTTCCAAAACCGAAGCAATCTTATTTACTCGAAAGCGAGGCCTGCCGGAGCGCACCCTTATAATTGGTAATTATAAAATTCCTTGGAGTAGGTCGGTTAAGTATTTAGGAACAGTGCTAGACAACAAACTTAATTGGTCTGAAAATACAGCTAGTCTTCACCTTAAAGGCACTAGGGCTATTAATGCCTTAAGTCCTGTCTTAAACAGGCGGTCTATTCTCGGCAGTCACACAAAACTACAAATATACTGCACCCTGGTCCGACCTTGCATTACGTATGCTTGTCCTGTATGGAGCAGCACATGCCAAACCAATATAAATAAACTACAGGTTATACAAAATAAAGCTCTTAAATACGCGTATAACACCCCTTTCCGTACTAATCTTCAAAAGTTGCATCTGCAAATAGGACTCCCAAGAATAGACGTTTATATTTATAAACTATCAGAAAAATTTTATGTCCATAAGAATTCTCTCAGTAAAAATAATGCGCCGGTGTGTTCGCTGGCCGCTCGTGCCGGCGTGCTCGCCATTGCCGTCCGTATTACCAGCCGGTATCGGGTGGGGATGGCGTGCGCGCCGCGCGGGTGGCTGGCGGCGCGCATGTGTGTGTGTCTACTCCACGACTCGTTTTTGTTGCTAGCTGCAGACTGTCGAGCGCCACCAAACGCTTGCTGTGTTTTGCTTACCTACCGCCTTATATCGGCCTGTCTATTATTAATTAAAAACCATGTCATAAACGTAATGCTATACTAAAGCTTACCTGTTAATTAGTTATATGTTCCATTTAATGTAATACTTACCTTTTTTTTTATTTTTATATATGTACAAGTTAACGCTCATGTAATAAGTTTTTAATAGGCTTTAATGCTTGTAAAACATGTATTTTCAAGTTTTGTATTACTAGGACTCCACTTACACTAGTATTTGTACACACTTTTTAATGTCTTACAACTTAATAAAGATACTTTAAAATTGAAAAAAAAATTGAATTTTAAACTTCTAAACCAAAAAATCTGAAATAATACAGGTGTATAAATTACATGTAAATAATAATATCAAAGAAGGACCAAAGCCGTAGGTGGTATAGTTTTTCAGAAAAAAATATTGCTCTCCAATACAGTTTTCCCGCCAAAGTTCTTAATACAATTGGGTTGTTTTAATCTTGTTACTTTAAAATATTTGGCGTAAAAATCTGTAACAATTCATGGCTAAAGAACAATAGTAAATCATCGTATTAAAAGAAGAATCGAAGTACTAGGTGAGTTAGTTACGAAAAAATAAAAATAGCAATTAAATTACTATTTCCCACCATATTTGTCGTGTGTTCGAACCCCATTTCCAGTACTTTTTTCTATAAAAAGGTGTATAACCATTTATTTTCCATAGAGGAAATAGTGAGCATTAGAGTATATAGTAAGGATTGCATTGGTAACAAGATATATATATTATGATTATAGATTGCATCAAAGATATTCGATTTAAAAACAAAAAAACCTCAAAATCTGTAAATAAATATTTACATTTCGCTGTTTGGTCTACTCAAACTAAATGGATGAAAATGTTATTTTTTTAACGGTATAGGTGATATATTGTGGTATGGGAATATGAGGGTGACATGTTTAAGTAATGGAAAACCAAAAACGTCATGGGACGTTTGTGGTTGGTACTAAGTAGTTTTCCGGATGCACAGAAAAATCAACCTCAATCCTATGCATGGTCATTATGGCAGACAGTGTTATCGACTGGAAATAGATACTGAAGAGTGTGAACGAGGAAAATAGCAATTTTTGGAAAATTTAAAAGAAAGAGCTTTTAGTCCGCAGTTTTTAATCAATGCCGTTATGTCAAATATTTATGTAATTTTAAGCCGTATAATTTTTTTATTATTTAAGTTAATTGTTACAATAAATGATTCAAACATATCTATTTTTTATGCATCAAGGATTAAATGTAAATATACGATTCACGATGTAGGTTGACTATTTAATGTATATGCCTACTTCTTTTCTATAACATTAGCAAGTAATCGACAAGAAATTGATTATTTACTTATGCCAATCACACAATTTTTAAATTCGCAACTTACATTTCTTTATTAATGAGTGCTAGTATCAAAATATGTTACTCACAGTCACGCTATTCCGTCGTCACTTCTTTCGCTTGTTTAATCGATGCGCTGGCATTTACCTAAACTTCAGTAGCGTGATTTTGTGAAATGGCTCTTAAGGGTTCATGTATGAATGTATGTATGTATGTATGTTTGTGAGTTTCTTTATTCCACCATAACTTTTTAATGGCTTGACCGATTTTAATGTAATTATGAGATATCAATAGATTCGTTTTAATAGCGCAGGTGGCACTAGGTACATAAGAAAAATAGAAAAACAAACAAGGAGATTTTAGAGGTCATATTGTGTAATTTTTTTTTTTTTAACCCGTCGTATGGGATACCAAAATGAAAGGCTTTAAAAAACAATTCCAAATATATATATAACTTGCAGTTTTAATTTCAATAGAACGAAAAAACGTTTAACGAAAATACATAATTTGAACTCGAGTTTCATATTTTTTTATTAGATTATTGGTTGTTATAATGTAAAAAAACATTACTATTTGGCAAAAACAAAACTTAATACATGTATACGCAATAACATGAAATATAACAAAATAATATAATAATATAAAAATAAAATCGCTACAGCGTTTACTTCTTACTCTCGACGTTTATTAGGCAAACTGAGAATTAATTATTGTATGGAACAAAACGTATTTGTTTTCAAATTATATGTATGTAAATGATGATGATGTAGTCCCGACCGATTTCGGCCACAGCGACTGTTAATTCTGGACAGGCATGCTTAATTTACGCATTTAGGAGTAGGCTCTGCTGTTCAACCCTTTGGTTCGCTTTTGTATGTAAATACTGGATCTTTATGAAATGTAAAAATATTAAGAATAATTATTTTTCTGTGATACCATTGTCAACATAGAATTTTTATCGATATCGATATGAAGAAATCAACTTATTGAAATTAAAAAAAAAAACATTTGTGGTTTCTTATATTTTTGACTAAAAAAGCACTATGACCACCTGATGTCAAAAGTCTCTTGTGCCTGTAATGTATTATTTCATATTTTTTATTACTTTCCTCAATTTAAATAATCAAAACTCTATTCGAAGGGACCACGGCGCAGTCCAGTGTTGCCGCGGCGGGTGCTTTTAGCTCGGAGAAGGCATTAAGACGCAAAAAAACAATGAAATATTTTTTTTTCAAAACAAAAAAAAAACAATCTCAAAATGTTTGTTAGGACTAGCAGAAGTCAACCCTAAGAGGTTGTTAGCATTTTACTAATAACCATGTATAAGTTAATGCAGAAGATTTGAATAGAAATTTGCAATTACTGTTCAACATAATACTTACATATGTAATGTAGCATCATCTTTTTTTCTTTAGATGAGCTTGTATAAGAAAGATAATAACAGTATTAGTAAATCACTTTATTTTCTATATACACAGAGTCACCTAAACTATTTTATATTACACAAACAAAAACCGTTAAGACTGTCTGACTTTTACTTTAAGCTTGAAATGTACTTATATCAGATAACTTTATTTAAATTTACAGCAAATCTAGAGTATTTTGTATTTAAGAATATTTACACTATGCAATAAGTATCTATATAATATTTAAGGGACTACTTGTCGTTACGAAGGCTCGAGAAAAAGTGTCTTCCACAGACTTCCCTTTGCCGCCATTTTGACGCCACCACGACGTGAAGTTCGCTGTGAGGTTGTTGCACGTTGCTGACGTCACATCCGATTTCGTTCGAAAACCTTAGAGCGACAACATCCGGCCGTCCTGCTCACGTGTTCGTCCTCGGACATCGTCATGGTCTGATGCAGAAGCTGAAAATTATAGAAAATTTAGAATGCTACTTGATTCACAATGTCTTAAACATGCTTCACTATCGTCCACATAACTGCAATGGGGTGCATGACCAATTAGAGCTTGTTATCCCATCGTCGGCCAACATGCTCATAGCAACTTATGGTTTGAACT
Organism: Plagodis pulveraria; assembly: GCA_963890685.1. Classification (NCBI taxonomy): domain Eukaryota; kingdom Metazoa; phylum Arthropoda; class Insecta; order Lepidoptera; family Geometridae; genus Plagodis; species Plagodis pulveraria. Next base: position 1,373,199 of record OY982950.1, read on the forward strand.
AGTTGATGTTCATCAGAATCAAGCTAGTCGTGTATCACCATAATGTAACTCACTGTCACAGCGTTCACATCGGATGCCTGTTGCAGTAAGGACAAACTATCAAACACCCCAAAACAACTACGTGACAAATTTAGAAGCGAATGCATAAGACCATTTATCTGTCTTTCTTTTACAGCTCATATCTTTAATCTGTCTTTTTATTGGGAACTATAATTGAAAGTAACTTCGTTAAAGTTATTCTTACACAGTAATAAGCAATTTGATAATTATATACCTGATTTCTCCGTGATGACTGCTGACGTACTTAAGACAACATCCGGGCTTACTCTGAGATGCGAATCCATGGCTTCATGTTTTCGACACAAGCAACACCATCATAACGTTTTGATGTCCTTTCAGCACCCCTCATATCCGCCACCTGATATCTGTCGTGACCCAGAATATTTGTCACCTGGAATGGGCCCTTGTAGAGTGGCAATAGCTTAGTGCTTTGACCATCATTGGAGTGGCTTGGAATTTTCAGAACTACCAAGTCTCCAATGGCATACCTAGGCGCATCTTTCCTTTTTGCATCGAAAGATGCCTTTTGTCGTTCGGCGCCTTTCTTTATATTAACGTCAACTGTTTTTCTCAATGCAGTGACATCAACAGAATGTACAATGTTATCATCATCAGTGATCGCATCGTTATTCATTCGAATTCTATACCCGAAGAAAACCTCACTCGGTACAGCAGATGTGGTTTTGTTTATAGTGGAATTTATGCCTTGCTGTATTTTAATCACGTGCTGGTCCCACTTATTGTTATCAGTGTCAGCACCCATACAACGTAATGATTCTAGAATGGTCTGATTATAGCGTTCCACTTGACCGTTTGAACGCGGTACAGCTGTGGCAATTATGTGAGCCCTGATATTACGATCTTTGCAATAACTACTGAACAATTTTGAAGTAAATGCGCTACCAGCATCGCATACTAAACGAATTGGATTGCCAAACACTTTAAAAATTTTATTCATTTCATTAATTACAACTTGACTCTTAGTGTTTTTTACAGCCGCAATAAACACAAATTTGGTAAATGAGTCTACCATTACTAAAAGGTAGCTATTACTCTGGGTGGTTTGAACGAAAGGACCAAGATGATCCACGTGAAGTGTGTGAAAGGGCCTGGCGTATTTCGGTATTGGATACAATTGGCCTGGTTTTTTACCGTGAATATTTTTGAAATAAATACAATTAAGGCAATTTTTAATGTATTTAGAAACTGTTTTCTTAAGGCGAGGGAACCAATACTTCGATCGGATCCGTTCGACAGTCTTGTCCACTGCAAAATGGCCTACGTCATCGTGGTTTGCGCGAATAACATACCATATGCACTTCTCGGGCACTAACCATCGTCTTCCAAATGCAGTTTTTCTATACACTTTGTTCCCTAATAACTCGTACTCATTGAATATTTGCTTATTTGACTCTGCTTCACCTGACAATAATATATCCCGAATTTCACATATACTCTGATCCTGTAATTGTACGGATAGTAGCCAATCACCTTCAGATACAGTTATTGTCATAACGGTTTCTGTTGTGTCTAATAATTCACCAAGATCGCTTACAGGGTTTCTGCTTAAGGCATCCACATGTTGCATTTGTGACCCAGCTCTGTGAATGACCTCAAACGTGAATTCCTGCGTATATAACACCCACCTACTTATTCGTGGTATTATTTCCTTTTTACTCAATGCATGCCGAACAGCGTTGCAGTCGGTAGTTATTTTAAAATTTGTACCCAATAAATAATGCCTAAATTTTTGTAACCCTGCCACAATTGCTAAGAGTTCCAATTCAAAGGAATGGTATTTTTTTTCATCATTAGTTGTTTGACGGCTATAAAAGTAAACTGGTTTTTCACCGTCAGCAGTAGATTGAGTCAAAATACATCCAATGCCTTCTCGGCTAGCATCAGTATACAAATTGACAGGAGATTTGGGGTCAAATATTTTAAGGACGGCATTGCTAATTAATGCGTCTTTCAATTTCGTAACTGCCTCATCTTCTCGAGTGCCCCATTGCCAATTAACTCCCTTTTTGAGTAAATTTGTTAATGCTGAACAAAGGATAGCGCAATTTTTTATAAATTTTCTAAAGTAATTAATAAGCCCTAGAAACTGCCTGAGCTGATGAACTGACTTTGGGATAGGGAATTTGGTTATGGCGTCAAGTTTACGCGCACTTGGTTGGACGCCTAGATCAGAAATGTCATAACCCAAAAATGTAATCTGGTCTTTAAAAAATGCACATTTGTCTAAATTAATAGTAAGCCCATTTTTTGTAAAAATGTCTAATACCATTTCTAAGCAAATAACATTTTCCTCAAAAGTCGTAGTGGCAATGAGGAGATCATCCATATAGCAAACTACTCGGCCAAAACGCAGATTGCCCAAAACTGTATTCATCAGTCTTTGGAAAACTGCTGGGCCGTTACATACGCCAAATGGCATCCTCAAAAATTCAAAATGGCCGTCATTTGTGATGAATGCAGTTTTGTGGATATCCTCAGCCTTGACAGAAATTTGATGATACCCACTTTTCAGGTCTAGTAAGGTGAAGCACTTACATCCTTGTAATCTGTCTATGAGATCCTCTATTATAGGCATGGGATATTTTTCTTTAACAGTAATTTTGTTTAACTGTCGATAATCAATGCATAATCTTTTGGCCCCAGAAGCTTTATCTACTAAGAGGGCGGGACTTGCATACGCAGAAGTGCTATTGCGAATGATTCCTGTTCTTAACAATTCGTTGGTTATTTCCCGTGTGGTTGCTCTTTCTGACTCTGACATTCTATAGGGTCGCTGACAAATAGGTTTACTTGACGTTAATTGAATCTCTAATTCTACACATGAAGTTTTTCCCAAACTGGAAAAATCTTGAGATGTTGCTTGAGGGTACTTTGAAAAAACGTGGTGTAGTACAACTTCATGTTCATGTGAAACTTTGTCATTATTTACATTGACTTTACAGACATTTATTGCCTGTACGGCTTCGAAGGTTAGAATATCACCTACACGGACATACATTATACTTCTATCCTCCGTAAAATTTCTTCCAATCAAAATGTCGCAGCCAGAAAGTGCATCAATAACATACAGAGTAATAATTAACTCCACAGTATCGACTTTAAGAGTGACGGCTACAGCCTTACTCACTTGAACTGAAGAATCATTCGTAAACCCTACCAAATTAATTGGGCTATTCAACGAAAAGGGTCGTAAATTGAACTTTTCCACTAAAGCGGTCGTAATTAATGAACACTCACTTCCCATATCAAAAAATGCTTTGCAGTCGTTATTATCCATTAAAACTTGTTTGTAGTATTTTTGTTTAGTATCAGGCTTAGAAATCATTTTCACTTCAACGTCCTTTTCGGCTTTGGTTCTCGGTTTCGACTTACAAGCGACGTCCAAGTGTCCTAATTTATTACACGAAGAACATCTGACGCTATCTTTGATAGTTCCTTCTGTGTCCTATTTCTCCACAACGGTAACATGCAATATTGATATTTGGTACAAAACTATTACTGGAAGCAGAAGGTTCCAGCTTACTATCCGATTTATTTGATGTATTGTGGTAGTTGTGATTTAATTGACGAGTATTATGTTTCAGTGAAGTTAAATTTTTTTGAGAAAGTTCTTTTTGAGAAATACTAAAAATTTTACCATGTAAAAAGGATGCTAGTTCGTCGCAATACCGGAAAGTCCCTGCTTCCGCTGCAACGCTCATATTTGTATCACCGATTGATCCTACTATGATGGATATTATATCTCGTTCCCGAAAACCTAGCTGCAAACGATCTACTTTCGATTTTTGTTGAAAATAAAATTCATACAACGATTGATTTGGTAAAGGTTTTGCATCAAGCAACTCCTTAAGTAATGTATACATATTGCGTTTTACTTGAAACGTATCAGATAATGTATCACGCCATTGTTTCCACTTCCACGTGGTCCACCTTGTATCGTTCTTTTGCAACGAGTCTAGCCATGTTTTCGCGGTATTACGTAGTTTTTGTAATGCCTGATATTTAATCATGTTATCGGACCATCCAAAAGAACGAGCATTGGCCTCTAAAACATTAATCCACATATCTACATTGTCTATGAGTGGGTCAAATTCGGGGATCACTGACGATATAACGACATTCTGACTCACGGTTGGCGATCCTGTACGACGTCGCCTGCGCCGCCGACTGTCATCTTCACTGCTACTGGAGCTAGATGTACTTGAGCTTGATGATGGCTCCCTCCTTGATCTTCGTTTTCGACCACGTGGCATTTTGTGAGCGCGTAGAACAATCCAAACTTCTGATAAGAAAGATAATAACAGTATTAGTAAATCACTTTATTTTCTATATACACAGAGTCACCTAAACTATTTTATATTACACAAACAAAAACCGTTAAGACTGTCTGACTTTTACTTTAAGCTTGAAATGTACTTATATCAGATAACTTTATTTAAATTTACAGCAAATCTAGAGTATTTTGTATTTAAGAATATTTACACTATGCAATAAGTATCTATATAATATTTAAGGGACTACTTGTCGTTACGAAGGCTCGAGAAAAAGTGTCTTCCACAGACTTCCCTTTGCCGCCATTTTGACGCCACCACGACGTGAAGTTCGCTGTGAGGTTGTTGCACGTTGCTGACGTCACATCCGATTTCGTTCGAAAACCTTAGAGCGACAACATGTACGAGTTTATCGCACTTGAACTTGAAACATTGAGCGCAGTTTAAGTACTTACTGTGAAAATTCTGTTATATCAGTAGTTCTTATAAACATATTTGTTTTTGTGTATGTTTGTCTATTATCTCGGAAAGTGGTAATGTGTGGTGGTCCAAACACTCGCGGTACCGTAGATATGTTGTAGTCTGTCTACAATTTAATTATAATTTTATTGTATGGGGTATGTTCGGTAAATAAAGGTAAGCAATGCATTCTGTTTCTCAGCTCGGACGCGAATAGGTGCGTGCGGGCGAGCGCGTCGCCAGCGTCGCTCATTCCGATGTTTGCAGCAGGCCGAGGTGGCCGGGCAATTCCGGTGTTTGCAGCGAGCCGAGGCGGCCGCAGAGTTTTTGGAATTCGGAACCAGTTTTATACCCATAAAACTGGTTCCGTGATACAGGAAGAGGTCGCGGCGACCTAGTGATAATCAACGGTTTGCTAGTTATATTTTGTGAAGATAAACATTGGTGCTGTGTGTGATAAATTGAGGGATTGTTATTTGGGACGCCAGGCGTTCAGCGTTAGTGAACGGGAGGAAAAAGGATTGCTGTTCGGAGATGCAGAACAGGGGAAGTATCCTAGAACTCCGTATTGTTGGCTGACTGATCAATTATCTAGCTTTAGGGTGTTTAGCGAAAATTCCCTTTCGACGGAGCGACTAGCACGTAGTCCGAAGGTAGGACGTTCCCGCCGTTTTATACATACGTGCCTAGTAGCACATATATCGGCTGGTGTCTTCCTGTGACATTCCAGGAGCCCAGTCGAATACGCCACGACACAGTGGTAAAGTGTGGGACTACGGGGATTAACAAGGGCCCCTGTCCATACAGGGTATATTAGCAACCATTGCCAATAGGTACGAAAATTAAAGCAACTATCGTTACAATGCCAAGTGGCAGGGTTCTTCAGCAAGAGTTCGTTCTTTCGTGGGTCCCGCTGCAGTGTCAGATATTCTGCCTTCAAGCTACTGCTTGCCTAAACATACTACTGTGTGCAAACACTGGCGTGAAGGGCACTGGTAGCAAATGAAATTACAACGACAGGGGCAACGAACATGATAACTTATGCCTCGGTATGAGGAGCGCGGTGCAGTATAATTCATACATTTGGAACTATACTGCACTGGTTTTACTGTTACTCTAAGAAATGGCTTGATGTTTACCAAAAGATGGCAACTTGTACGTCTCCTCTTTTTATATTTAAAAAAAAATAAGGTATTAGGTGGCGGTGATGACATAAGCATTATGAGATATGGATGACCATTAGAATTTATGTATGTATGGTGGTAGGGCATTTTGCAAATGCCCATCTGGCCAGCTACGGTCGTAGCTTCAAGTAGAAAAATTGTCACCAAGCACCTCACGGTGTGTTCCGGCAGCTATCCGTGAGAGCCAGTAATTAAGAACATCTTCGATCACATCATCCCTTACCATAAAGTGAGATAGTGGTCAAAAACCACACTATCAATGAATACAACGATAAAAAACAAAGTTAACAATTAGTTGTCAGTTACAATTGATTTACTTTTAAAAATTCTAATTTTAGGTTTGCGAAACTTAGCGAGTGTTTATTTAACCATATTTGTGTTTTATAATTAGGAATATAAACGAAAATCATAAAATTCACAACTTATGTTGTAATAACACTAAAAGTGATATTACGGTACAATAGAAACCAATAGGTTTGTATATAAAATAATCGAAAAATATGAATTTACCATGACTATAATTCTCCTCCTAATAATTCGTAATGCGTAGACCGTCCTACGCCGTAGAAAATCGTAGCGAGATTCGACTTCATCTACGCGATCTTATGCTATACGAAAACATTGAATTTGGCAATGACTAGAATCAATGTATTTGACTTCAGAGCAGAAATTTTAATTTGTAATTAAACTATAATAAAACCATTCATAATTGACTTTCAGTGGAGATAATGGTCCAAATGCTAACCTTTCACCTATAATAAGAAAGAGAAACAATATTTTTTTTCAATAAATATAGTTTTCTTTTTGATGATAAGTGATGATGTGGTCGAAGGTGTTAACAGGCCTAACCTAGAATTACTGGCTCTTAAGGACAGCTGTTGGAACACACCGTTAGCATAGCTTACTTACTAGTATTGAAGCCCTGCCTGCTGCTTTAGTATAATTACTGTGTTGCAGCAGGGCAATAATTGTATCTGCGGATCATCGGTGGAGAATCGGGGGATTCTCCACTGGCTTGCACGATCCTACACGTCTGGGGGATGGCCCCAATAAGCCGGATTATCCCTCCATTGGCCGGGGCCCGTCGGGCCAACCGCCGGGGCGAGATGGTGAATGCTAACGCTACCCCATTTCGCCCCGACGAGGCGGCAGACTGCTCATCCCGGGTTTTTAATGGGTAACCTCACTTACTCTGCTCCCCCCGGAGCCGGGTGGTATCCATAAAGAATTTACCCGGGTCTAAAAAAAAATGGGCAATTATTGTATAATTGTTTATTTAATTTATATTTATAACTTTATTTATAAAAAGTACTAGACATCATTAAATCAACAGTCAAAGGTGTTGTTCAGGCTCACCTAGAATGGATGGCTTAAAGTTAAAGTCAAAATAATTTATTTAATTTAGGTGCCTAAGACGCTTTTATGAAGGTCAATTACAAATTTTTATATTAAAACATTCTAAATTGTCTGGCACGTTCAGCAAAAAAAATATAGGGCCACTGCGAGATGAACGGGCAAGAACGGGCCATGTTTTAGGCATAGGCGGAATTGTCCAAGTATTTTTGTCGTCTAAGTAACCACAAACTGTGGAGTATTGTTAATTACTCTTAATCAAAATGATTTTCACGTACAACTTGACTCCCAGTCCGTGAAGTATCTGGGCATGCATCTTGACCGCAGGCTCACATGGAGGAAACATGTCGAAACAAAAAGAGAAGAACTGAATCTGAAATACAGAGGACTTTTCTGGCTTCTCGGAAGAAACTCAAAACTGGCGATAGACAACAAACTCCTCATATACAAGACTATACTAAAGCCAATCTGGACATATGGCATCCAACTTTGGGGATCAGCCAGTGCGTCCAACGTAATGAAAGTGCAAAGGGCACAAAACTATATCCTTAAACAAATATCCAATGCGCCATGGTTTATTAAAACAACAGAGATCCATGAAATCCTTAATATTCAGATGGTGAATGAAGAGATAAACTCACATGGTAACAAATACAAATCCCGACTGCTAAAGCATCCGAACAAACTTGCGGGGCAGCTTACCATCCCAGAAAGCACCCGTCGATTAAAAAAAAGACGGGATATTTTTGATCAGAACAGTCAGTGCCAAGAATGACTAAGAAATGATAGGGCAGACTCCACTGGGAGTAGCGCCCAACACGCCATCTAAACCATCTCATCTGCTTATAGTCTGAAAGACTGTACGCAAGATAAAAACAGAAGGAAAAAAAAAAACGTACAACTTGAATTTTCTTTCTGTGAGCATTGTAATATGTTTGGGAACTTTACTAAAAAACCGCACACCGTTACCTAAGAAGGACCTTTTATTTGTCTTTGCTAATCTAAAACCTGGCGCTATTTTAACTTTATTCCTAGTATTGATATCATAGGCTTATTGAGCGAAGCGCAAAAATCCTAAGTCTATGGTTGTAATCGTGATTGTCACTGTAGAACTTTATATGAATGAACAAACAAAGTGACAATGTGACCATAACAAAAATCTTTGCTTTTTTGAAAATATTCTATAAACTATGCTCATCAGGGATAATGTAGGATTCTAATCGTGAAAGAATTTTTCATATTAGTCCGGTAGTTGTTAAGTTTATAGGTTACATAAAAAAATACATATCTTTATAATATTAGTATAGATACATACAACTAGTGTAAGTAGATACGATCCAGGGGGATGTATATGAATTGAACGGGAACTTGGCCGGTTTTATTTTATTGAAAGCAGGCGTTAATATAGCTATAAAACCATAACGAATGAAAACATTCAAACCTCAAACGCCAATACAAAAATGTTTTTCTACGACGTTACATAACTGCTATTGTTAGCTTAAACGCTAAGCGTTAATGCAAAAACTACAGCGTATGGAAAACGTTATGTGCATATGGTTGTCAACAATCTGATGGGCCGTTTCTTTATTATTATACTCTCTTATAAATATATATTAACTCTCATATATTTATATAAGAGTTAATGGCTGATACATTACAATGGCTGGCATACTGATTCACCCACCACCGTATCGATCAACTCTCTACTAACTATCGCCTCAACTCTCACCCTTCAGTTCCCTTGGAAGGGAACATCCACACTACAACACTCCGTACAACACTGCACTGTAACGGCATTGGCACGACTGCGGACAAGTTTACAAGTAGGTTCTAGTGCAAATGAGTGCATGATTGGTGCATACAACCTCAATATTTGATCAGAGGATGATGCGTGCCTGATACAATTAAGAATGTGGTACATTATAAACTGTTGGTTCTCCGAAATCCTAGGACCTAGATGATACTGCTCAGTACACAAACATTGCTAGCCCAACAGACCCATGAAAAGATCTACTGACCTTTGTCCAAGAATTCAACACGTCTGGAGGGTGTTAGCAGGCGAAAGTATCTAGTGCAGCCAGTAGCTGACCACAGTTATAATATGATGCACTGCACTGCACCATCACTCTCCACCACAATTGTGATACAGTTTTATGTACGATGAAAGACTTTATATAGTACCTACATAATAGATGACCACGTATAGGAGAGCCCATTCAACACAAGTACCCAAGCAGACTGCCCGGCGCAGGACGCGCAGGTGAGGCGCCGGTGGCACGACGAAAATAAGTTCATTGACGTACAAATATAAATAATTCCTACTGTAGTGAAAATTAATTCACCGTGATTTGGTACGAAATGTTTGTTATAATATATAATAACAACTTTTGGGTTGAAAGGATTTTCATTTAATATTGGAAGTCAATTAAAAAAATATTTACCACAGAAAGATGTACTTAAGAACATAATTTTAATCTGTATATATTATAAAAATATTGCAAATAAATGTTCTTTTATCTACCTTAAAACATTTCGAATTCAACGTGAAATTTCGCATAATTCATTTAAGCATAATTTCAAGAATATGCAAAATATTTGAAATTTTCATGAAGAAACTTGAACGACGTCCAAACTATTTATCACACTCAAAGAATAGAAGTGTCTACCTGACGTATGGTTTCCCGATACTCGCCGTAAATGTTGGCGCGAAGCAACATGAATAATTCATGGAACATTCTCGCACTCATATCTACTCTCATGATGGCTGACCTCATTCATCCGAAGACTCATTGTGAACTCTCAAAAGGAACGAATTGAATTGCAAAATTTTTCTTAAAATTCCTGGCTTAAGAATATAAGAATTGTTTTATATTCTCCAGTTGAATGATCTGCATGCTACCTTCAGCTTGATGACGCATCAACATCACGTTATTTGCGTGTTTTGAACTGTCAAAATAACGTGGCTCAGTGTTTTCGTTATGGCCTTCCATAGATAAAATATAAGAGGTTACATAAAAAGTTCTTGTAAAATGAAGTAAGGGTAATAAACATTTCACGTTCAAATACTTGCGCCTAACCTTTAAGTATTTATTGTCACGATCTAAGATCTAGAATAATAAATTGTCACGATAATAGATTAAATAATAATAAGATCGAAAAGAAAGAGGTACGTTTTCAAACGTAACTCGTGAAAATTTTAAATGAAAGAATTAACCATAAACAACTTACCTTGTGGCATACCTTGTGGTGTGTAACATCACAAGGTATGCCACCATGTTCTGTGCAAAAACGTTATTTACAAGGAATATTTTGTGTCATAGCAAATAAGACCCTTGATACTCAAGTTATCGAGAGAAGTAAGTGTAAGTTCTTGTTTATTTGGTGCATAAAATGACCTTCTTAAACCTCTTCTTAACCGAGTGGTAAAGTGGTGGCGTGTATAAACATAACCAGCATTCCCAAAAATAGTTTGGTGTCAGGATTTACATAAAACCAAAACGTTCTGATAAATGTATTTTTTTTTGTTTCACCTCATTTTAAGTGATGATGTGGTCGAAGATGTTGTTAAGGCTAACCTAGAAGTACTGGCTCTCAAAGACAGCTGCCGGAACACACCGTTAGGTGCTTGGCGACAGATTTTCTACTTGAGGGTGGTAGTCAGGCGGGCATTCGCAAAATGCCCTACGACCATGCTATAACGACTGCCATCCTAAGACAACAACCGGGACCGAGGGCTTAACGTGCCCTCCGAAGCACGGAAACGCTCAGTAGTAATGTCACTATCGGTCACCCATTCAACTCATGACCGCGCGCGACGTTGCTTAACTTTGCTGATCGGTTGAGAACAGCTAAGTAAACTTCGCCACGAGCGCTTCTGTCTTTTTGTCATCCATTTTGGTGCTAGACAAAATATTCTTTAACAAGCCCGCGTAGGGTAGATCTCCTTGTTTTTCTTACCTCATTCTCAACTTGCAAGGTCGTGGTACAAAATATTTTCTTTATTGATAGGGATCAATTAACAAATTGATCCATATCAAACAAATATTATAAAGGCGAATGTTTCTAAGTTTTTTTGTTACTTCTTCAGGCTCAAATGGCAAAACCAATATTGATGAAATTTGGTATGGAGGTAGACGAGGCGCTGAATTAACATATAGGATACTTTTTATCATCATCATCATCTATCACCACGCAGATGTAACCGCGGATTGCAGCTAGTTACAAATAAAGTAACGAGAAACTTTCCAATAATTAAATTCTTCAACCAGCCATGAAATTACTAACAGTTCTATTGCACAAATACGATGCGCAGAAAACTGGAGGTAATATAATTTGTACGTAATCTACGAATGCCACGGAACTCAATAGGAAACGCAGCGAGGCTGCAAGCTGCACGTCTCGGCTGGTAGTGTGCAAGGGAGGCGGCTAAATTGTACATACAGCTACACACAGAAATGGCTGCGAAACTTTTTTAAGAAATGTTTTGATATCTTTACTCGCTAAAAAAAAAGAGAAAAGTATCCCAACCTATTATATGATGTAACACCTTTTATTCTAATTTACATATAAGTGTAAAAAAGTCAATGTTTTTTTTTATTATTATTATTTTTTAAATATCATTCTCGTATGGAGAATGATATTTGTAATATTGGAAAATGTAATAAAATAAGGATTAATCAAAAAAGAGTAGGGACCAAGAGTCTGTACTGCGAAGCATAATAATAATAAAAAAAGACCTATTATATGGTCCTCGTGTGAGAACGGATTTATATAAGAAAAAGTCCAATGTGTGGTTATCAATTTATAACTGTGTATCAATATAAAATGTTGTATGGTAAACAAGTAAATTATTTAAAAATGTAAAAAACCCAATTGCAAATTATAAAGGTATTTTCGTTAAACGTTTTATCGTTCTATTGAAAATAAAACTGCAAGTTTTATTTATGGAATCGTTTTTTAAAGTTCTTAATTTCGATACCCCACTCGATGGGGTTGGAAGAATTTTTTTTTCTCTTCATGTGCCGCATATATTGCGGCTGTTTTTTCTTATGTACCTGCCTAATGTCACTTGCGCTGTCAAAATGTCTCTAACGATATTGCATTTAAATCGGTTAAGCCATTTGGAAGTTATGGTTGAATAAAGAAACTACAACCATATATAAATTAACCCTAAAAACATTAACACTCTTTTTTCGGCAGTCGTGTAATAATAACGATATTTTGTTAAAAAACACACAAAATAAGTTAAATTGTGTATTAGCATGTACTCTCGGTGTATGATTCTGACATGCATCTAGGCGACTTTATTTCTTCAACCGACTTTATAAATGACACTATTGCCGATGGTGACCATACTTGCGAGTGACACATTCACTCATGTACACAGTATGCAGCACTGAAATCAGTTAAGTATAGGTAATTTAACTTCAACACTAATATATATTAAAGCTTTCAGCCAACTAATTTAATGTACCAATTTAATACCGGCCAGTGTTTTTTTTTTTTTTTTTATTCATATTAGGTTCGCGTTTGACCACACCCTGCCTGATGTTAAGCATTGATGTGGTCTAAGATGGAGCACGCTTACCTAGAAGAAACCTATTTACTCTCGATTTGAAGACACCCATGTTGTATCCATCGGGAAAAACTGACGACGGTAGGGAGTTCCACTCCTTCGCAGTACGCACGAGAAAAGTGGAAGCGAAGCGCTTCGTACGAGTCCTGGGAATATCAACCATGTACGGATGGCGCCTCTCCGTTTGTCTGGACGTCCGATGGAAAAAGGGGGAGGGTGGAACCAAGTCGTGCAGTTCTTGTGCACATTCTCCGAAATGTATCCGGTAAAAGACCGATAGACAAGCGACTTTACGGCGGTGCTCGAGGCTTTGCAGCCGAGACTCCCCTAGAAAGTCGCTGCCTATTAACCTCTTGGCGCGTCTCTCAGACCTAAAAAATCAACAATCAGTTAGACCTAAAAAATCAACAGGCAAGTTTTTTCCTTTGAATACGTATATATCGAACACTATTCTGATAGAAAGCCGTACCAAATGGATAAAACTCATTTTCACTTCACATAAAAGCACCATTTTACCTGCCCTAGTTCAATAGGAGGCCTTCTGAAGCTTATTTAAATATATTCTAACTATCTCCATTCAACGCAGATCTTCAATACTCTGCCGTCGTCGTGTTCATTTTGTATGAAAGGGTCCTTGTATGGCCTATTCACGGAGGTGGGAATACAAACTTTACTTTTGATTAGAGGTGAGAGGGGAAATATGTGGGATTGCTTTATGGGAGGTACTATTGTCTGGTAAATGGTTAAGCCTCTGACGAAACTGAAGTAGGTTTGTAATTTGGTAGCAAACATTTACTTCCAAAGGCACTGATGCACGGAATTTCATTAATCAATTGGGTAAATAAATTTAATTACCCAATTTACATAGACACTGATATAGCAGATAATACATCAATTGATTTATAAACGTCACTATTTTGAGAGTTTATTTTTTATTTTTTTTATTCCTGATAGGTTAGCCTTTGACCACTATCTCACCTGATGGTAAGTAATGATGTGGTCGAACCTAGAAGTACTGGCTCTCAAGGACAGCTGCCGGAACACACCGTTAGGTGCTTGGCGACAGATTTTCTACTTGAGGGCCGAGGCCTGGCTAGCTACCAAGCCAGGCGTGCATTCGCAAAATGCCCTACCACCTTGCTATAACGACTGCCATCCTTAGACAACAACCGGGACCGACGGCTTAACGGTCGGAAGCACGGAAGCGCTCAGTAGTAATGTCACCAGCGGTCACCCATCCAACTCATGACCACGGGCGACATTGCTTAACTTTGCTGATCGGTTAAGAACAGCTAAGTAAACTTCGCTACGAGCGCTTCTTATATATCAGAGTTATCCCTATGTTCCGCCAAATGAGATATTATTGAAGATAAAAGGAAGCCAGTCGGTTGCCATCTACCTGGTACATAGCCAGATTGAGTGCTCAGATTTTTTGTAGAAAAATCAAAATGATTCACTGGCCCGAGGATCTATCCCCAAATCCAGTGGTTTGGATATAATGGTCATGCAACTCTACAAACAGTTTTATGATGATTTGATATGTGAAACAATCTGAATGCCAGTTAACGCCGTGAGTCGTCACCAAAATTTCCAGTAAATACCACGCGAGTCCTATCTGAGTCCTAAATAATAATAATGCTATCATATTTTTAAGCTATTTCTGTCGTTATAAATTTAACTTATGGAAAAGCCACAACACAACTTGAAATATCCAAATTGGCTATGAATTCCATAACTTTTGCATTATGCTGCATTCGTTCGTGACACTTCCGAAAAACCGTATCGGCTGTCCCAATATTAGGGCGGGTTCAGACCAACCGATGATTTACGCGGCCGCAGGAATGCAGAGAAACGCTGCTGGCACCAGGCCAGCCGACTAACTGCGACCAAACACGGGAACCAGCTATTTGAGAACGCTACCATATTAGAAGATGTCAACGCAAGTTATAAAAGAATAGCTTCCCCGACGAAAAAGGAAATCTTTCTTTTAATGCAGTTTGAAGCAATTACGACCCAGTGGTAGTGACTATTGACTGCTTAACCGATGGTACGTGGTATATTTAAGACTTCGTTTGTCTGGACGTCCGATGGAAAAAGGGTGAAGGCGGAACCAAGTCGTGCAGTTCTTGTGCACATTCACCGAAATATATCCGGTAAAAGGCTGATAGACAAGCGACTTTACGGCGGTGCTCGAGGCTTTGCAGCCGAGACTCCTTCAGAAAGTCGCTGCCTATTAACCTCTTGGCGCGTCTCTCAATCGACTCAAGTGCCTCAAGTTGGTATTTGGCAGAGCCATCCCAGAGGTAAGAGCAGTACTCAACACAGGACCTTACTTGCGCTTTGTACAATGTTAGCATCTGTTCCGGTGTGAAGTACCGTCTCACCTTTGACTTAGACTTTCGCGACTTGAACACATATTTATAAGTATTTAACGGTTATATTTAAGTTTGAATCCTGATTTAAACATGAACTTGACCCCGTAGTGGTAGGGAATTTTGATATAGGTCGCTTGATCAGTTGTAATGTCCTCGGCATGATAGTATGTTCCAGCCGTTGTCTCAAAGAGTTAGTAAGGTAGCATAGTGGCCGAAGCTAATAAATCAAGCGCTTTATTTAGCTTCGCTCATATCATCACTGACCATAAGATGAGATTGTGCTCAATTAATAGTAAAAAAAAAATGCAGTATAAGACTTTCTTTATCGTGAAAACTCGATAGTTGTGTTTCGCTACGCATATGGCATGTTTTCTCAACTGTCAAGCGTGTAGGTGATATACAAGGTTATTTTAGAACTTTGTGATCTACAAGACTTTGGAACCAAGGGTAGTTAGAGATAATTCATAGAAGCAGTTTCTACTGTGCTGCGTAAATTTTCCTTTATGATCCTATAGTGACTTGACTGCGGAGTTTATCGAGCATTGTCTTGTAACATATTGTAGTCTAATAATTTGCCCAATTTTGGTTTATTTTGTTATTTGTATGTAAAGCAAAAACTTTACTTTTTATGTTTCCGTACTCTATTAAGTATTATATTCTCATTGAAAAAACGGAGCAAGTAGAGTTCTATAAAGAATACTGTGCTATCTGTCTGTCACTGGCCTCTAGTTAGTACACGGAATGAGTTACATACCTACCTGAAATTTAGGCAAAGAAAGTTGCATGGTCCGAAAACTACTCGGGGATGACACTTACTAACTTGATATTTGAAAAGATACGAACATAATTTGCACCAAAACAAGAATATTGCATTACGACGATTTTTCCACTAGCAAGTGATAGCTAGGCAAGGATTTTTTTTATCATCATAATATACCCAGCTCGATGGATTTGGGAGAAAAAAATACATTTTTTTCTCACATATTGACATCTATAATCCGCCAGTTTGTTTTTTTTTTACTTTTATATGTACCTGTTGTAGTGTCACTTGAGTGCTATCAAGACGAATCTAATGATATATCATACAATAAAATAGGTTAAGCCGCTTAGAAGTTATGGCGTGATAAAAAACTCACAAACATACATACATAAACCCTGAACTATGAACTCCTTTTTTTGGGAAGTCGAGTAAAAATAAATCCCAATCATTATTGAAAATATTATTGGCCACTATCTCCCCCTCTTTAAGTCTGTATTGGACTAAGGACCAACACAGACTTAAAGAGGGGGACTTACCACGCAAGCAAGAATGATTACCCCTAAGAGTTTACATATTAAAATCCTGGATTAGCAGACGCTATGATTGAGGAAAACTACTTCAAGTAAAAATATAAAACAAAAACCCTTGATTTACATGGAGCACTTAGAGCCGAGCTGCAGAACGCTTCTATCTCATACCTTACTCCACATAACTCCCCAAACTTATAACGAGACACATTGTGTTGCTGCATAATAGTTTCTCTACGGATATTCATTGTTTCGCTTGTTGCTAATGACATTTATGTGTTGAATTGCGGATAAGAATAGCTACAGTACGTTTGTCAAATTAATTGCTTTATTACAAGAAAACAGCAGTTATTACTCACCGTCCATCTCCTGAGACCACTTGGGTGAACAGTGGTTTTTTATTTGTATTTTTACAATTGTTCACCTCTCAGATAAAACATTGCACGCCTCTTCTTTTATATTGGTGTCGGTACACTACAGAAATGAGGTACTGGCCATTATAATGTCTATGGACAACCCAATATCTAAACTTACCTCTCTGTCTTTCCGTCCGTTCATTTCACACACCGAGAGTTCTATTTGTTGTGTGTATTTATAAATCTATTAAATTCTTTTATTTCTTCGAGTTCCTTTTTATTAAATTGTTATTGTATAGGGAATAAAGAATCCCGTTAGTGCAAGTCGAACTACAACTTTGTTATTGTTTTACTTCAGAGCTTGTACAGTAAGCATGCCAAGTTTGACTCGTTTATTACACCCTTTTTTTGTGTGAGGCCTTTATGAGTGAAAATTTTCTTCTATATACCTATAATCCTTCATTATATCATATATTTTCTGCTTACAGTTTAACCGGTTACCTAATATAAGAATACATTTATTGTTCTGCTGTATTTTACTGTAAAGCAACTGATTTGTTTGGCATGGTGTTGGGACGATCAAAAACGGCATTTATTACAAAATTACAAATATACGAGAGGAAAAATTTAAGTCATGTGCGGGATTCGAACCCGCGTCCATGCTTAAGTCTGTTTATGAAGTTTAATAACTGTTGAAGTTTGATTTTGAAAATTAAGTACTGTTCACATTCAAAACGACTGAGGACGGGCGAAGATCGTAACCTCCTCTTGTTGACAAGATCAGTGCCAAATGAAACCTAAAAATAATTCTTATGAAGGTCTTATGTTTTTTTAATGTCAAGTGTGTAATGTTTGTCTGTGTGGTGCTTAATTAATCGAACCTAGATAAGTAGCTGTATTATTCGTGGTAATATCCTTTTTACCCCTTTAGCAAGAACTAGTAGAATTCCGCTTTGCAAATATTAATATAAATTTACGGCTTGATTTAGTAAAATCTGTCTTACAAAACTCTAAAAGCACAGCTTTAAAACACTAAGACGATATAAAAGCATGTGCTGCCATACATATTCCATCGAAGCGTAAGGGCCAGGTTCTCCTGAGACGCGATTCGTCGTCGGCTAAATGAGGCGCACTTACTGCAGGGGCTGGCTCTTCATTCCCGCAAGTGTTAAAGGTACAAATCATTACAACTCTGTCAATGTCAAATAAAGAAGAAAAAAATAGATGATGCCTAAGAGAATTGCAGTACCCTGTTTCGATCCCCACCGCCAGCTTGAGTTCACCGCATGGTGGAAAGGCTTTTAGCAATTGCCCGCCTGGCTAGCTACCACCCTCAATTAGAAAATCTGTCGCCAAGCATCTAACGGTGTGTTCCGGCAATAGTCCTTGAGAGACAGTGAAATTACAGGGGCACATGAGACTTAACAACTATGTCTCAAGGTGACGGGCGCAGTGCAATTCGTGAATTGTGACGAAATGCATCTGTTATAGGTTAGTCCGCTTAACATCAGGTGGGCCTCGAGCTTGCTCCTTCACATTGGCATTATAAAAAAGAAAAAAAAAACAATGGTTTTGTACGCTCAAAAGCTTTTAGGTGGCACATAGCATTAATAATAATGTTATATTTGTTTTTCTTTTTTTAATATCGAACACAGCGTGGTTCATATTAACCTATTCTACTTAATATAAATATTTTACTTAATATAAAGAAAATTTGCGTTACCTCCAAAAAACATTGAATAAAATTTGGTACCTCATATACCTTAGCTTCTCTGTGATTCTAAGTGGTACATTAGGATAACCAATATAGATCCGATAGGTTGCGCATATAACTTTGAAATACATTCAAGTTTATTCACCTTCAAAAATGTTATAAGTGTGCCATGAATTGAAAACATGACAAGGTCACGTTAGCGTTTCAAACTCCAGCGCGTGGATTATATTTTTATTTCGATAGATGGATGACTGATAATGCGAATATCCATGGGCGACGGTGATCACTTTCCACCGGGTGCATTTCCTGCTCGTTTGCCCTCCTATCCTATTAAAAAAATCGTATACATATACCTGCAGATCAAGTTGCATTGACCGTGGACGAGTAGTACTCGTGACCACGGTCAATGATCGAAACGTCGAGGTTAGTCAAAATATAATTATTTTGATGTTTATTCGTGCGTGAATAGACCCGTTTAGGATTTAGAAACAAGAGCTTAGTTCACGAAAGTTTAAAGAAAAATACTTGCAGATATATGTTTATTAAAATAATTAACAGGGCGTCATTAATTGTGAGTAATTTTACACATATAGGTACATTTACATCCAATATAGAGTACAAGGAATATTCTATATTATGAAAAGCACAAAACACCGATAAAACCGCAACAAATTTGTAGTTGTCAGAAAACTTTACCTGTGTATCTTAACCTCACAAACTTGTACTTTTTAATAAACAAGGCCTAGCTTTTAACGAGTTTGTGATAGACATATACAATTCTAAACTATAAGCACACGAAAATAAGCTCGATTTTTAAGTAGCAAATATAAACCGGTTTACACGGAAGACCTATATGATTAAGAGGTTGGAAGTCAATGAGTTATTGGGGATAATGAGAATTACAGGAAATCTATAGGGAGTATATTTTTATGAATATTGCCACGCTTTATCTTTTTAATGGCTTCCCCGTCCGTGATTTTAGCACGGCAGAATTAAGGGATAAAATTATAATGCAGATTATTTATAAACAGAAAATATTTCTGTTTTATATGAACAGATTTTTGCTTTTGTACATTTTGTTAGCAGTTTCACATTACTAAAGATTTTAAAACATAAGAATATTCTTTTACACCTTGTAATGTAACATTCTAATTATAAAGAGTTCGTAGCGGATTTCACGTTATTCTTTCCGATGATCGCTGCGGTCACTACTGCAAAGGATTACCGCTAGTGGAATTTTACTGTACTACTGAGCGCTTCAAGTTAAGACACGGTGTCCAAAGCCGTGCGGATTTGGTAAGTCCGAGCAGAGTTAGGTTGTATGATTCCGCTTCTTTTTCTACAATATCCAGTTTCCCTGGACCCAGCAATTCACGAACATTCCAAGTGGCAAAGCAACGTTGTTCCCTGATTGAAAAATTCTTGATGTATACACCAGTAGTACATCCATCAACTAAGACCCGGTGTCCCGCCCTAGTCGTAGCTACGGTAGCCAATTTCACTCCATCCAGCCCGTTAACTGAACGGCGCCGGGGGTTAGCTGGATCGTCCAACATACTATCTCTGACAGTCGTACTTAGCATGAGTTTAATTTTCCTGGGTAATATCTCGTGGGTGTCCGAGTACCCCGTGGGGTGCCGGGTTAGAATTGCATCTCCCCATATCAACGCGTGGGTGTCGTAAAAGGCGACTAAGGGAAAAATACTAGAAGGTGGGCAGCAGCGCCTTCTAAAGAACTGTCATCTGACACTGCGATCCCCAAGACGCCTGCCAAGAGTGGGGATTATGGCAAATACCCCCTTTATAGGGGAGGCTGTGTTCAGCAGTAGACGATCCGGCTGATACAGAGCCCGAGTCCGTCCACGGCAGTCTTTTAGAGACTGTTTCGGTCCTCACGGTCACTGAATACCGCCCCATAAGAAGGTACAGGGTGGTCGGGATAAATAACCGCCACCTGATGATCGGCGTAGAACGTTTTACAGCTGGGATTGTTCTGCTCCATACAAACCCTCCTCGGAGTTAGTGGCACAATACATTTATGACCAAACACACAGGCAAAATATCATACAATTTGTAATCATATAATTTGCAAACCGATCCGTAAATCTAGGACAGGATTATCATCAGCAAGGGAATTGCCAATTGTTCGACCACATTTAATAACATCCGTACACAAGGGAGCTAGCTACATGACGGTATTAAATTCAATTTGCCGTGCTAATACTATCAACTGATTAAGGGATATACTATTGATTTCATGTTGAATTGTTTGTTATTAATTTCATTAGTTAGTGCTGACGTTTTTATATTGTAATTTTATATGATTCGTTCTATAAGGGCAAGTATTCATAGATAGCACTATCTACTAGAATGTTGCCTACAAATAAAGGGTTTCTCACATATTCTCACAATAAAGGGTCACAGACCTATACGGTCATTACACAACATATAAATTATAATAATGGTAATTGCATTTAGTTACAAACCCCAGCTATAGGGTGGTTGGCCGCGGGTTCAAATCCCGCATATGACTATAATTTTTTCTCTCGTAAATTTGTAATTTTGAAATGTAATCCGCAGAGCAGGCGTTATTACAAACATAGCAATATTAAAAAATTCGATTGGAAGTGCTGAGATGTATGTTTTTATTTTTTACTTATGTGTAATTTAAAACGTATATTGATATTGTAATCTAATTGAATTGCTTAACTGACATAATTTTTGTAGAACATTATAAAGGTGTAGCTGCTACACATTTAAATATTTTTATTAATACGGAACCTAAACAGAGCTTCATTTACAACATATCATTCTCTCGTGTTTTCTGCGAGTATGCTGCGTGAGTCACGGAACACAAAGATGGAAGGGATCCGAATCACAATAGATATTATATAGATATCCAGGACCATAGATGCGGATAAGCGGGTACATATAAAGACACTGTGCTGGCAAATCTCATCTTGGACGGGAATCGAATCCGAACTGAAGAGTAAAATCGATCATTGGTCTTAAGAAATGTAAGTATTATGTAGAACATTACGACATACAAAGATATTATAATGATATTACACACACGAAGAAACACACAAAAGAAACCTCTCAAACCTCTGCCTACATTAGTGGATACAGGACAGGCGTTATCACGCTTTCGTGTCCACTGAAGTCCACAGGCTACCAATTTTTATTCCTAACATTATGGTACTTGCCCGCCTCAATCCACGCACCAATTCACGGAAAAGTCAACGCTACCGGCGTTTTGTCGCAAACCTTGAGGATTACGGAGCCCCGCGGGCGCTAAGAGCCTTTCAGCTAGTGCGATTAAAAACCACGGGGTAACATATATACTTAACTCGAGTATTTTCTTGGGATGTGTTCTTATGTGCTGCTGCTCATGACTATATATATATATATATATATATATATATATATATGTTTTTAGGGTTCTGTACGAGTAGTAGGAACTCGAATACCATGGACTATATTTAGTCGATATTAGTACTAACACTACACCTTTTTTTTTTTTTTTTTTTATGCCTTATAGTTTAGCCTTTGACCACTATCTCACCTGATGGTAAGTAATGATGTGGTCGAAGATGTTGTTCAGGCTAACCTAGAACCTTCTGAACCTTCATGTCTTATATACCTTTGACCTACCTATTTCTTTATTTAGTCATATCATAATAATATATGAACGTGCTAACTGCAATCCTACTTGGTTAGGCTTAATAATTATAAACAAAATGTTGTGATTTTAAAAATCTATGTATTATCCAAGGGGCTTATTTTCTGAACTGGCATAGGTAGCTGTTCGAAACATTCATGGAGTATGTTTCATTATGATGGATACAACAGTAATACAAAATAAATTAACTCGACAAATACAACAGTAATAAAAAATAAAGGATATGTAAGGTCAAAGTTTGTGTATATTGCAAACTAAACTAAAACTATCCATAAAAAAAACCGTCGCAAGTGCATGTCAGTCATGGGTTCCCGAAATAAACAACACGATTTTTGTTAATAAGTTGTTTCTAAGCAACAAGTGGTAAACGAGTGTTAATGCTATTGGGGCGTAAGAAATGGTCTGATATATTGCTGTGTTATTGGTCAATGTAAAACATATTGTTGTATGAAGACACAAGAAAGTCTTTTGTTCCAGAAAAATGACCATGAATTTCAATCTAAACAAGAAGACACTGGTCTATCCTAGTCACACATATGTTGGGTCGGCAAATAAAGTTATGTTTACGAATACATAACGGACAGCTCCAGAACTTATTATAGAATATGTTTTTTCGGATACAAAGGACAACTAAAAAACATATCGTAGAAATATAAATTTTAACGCTTTTATAAGTGGACGTACCTACCTGATGCCATGCCTCCTTGCTATATTTTTAATCTTAATGTCGTATCCTACAAATCTCCTAAATATTAATAATTGAAATTGTAAAACTAAATGAATTTACAACAATGGCGTCATAACCACTTCCTTCCTGCTTACCGGTCAAAGGAAGCTTTAAATCACAGGTACCAGGGCAGCATATCGGGGAGCGTTAAACGTGAAGTTATTCAATGCTTCCGTGTTCCTAACAAAATGCTAGGACGATTCAGCCTCTGCCAAGCTATAACTTGTCACGTAATTCAAACAAATACTGTAACAATTGTCTTATATTGTATGTAACACATTGTAGAACTGTGTAACTTAACCTTTTTTTTTACTGATGTGTTAGCCTTTAACCACTATCTCACCTGATGGTAAGTGATGATGTGGTCGAAGATGTTGTTCAGGCTAATCTAGAAGTATACTGGCTCTCAAGGACAGCTGCTGAAACACACCGTTAGAAGCTTGGCGACAGATTTTCTACTTGAGGGTGGTAGCTAGCCAGGCGGGCATTCGCAAAATGCCCTACCACCATGCTATTACCACCTAGCATATGCAACAACCGGGACCGACGGCTTAACGTGTCCTCCGAAGCACGTGCACGCTCAGTAGTAATGTCACTAGCGGTCATCCATCCAACTCATGACCGCGGGCGACGTTGCTTAACTTTGCTGATCGGTTAAGAACAACTAAGTAAACTTCGCTACAAGCGTTCCAGAATAGGTGAAAGTAAGGTAAGAACGTGCTAGTAGAATAGGTTTTTTTGGATTGTGTCGGAACACTCACGATATTCTTCCTGTCGTGAAGTGGTTCTGTCTTTAACAGATACATTTCGACACAAGCGACGACCTGCACTGCTCCCATCACATTAAATCAAATTGAAATACAGTTGTTAAGTCTTATATGCCTATAATGTCATTATTACATACTGGACCTCAAAGACACACACTGTTACATTGTTAGGTAGTTGGCGACAGTTCCCACTCTTAGGTACTTGGCGACAGTTTCCTACTTGGAGGTAGCCAGTCAGGCATTCACTAAATCCCTATCACTATGCGGTGAAGCTCAAGCTTGAATCATGAACCTGCGACATTGCATCGACAGTCCATAGCTATTACCGTTCGGCTATCATTGCTCTGAAATGTTAAAGCATATTTTACTTTGTCAATAACCTGAAATAAAACAAAGATTATTTACCCTAGCTAGTACTACCCGCTATGATTAAAATTAAGATCATTTCATTGTAAAATAATACTTGGAATTGTATGAACTAACTTGGAAACAGCGCTATCTTTATTTTGCACGTGGGACTACTTTTAAGTTGCTTAATGCACCATTTTCTGTATGCGGTAGACACAACTGCACTGTTGATAATATTTATTATCTTTATCTATTTGTGACTAGGTGAGATGGTTATTGGGGATACCATAAATACTTAACTTGAAACTTAGAAATAGCTCGTGTTTATGATGGTTTTATATAGTATTTTAGAAAATAATAAATAGAAAAAAAATAGCGGCTACCAGCTATACTTGAACTTCAAGATACCATCCTGTTGCGATGGAAAAAGATTTTTCCATCCATTTGAATGCACGGCTTTCTTTCGAAGACATCTACCCGAATGTATGAAAAAAATAGTATTCATTAATGCTGTTTAATCGATATTCAAAATCATTGATTTTTCAAGGTTTAAGTTTTCAAGCAGTGATGGCCCTGTGGCAATGGCTATGGACTGCAGCAGGTCACTATTCAGATTTCGGTCCAGGTTCGAACTCCACCAAATAGTACATTTTGCTTACGCTCGCCTGATCAGCACCGACCCATGAGTGGAAAATTGGTCTTCAACAGTAACGATGTGTTCCAGTTGCTGTCTTTGAGAACTTGTTCAAAATCTATAAATTTATTATGTGGTTACATCATCGTTTACCATCAGGTTATATAGGTCTAATGCTAACCTATGACCACCAAACAAAAACATTGGTCATTGAGGC
Organism: Plagodis pulveraria; assembly: GCA_963890685.1. Classification (NCBI taxonomy): domain Eukaryota; kingdom Metazoa; phylum Arthropoda; class Insecta; order Lepidoptera; family Geometridae; genus Plagodis; species Plagodis pulveraria. Next base: position 1,398,229 of record OY982950.1, read on the forward strand.
TTATTTATACTAGTGGATGCAGGATTTAAAATCGAATATGACGGAATTGTATCTTCTAATTCTCTACATCGTTGTGTGTGCAGCGGCCATGTTTTGAAAGTACGCTTCGCTGGCTCCTGACTTGTTCCACAATCATTCTACCCTCGGAGGTGTCCTTTCGAGCTGTCACAGAAGTTTCAACAAGGATCTTCGTTCCACATGTTGTTGATTTATTTAAATATTTATGTCTATACCTGTACTACCATAGGAATACCCAGTAATATTAGTTATTCTATAACTTAGTATTGTGGATAATGAGTTAACCTCTTAGCGCTCGTGTAAATCGCATGGATCATAAAAGGGACTGTTCAGGCAAATTAAATTTGTTGTGATTCCGCCTTCCTTTGTTTTCAAAATATTTTTATCTTATATTAGTGATCTTTCATTTTGCAGAGTTTGCGGGGCGACATCATATTTTACTTTTTAGCCATATTTTGAAGACATACTCAAAGTCTAGCCTATATACAAAATTCCCAATATACAAAGTTAGGCTTTCAGGCATTTAGTTTATTATTAAGTATTTACTATATTATGTCAACTGTAAAACGAAACTCATAAAAAACTCAATATGTAATACAATAAAATTGAATCGTAGGAAACGGTACATGAAAATTAATAATTTCTAATAAAACAACAATGACAATTTTAATATTGTTATGTTTGCAACAACGCCTGCTATACGGGTTACATTACAAAATTACAAATATACGATAGGAAAAATTTAAGTCATGTGTGGGATTTGAACCCGCGGGTGAATGGACGCGGGTTGTATATTATAGCTCGTAGTATTTACCGCCGGTTAAAAAAAAAAGAAAAAACAAAGGCTAGTTATGAACAAGCATATTAAAAAAAAACTTTTTATTCATTGGTTATGGTTACTATTAATTACATATACTTAACGTTTTAGAGTTAGGGCCTGTTTCAGAATGTTCGAGTAAGTTCCGATTATACTACCCAGAACATAAAATAACTGAATGATAAAAACAACAGTTAACATGCACCGGGTTCTAAGCTTTAACCGACGGATAGGATAATTGATGACTGTGAAACGCAAACATAGTGTTTTATTTATTAAAAATGTTTAATATAATTATAATTAAATATATTAAGTATTTTTTACATAAGTTTGCAAATTTGCGTCAAATCATTTGATTACCCGGGTTTCGCAGATATTAAAAG